>CM061748.1:87814875-89014875 GCA_030979885.1 Lolium multiflorum | reverse complement strand
TTGGTAAACAAGGTCTAGACATATTCAAACCAGAAAAATCATGTTTCTACCCCTAGCCCTAAACTTTGTCTTATGAAGTCAAGCACGAAGAGAAGTCGTTTTGGATTTCAAACATGGAAATTTCAAAAACCTTCCCAAAAGCTTCATTTTGGAGTGACTAAGAAGGATACAGGCTTACCTTTTCATTTTCATGTTTTAAACTTGTTTAAATATTGGTTAAGCCTAGGATTTGACCAAGATCAAATGGGCATAAAAATTCAGAAAAAATCAAAAAAAATGAAAACCAAAGCACATAGTATTATTATGTCATATAGTAAGCATTCAAGTTGATAAACAAGGTCTAAACAACAAACTAGACAAATCATGTATCTACCCCCTAACCCTAAACTCTGTCTTATGAAGTCAAGCATGAAGAGAAGTGGTTTTGGGTTTCAAACATGGAAATTTCAAAAACTCCCAAAAGCTTCTCATTTTTGAGTGACTAAGAAGGATTCAGGCTTACCTTTTCATTTTCATGTTTTAAACTTGTTCAAATCTTGGTCAAACTTAGGATTTGACCAAGATTCAAATGTGCATAAAAATTGGGAGGAAGGGTATGAATTACAATTCAAAAAAACAAGGTAACTTAAATACTTGGATGCCCCAAAGATGTGTGGAAGCCCAGAACAATGGCAAAACATGTGCGCACGCTGCATCCAATTCAAGTAGAACACATAGTAGGCATCGATAGTTTGACCTAAATTTGAAATCAAAGAGAAGGTGGTTAGAAAAAATCGAAATTGGCAAAGCAAAGCATGAAATCATAAATTTGTGATGCACTATAGCTATGAAAAGTATCAAACAATGCATACCAAAATGATTTTTTAGAGGAATACTAGTTCAACTTATTTTAATTTTATATTAGTAGCCCAAAATCGAACTAGTAGTTGGATATTTCTGAACTTGATCTGTAGTAGTGGGCAAAACCCTAGTTTAACCTATTTAATCATAGATTCGTAGGTCGATTTTTCTACTTTTTTATTATTACTATGCAGCACATGTGTGTTTGCCCGTCGAGTGAAACTCGGAGGAAGAGGGATCACTCGGAAGGAGAGAAGAAGGGAGAGAATTATGGTGTCTCCCCTTTTTCGGGTGATGATGTTGACTTTTGTGCAGGGTTTGTCAGTGAGCAGGAGCGAGCGAGCGAGCGAGCGAGTCGAGCGAGGCCGAGAATGAGAGAGATTTGTTTTTTTTTGTGAGAGGGACAACCGAAGGATCCAGAAGGACCCACATACTTCCAATACGCATCCTGATGCGTCTTCTCTTGACAAAGAAAATGGCTGGGAGTTTGCGTACCTATTGCACGTGACTTGTGCTCACTGAAGTGTGGGACCTCACGCATGGGCACCACACGTAAGTGACAGACCTGTTGATGTAAAAACTCGGTTGATTATTATACTACTACATTTATACAAAGTTTCCTATGGATTCAAGGGTACGAAAGCCAAGTTAAATCATTTACATGACATTATTTTTTCCATGAAGCCAAGTTAACTCATTTATCAATTGGTACATTTTGGAGTGACTAAGAAGGATCCAGGCTTACTTTTTCATTTTCATGTTTTAAACCTGTTTAAATCTTGGTCAAACCTATGACTTGACCAAGATTCAAATGGGCATAAAAATTCAAAAAAAAAGAAAAACAAAAGCACACCGTCTTCCTATGTCATATATCAAGGTGATAAACAAGGTCTGCCATATTCAAACCACAAAAATCATGTATCTACCCCCTAACCCTAAACAAGGATCCAGGCTTACCCTTTTCATTTTCATGTTTTTAAACTTGTTCAAATCTTGGTCAAACTTAGGATTTGACGAAGATTCAAATGGGTGTAAAAATACTTAGAAAAATCATGTACGTATCTACCCCAAACCCTAAACTCTATCTTACGAAGCCAAGCATGAAGAGAAGTGGTTTTGGGTTTCAAACATGGAAATTTCAAAAACCTCCCAAAAGCTTCATTTTAGAGTGACTAAGAAGGATCCATGCTTACCTTTTATTTTCATGTTTTAAACATGTTCAAATCTTGGTCAAACCGTACGTACCTAGGATTTGACCAAGATTCAAATGGGCATAAAAATTCAAAAAAAATGAAAAACCAAAGCACATAGCCTAGCTTCTTATATATGCCATATAGTAAGCACTCAAGCTAGTTGATAAACAAAGTCTAGACATATTCAAACCAGAAAAATCATGTATCTATATACCCCTAACCCTAAACTTTGTCTTAATTATGAAGTCAAGCACGAAGAGAAGTCGTTTTGGGTTTCAAACATGGACATTTCAAAAACCCTCCCAAAAGCTTCATTGTGGTGTGACGTACTAAGATGTCTACGTGCTTCCTTTTCAAGAAGTGTTGGGCCTCCAAGTGCAGAGGTTTGTAGAACAGCAGCAAGTTTTCCCTTAAGTGGATCACCCAAGGTTTATCGAACTCAGGGAGGAAGAGGTCAAAGATATCCCTCTCATGCAACCCTGCAACCACAAAGCAAGAAGTCTCTTGTGTCCCCAACACACCTAATAGGTGCACTAGTTCGGCGAAGAGATAGTGAAATACAGGTGGTATGAATATATATGAGCAGTAGCAACGGTGCCAGAAAATAGCTTGCTGGCGTGTAGTTGATGGTGGTAGTATTGCAGCAGTAGTAACACAGTAAAACAGTAAACAAGCAGTAGTAACTCAGCAGTATTTAGGAACAAGGCCTAGGGATTACACTTTCACTAGTGGACACTCTCAACATTGATCACATAACAGAATAGATAAATGCATACTCTACACTTTTGTTGGATGATGAACACATTGCGTAGGATTACACGAACCCTCAATGCCGGAGTTAACAAGCTCCACAATAATGCTCATGTTTAAGTAACCTTAAGTGTAAGATAGATCAAAAGACTAAACCAAGTACTAGCATAGCATGCACACTGTCACCTTCATGCATATGTAGGAGGAATAGATCACATCAATATTATCATAGCAATAGTTAACTTCATAATCTACAAGAGATCACAATCATAGCCTACGCCAAGTACTCACACGGTGCACACACTATCACCTTTACACACGTGGAGGAGGAATAGAGTACTTTAATAACATCACTAGAGTAGCACATAGATAAATTGTGATACAAAACTCATATGAATCTCAATCATGTAAGGCAGCTCATGAGATCATTGTATTGAAGTACATAGGAGAGAGATGAACCACATAGCTACCGGTACAGCCCCGAGCCTCGATGGAGAACTACTCCCTCCTCATGGGAGCAGCATGGTGATGAAGATGGCGGTGGAGATGGCAGCGGTGTCGATGGAGAAGCCTTCCGGGGGCACTTCCCCGCTCCGGCAGGTGCCGGAACAGAGACTCCTGTCCCCCAGATCTTGGCTTCGCGATGACGGCGGCTCTGGAACTTTTCTCGTATCGTGGCTTCCTCCGTAAGGGTTTTCGATGCAGGGCTTTATATAGGCGAAGAGGCGGCGCAGGAGGGTCAACGAGGCGACGAGACCATAGGGTGGCGCGGCCAGGGCCTGGGCCGCGCCACCATGTCATCTGGTGGGCCTGTGGCCCCCCTCTGGTCCTTCCCGGGTGTTCTGGAAGCTTCGTGGAAAAATAGGAACCTGGGCGTTGGTTTCGTCCAATTCCGAGAATATTTCGTTACTAGGATTTCTGAAACCAAAAACAGCAGAAAACAGAACTGGCACTTCGGCATCTTGTTAATAGGTTAGTTCCAGAAAATGCATAAATATGACATATAATGTGCATAAAACATGTAGGTATCATCAATAAAGTAGCATGGAACATAAGAAATTATCGATACGTTGGAGACGTATCAGCATCCCCAAGCTTAGTTCTGCTCGTCCCGAGCAGGTAAAACGATAACAAAGATAATTTCTTAAGTGACATGCCATCATAACCTTGATCATATTGTAAACATATGTAATGAATGCAGCGATCAAAACAATGGTAATGACATGAGTAAACAACTGAATCATAAAGCAATGACTTTTCATGAATAGTACTTCAAGACAAGCATCAATAAGTCTTGCATAAGAGTTAACTCATAAAGCAATAATTCAAAGTAGAGGTATTGAAGCAACACAAAGGAAGATGAAGTTTCAGCGGTTGCTTTCAACTTATAACATGTATATCTCATGGATAATTGTCAACATAGAGTAATATAACAAATGCAATATGCAAGTATGTAGGAATCAATGCACAGTTCACACAAGTGTTTGCTTCTTGAGGTGGAGAGAGATAGGTAAACTGACTCAACATAAAAAGTAAAAGAATGGCCCTTCAAAGAGGAAAGCATCGATTGCTATATTTGTGCTAGAGCTTTGGTTTTGAAAACATAAAGAGAGCATAAAAGTAAAATTTTGAGAAGTGTTTGTTGTTGTCAACGAATGGTAGTGGGCACTCTAACTACCTCATCAACCAGACTTTCAAGAGCGGCTCCCATGAAGGACGTTATCTCTACCAGCAAGGTAGATCATCCCTCTTCTCTTTTGTTTACACATGTACTTTAGTTTAGTTTTTCTTTATTTATGGATGACACTCCTCCCAACCTTTTGCTTACACAAGCCATGGCTAACCGAATCCTCGGGTGCCTTCCAACATTCACATACCATGGAGGAGTGTCTATTTGCAAAATTAAGTTGCTTACTGATGAATCAGAGCAAAACATGTGAAGAGAATTATTAATGCAAGTTAATTAATTGAGGCTGGGAACCTCATTGCCAGCTCTTTTTGCAAAATTATTGGATAAGCGGATGAAGCCACTAGTCCATTAGTGAAAGTTGCCCAACAAGATTGAAAGATAAACACCACATACTTCCTCATGAGCTATAAAACATTGACACAAATCAGAGGTGATAAATTTTGAATGGTTTAAAGGTAGCACTCAAGCAATTTACTTTGGAATGGCGGAGAAATACCATGTAGTAGGTAGGTATGGTGGACACAAATGGCATGAATATTGGCTCAAGTATTTGGATGCATGAGAAGTATTCCCTCTCGATACAAGGTTTAGGCTAGCAAGGTTATTTGAAGCAAACTCAAGGATGAACAAGTGCAGCAAGACTCACATAAAAGACATATTGTAAACATTATAAGACTCTACACTGTCTTCCTTGTTGTTCAAAACTCAATACTAGATATTATCTAGACCTTAGAGAGACCAATTATGCAAACCAAATTTTAGCAAGCTCTATGTATTTCTTCATTAATGGGTGCAAAGTATATGATGCAAGAGCTTAAACATGAGCACAACAATTGCCAAGTATCACATTATCCAAGACATTTTACCAATTACTACATGTAGCATTTTTCAATTCCAACCATATAACAATTTAACGAAGAGGAAACTTCGCCATGAATATTATGAGCTAAGAACACATGTGTTCATACGAACCAGCGGAGCGTGTCTCTCTCCCACACAAGGATGAACTTATTCAGAGAACTAAGATAACAAAACAAAAATAAAAGCACACAGACGCTCCAAGTAAAGTACATAAGATGTGACTGAATAAAAATATAGTTTCACTAGAAGAAACCTGATAAGTTGTCGATGAAGAAGGGGATGCCTTGGGCATCCCCAAGCTTAGATGCTTGAGTCTTCTTAAAATATGCAGGGATGAACCACCGGGGCATCCCCAAGCTTAGACCTTTCACTCTTCTCGATCACATTATATCACCCTCTTCTATTGACCCTTGAAAACTTCTGCCACACCAAACTTCAAGCAAACTCATTAGAGGGTTAGTGCATAATCAAAATTCACATGTTCAGAGGTGACACAATCATTCTTAACACTTCTGGACATTGCACAAAACTTCTGAAAGTTAATGGAACAAAGAAACTCATTCAACTTAACAAAAGCGGCAATGCGAAATAAAAGGCAGAATCTGTCAAAAACAGAACAGTCCGTAAAGACGAATTTTAAGATGGCACCAGACTTGCTCAAATGGAAAAACTCAAAACTAATGAAAGTTGCGTACATATCTGAGGATCACGCTCGTAAATTGGCAGATTTTTTCGAATTTTCTACAGGGAACTGTGCCCAGATTCGTGACAGACAGCAATGCTGTTTCTGCGCAGCGATCCCAAATATAACATCAACTTTGACATAGAAACTTTACTTGGCACAAAAACATGATAAGGAGAGGTTGCTACAGTAGTAAACAACTTCCAAGACACAAATATAAAACAAAGTACTGTAGTAAAAAAACACATGGGTTATCTCCCAAGAAGTTCTTTCTTTATAGCCATTAAGATGGGCTCAGCAGTTTTAATGATGCACTCGCAAGAAATAGTATTTGAAGCAAAAGAGAGCATCAAGAGGCAAATTCAAAACACATTTAAGTCTAACATGCTTCCTATGCATAGGAATCTTGTAAATAAACAAGTTCATGAAGAGCAAAGTAACAAGCATAGGAAGATAAAACAAGTGTAGCTTCAAAAATTTCAGCACATAGAGAGGTGTTTTAGTAACATGAAAATTTCTACAACCATATTTTCCTCTCTCATAATAACTTTCAGTAGCATCATGAGCAAACTCAACAATATAACTATCACATAAAGCATTCTTATCATGAGTCTCATGCATAAAATAATTACTTCTCCCAACATAAGCATAGTCATTCTTATTAATTGTAGTGGGAGCAAATTCAACAAAGTAGCTATCAAATATAGGAGGTATATTGTAATCATAATCAAATTTATCCTCCATAACAGGTGGTAACAAAAGACTACTATCATTATAATCATCATAAATGGGAGGCAAAGTATCATCAAAGTAAATTTTCTCCTCAATGCTTGGGGGACTAAAAATATCATGCTCATCAAAGCCGGCTTCCCCAAGCTTAGAATTTTCCATAGCATTAGCAACAATGGTGTTCAAAGCATTCATACTAATAACATTCCCATTATCATGCATATAAAGTTCCATGGGTTTTTTAATTCTCTCTTCAAACACATCATGTCCTAATTCAAGATAAAGTTCATAAAGATCTCTCATATTTTTGTTGTTTTCCATTATGCCTAACTAGTGTAAACAAGAAACCAAATGTCGCAATTGCAGAGTCTAAAGGAAATAGCTTCGAGTACTTACAATGGCGCCGGAAAATAGCTTAGTAGCCGAGATCCGGAGTGTGAGTACCTTTTACCTTTCCTCCCCGGCAACGGCGCCAGAAAATTAGCTTGATGTCTACGTTCCCCCTCCTTTCCTGTAGACAGTGTTGGGCCTCCAAGTGCAGAGGTTTGTAGAACAGCAGCAAGTTTTCCCTTAAGTGGATCACCCAAGGTTTATCGAACTCAGGGAGGAAGAGGTCAAAGATATCCCTCTCATGCAACCCTGCAACCACAAAGCAAGAAGTCTCTTGTGTCCCCAACACACCTAATAGGTGCACTAGTTCGGCGAAGAGATAGTGAAATACAGGTGGTATGAATATATATGAGCAGTAGCAACGGTGCCAGAAAATAGCTTGCTGGCGTGTAGTTGATGGTGGTAGTATTGCAGCAGTAGTAACACAGTAAAACAGTAAACAAGCAGTAGTAACTCAGCAGTATTTAGGAACAAGGCCTAGGGATTACACTTTCACTAGTGGACACTCTCAACATTGATCACATAACAGAATAGATAAATGCATACTCTACACTTTTGTTGGATGATGAACACATTGCGTAGGATTACACGAACCCTCAATGCCGGAGTTAACAAGCTCCACAATAATGCTCATGTTTAAGTAACCTTAAGTGTAAGATAGATCAAAAGACTAAACCAAGTACTAGCATAGCATGCACACTGTCACCTTCATGCATATGTAGGAGGAATAGATCACATCAATATTATCATAGCAATAGTTAACTTCATAATCTACAAGAGATCACAATCATAGCCTACGCCAAGTACTCACACGGTGCACACACTATCACCTTTACACACGTGGAGGAGGAATAGAGTACTTTAATAACATCACTAGAGTAGCACATAGATAAATTGTGATACAAAACTCATATGAATCTCAATCATGTAAGGCAGCTCATGAGATCATTGTATTGAAGTACATAGGAGAGAGATGAACCACATAGCTACCGGTACAGCCCCGAGCCTCGATGGAGAACTACTCCCTCCTCATGGGAGCAGCAGCGGTGATGAAGATGGCGGTGGAGATGGCAGCGGTGTCGATGGAGAAGCCTTCCGGGGGCACTTCCCCGTCCCGGCAGGGTGCCGGAACAGAGACTCCTGTCCCCCAGATCTTGGCTTCGCGATGACGGCGGCTCTGGAACTTTTCTCGTATCGTGGCTTCCTCCGTAAGGGTTTTCGATGCAGGGGCTTTATATAGGCGAAGAGGCGGCGCAGGAGGGTCAACGAGGCGACGAGACCATAGGGTGGCGCGGCCAGGCCTGGGCCGCGCCACCATGTCATCTGGGCCTGTGGCCCCCTCTGGTCCTTCCCGGGTGTTCTGGAAGCTTCGTGGAAAAATAGGAACCTGGGCGTTGGTTTCGTCCAATTCCGAGAATATTTCGTTACTAGGATTTCTGAAACCAAAAACAGCGGAAAACAGGAACTGGCACTTCGGCATCTTGTTAATAGGTTAGTTCCAGAAAATGCATAAATATGACATATAATGTGCATAAAACATGTAGGTATCATCAATAAAGTAGCATGGAACATAAGAAATTATCGATACGTTGGAGACGTATCACGTACTAAGAAGGATACATGCTTACATTTTCAACAACCCCCCTAAAAGCTTCATTATAGAGTGACTAAGAAAGGATCCAGTCTGGCGGGCTTACCTTTTATTTTCTTGTTTTAAACTTGTTCAAATCTCGGTCAAACCTAGGATTTGACCAAGATTCAAAATGTGCATCAAAATTTAAAAAAATTAAAAACCAAATTAAAGCGCATAGTGTTCTTATGTCATATAGTAAGCATTAAAGTTGATAAACAAGGTCTAGACACATATTCAAACAAGACAAGTCATGTATATATACCCCTAACCCCTAAACTCTATCTTATGAAGTCAACAACATGAAGAGAAGTGGTTTTGGGTTTCAAACATGGAAATTTCAAAAACCTCCCAAAAGCTTCATTTTAGAGTGACTAATATATATAAGAAGGATACATGCCTGCTTACCACCTTTTCATTTTCATATTTTAAACTTGTTTAAATCCGTGTCAAATTAAACCAAGGATTTGACCAAAAGATTCAAATGGGCATAAAATTTAAAAAAATCAGAAAAATGAAAAACAAATGCATATAGTCTTCTTATGTCATATAGTAAGCATTCAAGTTGATAAACAAGGTTTGGACATGCATATTCAAACCTAGGCAAATCATGTATCTATCCCCTAGCCCCTAAACTCTATCTTATGAAGTCAAGCATGAAGAGAAGTGGTTTTGGGTTTCAAACATGAAAATTTCAAGAACATCCCAAAAACTTCATTTTAGAGTGACTAAGAAAGGATACAGGCTTCCCCTTTTCATTTTCATGTTTTATACTTGTTTAAATCTTGGCCAAACCTAGGATTTGACAAAGATTCAAATGTGCATCTATCAAAATAAAAAAATCAGAAAAATTAAAAACCAAAGCACATAGTTTTCTTATGTCATATATAGTTAGCATTAAAGTTGATATAAACAAGGTCTAGATATATTCAAACAAGAAAAATCATGTATCTACCCCTAACCCTAAACTCTGTCTTATGTAGTCAAGCATGAAGAGAAGTGGTTTTGGGTTTCAAACTTGGAAATTTCAAGAACCCCCCAAAAGCTTCATTTTAGAGTGACTAAAGGATCCAGGTCGGGCTTACCTTTTATTTTCATGTTTTAAAATTGTTCAAATCTTGGTCAAACTGTACCTAGGAATTTGATCAAGATTCAAATGGGCATAAAATTTCAAAAAAAATGAAAAACCAAAGCATATAGCCTTCTTATGTCATATAGTAAACACTCAAGTTGGTAAACAAGGTCTAGACATATTCAAACCAGAAAAATCATGTTTCTACCCCTAGCCCTAAACTTTGTCTTATGAAGTCAAGCACGAAGAGAAGTCGTTTTGGATTTCAAACATGGAAATTTCAAAAACCTTCCCAAAAGCTTCATTTTGGAGTGACTAAGAAGGATACAGGCTTACCTTTTCATTTTCATGTTTTAAACTTGTTTAAATATTGGTTAAGCCTAGGATTTGACCAAGATCAAATGGGCATAAAAATTCAGAAAAAATCAAAAAAAATGAAAACCAAAGCACATAGTATTATTATGTCATATAGTAAGCATTCAAGTTGATAAACAAGGTCTAAACAACAAACTAGACAAATCATGTATCTACCCCTAACCCTAAACTCTGTCTTATGAAGTCAAGCATGAAGAGAAGTGGTTTTGGGTTTCAAACATGGAAATTTCAAAAAACTCCCAAAAGCTTCTCATTTTTGAGTGACTAAGAAGGATTCAGGCTTACCTTTTCATTTTCATGTTTTAAACTTGTTCAAATCTTGGTCAAACTTAGGATTTGACCAAGATTCAAATGTGCATAAAAATTGGGAGGAAGGGTATGAATTACAATTCAAAAAAACAAGGTAACTTAAATACTTGGATGCCCCAAAGATGTGTGGAAGCCCAGAACAATGGCAAAACATGTGCGCACGCTGCATCCAATTCAAGTAGAACACATAGTAGGCATCGATAGTTTGACCTAAATTTGAAATCAAAGAGAAGGTGGTTAGAAAAAATCGAAATTGGCAAAGCAAAGCATGAAATCATAAATTTGTGATGCACTATAGCTATGAAAAGTATCAAACAATGCATACCAAAATGATTTTTTAGAGGAATACTAGTTCAACTTATTTTAATTTTATATTAGTAGCCCAAAATCGAACTAGTAGTTGGTAAACAAGGTCTAAACAACAAACTAGACAAATCATGTATTTACCCCCTAACCCTAAACTCTGTCTTATGAAGTCAAGCATGAAGAGAAGTGGTTTTGGGTTTCAAACTTGGAAATTTCAAGAACCCCCCAAAAGCTTCATTTTATAGTGACTAAGAAGGATCCATGCTTACCTTTTCATTTTCATGTTTTAAACTTGTTTACATCTTGGTCATAGCTAGTGTATTTGACCAAGATTCAAATGGGCATAAAATTTAAAAAAAAATGAAAAACCAAAGTACATAGTCTTCTTATGTCATATAGTAAGCATTCAAGCTGATAAACAAGGTCTAGACATATTCAAACCAAACAAATCATGTATCTACCCCCTAACCCCTAAACTTTATCTTATGAAGCCAAGCATGAAGAGAAGTGGTTCTTGGTTTCAAACATGGAAATATCAAAAACCTCCCAAAAGCTTCATTTTAGAGTGACTAAGAAGTATCCATGCTTACCTTTTCATTTTCATATTTTAAACTTGTTTAAATCATTGTCAAACCTAGGATTATACCAAGATACAAATATGGGCACAAAACCCTCTTAGCCAAAATCAACTACGAGCAAGATTTTCTGTATTGTAGATGCCCCAATTGACTCTCATCCCCAATGTAGTCTTTTTTATGTCAGTATAGACTTCTTTACTAGATGTATACTATCGTACATGGCATGCATTTGCCTAATGAGCAGCATTGTTTAGCCGTTCTAGCCAACCCGATCAATCTGTCAAGCTTCATGCACGAGATGCCATGTTTATGGCCCTTTTGTTGTGGCTTTTTTTGGCTTTTGGCTTTGGCAAAAGCCAAAAAAAGCACGTAAATAGGTGCTTTTTTGGGCTTTTGGATTTTGGAAGCCAAGAACAAAGATTCTATTCTTTTGGCTTCCAAAATCCAAAAGCCCAAAAAGCACCTATTTAGGTGCTTTTTTTGGCTTTTGCCAAAGTCAAAATAAGCCACAACAAAAGGGTAATTTACTCCCTCGCTCCGGTGATCCGATCCATATTTCTTGGTGCTAAAAAGAATGTGAATCGGAGGGAGTACTTTTCTTAGATAGTACTATATCAGTTCAAAAAAAAGTACAGTACTACTACATCACAAATGCATCAAAAGAGTACTACTGTACATCACAAGACCACGACAGTTGTATAGTATAGAGTTTAATGCTGAACTTTAAACAGGACCAGGAGCATCAGGGCCAGCAGCAGGGGCGTTGACCGGCAACAAACCAGGCAAAAGACGTAAGGAAGAGGCCATATGCTGCGTGCTTGGCCTTGATTGCAGGGTGGTGATTCTTCGCCGCTCGCCATGTATTCACGCCGTACCAGTTCCGCGTCGCCCGCGAGCGGATCGAAGCGATCCCGCGCGCCGGACACGCTCGAGGAGGCGTGGCGGCTCCAGTGCAAGCAGTCCGCCGCCGGGAGTCGGCGCGCGGCGTGCAGGTACAGAGGCTCCCTGTACATGCCGTCGTCGCTCCGCGAGTTCGCCCCGGGCGGGCTCTGGTACAAGGCGGATCCGCCGCTCAAACCGATGAGCGGCCCCGTCTTCAACAAATGGCGCGCCGACCGGGAGAGGAACCGCCGGTCGAAGGCGGCGTGGGAGGCGAGCACCAGCGGCGGATTCGCGCCGCCAGCCGGCGAGGAGGCGGAGGAGGCGGAGGAAGGGGAAGACCCCCTCTTCTTGAAGGCGCTGGCCGCGTCCCTCAAGGACGATGCCGACAAGAAGAGGGCGGAGGAAGAAGACAAGGCGGCGGCCATCGCCGCCGTGAAGGAGAAGGAGGCGCGGGATGCGGAGGAGAACGCGACCATCATCTTCCTCGACGACTAGATAGGTTAGAAGTCGCGATAAGGATCGCGCAATTCTGTATGTATGATCCGTATGTATGATCAACTATGAATTATGAACAATGAACTATCAAACCAAACCACATAGTTTTTTTTATGTCATATAGTAAGAATTCAAGTTGATAAAACAAGGTCTAGACATATTCAAACTAGACAAATCACGTATATCTACCCCTAACCCTAAACTCTGTCTTATGAAGTAAAGCATGAAGAGAACTGGTTTTGGGTTTCAAACATGGAAATTTCAAAAACCTTCCCAAAAGCTTCATTTTGGAGTGACTAAGAAGGATGCAGACTTACCTTTTCATTTTCATGTCTTAAACATGTTTAAATCTTGGTTAAACCTAGGATTTGACCAAGATCAAATGTGCAAAAAAATCAGAAAAAATCAAAAAAATGAAAACTAAAGCACATAGTATTCTTATGTCATATAGTAAGCATTCAAGTTGATAAACAAGGTCTAAACATATTCAAACCAGACAAATCATGTATCTACCCACTAACCCTAAATTCTGTCTTATGAAGTCGATCAAGCATGAAGAGAAGTGGTTTTGGGTTTCAAACATGGAAATTTCAAAAACCTCCCAAAAGCTTCATTTTAGAGTTACTAAGAAGGATCCATGCTTACCTTTTATTTTCATGTTTTAAACATGTTCAAATCTTGGTCAAACCGTACCTAGGATTTGACCAAGATTCAAATGGGTATAAAAATTCAAAAAAACTGAAAAACCAAAGCACATAGCCTTCTTATGTCATATATAGTAAGCACTCAAGTTGGTAAACAAGGTCTAGAGATATTCAAACCAGAAAAATCTTGTATCTACCCCTAACCCTAAACTTTGTCTTATGAAGTCAAGCACGAAGAGAAGTCGTTTTGGATTTCAAACATGGAAATTTCAAAAACCTTCCCAAAAGCCTCATTTTGGAGTGACTAAGAAGGATGCAGGCTTACCTTTTCATTTTCATGTTTTAAACTTGTTTAAACCTTGGTTAAACCTAGGATTTGACCAAGATCAAATGGGCATAAAAATTCAGAAAAAATCAAAAAATGAAAACCAAAGCACATAGTATTCTTATGTCATATATTAAGCATTCAAGTTGATAAACAAGGTCAAGACATATTCAAACCAGACAAATCATGTATCTACCCTAACCCTAAACTCTGTCTTATGAAGTCAAGCATGAAGAGACGTGGTTTTGGGTTTCAAACATGGAAATTTCAAGAACCCCCCAAAAGCTTCAATTTAGAGTGACTAAGAAGGATCCAGGTCGAGCTTATACCTTTTATTTTTATGTTTTAAACTTGTTCAAATCTTGGTCAAACCTAGGATTTGACCAAGATTCAAATGGGTATAAAAAAATGAAAAACCAAAGCACATAGCCTTCTTATGTCATATAATAAGCACTCAAGTTGATAAACAAGGTCTAGACATATTCAAACCAGAAAAATCATGTATCTACCCCTAACCCTAAACTTTGTCTTATGAAGTCAAGCACGAAGAGAAGTGGTTTTTGGTTTCAATCATGGAAATTTCAAAAACCTTCCCAAAAACTTCATTTTGGAGTGACTAAGAAGGATGCAGGCTTAGCTTTTCATTTTCATATTTTAAACATGTTTAAATCTTGGTCAAACCTATGATTTGACCAAGATTCAAATGGGCATAAAAATAATTAGAAAAATCATGTACGTATCTACCCCTAACCCTAAAATCTATCTTACGAAGTCAAGCATGAAGAGAAGTGGTTTTGGGTTTCGAACACATGGAAATTTCAAAAACCTCCCAAAAGCTTCATTTCAGAGTGACTAAGAAGGATCCAGACCGGGCTTACATTTTATTTTCATATTTTAAACTTGTTCAAATCTTGGTCAAACCGTACCTAGGAATTGACCAAGATTCAAAAAAAAATGAAAAACCAAAGCACATAGCCTTCTTATGTCATATAGTAAGCACTCAAGTTGATAAACAAGGTCTAGTCATATTCAAACCAGAAAAATCATGTATCTACCCCTAAGCCTGAACTTTGTCTTATGAAGTCAATCACGAAGAGAAGTCGTTTTGGGTTTCAAACATGGAAATTTCAAATACCTTCCCAAAAGCTTAATTTTGGAGTGACTAAGAAGGATGCAGGCTTACCTTTTCATTTCCATGTTTTAAACATGTTTAAATAAGGATGCGTGATTCTGAAACCTCATACACATTGTTGCAAAAGTAATTACATCACCTAAACAATACTACCAGTTCATAATTCTAAACTTATGTACAATCTTGGAAACATATAACGCCAGCCTAGTTCACCAATTATCATCATCCCTCTTGATGCGCTTGCCGGTGCCGCTTGTACCTGCCTCCCACGGGTTGGCAGTCCAAGTTCTGCACTCGTTCGCACTTCGTGTGTCGGGAATCCTTGTTGGAGCTTCCCAACCAGATACAGGCCCTGCCCTTGCTAGCTCACCACATCCAGCCGTTGCCCTAGCTTGCTCACCGTGTGAACCGCCATCCCACGGAGACCCCGAAGTAGGCTCGCACGAGTCCTTTATCCATGGTGGCATTTTCTTCGGATCAAATGGTATGTTGTGCCTAAAGCAATAAGATACAAATTCCCAGTAGGTTGTCCCGACACACTGCTTCTTCTCGTCGCGCCAGGCAGGGGGAAGAGCGGCCAACCTAGCCGCTTCCTTGCAATCCGGGCAAACCACTTCCCTTGGAATTGGTTGTGCTTGACGCTGCCCATCATTGATTTTTTTGAGTCGCCTGTACAACTCAAAACTGACATACCCATCAATCGCAGCATACCTCAAGTTTACTTCAGGCAATGGCATGCACTCCCATTGATCGTGGCTGCTAGTAGGGAACTTGGTCTTCATGTCTTTGTAAGATGGGTCAATGATGGCGGCTGCCAAATCACCCATGCCAGTCCTATTGCCAGGACCATTGAAATTGATCATATCCTGAATGTCAATCCAATTATGTTTAGGAATTTTAATGCCATCTCTAGCAAACCTGCTAGAGTCACCCCTGATGTCAACAGTTGTGAAACAAATTCCTTTATGTTGAAGGAATTCTTGCAGTGCCAGATTATCAGGACTCCTGCATGTTAACACAAATCAATCTTGTAAGATCGTATATGCTGAAATAGTACACATATTTTTCTTCCAGTAAACTGTATACTTGTTGCAGTGAAACAATGATTTTGCATCAGTGATACACATCAAAATAACATGAATTATTGTTGCGACTATATGATCTAATTATTTAAGTGTCATCAAGTTAAGATTCAGTTACTATATGTTAATATCTTGACATCCATGCCGATTATCGGTGAGTATGAGTACATGAAATTTGTGCAAATTTTGAGTACCAAAATCATGAAACTAGATATCGTGGTCAATCCAAAAAAATTATACAAGTATATGTTGGATATTACGTTCCAGACCACATTTTTCATACAAGTTAGTTTGTTCGTGTTTTCATACAAGTTAGAACCTAGTCTATGTCGAAATAAAAAAGCAGATCCAAGATAAAGGAAGAGTTTCTATATTAAAAAACAAAAGGATAAAGGAAGGCATGTGAAGAACATACCTGCAGAAATGGTACACCAGGACGTGGTCGTCCATGGCCAACTGAACGACGGCGGTACTTACTTGGTCCGCAGTGTATTCTAGGTCGAGGCCGACGAACCTGGACCTGTCCTCTAGTAGCTTTTGTTCGTACATCTTGAGGGTGTGCTCGAGAACGGAAGGGTCATTCGTGTAGACCACGTTCACCTTGGTCGTCCCATGGGGAACGACGCTCCTCTTTAGCGTAAACAGGCCGCCGTCGGCCATGGCAGCGCTGAAGCACGTCGAACTGATCGGAGGGATTGAGGGGGAGGGAGGGAGAGCAACTGCAAACAATGGGGTTTTTTGGAACTTGCCGAAATGCAGGGGAGAACGAACCGCCAGGGGTTGTTTAGTGGGGACAGATGGGAATAATACTGCGATGAGGTTGAGGAATTAACTCCAACCGCCATTTAAATCTAGTACTCCCTATAGTCAGTTGATAGGAAATGGACGGGCAAGATTGATTCTAGGGAGGCGAACCCCAGTATTTTCCCAATTTATTTGAGTTGTAATATAACCATCGTTAATACTTGAATTGAAAAATATTTACAAAATTAATTTATTATATACTACATGATGAGATAATCCAACAAACCATGGAAATGCATGGCCATCCAACCATGTCACCCTCTTGTGAAAATTGTATAGGTGGTAGTGTGCGCAATACACGCGGTAGCCACTTCACAAATACATCCTTTTAATTTTGCCCCCCTTAATTCGGCCAATAAAAATGAAAAGACTTTATGTGGAAAACCAAAAAAACTGTATTTGGCAAAGTATAGTCGAAAATAAGAAGTTTTTCATTGATCTCTTAAAAAAGGGGTCATGATTCGAAAGTTCGCCATGCATGGTTCTTGCGGTAACCAAGCTAGCTCACCCATGTGGCAAGAAGCGAATCAATGTCCAACATGCATGGTTCCAAAAATATATATTTACAGAATGATTCTGCTTCTCAAGAATATTTGCATGCCATCATGTTTGTTATTTTTCCTAGATAAAAGTAGTAATTGGTGACTTCGTGATTGCCTTGCTTGCTGATTTCAATAAGTTTGAACCTCATTTTGGCTTTATTTCAAATTTAGGCAAAAACTTCTTGGCAATCGACTTTGTGAGCTACTATACTTGGATGCAACCCACATTTTCGTTGGCTAATGTTTTCTGATTCCACAACAATAGGGCACATCCCTATATCATCCCAAATTTTGAATTCTTTTTAGTTTGGTTGATGACCACCATTCATATCCGAACTTAATTAATTGGAGTACACATGATGGTTTCATGGTAAGCTAGTTTGACAAATTAGCCTTCGAAATGGCGATTCGCCTACCATGCATGCATGTTTGGCCTACCCGTGAAATTTTGATTTGCGGTATTGTGCACACACGTACTGCACATGATAGCGAATAAACAAAACACATATTCGGACCCCTTTGGCCAGCAAGGGCATGTTTGGTTCCTAGCCACAATTTGTCAAGAAGCCAAAATTTGGCAGCCATGCATGCATATAGTTTATTTGGCATGTGTTTGGTTTTTGCCACAATTTGGCTTATCACACTTCATTGCATGTATATATGGTCCATTTGTCATAGACTCAACTTTTTTTTACAAAGTTTTGACAAAGTTTGGCTTTAATATTTTAAGCCACAATTTGGTGGCTAGCCATACTAGCTTTTTTTTTGGCTAACCACACTTTGGCTTTGGAAAAATGTGGCTACCAAACATGGGTCCTAATAAAAAGAAAACAACACACTAATGTGTGGTAAACCAAAAATCCCTACTTTGCAAAGTTGCATATGTGCAAAAGGGGGGCAATGCATGCATTATTCAGAAGTTGATTGTGGTTTTCGTAGTGTAACCAATTAATTAAGCTTACATATGGGAAGAGGCTAGCGAGGCGAACTCAAGCAGCTATGGTTCCAATGTTGTCAAGTTTGAAGTGGACACTGCATGAAGCTTGCTCAAATTAATGGGTAGAAAGCCAAAAGCAGTCCATATTTATTCTATATGTGTGTGAATAATAACTCTTCACCCCAAACCTCTATGTATGATAGGGTTTTATATTTTTTACTTGTTAGTAGTAAGTACATGTCATGTGATGGCTCCATGCACATGTTTCACAACTTTTTTCTGATTTGTTTCTACCTCATTTGGTTGGTTTCAAATTTGCTCAAACTTCCTATGCGCGCTATGTTGTACTATTGGGACCCATGTTTTGGCTTAGTTTGTGGTACCACACTTGCAGGGTACCTCCAAGTATTTTATTCCCAAAAATTATGAATTCTAATTAAATGGTGAACTATAAACTGATCATCTAAAGTTGGAAAATAAAATCCATATATAGCTACACATCTAGATATGTGTATAAGGTAGACAAACTGCATTGCCACACATGCCTTATATAAGTTTGTTTTTTCTAGCGGAGTGGATTCCCTAATCACCCCACGGTTGTGACATTGTCAATGTTGTCATGATAAATAACATTGCGAGACTTTCCATCTTATTCTTTTTTGTAGAAATGATCGTCCCATTATGGCAAACGTCCCCATTCGTTTTTCAAATTAAGTAAACGTTATAGGATGAAAATTCATTGAAGTGACAAATTTTCTAGATTTCTAACTATTTTAGCTCATTCAAACAAGTTTGCAATAGGCCGACCTGTTGTCCAGTGACAATTTTAGAGTACAATTTGATCAACATCACAAAAAAGTGCTTTTAAGGCTCGTAAGTAGTATCATACATGCCATGTTGGCAAAAATCTAATGTGTCACATCAATTATGAGGTGAGATATGAGAGTAGTATTATAACACATAAACCTAGAAAACTTAGAAAACTTCATGACAAATACATCATGTACACACATTTGCATTGAGATTCTACAAAACTTTAAATATGACATAAGTATGAACCATATTATGATACTATGCATTGTGGAGGTAGTATCACAAACTAGTAGTGTATGATACTACGTACTACGTACTTCCCATTGTGACTAGTCTTAATCACTCTGACCTCGCCGTCTCGCCGTCTTACTATAGTACATACTACACCCCCACTCCGTCTCTCATACATCGCCCCACTCGTTTCCCACTCCGTCTCTCATACAGCGGCTGCGCCTGTAGATATCTTCGAGGATCTGGGCGATTTTGACCCGCTTTTCGGCGCTCGCCGTTTCAAGGTGAAGACCCCAATCTTAGCATGCATGTTGGACCAATTAGGAGTACAAAATTATGTTCTAAATGTTGCTCAAACTTTCCATACAACTAATATATAACTTATACTACGTAGGTTACACCATCGAAATAGGTATGACCAGTTGAGAAATGGGAACAATAACTTGGAACCTTTCTTACTATCGAGTGGGACGTGTGATATTGGTGTGACCCTGCTTTTTTCTTCTTCTACATAATGGCTACATGATGGTTCTAGAAAGAAGTGTATGCTGTTGTGGTATCTCTTGACGCGAATCCCTCTAATCACAAGCGTTAGATTTTGGAAACCAACAGTTAGTACTGCTGTTACATCTCTAGTTCAAAACTGGTGCATTTTGTATGTTGTTGTAGTAGTCTAGTAGATAGATTCAGATGCATGGTCAGGAGTGCAAACATTTCGCAACTAGTTGATCCCTCATCTTATTGTCGGATGTCACATTTCGAGTTTGTAAAAAAATGTAAATTCAAATCATAGTCACGGGTTATGTTGTATCTTTCGCACATCTAAACATTTGTTTCAAAAGGTGACCATATGTGAGCTGTGGAAAAAAGAAAAGACCAAAGTGAATAATATTCCTTAACTATTCACATATCATTTGTCTTTTTTGTGCAAGCTAGAATTTTTTTTACATACTCATCTGTGACCTGTGGAGCAATACACAACATAATATGTGTCCCAGTTTTGTTTTTCTTCATATTTTTTAAAAGTGCAGAAGTGTGATATCCGATAATAGGATGCGAGTGCAACTAGTTGCAAATGAGATGCTAATGCATGCTGATATGATACTACCTCTGTCCATAAATAGATGTATGTCTTTTGTCGTGGCCCCATCCTACTTCTGCATTTTCTTTACGGCCATTTTTGAGTAGTTGCGACCTGGACGTGATCGGACTAGTCGATACTCGATAGTAGTCGTAGTACTGTACAACTTCTGCATGTGGCGTCAGCCTCTAGAGTAGTAGTACTAGCTAACGGATAGATTATATCTGGAGAAACTGACATGGCCATTGATATGACAAGACTATACCCGGATTCGGACGCATTGTAGTGACTCCATCAATGTTCCGCTATGATGGTCTATTTTACTGCTACACCAGATTGTCGACGCAGAGGATTCCTTGGCTTCCGCGCAAGACCCTTCCCAAAGAAGGCATCTGCTCTGGCCCGTTGATTCTATGTGGACGGTTCCAGATTGCTTTATGTGTTTTTGTACAGTATCAGATCTAGGTTTTCCTTCCCTCCATATTAGGGGTTGTTTGGTTTAGGGGATAGGTTTATGGGATGAGAGTATCCCCAACCACCTGGCTAGGATAGCCAATTTTTGTTGTTTGGTTGTGTAGGAATTGAGTGTAGGACGAGAGGTGGGTAGTGGTATAGATTTTTTTTTGTTTGCTCGAAATGTTAGGGGTGGCTATAAGATGGTGAGATTATCTCTACACACATCAAATATACCACACCTCCTATTTTTATAGCCCAAAAAAATACATAACCGGTGGTATGTGAATTGATCTGGGTAAAAATATTACACAACCGTACAAATATTCAAATCCTATAGTCAAATCCTACATAACTCCTATAGTCAAATCCTACATAACTCCTATACAAATTGTACGAATCAAAGGATATGATTTTCCCCCTATATAGCTTGTTTGATTTGAAGAATTGAATCCTCCAAAATTTCTATGTATTGTTTTCTTATACTAGTACAACCCTATAGGATTTCTAATAAGAGGTTAGACCTCTTGGAAAAATTCATATGCATCTGTGACAACTATGCTATGCACTCTCAATCTCTATAGAAATTTCCTTTGTCTTTCCGATGATACCATCACACACCTAGCTCTACCAATTCATGTAGATTTCTTTCCCGTAGGATTCAAGGAGGCATATGTCATAGCGATTCTCCATTATTCTATCATATGAATCTAACATGCCCTCTCAGTTTGAGTGATGCAAAGTGGCCACTATAAGATTTATTTAGTCAGATTAATTGGTCATGCATACACTAGTTGTTTTCTATCTTTCCTACACATGTCAATTAGCGAAATTTATAAGTAAAATCCTAAAATTCAAATAAATTGCTGAAAATTGGAAATAATATTACAGTTGTAGCAAATTACTAAATCGATCCAGAAATTATGTACATGGCTTCAGTAGTCCGTAAATGATGTCCTTGGAGTAGTTTGTGAGTTAAAGAACGTCCATTTCGTTAAACTGACATGGCCTTTGATTTGACAAGAGAACACTAATATTTTGTACCTGAATCAGAGTGGTAAAGGCGTACAGCTCGATCAATGCAATGGTATGATGGCTATGCAGCTATACCTATATAGGAGTAGACTACTAGTAGACTTTGGGACACAGAGATTTGGCTTCCGCGGCCGACCCCGAACAAGATTCTTTTACATTGCCCATCTTTTCACTGACATTGAATCGCTGAAACTTGGGGTCCGCCTGTGGCAGGACCAGCCTGTCAATGGCCCAAAGTCTTATGTGCTCCCGCCCTTTGATTTTGGATGGACGGACAAGATTGCCCAGTCCCATCCCTGTCCTGTTCGTTCCAGTTTTCATCCTCCTCCCCGGGGAACCCTCCCCGGAGAGCTCTACACCGACCCCTTCTATCCCCACCTGCTTGTCCCTTCCTTCTTCCTCCAGCGATTCATCCATCGTTCAACAAGTTGTCTAAGAAGAACATGAAGAAGTGTAAGAAGAGGAAGGAGGCGTTGTTGTCTGAGACTAAATCCGCGGTGAAATCCATCCCGCTGAAAGTCCTGCAAACTCCGACTTTGAAAGTGTACCAGCGGCGCCGGCGGACAGGCATGTCTGCGCTTCCATCGCAAGCTCAGTCTGCTTCGGGCTTGTTGGGTCAGGGCAGAGTAATCCAGCAAGAGTCCTGGTAGGTTTTTATCGCCATGTGCTTTCTTTGCCCCCATGAACGCAGATTACAGCAAGGCAAACAGATCCAACTATTTTTTTACCCGGGAGAACCAGCTATTTGACCGTCTTTCTTCCAGGGCCGCCCGTTCAAGTGTCGCCCTTCCTACCGATGCCGAGAAATCGACCGTGTTTCGCCAAGATGGTGGGTACGAAGCTCCCCGGTATGTTTCCATCGCCATGCCGAAGTTTCTCTGCCTTCTGGCTGGCTAGCGGATCAAACAATTTAACCGTCTTTCTTCCATGGCGGCTGGTTTCAGCGCCATTCCTACCCAAGTTGAGAAATCGCTCGTTTCTCGCCAACCTGGTGGGTACGAAGCTCCTGGGTATGTTTCCATCGCCATGCCGGATTTTCGTTGAGTCCTTGCTGGCAGGCGGTGCCAACTAAACCGGCTATCATCTTCCAGGGCCGACGGTTCCAGGCTCGTGCTTTCTACCGCAGGATCCACTTCGTACTTAGCTATCGAGGACCCGTTGTTTGATGAGCACTTGTTAGCTCTCAAGAGCATTAATAATGTATGCACTATATAATATATATCCATTGCTTTTTTTTCTTCCTCTTCATCTCCGTACTGCATGAGGGCTTCTTTAATTCGTAGGACTTCTATAAGAATTGTGTAGCATTTAGATCCTATGGTTTTTTTTCCTACATTAGTTGTTTGATTTATAGAAATATATCCTATGTTTGTTCCTTTTTTCGAAATGGGGGACATATCACAGCCTCTGCATCAAAATGATGTATATGGCTGCTTTATTGCTTTCTTCAGTTCATACACAAATTATGACAACTTCTCACGGATCAGCTAGAGTCGACACAAAGATCCACCAACGAAACATAGAAAACAGCGGGTGCCAAAAAGGCAAAAACACATCAGTAAGTAATTCTATGAGGAAACTGCCAGCCACCCTGGCTGTAAAAATCCCGTGCGGCTGTCTCTAGTCAGTTGCACCCAGACTCCATGATATCCTGCTGATCCTCGGGCTGGAGATAAGAAACATACGGATCTAGTGAATAATCATAGGGATAACCTGCAAGAAGGGATGAGATTTGGGTTTATTAAACTCGACTTCATTTTGTACATTCCAAATAGCCCATAAAATAGCGCATACACCCTCTGTAATGTATACAAAATCCTATGCTTTTCCTAATCTTATGATTTTCATATCCTGTGAATGAAAAAGGATCCCTGATTCGTTCCTGGTGAATTTTTCCATGCAGGAAGGGATTATGAGATTAAAGGGCCACAACACCACCCTTCAGAACAGAAACCTCAAACTCTTGCATAGGTTTGGTATCATGAATGCAGAATCAGAGACGAATGCCCAGTCTCCGGGAGAGGAGCAGCCAGTGCGCGTGTGTGCATCTTCGGCCGTGTATGTTTCCATTGCCGTGCCGCAGTTTCATCGCCTCCTTGCTGGCTGCCAGATCCAACTACTTAAATGTCTTTCTTCCAGGGATGGCGGTTCCATCGTTGAAGAGGTTCCTATGGACAAGGACTTTGCAGCTCTCAGGCATATTGAAGAGGTTGGCACTCCATTTGTTTATTTCTCCCCCCTCATCTGCACTCTGCATACTTCATTGCTGTTGAATTTGCAATGCAGGATGTGATAACACGATTCTCCGCGAAACTGGACCAGATCAAGGGCCACAACATCATCCTTCATAAGAAAATCCGCCACCTCGTGGGCAGGTGCATTTTAAATCGTGCCATATCGAAGGAGAATGCCCGTTCCATGCAATCTTCTTTTGATAAACGGTACTCAGACGTTCTCGTGGAGTGTGAGAAGTTGAAGAAGGAAGTCGAGGAACTACGCGCCCAGCCACCGATGAGTGTGGTCACTGACAAGGCTGGTCAGTGTGATTGCAACTGTGACTGTGAAAGTTTTCAACAGGAAGTGGAGTTGCATGCTGAACATGCGCAATATTTCGAGACGAAGTACTTGAAAGTTCGCACAGAGTGCGATAAGTTGAAGAAGGAAGTCGAGTGTCTCCGCTCCCAGCAGCCAACTATTGCGACATCAGGAGACCAGGGTGTGCTAATTGCAGCCAGAATTTTGGAATCGATGAAAAGTTGAATTTGGCTTTGTTGTGCAATATAGCAAGACCTGTTCCTCCTCTGCCTTTGTCTTTTGGCATAATTGCTTTGTCTTCAGTATTGACTCCTGAATGCTTCGTATATTTCTGACTGTTTCTGAATTATGTACAACTTTTGTAATATTGGTCAAATTAGTTTTGACCAGGGTTTGTGTAGGGTGGTTGAATTTTTTTGGTTGGTCCAAATTGTGTTGTGTGGTCCAAATGTGATGTATCATCACACCACCATGTGCCCCGCCACCCCCAGGTTTTGGTAATGCCATTCTGATACATGCTTCATAGAAGGAACATACATTTTTTTCCGTTAGGGCATGACAATTTTGAAAAATTCAAACAAAAATGGGAAGAGAGAATGGTAACATCATTTTCCATGTGATGCCCCTGTGCCAAATTTTGGTTCATTTTAAGAATGTAAGGTGACAAATTACTCGAGGAAGCTAGTTGGAGTAGACGGGCATGACCGGATTGGCATAGGGGATTTATTTTTTGAAGGATGTTATTTTTCATGGACAATATCTGACACAAACAATAAAATGTTAAGGTCTCATATTATTCTGAATGATTGTGAATTACTTATGACGTTTGGAAGTATTGGTATACGTGAGAATCGAGTACATGCACGACTTCACGCGTCCACAACTAATCGGCCTCATCGTCTCTCGCGTCCACAACTAATGCCATTCTGATACAGAGAGTCAGAGGCTATAAAATAATCGGCCTCATCGTCTCTCGCGAGCTCGTCCTCTCCCCTCCCATCAACTCACCGCACCTCCGAGGCATCGACTTCCTCGTTTCCAACCGCAGCAGCATGAAGACAGGTCTTGCGTACGAGGCGGAGCAATCGGCGGCCGCTCGCGCAGAGGATGCCTCTGCGGTAGTGGCCGTCGCGGCGGGTGAGGCTTCACCGGGTACCCAGGCCGCTCGTCTCCTCTGCTTGTCTGATTCTTCGACCTCGGTCGAAACGGGCGTCCTGGCCGTCGAGGAGAAGGTGGATAGCAACGCCGTTGCTCCCGCCGAAGATCTGCAAGGCGTTGCAGGCCACCACGGCGAGGTCTTCCTCGACCCGGTGCTGGACGCGGACCTCGACCCCTTCGACGATTTCGGCCCAAACGTTCAGTTCCAGGAGGATGTCGAGGGTGACGACGAGGAGGTACTGCTCTTTTACCGAAACTGTCCCGATCCTTTTTGTGTCATATTACTGTTCACGTGGTTTGCACGAACCTGGTTCTTGATTGATTTGATCTCCTACCTTGTTCTTGTAGACGTACTTGATTCTACGGTTCGTACGGTCAGATTCTAGTTTAATTTCGACTAATCTGCCATGTAGTTGGCTTGATTTGTCATATAATTAATTTATGTGTTCATACTTAGTGGACTTGCAATTGTTGTGGCTTATGTTCATTGCTGTTCATAGGGTTTTCTCGTGATTTAGTATGATTTCTTCTGCCATTTACTTGTTCTACACATTTAATTTTAGGGTTTCTAAGGTTTGCTTATGATAGTGCAGTATTTATTCGATCTGTCATTAAGCACCTGATTATTATGTACTTTATAATTCACAGGAATATTCTGACGACATGGACGACAACAAGGAGCGCAGGGACCAGAAGAGCCGCTACGTTCTGAAGCGGCTGAAGGGTGGTGAAATTCGTTTCCGCAAGCGCGGGGAGCTATTTTGCCCATTCTGTGGCAAAATCCTCCAGAAGGACATCCGCAGCCTGATCCAGCATGCGACGGGTGTAGGCCTAAGTACATCGGGGAAGCACCGCCCTGCAACCAAGGCCAAGCACGCAGCATATGGCCTCTTCCTCCAGAATTACGTCTTGCCTGGCTTGTTCCCAGTCAACGCCCCTGCTGCTGGCCCTCATGCTCCTGGTCCTGTTTAAAGTTCATATGTGTAATCTTATTCCCTTTGGAAGTTCAGCATTAAACTCTACTAGTACAACCGTGGTGGTCTTGTGATGGTAGTACTCTTTTGATGCATTTGTGATGTAGTAGTACTAGTATTTTTTTTTGAAATGGTATAGTACTACTAGTATCTAAGAAAAGTACTCCCTTCGATTCACATTCATTTTACACCAAGAAATATGGATCGGAGTGAGGGAGTAAATTAAACATGGCATCTCGTGCATGAAGCTTGACATATCGATCAGGTTGGCTAGAATGGCAATACAATGCTGCTCATTAGGCAAATGCATGCCATGTAAAGAAGTCTATACTGACATAAAAAAAGACTACATTGGGGATTAGAGTCAATTGGGGCATCTACAATACAGAAAATCTTGCTTGTAGCTGATTTTGGCTAAGAGGGTTTTACTCACATTACACGTGCCACTTTCCTTGTGTGCAAAACAAGTTCCAATAAAGGAAGAGGAAAGAAAAGGACATTGTGGGCGAGATTGAACACCTTTTTTATGTGTTAAGCTGAGGCCTCGTTAAGCTGAGGATGACTTAGGCCTAACAGCTCAGCACACCCACAAATAAATCTCCTTGCACGCACCACTGCCAGCAAAAATAACAGAATTAGCACGCAAGATTAAGAATGAAGTGAATTTAATTAACTTGGTTAGCTTTTCAAGCAATATATTCAGAGAAAGAGCACACATGTTCGGCTCGAAATAATCGTAAGAGAAGAACAATAAATCTAAGGCACCCCACTTCATCGGAAGAAGGGGCGCGACAACGCATGGATTCATATATACCTTGAGTCGACGCTGGCTCATAGAAGGGCGGCCGCGCCTCGAGGATGCCGGCGACGTCTCCACCTCGGTATCACATGTGACTGCTTCTCGACGGGCGGTGCGCCACGCCATGTAGAAGATCTATCAAAAAAGGAGAGCCCGATGACGCTACTGACGCCTCAACCTTGATAGCACCGGCCTGTTGCTCCGCACTGAGATGCGCCACATGCAAGATTTAGCGGATGCGCCAATTTAAGAGATATGTCATGATCGTTGTAATAAATTTCACCGTGATGATGATTTGATCCTGCACTCGGCCTTGAACACAAGTACTAGTACAGTCTCACAATTTTTTTTATCATTATACTTTGCGAGATTTAGCGGATGCACCAATTTTAGAGATATGTCATGATCGTTGTAACGAATTTCAACGTGATGATGATTTGATCCTGCACTCGGCCTTGAACATAAGTACTAGTACATTCTCACAATTTTTTATCATTATACTTTGCGAGATTTAGCGGATGCGCCAAATTAGAAGATAGATCATGATCATGGTAACACACTTTTCAATGTAATGATGATTTGATGTTGCACTCGACCTTGAACATAAGTCCTAGTACGGTCTCACAATTTTGTATCATTATACTTTGCAAGTTTTAGAGGATGCGCCCATTTTCAGAGGTAGATCATGATCATGGTAACAAATTTTAAACGTGATGATGATTTGATGTTGCACTCGACCATGAACAGAAGTACTACTACTGTCTCACAATTTCTTTATCATTATAGTTTGCCAGATTTAGCGGATGCGCCAAATTTAGAGATAGATCATGATCGTGGTAACAAATTTTCAACGTGATGATGATTTGATGTTGCACTCGGGCTTGAACAGAAGTACTAGTACGGTCACTAATTTTTTTAGCATTATACTTTGCAACGAATGCACCAATTTCAGGTGCATGTCACCAGATCTGTGTCCGATGATGATCATGGTAGTAACCGATGTTCAACTTGATGATGATTTGATTTTACAGTCGGCCTTGAACAGAGGTACTAGTACGGTCTCACAATTTTTTATCATTATACTTGTACCTTAGCGAAATTCAAAATCTCATAGCGGCAAAACTTCCCGCCCACAAAATACAAAAATTTCACACGCTTCCAAATTCCGATTCTACCCCTGTGGAGATGACAGCAAAGTCGGTTGGTGGGGGGGTCTGGCCGTCATTTTTTGGATCACCACCTCCCTAGCCCCGGATACCCTCCCAAAAAAATTCATTTCCCTCAGTCTCTCATCTGAGACCACCCACCGGAACTTCTCAAGTCCCTCTCTCTACCACCTCCACGACCACCGCACCGGAACATCCCCGCCGGACTTCCCTGGCCTACCCGAGCCCTCGCGATCCTCGTCATCCGGCTGCCTGCCGGAGCCGCTTCATCGACGCCGTCATCAACCGGACCGGATCATCCCCGCCGAACCTCGAAACCATATGCTCATCCAGCAGTCTACCGCAGTCGCTTCAGCTGCGGTATCGTCCACCCCACCGGAGCCGCTTCGCCGGATCCGTCGTCCACCGCATCGTATCTTGCTCACCGACACCGCTGTGCATGAACCGGATCTGCTTCACCGGCGCCGTGCATGATCTAAACTCTTCTACTGTCGCTTTTCTATTGCTTGCCTGCAAGTTCTTGTTTAATCTTGGGGGAACCTGTTTGTGCTAACGACGCGCCGTTACGTTTTTGCAGATGAGATGAGTAACCATGAAGTGTAATGGCCGTCTCTCCAACCCCAAGTAGCACATGTAGCGTACTTCATCACCGGATCTATCAACCCCAGGAAGATCTGCTGTGACTCCCACAGAGTGCTTCTCCTAATGTAAGTCCCTTGTTTTAGCGCCATGTTCTGGGTTCAGATGCTTGTTTGTCTGAAGCTCTTTTAGTTCATTCCTAGCTATGACCGTAACACGTTGCTATTTTCTACTTCATTGCTAACTTTAAGCGATTGAACATTTTGGTTTGCATTCCCTGCTCTGTAGATGTAGCCATCATAACTTCTATCTTGCTCAGTCGTTGTTACAAAAATTATACTGTAGGTATTATAGTAACATCCTGCTATTATTTAGTTCATGGCCAATTTTAAGTAATTGCACATGTTGGTTCGCATTCCCTGCTCTATAGCTTTTGGCATCGTAACTTCTATATTTGGTTTACATTCCCTGCTCTGTAGATCTAGCCATCATAACTTTATCTTGCTCAGTCGTTGTTACAAAAATTATGGCCTGCTACTATGTTGTTTGTGCCAATTTTTTACTCCATGAACATGTTGGCTTGCATTCCCTGTACTACAGGTGATGCCATTGTTTTGTATCTAGTTCATTGTAAGCTAACAAAGTAAGGACTTAGTTTGGCATGCTATCACTCTGCTATCTAGCCTGTAGTACAAATAAACTTGTCATACTACTAGATAATAATTTTGCGTGCCATCTTGTTCTTCAAAAGCTGCATTATTGACTTGTTTCTCTGACTTGGCATGACGCTCACATATGGAAAGCTGAACATATTGGTTTGCATTCCCTCTTATACAAGTTCACAGGTGATCCCACTATATTCTGTATCTGGTCCATCCTAAGCTCCAGCATCAACTATCCTCTATGTGTTGCTCATTACAAGTTTATATCCCGAAACATCTTGATTTGCATCCCCTTCACTATAAGTTCAGGAGTATTATTTAGTTCACGGCCAAAATGAAGTAATTGCACTTGGCACATGTTGGTTCACATTCCCTCCTCTTTAGCTTTTGCCATCGTAACTTCTATTTTTGGTTTACATTCCCTGCTCTGTAGATGTAGCCATCATAACTTCATCTTGCTCAGTCGTTGTTACAAAATTTATAGCCTGCTACTCTGTTGTTCATGCCAATTTTGTACTCCCTGAACATGTTGGTTTGCATGGGACTCGACAGTAGTAAGTCTGCTGTTTCATTCTAACATGCTCTGTTATATTGGCTGTTGGTATGCGGCATGCACTCTTTGTTTGCTTATTGTGCGCATTACAATGATCTTGTTATAACGACGAAATGATGAGTTCCAAATTCTTTGGCAAACAATATTGTAGTGTCTTTGCCTTTCCATTGTTGCTGTCTTAACTTGTAATGTCTTTGTTTCAGATATAGGTGCTGCATGGACAACTTAAAAGATTGCCGGATCGCTTCATTGTATTGCTAGGTTTAATTACCATTCAATTTCTCTGGGTTCTGTAATATTTTTTCAATGCCTTGCAGCTGATGTAATATTTAGTTAGTTTTTATAGTTCTTTCGCGCATTTTTTCTTTGGTGCTTGTGGTAAGTGAGGCTATCCGACAGAAATCAATGCTGCGTAAATATTCTCAGTATCTAAATCACGAATTCCCATCCCTTAAACGGCCCATTTAAGCGAAATCACATATGTGCCTGCCCGCAAATTCCTAAAGCCCATATTATGCCAGCATATAAACAGCAACTAAACGGGCTGGCCCACTTACTTATTGGGCCAGCCCATTTGATTGACGGTGGACCCCACACTCTAGTTGGGCTGGCCCACTTGCTTTAAGGTGGACCCCACCCACTACTTAGTTGGGCCAGCCCAATTGCTTTTGTGGTGGACCCCACATACTAAATGGGCCGGCCCTTTAAGAGGAAAGTGGGACCCATTGTGTTTTTGGCCGGCCCACTATCTTGTTGGGCCGCCCACCCGCTATATGGTGGAACCACAAACTAATTGGGCCGGCCCACCTGCTATATGGTGGACCCCACATACTAATTGGGCCGCCCTTTAACAGAAAGTGGGACCCACCCGTGCTTTTGGCCCGCCCACTATTTTGTTGGGCCCATTTGCTGTGGTGGACCCCACATACTAAATGGGCGGCCCTTTAAGAGGAAAGTGGGACCCACCGTGTTTTTGCCCACTATCTTGTTGGGCCGGCCCACTGCTATATGGTGGACCCCACATACTAATTGGGCTGCCCTTTAACAGAAAGTGGGACCCACTGTGTTTTTGGCCCGGCCCACTATCTTGTCGGGCCACCCACTTGCTATATGGTGGACCCCACGTACTAAATGGGCCGGCCCTTTAACAGAAAGGGACCCACTGTGTTTTTGGCCCGGCCCACTATTTTGTTGGGCCCACTTGCTATATGGTGGACCCCACAAACTAAATGGGCCCCTTTAACAGAAAGTGGGACCCACTGTGTTTTTGGCCCGGCCCACTATTTTGTTGGGCCGCCCACTTGCTATATGGTGGACCCCACAAACTAAATGGGCCGACCCTTTAACTGGAAAGTGGGACCCACCTGTGTTTTTGGCCCGGCCCACTAGCTTGTTGGGCCGGCCCACTTGCTATACGGTGGACCCCACACACTAAATGGGCCCGCCCAGTTGCTGTAAGGTGGACCCCACATGTTAAATGGGCCGGCCCATTTAAGTTTTGACCAGTCAACCTTAGAGGTTAGGCCCGGCCCACGTAACTAATGGACCAGCCCAGCTATATAGTTGACCGGTCAAACTATGTCATCTGGCCCGGCCCGCTTAAGACGTGGCAGGCCTCGTGTGGGCCTACCATCTACCACGGGGTTTCAGCCGGTTAACGCCGTTAACTGGCAGTTAACGGCGTCTGCCACGTGTCAGTTTGCATGACGTCAGCAGTCAACGGGCTCCCGAAAACACTTCCGCAACGGTCCGATTTTCCGTGGCGGAAGGGCGCCCAAGCGCGACGGACCGAAAAAATCGTCGTTGGACTTTGCCTGACGCAGTTTCGACAACGGAACCCATATCGTCGGGTTAGGCCCATAGGCGACGAAAAATGCCCCTTAGTTGACGATTTTGGGACGTTGTCTATCAGAACTTTTCTTGTAGTGCTAACTAAGCTTTTGGCCAACCGCTTGCAAGGGAAAATTCTAAACCTGGTTCATCAAAATCAGTATGGATTTTTGAAAAATAGAACCATTCAAGATTGTGTTGCGTGGGCTTATGAATATATTCATCAATGTAAGCATGCAAGAAAAGAAGTGGTTATTCTCAAACTTGACTTTGCAAAGGCGTTCGATACGATTGAACATGAAGCTATTCTCAAGATCTTATAGTGTTGAGGTTTTGATGATCGATGGTTACAATGGGTTCGAGCAATTTTCTCTTCAGGTTCTTCTTTGGTACTTCTTAATGGAGTCCCGGGAAATAAATTCCCGTGTCGGCGTGGTGTTCGCCAAGGTGATCTTTTTCGCCATCATGTTTGTTGCTGGAGCTGATCTTCTTCAGTCCATGGTAATTTGCTAGTTACACAAGGAATCCTTGTGCCTCCTTTGCCAATACCAAACACAGACTTTCCCATTGTGCAGTACGCTGATGACACTCTTCTCATCCTTCAAGCATGTCCATCTCAGCTCATTGCACTAAAAAAGCTTCTCCACACTTTCACGGGTGCTACAGGCCTCCAAGTAAATTATGCAAAATCTTGTCTGATGGGTATCAACATTGACAATCATTATCTTCAGTACTTGGCAAATGCATTCGGTTGTGCAGTTGGCACACTTCCTTTCAGCTATTTGGGTCTCCCACTTGGAACCACAAAGCCAACAATTCATGATCTCACCCCTATCACGGATCAGGTAGAGAGAAGATTAAATCCTAGTGCAAGGTTTCTAGACTATGGTGGCAGACTGCAACTTGTACGTTCAGTTTTGTCTTCACTACCAATGCACTACCTTTGCTCCCTAAAAGTTCAGAAGTCCATTATCAGAATTGTTGACCCCTCAAGGAGGCACTGCTTAGGCAAAAGAGAGGACTCCGATCATGTTAATTCTTTGGCCGCATGGTCTGTAGTTTGCCAGCCTAAAAAATATGGGGGTCTAGGCGTTTTAAACTTGGAGCTCCAAAACAAAGCTTTGCTAATGAAACAGTTGAACAAGTTTTGCTGCAAGGAAAATATCATGTGGGTGCAATTGGTTTGGAACCTATGTCGACAAGGTGCTCCTCACGCTCAGTCTAGTCGAGGTTCTTTTTGGTGGCGAGATGTTTTCAGCTTCGTTCATGACTACCGAAGTATTACTCGTTGCATTATTGGGAGTGGCAATTATGTCTTATTTTGGAAAGATTTGTGGCACACTGATGGCCTTCTTTGTGATCAGTTTCCTAGATTGTATTCATTTGCACTTGATGAGGATGTTACAGTAGCCGACATGGCAAGAGCTCCTGATCTGAGCTTGATGTTTGTGTTGCCCTTATCAGCTCAAGCATTCCAAGAGTTATCTCAAATTCAGATGTACCTGCAAGGTCTAATCTCGGGCCCAAATGACAAGGACACTAGGGTCTTTCCTTGGGGAAATTCCGCTTACACATCAGCAAAGTTCTACAATTTTATTTTTGCTCAAGCACCCACAGATCATGCTCTTCAATCGATTTGGAAATAAAAATGTTTAGCAAAACTTCGTGTGTTTGCTTGGTTACTCACGAAAGATAGGCTCAACACAAAGGATCTGATAATCAGGAAAAGCTGGAAATTGGATGATGGACCATCATGTGTGCTATGCACAAACCAGTTGTTAGAGACTAGAGACCACCTTTTCTTTGAGTGTCCATTCGCTGTTGCATGTTGGGAGTTCACTGGTATTCGATGGGATAGTTCTGAGCTGATATCCCCCCGCTTTGCACTTGCACGTGACTCTTTTATTGGACCTTGCTTTATGGAAATTGCAATATGTGCTGCCTGGAATATATGGAAGGAAAGAAATGACCTAATTTTCAAACAGCAAAATCCTTCTCTTCGGCGATGGAAAGTACGTTTTCAGAGTGATCTCTTGCTCCACCAACATCGTGTGAGCCAGCCATGGTGCAACCGCGACTGGATCTTAGCTACTTTTACATAACTATGTTTTTGTTGATTCTTGTATATTTCTTCCCTCCGTAAAATCTTTGTAATCCTGATACTGGGTCCTGTTTGGTAATATATAAAAAAAAATACACACCGGAGGGGCTTCCCCTACGGTCACGAGCTTCAAAAAAAAAATATTGAGGTATATAGAAGTAAAATGTGTCTAGATACGGAAGGAGTAATATGTTTCCTGCAAATCCAAAAACAATAATGTCATGTAGTCAAAAAATTGAGACGCAAAATTATACACGATTTCAATCTCTATGGCTTCTTTCAACTTCAGGGGCCAATCAGACGTTCGGTTGTGAATTTATATGCGAGTTGATGTGAAGCTTTTTGTGTTTATATTTTATTCTTTAATAAAAAATATTATCCATTGAAAAATAATTTAACATTTTATAGTTTGGCATGTATTACCCGCCACATCTTAGTTTACATCAAATATATTCTGCATGTATTTTCCCTAATGACCTCCTAGTGATACCTAGATGGAAACATGTACCGCAGTATTATTTTTTTGATGATGAAACTTGCACATGTGAATTAACCTGGTGTCTCGAAAAACACTCTTATTTTGCTTTTAGTATATAATACATATGTGGCGTCATGGTTTTGAGATACATGAGCGGATTGTGAGCGATGCCGTAGAGAGGAGTCGTTTCGTGGATATGATGGAGTCGTGGTAGCCAAACCCGCCAAGCTCGATCTAGACGCATAACACTATCATCAAAGGGACCTTGGACCTTATCCCCTCTCTCGCTACAGTGCAGACGGGCGATTTCTGAAATCCTCTAGCCGAACCACCTCGCCGGCGGCGATTCGCCGGTTCCCTCGCTCTCCGCCGGCCGCCTCGGCGGCGGGAGGGTGGGGGAACCCCATCTGCCGTGTATATAGCGTAGGTTCGGTAGGTGCTCAGCCGTCGGCGTGGAGGAGTGGGTGGCGCAGCCGGAGTGGGCTTTGGAGCGGCGTTCGTCCCCTTCGACGGTGAGGCTCGCGGAGCTCGCGGTGGAGCGTCCGCTCTGTCCAGGCGCTCGGTTTTCGGAGCTGTGGCGCGTGGCTTTCCCTGCCGGAGTTCGAGGAGCGACAGCTCCGGTTTTGGTTAGTGAAGAAGAAGGTTGGAGCTTCGCTGCGTCGATGGTGGTCCAGGGCGTCGCTCTTCGGATCTGGTTGTCCAGCGACTTCCCAGCTGCAAGGGGACCGTCTCCGATCCAAGGCTTGAAGTGGAGCAGCAGCAGCGGCGCCCGCCGGGCCGTTCTGTCCGCCGCCGTCGTCGGGATCCTGTGAGCTTATCTGTATTTTGTTTGTTTTTCTGGATCTTTCTGTTTGGATCGAAGTCTCCATGTAATCTTCTTTTTCTAGCAAAAAAAAAAAAAAAAAAAAGCTCGATCTAGACGCCAACTGGCTCTTACGGGCCACACTCGGTCTGGACAGCTCCACCTCTGGCATGTTGTATGCTCACCTCAAAATGCCGTCATCTCAAGCGCAACCAAATCATCTAAGACCTTTCATGGCAGTATCGAAAATACATCTGACCATGGACTTGCCCTTTGGACTATTCATGTTTCACATCTTGCAAAGCTTGCTGCATGCGCCGGGTGATATGCCTAAATTCATCTATTTGAATGAAAGAAAATTGATGCAATAAGATTTATATGAATGCAAATAGGAGCATTTCTAAAAATTAAAATTGCTATGGAAAATAGCATTGCTATTAAATAAAATTTATGTAAATGTAAGTACCGTGCTGTCGATGGTAAGTTAATGGCCGTTCGGTCCCTCGAACCAACTGCTCTTTCCGTGTGAGTTGTGTTGGTCTCAATAGTAGAGGACTAGTGAGCAGAGTGTGCGTGCCACTGCGGTACCACTGATTGTACATGCAAATCATGTCATGATTGTACAGTCTACGTAGGATAGTTTTCATTAGCAGATGAGTGAGGAAAAATAAATATAAAGGGAAAATCCCTATCTCCGGCTACTATATTGTGATGCCGCTTTATTCTTCCACATCTCTATCTATTTACGATTATATCCGCTCTAATTGACACAATTAATGTCTCTATTTTGATCATGAATTGTGTTCATTGAAATGATCAAAATTGTGATGTCGCTAACAGGTGTCTCTTTGCGTCTATCGTCCGCCATGTTACTTTTGGCAAACTCGCTCACAGGTGCTATTTTCTAGAATTTCATTGGGGCAGGTGGACCTTTGTCGCAAAAATTGTCCTCCGTCTCTGACGGAACGAAGCCCTTCGCTGATCCGATCCCCCGGCCTCCGCCGCCTCCCTCCTCCATGAACAATTCCGCAACCACATGCCCGAAACCCTAGATCTTGAAGCTTCAAACTTCATCCGGTGGTCCTCCTCCTTCATCGTCTTCTGTAGCTTTTGCATTCGTGACCACATCGTATACACGATCGATGCCAGCACCATTTTCCATGGCGTCGAGTAGATGTCTATGCGGGCGGAGTATTGGAACGAGCGCCTGGACACCGGGAAGAAGAGTCAGTTTGTGTCCGTTTGGTCAAGCCGTACTAAGGGAGGGTCGAGATTTAATTTTCCTGATTGTGCTTTTATAAGTAACTAGAATGGTGGCCCTCGCAAATGCGAGGGCAACATCCATATATATCTATAAATAGTTTTTAGGTGTGTCATAAATTATAGAGAGTGTAATCATTACTATATAATATATAAATAATCGTGTAAGAACATAATAATACTACCAAGAATTGCGTCAAATACTCTTATTTCGAGATTGTAATACCACCAAGAATTCTGTGTTAAGATGACATGTCAATGTCGATGTATGGCAAACATATCTTCTTGTGTTTATAGTTTAGAATAAACGTTGAAAACACGAGGATAGAAAATTGTAGCTGTTTCACATATTTCTGAACCGAACTCTCAATAAACAAAAAAAAATTCTTGAAATTTGGCTATTGGATTATTGGCAAGGATCCGCACTCATAGGTAGGGTATTTCCATTGATATAGAAACTATTGGTCTCGAACAACATAAATTGTATGGCGTTGAAGTCATAAGCTTTTCAAGTAATACAACAAACTTGTGTACTGATAGCTACATATTCCTCTTCAATCTTATCAAAATGATATAGAACGTAGAGTTAATTATTCCACCCGAACATTGATGAATCATTGTAAACTATTGGGCACTCTTCTTCCACCTAAATGTTTAGTGGTTATATTGTTGTAATGTTTTGTTGCACGCATGCTCAGTTACGTTAATTCGATCAGCCGCATTCTCATCACGGTGATGTAAAATACACCAACGTACATTCATTATATAATGCAACAAATCATCCCTAACCATACCATCTCTTGCTTCATATATCTAATTGTACCAAGTCTCTGCAAATTCACGGTATTTTCTGGCACAACTAAATCCACTCACTAAATGTACCCTATGTCTCCAATATGAATATGTGACTTTTACTATTCTTTGACATAGTATGATTTTTTCGTAGTGAACACGCAATGGTACAATACCTTGCTGATAGAATTTTTTATTTGTTGACTAACAAAATAGTTCATGCTCCCTATGTGGTAGTTGCACTTGACATGATTTACTATCTGTCATGATTAATGAATATTTCCTCCCATTTATATAAACTCATGTTAATAACTTATTTTCTCGTATTGTAGTGCGCACTTTGTCATTGTGTATTGGAAGTTTGTTGGAACATACAAATTATTTGCGAGCTTCATATATAACTCATATTTTTCAGACTATATAAATATAGTTACGTTCCTCAAATTTCAGACTTTATATATAAAATTTTATCTATCTTCACTAATAATGCAAAGCTGAGGTGAATTTTAGAAAATCACCATCGCCACCGTATTTTATGGTTAGTCTTAGTCACCGTCCATATGCAACATATATGAAGCAAGCAACGATGTCACATCGGTTTATGTGATGCATGCACAATATGATTCTAATCGTGTAGCACCTGGACGAATTGGGTTTCCAGCAACAGTTTGGATAGAAATACATGAATGTTGCTCTAATTTGATACTTAGATATTAAATGAAAAAAAAGTTCTTTTGTTTGACACGTGGAGTGTCAACTTGTAAGTGAGGGGCAAGGTTTTTTTTGCCAGGCGAGATCTCCAAACTCTTGCGATAAACTGGTAATTTCGGTTACCTTTGAGAAAACTTTTTACTGAACGAAATATAACAGTATTTGTAAAATTTGCTCAAATTTATAAATTTTGGATAAAATTTGGAAAAATTTATAAATCTGGTTGACAAATCTCTGGAGATATTATGAACTGTATTTTCAAAACCAATAATACTGCCTACCGGAATTTTTTTGCAGCCGAGAAGAAAAACATTGTCAGGATGACAATCTAGTTTCTTATGTGAAAGGTGCCGGGAGGATTGATAGTGCCATGATAGGTGTGATTTTTTCCGTCGCTTTTTCACAATTATATGACGATCAGATGTGATTCTTTTCTAGCTTTCGAACGAAATCGTGCAGTCATACTGCACCTGGTTTTACATTAAACTATGTACGCTTTTTATTGGATATTTTTATTTTACACATAAAACAAAGAGCCGAAATTTATCTCAGCATAGTTAGATTCGCCGTACGTTTAATGGATCAGCTTCCACGTGAGCTTTGCTTGCATCGTTCAAACGGAACCATGCAGTTATACGGGTCTCTTATTAGACTTTGTACGTCTTCTATTTACGCATGCGTGGATCAGCTTCCATCATCAGCGTTCCTTGCCTTTTATATGGATAGCATCTTATTGGAACAGGGGACTACTTTCCGCAGCTATATTTGACACGGTGCACAAACGTGACACTATATAGATGCACGAACGTGGGTTTGTGACACTATATGTGTTTGCGTAACTCTTAGATCTATTAAATCTCAACCGTTAGCAGTAAAATCAACGGTATATTTATTTCTTGCCTATGTGGATTAACGTGATGGCTCTATTTAAACATTCGTATTTTGCTTTTAGTATATAATAGATGGAGATGAAGTTAGGCTCTCCCGCCTTCAACACCCCACACAGAAGAGGTGTTTCTAGTAAATTTGAAGAACATGAAAAAAATGTTTTTTTTTTCGTAGGCGAATGCAAATACATATTAACTCTATTTAATAGAGTACAGAGTTGAGACAATTCCATATCAGACCTTCCACATTCGGTATCACGCACACGGTACTTATATGAGATCTTACGTGGTTCATAATGAACTGAGTTGATGGCACTCGTAGTCGTAGTATGCCACTTAACGAAGCAAACAACAGATGACTCGATCGAGCAACCTGGTGTTCCTATTTCTAGGCACACCAAACTGAAATCTACTCGGTTTAGTTATTACAAGGACCAAACTTTATATTACTACTTCTTTACTGAGCACATGAACACATATAGCTTGATCTGAAGAAAGTGTTGCAACTGGAAGATAGACCCAAGTCTGAAAGTTTCAAGGAAGCAGCAACAACAGCAACAGCACCATCACAACCATAGAGGCTCCCACGACGACCGCGACCACTGCATCACATTCCTACAATTCAGCTCAAGAAGTCAGTTCAGCGGCGACACCAGCTCTACATTTTCGTTCCCAAGTCATCCATAATGGAAGAACTGCAACATCTGTGTTTGTCTAACTATACATGATAAACAAAAGGGAAATTACCTAGTTGAGAGGATAAGTGGCATCAGAATAATCTTTACAGTTTTAAATAAACACATTGAGTTTACTGATCTGACCTAACCCTCCCCGACCTAACCCTCCCCCAGGTGGCGGCGCCGCGCCACTCCGGGGAGCCCCTCCTCACCGGCCCTCCGGCCCCTCCAGCCCCCCCCTCCCCTCGCCGCCGTCGGCCAAAGCCCGCGTGGCATGGCGGCGGCGGGGGTTTCAGCTGGTCGCGACCCTGGGGGGTGGGGGCGGCGCTCTTGATCCCTTTTGTGGTGGTGGTGGTGGTGGTGCACGGCGTCGGTGGCCGGAAGGCGAGGCGGCGGCGGTGGTGGCGTGGCCGGATCTTGGCCCTTGGGGCCTGGAGGCGGCCGTGTCTGCTGCGCCTTCTCCTCTGCACGACGGGCTGCTCCACATGCATCACATGGGAACCAGGGCAGCGGCCCCGGGTATGGCGGCGGCGACCTCTTCTCCGGAGGTGGACGGCCTCGGTGGGATCTGGGGTGGGGGATATTGGGTTCCCACACAGATCTCCGGCGGTGAAGATCCAGTCGACGACGAGCTTAGGTGACGGGAGCCGCCGGTGAAAACCGCGCTTCGCTCTCGGTCTTGGCGGACGATGGCGGCGTCGCTTGGCGTCATTACCTTGTTGAAGGCATCGTCTTTGCTTGTCTCGTCACTACACTCGGCGAGTTGGAGATGTGCGGCTGCCGATGAAAATCGTGCTCCGACCCTGGTCATTGCGGGCGATGGCGAGTTACGCGTCGTTACCTTCTTGAAGGCATCACAGTCGCAACCTGCATCTACCCAGTCGTGCTACTCCGGGGGAAACCCTAGATATGGGTCTCCCTTATCGGACGATGGCGGCGCTACCTGCGTCGTTCTACCTCTTGGGACATCGTTTTTGGAGCAGCTGCTGGATGTTGGCGGATGTTGGTGGAGTGGTATTCATCTAACACATTGATGGCGCTGAGTCTCGGTGGCATGGTGCTGTAGGGTATCGATGATGGATGCGGGATGATGTATGCGTGCAGGATGGTGGAGCCTTCTGGCTTCATGGTGGCATCGACGGCAGGTCTTGCATGGTTAATGCGATGATCTCTTTTGAAGATGGGGTCAAGGAAGATGGCGGTAGCAACTTTTGGCGTGTGCGTTGGCGTGCGCTGACTGGATGTGCTTACCTGCTATTGGGCGGCTTGGGAAGGCATTTGGTTTTTTGGATGATGTGAGTTGGTGTATTGTCACCCCCTTCATCCCACTGTAGGTTTAGCGAGGTGGCTTCGAGGTTAATCTTTTGTATTGCTCTTGTAAGATGTTGTGAATAATCTAATAAAAAAACCATATAGATTATAGACTATAGATATGATCTGTATGTGTCTCTACGTGTAGCTACAAGCCTACAACCAACAAAGTAGATCTGGCCAATTTGAAACAAGAGCACATAGGAGACTGAAATTGGGAGGCTAGCTCTAGCTCGAACCGAAACATCTTAATTCCATAAAGCAATTGTCACGAAGTATAAGTTACTGTGTTGCCGACCGCGTGAAGAAAACAAGGCAAATTCAAGTAAGAAAGGACAGAGAAGCAGCATCGATACATATTTACACGGCTGATCTTGTAAACCACGTTACCTTGGGGCCCCGTGCTGCTGCCGCCGGTGGGTCGATGACCGTGATGTTGACCGCTGCGACCACTGCCGGAGGAGGAGGAGGAGGATTGGCCACTGGCGCCGCTGGAGCCGCCGGAGGATTGTCCATGCCCTTCTTCTTGCGGATGGCGGTCTCCGCTGCAGTTGCAGCAGCAGCCTGCAGTGGATCAGCTCAAAGTATCAGCAGCGCAACATCACCAGGCGTTCGTGTTTTTCGAGTTATCAACGATGTCAAGGTTACTTTTAAGCCTACAACCAACAAAGTAGATCTGGCCAAGTTGAAACAAGAGCATATATAGGAGACTAAAATTGGCAGGCTAGCTCTAGCTCGAACCAAAACATCTTAATCCCCTAAAGCAATTGTCACGAAGTATAAGTTACTGTGTTGCCGATCGCGTGAAGAAAACAAGGCAACTTCAAGTAGGAAAGGACAGAGAAGCAGCATCCATACATATTTACACGGCTGATCTTGTAAACCACTTTACCTTGGGGCCCCGTGCTGCTGCCGCCGGTGGGTTGATGACCGTGATGTTGACCGCTGCGACCACTGCCGGAGGAGGAGGACTGGACACTGGCGCCGCTGGAGCCGCCGGAGGATTGTCCATGTCCTTCTTCTTGCGGATGGCGGTCTCCGTTGCAGTTGCAGCAGCAGCCTGCAGTGGATCAGCTCAAAGTATCAGCAGCGCTGGGGCGAGGCTCCCGTTTCGAAAAAAACGATGTCAAGGTAAGCTCGGCTCGTTTGTTTATCTATCAGCGGTTTGCAGCATATCTATAGTTTTGAGGTGTCCACTATCTAGACCTAGGGAAATCTTGATGTGTCAACTATCATTTTGTTCAGTACAGAGATCGATCTGCTAAAGAGAGGGATGGGAATATAAACCATATAAATGATAAATCTCTGTGTTTTCACATGATCTGTATCTGTGTAAATCTTGCTCGCATAAAGAAAAGGTCTAACAAGTAAATCTGAGCAACCGAAACAAGTTCTGACAAGATCTATATCTGTGCAAATCTTCCTCGGAGAAAGAAAACAAGTTCTAACCAGTAAATCTGACGAACTGAAGCAAGAACACTATACAAAGGTTTCCCGTAACTAGCTAGAAACCAAAACACCTCACACGGAAAGAAGAGCACCATGTTGACAGAAAGAATCTTACCGCCGCTGCCGGAGGATTAGCCACCTTGTTCACCACGCCGGCGACCGGAGGGTTGGCACCAACGTTGTTGTTCTCCACACGGGCGGCCGGAGGGTTGGCAACGAAGTTGTTCACCACCACACGGGCGGCCGGAGGGTTGCCGCCGACGTTGATCACCACACGGGCGGCCGGAGGGTTGGCCATGCTGTCCACGCGCAAAGCGAGGGTGCGAGACTGTGAAGCGTCTGTGAGAAATGGAGGTGTGGACTGAACAGTTGTTTGCGCACCAATGGAACCAAGTAGGCAGCCAATATGAAGACGTTTGTTTCTGGTTTTGGGTGTACCGGAGCTCAGACGGCTCTGCAGGTAGGATCGCCCCAGCACAGGGCCCTCTTCCGTGTAAAAATGGAAGGACCTCTCGGTCTCTCGTGAAAAGCAGACTGGCTCCGAAACGGCAACGCAATTATGGAGAGCACGTTACAGCATACTCTCAAGATTCCGTAGAAAAACTTGTTCCTTAGACAGTGTGACAGGATCATATCGAGCACACTGTACTGCACTGCGTATACACACACCAAGTACACGGTCAGACAACGATGCTTACTAACGCTGAAAATGATTAGACAATATTGCTAAATTTCTAGTGCGCAGCAATCCGAGTTTTTACCTGGATCACAAAAAACTACGTGGTAGATGGCATGCACTGAGTGCTACTTTTGGTGAGAAATGCAAGTTAATATCCAAACAAACTGATATTACATGTTCTACTTCCAGTGTGAGGAAGTACTACAAGAGAAAGAACCATGTCTCATACTATCGTAGCACAAACATATTTGAAATGCATCGACATGCTCGAATTTAAATTAAGGAAAGCAAGGGATATCAAATGTAATTACATGTTCCGGCATATATCCTAGCGGGGACTTCATGATGCTACAACATCCGAGCTTAACAAGTTTACAACAAGTAGAGCAAATATGTTAAAAAGGGCATAATAAAAAAGGTATGACTATTTCTCAGTCTGAGAACTAAATTCTTTCTCAGCTAGATGGTGTCATCACATTTCAGTTGTAATTCATGTTGCAACTCATGACTAGCACGAATCACGATGCAAATCAAATGATGTAAGACTTTGACATGGCACGAAGTTAGTTCTCACCTAGCTGAGAACTAGCAAATCACTAATAAAAAAATAACTACCCTTTTTGTTTGGCGACATTTTTTAAGGGGGCATACTAAAATACCTACGTTTTAGGGTAAAAAAGCGGAAAACTAATTCTGAACACAAGCTCATATGCTCCTGGTAGAAAAAAAAATCAAAAAATAGTAAAAAAACCAAAAAAATATGAAATATGTGTACAATGAACATGAACAAGTGTTCTAACTGCACACCAAAAATCACCGAGAAAATATGCAGTGGTTAGTGCAAAAAAGAAATATGCGGTGTTGTTCGGAACATCTAGTTTGTTGCTTACATCATTCCGGTTTATCTGTTTTGCAAATACCCACTACATATGTCTTTTCGCGGAGATTTTTGGTGTGTAGTTAGAACACTTGTTCATGCTTATTTTCCAAAATTTAAAGAATTTTTTTGAAGTTTTTTGCTTTTTTCCAAAACAGATATTTAACCAAGAGTATATCAGCTCGGGTTCAGAGACGCCTTGTCCATAAAAAAGGGCATACTAAAAAATACCTACCGTGCAATATTTAATTACGGGGCATATTAGAAAATGTCCAACGAACATTTACCTTTTTTTAATGGAAAGGGGAGGCAAACGACCTTCATTCATTCAAAGCAAGGCTTCTTGCACTAGTAGGAAATAGCTTATCTGTGGCGCACCAAAATAAAATTTTGTGGTGCATATGAGATGCGACACAGAATTCTCGCCACTAAATTTTATTTCTGTGGTGCATATCTATATGCGCCACGGAATTCTCACATTTTTGTGGCGCATCCACACAATATGAGCCACAGAATTCTCAAAAAATTCAAAAAACAAACAACGAAATTCAAAAAAAAAATGAAAAAATCCAGACAAAATATAAATCAAATGATATCAAAATGATGACTTCCCACTAGGCCACCCATCCTCAAACTTCTCCAACATATGCACGCTTAACTTTTGAGTACTATTTGATTGAGCTACCCTTGTACTCCTAAAGTTCTTATTGATATTATTATCATATCAACCCTCTCAAGGCTTGTTTGTGTATATGTGTGTGTAGTTTATGTGTTATATATGTGTGTTTAGGTGTGTTTTAAAATTTCTCAAAAAACAAAAAAAAATTAAATTTTAAAACGTAAAAATTTCAAAAATGTAAAAGAAAGAAAAAAAATTCAAAATATTCAAAAAATTTAAAAAATCTAAATTTTTAGAAACGTCAAATTTTTAAAAATAAAGCGACAATTTCAGAAAAAAATATAAATCAGGAAAATTAAAATATTATATATTAATTTTTTTTTTGAAATTTCAAAAGAACTAATTTTAAAAATCCAAAAATTCCGAGTAGGTCAAAAATTGGAAAAGATTTTAAAATTCTACATTTTCAAAAAAAATCTAAATTTTTAAAAATTCTAGAATTTAAAAATCCTAAAAAATTATGTGTATTTGTGTGGTGCACAGAAATGTGCATTTCTGTGGCGCATATAGCAATATGCGCCACAAAATGGTGTATGTCTGTGGCGCATATGGGTTGCATGCGCCACAGAATTCCAACAATTTTGTGGCGCATATGGTTTGCATGCGGCACCGAAATATTTTTGTGAAGCACGCCTTTTTAGATGCGCCACATAATTCATTTCTATCTATAAGCGTTTTCCTACTAGTGTTGAGCTTATCCATTCAAACCAAGGCCATCTCAGTCAAATAGATCACACAATTATTTGGTATGCCCTTTTTTATGAAATCATTCTGGTGGGCAATGATAATTTTGCCCAAGAAGGGTTCCACCCTGATGTAAGCACTTTAGTAAGAAGCTTGTATATACATGTGAGCAAACATATGGGCCTGTATTGACTAATCATCTCAGCATATGAGGTTTTAGGGAGAAGGGTTATAATACCATAGTTGAGCCTTTGCACAATACAGGGACCCTGCGTGAAAAGAATATAACAAATTCATGATGTCACTCTTAACAATATCCCAACAATGTTGGTACAATTTTATCGGAATATTATTAGGGCAGGTGTTTTGTTCTTTCTCATGGAGAAGAGGCCTCTTTAACTTCTTCCACTGAAAAGGGTTTACTAAGGATCTCATTATCCTCATCATTCAATATTTCATGAGGTTTCCACATATTATGATTTAATTTAAATAAATTAGTTCACTAGTTGTTGTAGTAAGTTGTTGCATGCTCAATTAGTTCACTAGTCCCTTCAATGTTGAGGCCATTATCATTTAGGGAGTGCATGGTATTTTTTCGCTTGCGACCATTGGCCACACAGTGGAAATAACTCGTATTCGAATCACCCTCAAGGAGCCATTTCTCATGAGATTTTTGGAACCACAACAATTCCTCATTAGCATATAGTTCCATCAATTCAACGGATATATCAGTTTTCCTAATGCTTAGGCCAGGAGGTCGCTCAAAAACTTTCTCTAGAGCCTCAAGGGAGGCCAGCTCCTCTTTGAGCTCCAATTTCTTTTCTTGGCGTTCCCAAAATGATTTGAGCCCCAGCATTTGAAGAATTTCTTGAAATGTTTCAGCTTTATAATAGTGATATCAATGGGATCATTACTATAAATCTTTTTATTCCAAATCTTAGTCATTAAAGGGAGGAAATTCTCATTTTTAAACTAGGCAATACCAAACCTGAACTCTTTTGATCTGAAAACTATGGCCAGAAGGGTACCCGAATCCAGCAAAGGAGCATTGTGGTTAGAAGCTCCCTAACTAGCTTCCTAACTGAAACTAAAGGGAAAAGATCTTCCTAATCAGGGGTCATGAGAATCATGTCAAGTTTCTCTAGGGTAGGTGACGCCTGTTTATGGACCAGGTAAATTTCCCCCATGCATGTAAATTTCTCGCTAACCAAGAGTATGAATGATCGAATTGAAAAGGTCAGATGAGTGGTTGCTCACAAAGTTGGTATTCTTTTCTCCACTTTGCCTTAAGATATTATAATCACCCCCCACAATGTAGGGCATAAGGAGGTGAAAGAAGGAAGCTAATTCTGTGAGAAACTCAGGTTTGTTTTCCTCATGTGGGGCACCATAAATAACAATTAGGACCCAGTTACATTTTTTTATCCCACAACACAAATTGCAAAATATATTTTCCATGGTTCACAACATTCACATCCAAGGAATCAATTTCAATTTCACAAAGGATACCACCTGGCTTGCCAACTGAAGGAGTCCATTTCCAAAAATAGTTATTGACAGGGTCCAGCTTCCGAAAGAAACTCATCTTATAATCTTTTTTCATAGTTTCCTGCATATCAGTGAAATCTAAAGAATGGTCATGCATCAGATCTCTGATGCATGCCACAACACCTTTTTTTCCCACACTTCTACTGCTCCATAGAGCTCCTTTCACTGGCAGGATTCTGGGCAGATTTGTTATCAGAGGCGTGCACCACTTTTGATTGGATTCTAGTGTTAATCCTAGAAATGACAACAATCGAATTTTTTCTAGCTCTAGTAATTCGAAGCGCATGAATAATAATTGTTTTTAGGTGAATGCAAAAAAGTTGCGTGGATATAATATAGCTCTGGCTTGAGACAGCCCCAAAGCAATCATTCCACATTCAGTGTCCGTCCGAGATTTTACCTTGCTCATAACGAACTACATAGATGGCAGTATGGCACTCGCAGTACTACCTACTTCACCACGCAAATTAACGACAGATTGATCGTTCGAGCAACCTGGTGGTCCTAGTGCTAGGCACACCAAACTGAAATCTACTGAGTTTAATTATTACAAGGATCATATTATCTATTACTCCTACTCTACTGTGAGCACATAAACACATTACACATAGCGCGATCTCAACAAAGTGCTACAAGAGAATGATAGTTTCAACGATACTGGTAGTGAATGAAGCCCGTGTGCAGAACTGCAGATCGAGCACTCTCTACTGGTGATACCATGGATGCGTCATCAACAGCGCCATCAGAGTTATAAACGCTGCCAGGATGACCACAAACACCACACACATAACCATCCTCTCCCTCTTGAGCCGCGCCTGCGCTGCAGCGGCAGCCACTACAGCAGCAGCCTGCAGTTGAGCTCAAGATGTCAGTTCAGCTGCGACACTAGCTCCACATTTACGTTCCCAGGTCACCCACAAAGGAAGAATTGCAACCTGTCTAGCTATACATGATAAATAGCTATGGAAAATAGTGGTTGAGAAGATCAGTGGCATCCGAAAAGCTTTACACTTTCAAATGAACACATTGGGTTTTACTGATCTAGCAAAAGATTTTTAAAAAGGAGAAGCCCGCAGTTTGATCAGCTGCTCAAGGTAGCAGTAGGCGTGCATGTTTTGCAAGTTATCAATGGTGTCAAGGTAGGACAGGACACTAAACTTGGCTGGTGTGTCATGAAATCAATCAGAGTTTTGCAACATAGGTAATTACTGACTAGCAAAATCGATCTCGAGGTGTCAACAACTACAGAGAGATCGATCAGCTAGGCGAACATTAAGTCTAATAAATATCTATCCTCACATGATCTATATCTGTGTTGGCCAAGCACAAAGGAGAGGGCTTTGTTGGCCAGATCTTCCCCCCAAAAAAAAAAAATTCGATCGGTGTAGTTCAGGTTCCAAGTTCTGACCAGTAAATCGGAGCAACTGAAACAACAAAGCCAAACTACATTTCCCGTGGCTCAAAATCAAAACACCTTTAACGCAGTTAAACAAAGAAGAGATAGCGCCATCTTGACAGAAATGATCTTAGAAACGATATATTACCGCCGGAGGATTGGCACCGACGTTGTTCACCACGCCGGCGGCCGCATTGGCGCCCACGTTCCCCACCACGCCGGCGGCCGGAGGATTGGCGCCCACGTTGTTCACCTCGCCGGCCGGAGGAGGATTGTCCATGCTGTCGACGGCTCCACGCGCAAAGAGAGATAGGAGGAGTGTGTGCAGCTGTGGAGTGAAAAGCTCTTTTGAACCGATAGAATCAAGTAGTGGTAGTAGCCAGCAGCTAGCCAGCCAAGTGTAAAGACGATTGTTCTGGTTTTGGGCGTAGAGGAGCTCTCTCGGCTCCGGTAGGACAGCCGCGGAGCAGGGCCTTGTTTCGTGTAAATTGACAGCACATGAAATCAAAGCTGAAAAAATGGCAGCAGCTCTCGCATACGCTGAAAGGCAGCCAGGCTCCGAAATAGCAACGCAATAATGCAGAGCAACAGCCGGCCGGGCAGTCTCCGCGTACGCTCCACCGTAAGAGTCAAGACTCCGCGTTGAGCACCGTGTTCCTGAGACAAGACAGTGTGACAGGATCGAGCACACACTAATATTGCACATCCTTGCATAGTGCAATATTAGGTGACTAGCGTTTTTCCGAAACCCATGGAATACACGGTCACACGAGTACACACTCGTAAGAGCATCTCCAACAACCGCGCTAAATTTTGGCGTTGTAAAAGTATTTTGCGGCGCGTTCTATCCGTGTTTCGCGCGTGAGCTATATTCTCCTCCGGCAGAACCTCTAAATTTTGGAGCTATAAAACTGGGTAGTTGTTTCTGCGCACGATTTGTACAGCGCACCAGATAGCGCTTTTGCAGCGCTCCACTTTACAACACCGGTTACAGCAGCTGTTGGAGCAACAATTTATGCCTCTCGCGCGCTAAACTGGTCGCTTTTTTGGATACAGCGCTGGATACAACGCCTGTTGGAGATGCTCTAATCACACATTACTCCAGCAATTTACCCAGCTGAGAAAACTTCTCAAACAACTCCAAAGCAACTATTCGCCATTGGGCATGGGGCATGCCAATCTGAGAATTTAGCTTCTCCGCGATGAACTATCGTACCACTTTTTATTTGAGTGAATTTCACCTTTTACCTATACTTGTGAGTTTATGACAGTAGTTACCTTATTTAAGTTTTTGTGCCACTCATTACCCCATACTTGTGATGATGTCACTAGTGGAAAACAGGGCTTTCGTGGGAGCCTTTTGTCGCGGGCGCGCCTGCACCCGCGACAAATGGCCTGGCCACGTCGCCCAGAAACCATGTGGAGCGGGCAGGGCCTTTTGTCGCTTTGTCGGGCCGTATATCGACCGCGACAAAAGGTGTCCGAGTGCTGGGCTGTCGGCACCCCTTTTGTCGCGGGTCGTAATACGGCCCGCGACCAAAGGGCCATGGCTATATATAGACACGCAGCCAGCCCCCCCCCCCACCTTATTTTTTCCTTGGTGGTGAAGGTGGAGGTGTATGCTAGCTCATTTTTTGTACATGTCACTACAAGAAAAGTTCTGATAGACAACGTCCCAAAATCGTCAACTAAGGGGCATTTTTCGTCGCCTATGGGCCTAACCCGACGATATGGGTTCCGTTGTCGAAACTGCGTCAGGCAAAGTCCAACGACGATTTTTTCGGTCCGTCGCGCTTGGGCGCCCTTCCGCCACGGAAAATCGGACCGTTGCGGAAGTGTTTTCGGGAGCCCGTTGACTGCTGACGTCATGCAAACTGACACGTGCGACGCCGTTAACTGCCAGTTAACGGCGTTAACCGGCTGAAACCCCGTGGTAGATGGTAGGCCCACACGAGGCCTGCCACGTCTTAAGCGGGCCGGGCCGGATGACATAGTTTGACCGGTCAACTATATAGCTGGGCTGGTCCATTAGTTACGTGGGCGGGCCTAACCTCTAAGGTTGACTGGTCAAAACTTAAATGGGCCGGCCCATTTAACATGTGGGGTCCACCTTACAAAAACGGGCCGGCCCAAGAAGCAAGTGGGCCGGGCCAAAAACACAGGGGGTCCCACTTTCTGTTAAAAGGCCGGCCCATTTAGTGTGTGGGGTCCACCATATAGCAAGTGGGCGGCCCAACAAGCTAGTGGGTCGGGCCAAAAACACATGGCGGGTCCCACTATCCTGTTAAAGGGCGGCCCATTTAGTATGTGGGGTCCACCATATAGCAAGTGGGCCGCCCAACAAGATAGTGGGCCAAAAACACAGGGGACCCACCTTCCTTAAAGGGGCCCATTTAGTATGTGGGGTCCACAATATAGCAAGTGGGCCGGCCCAAATAGTGGGCCGGGCCAAAAACACATGTGGGTCCCACATTCCTGTTATTGGGCCGGCCATTTGTTACGTGGGGTCCACCATGTAGAGTGGGCCGCCCAACAAGATAGTGGGCCGGGCCAAAAACACAGTGGGTCCCACCTTACTATTAAAGGGCCGGCCATTTACCATGTGGGACCACCATATAGCAAGTGGGCGGCCCAACAAGATAGTGGGCCGGGCCAAAAGCACAGGTGGGCCCCACTTTCTGTTAAAAGGCCGCCCAATTAGTATGCGGGTCCACCATACGCAAGTGGGCCGGCCCAACAAGCTAGGGGGCCGGGCCAAAAACACGGTGGGTCCCACTTTCCTCTTGAAGGGCCGGCCCGTTTAGTATGTGGGGTCCACCACAAAAGCAAATGGGCTGGCCCAACTAATTAGTGGGCCGGCCCAGTAGTGGGTGGGGTCCACCTTAAAGCAAGTGGGCCAGCCCAATTAGAGTGTGGGGTCCACCGTAACTCACATGGGCTGGCCCAAGAAGTAAGTGGGCCAGCCCGTTTAGTTGCTGTTTATATGCCGGCATAATATGCGCTTTAGGATTTTGCGGGCAGGCACATATGTGATTTCGATTAATTGGGCCGTTTAAGGGATGGGAATTCGTGATTTAGATACTGAGAATATTTACGCAGCATTGATTTCTGTCGGATAGCCTCACTTACCACAAGCACCAAAGAAAAAATGCGCGAAAGAACTATAAAAACTAACTAAATATTACATCAGCTGCAAGGCATTGAAAAAATATTACAGAACCCAGAGAAATTGAATGGTAATTAAACCTAGCAATACAATGAAGCGATCCGGCAATCTTTTAAGTTGTCCATGCAGCACCTATATCTGAAACAAAGACATTACAAGTTAAGACAGCAACAATGGAAAGGCAAAGACACTACAATATTGTTTGGCAAAGAATTTGGAACTCATCATTTCGTCGTTATAACAAGATCATTGTAATGCGCACAATAAGCAAACAAAGAGTGCATGCCGCATACCAACAGCCAATATAACAGAGCATGTTAGAATGAAACAGCAGACTTACTACTGTCGAGTCCCATGCAAACCAACATGTTCAGGGAGTACAAAATTGGCATGAACAACATAGTAGCAGGCTATAAATTTTGTAACAACGACTGAGCAAGATGAAGTTATGATGGCTACATCTACAGAGCAGGGAATGTAAACCAAAAATAGAAGTTACGATGGCAAAAGCTAAAGAGGAGGGAATGTGAACCAACATGTGCCAAGTGCAATTACTTCATTTTGCCCGTGAACTAAATAATACTCCTGAACTTATAGTGAAGGGGATGCAAATCAAGATGTTTCGGGATATAAACTTGTAATGAGCAACACATAGAGGATAGTTAATGCTGGAGCTTAGGATGGACCAGATACAGAATATAGTGGGATCACCTGTGAACTTGTATAAGAGGGAATGCAAACCAATATGTTCAGCTTTCCATATGTGAGCGTCATGCCAAGTCAGAGAAACAAGTCAATAATGCAGCTTTTGAAGAACAAGATGGCACGCAAAATTATTATCTAGTAGTATATGACAAGTTTATTTGTACTACAGGCTAGATAGCAGAGTGATAGCATGCCAAACTAAGTCCTTACTTTGTTAGCTTACAATGAACTAGATACAAAACAATGGCATCACCTGTAGTACAGGGAATGCAAGCCAACATGTTCATGGAGTAAAAAATTGGCACAAACAACATAGTAGCAGGCCATAATTTTTGTAACAACGACTGAGCAAGATAAAGTTATGATGGCTAGATCTACAGAGCAGGGAATGTAAACCAAATATAGAAGTTACGATGCCAAAAGCTATAGAGCAGGGAATGCGAACCAACATGTGCAATTACTTAAAATTGGCCATGAACTAAATAATAGCAGGATGTTACTATAATACCTACAGTATAATTTTTGTAACAACGACTGAGCAAGATAGAAGTTATGATGGCTACATCTACAGAGCAGGGAATGCAAACCAAAATGTTCAATCGCTTAAAGTTAGCAATGAAGTAGAAAATAGCAACGTGTTACGGTCATAGCTAGGAATGAACTAAAAGAGCTTCAGACAAACAAGAATCTGAACCCAGAACATGGCGCTAAAACAAGGGACTTACATTAGGAGAAGCACTCTGTGGGAGTCACAGCAGATCTTCCTGGGGTTGATAGATCCGGTGATGAAGTACGCTACATGTGCTACTTGGGGTTGGAGAGACGGCCATTACACTTCATGGTTACTCATCTCATCTGCAAAAACGTAACGGCGCGTCGTTAGCACAAACAGGTTCCCCCAAGATTAAACAAGAACTTGCAGGCAAGCAATAGAAAAGCGACAGTAGAAGAGTTTAGATCATGCACTGCGCCGGTGAAGCAGATCCGGTTCATGCACAGCGGTGTCGGTGAGCAAGATCCGATGCGGTGGACGACGGATCCGGCGAAGCGGCTCCGGCGGGGTGGACGATACCGCAGCTGAAGCGACTGCGGTAGACTGCTGGATGAGCATATGGTTTCGAGGTTCGGCGGGGATGATCCGGTCCGGTTGATGACGGCGTCGATGAAGCGGCTCCGGCAGGCAGCCGGATGACGAGGATCGCGAGGCCTCGGGTAGGCCAGGGAAGTCCGGCGGGGATGTTCCGGTGCGGTGGTCGTGGAGGTGGGAGAGAGGGACTTGGGAAGTTCCGGTGGGTGGTCTGAGGGAAATGAATTTTTTTTGGGAGGGTTTCCGGGCTAGGGAGGTGGTGATCCAAAAAATGACGGGCAGACCCCCCCACCAACCGACTTTGCTGCCATCTCCACAGGGGTAGAATGGGAATTTGGAAGCGTGTGAAATTTTTGTATTTTGTGGGCGGGAAGTTTTGCCGCTATGAGATTTTGAATTTGGCCACCGTCCAAGTATAATGATAAAAAATTGTGAGACCGTACTAGTACCTCTGTTCAAGGCCGAGTGCAAAATCAAATCATCATCACGTTGAAAATTTGTTACCAACTTACCATGATCATGATCTACCTCTGAAAATGGGCGCATCCACTAAAACTTGCAAAGTATAATGATACAAATTTGTGAGACCGTACTAGTACTTATGTTCAAGGTCGAGTGCAACATCAAATCATCATTATATTGAAAATTGTGTTACCATGATCATGATATTTCTCTGAATTTGGCGCAACCGCTAAATCTCGCAAAGGATAATGATAAAAAAAGGTGAGATTGTACTAGTTCTTATGTTCAAGGCCGAGTACAAGATCAAATCATCATCACGTTGAAATTTGTTACAATGATCATGACATATCTCTAAAATTAGTGCATCCGCTAAATCTTGCACGTGGCGCATCTCGGTGCGGAGCAACAAGTCGGTGCTATCAAGGTTGAGGCGTCGGTAGCGTCATCGGGCTCTCATCTCTTGATAGATCTTCTACATGGCGCGGCGCACCACCCGCCGATAAGCAGTCACATGTGAGACCGAGGTGGAGACGTCCCCGGCATCCTCGAGGCGCGGCCGCCCTTCTACGAGCCAGCGTCGACTCAAGGTATGAATCCATGTGGTGTCTTAGATTTATTGTTCTTCTCTTATGATTATTTTGAGCCGAACATGTGTGCTCTTTCTCTGAATATATTGCTTGAAAAGCTTACCAAGTTACTTAAATTCACTTTGTTCTTAATCTTGCGAGCTAATATTGTTATTTTTAATGAACGGTGGTGTGCGCAAGCAGAGTTATTTGTGGATGTGTTGAGCTGTTAGGCATAAGTCGAAATCCTCATCTAAACGAGGCCTCAGATTAACACATAAAAAAGGTGTTCAATCTCGCCCACAATACCCTCTTCTTTCCTCTCCCTTTATTGGAACTTGTTTTGCAGACAAGGAAAGTGGCACGTGTAATGTGAGTAAAACCCTCTTAGCCAAAATCATCTACGAGCAAGATTTTCTATATTGTAGATGCCCCAATTGACTCTCATCCCCAAAGTAGTTTTTTTATGTCAGTATAGACTTCTTTACTGGATGTATACTATCGTACATGGCATGCATTTGCCTAATGAGCAACATTGTATTGCTATTCTAGCCAACCTGATCGATATGTCAAGCTTCATGCACGAGATGCCATGTTTAATTTACTCCCTCGCTCTGATCCATATTTCTTGATGTGAAATGAATGTGAATCGGAGGGAGTACTTTTCTTAGATAGTACTATATCATTTCAAAAAAAGTACTACTACATCACAAATGCATCAAAAGAGTACTACATCACAAGACCACCACGGTTGTACTAGTAGAGTTTAATGCTGAACTTCCAAAGGGATTAAGATTACACATATGAACTTTAAACATGACCAGGAGCATGAGGGCCAGCAGCAGGGGCGTTGACGTGGAGCAAGCTAGGCAAGACGTAATTCTGGAGGAAGAGGCCATATGATGCGTACTTGGCCTTGGTTGCAGGGCGGTGTTTCCCCCTATGTACTTAGGCCTACACCCATCGCATGTTGGATCAGGCTGTGGATGTCCTTCTAGAGAAATTTGCCACATAATGGGCAAAATAGCTCCCCGCGCGTATGCAGAAACGAATTTCACCACCCTTCAGCCGCTTGAGAACATAGCGGCTTTTCCGGTCCCTGCGCACCTTGTTGTTGTCCATGTCATCAGAATACTCCTATGAATTATTAAGTACTACATAATCAAGTTTTTATGACAGATCGAATAAATACTCCACTAACATAATCAAACCTTAGAAACCCTAAAATTAAATGTGTAGAACAAGTAAATGGCAGAAGAAATCGTAATAAATCATGAGAAACCCTATGAACAACCATGAACATTAGCCACAACAATTGCAAGTCCACTAAGTATGAACACATAAATTGATTATATGACTACATGGCAGATTAGTCGAAATTAAACTAGAATCTGATCTTACGAATCGTAGAATCAATTACATCTACAAGAACAAGGTAGGATATCAAATCAATCAAGAACCAGGCTCGTGCAAACCATGTGAACAGCAATATGACACAAAGAGGGTTGGGACAGTTTCGGTAAAAGAGAAGTACCTCCTCGTCATCACCCTCAACATCCTCCTGGAACTGAACGTTTGGGCCGAAATCATCGAAGGGGTCGAGGTTCGCGTCCAGCATCGGGCCTAGGAAGACCTCGCCGTGGTGGCCTGCAACGCCGTGCACATCTTCGGCGGGATAAACAACGTTGGTATCCACCTTCTGCTCGACGGCCAGGACGCCCGTTTCGACCGAGGTCGAAGAACCAGACAAGCAGAGGAGACGAGCGGCATGGGTGCCCGGTGAAGCCTCACCCGTCGTGACGGCTAGGATGCCCATTTCGACCGAGGTTGAAGAATCCGACAAGCAGAGGAGACGAGCGGCTTGGGTGCCCGGTGAAGCCTCACCCACCACGACGGCCACTACCGTAGAGGCATCCTCTGCGTGGGCGGTCGCCTATTGCTCCGCCTCGTATGCAATACCTATCTTCATGCTGTTGTGGTTGGAAACGGGAAAGTCGATGCCTCAGAGGTGCGGTGAGTGGATGGGGGTTTTCACAGTGTGGGGGAGGCAAGTTGGGGGAGTGGAGAGGACGAGCTCGCGAGAGATGATGAGGCCGATTATGTTATAGCCTCCGACCCCCTGTATCCAGTAGTGGACGCGTGAAGTCATGCATGTACTCGACTTTCCACTTTCTGGGAGACGTGTACGAAACTTTTTTTTGGACCATTTAACTTCATCTGGGACTCATGTATACCAATACTTCCAAACGTCATAAGTAATTCAAAATCATTCAGAATAATATGAGACCTTAACATTTTATTTTTTGTGTCAGATATTGTCTATGAAAAATAACATCCTTCAAAAAATAAATCGCCTATGCCAATCCGATCATGCCCGTCTACTCCAACTAGCTTCCTCGAGTAATTTGTCACCTTACATTCTTAAAATGAACCAAAATTTGGCACAGGGGTGCATCATCACATGGAAAATGATGTTACCATTCTGTCTTCCCATTTTTTTTTGAATTTTTCAAAATTGTCATGCCCTAACGGAAAAAATGTACTCCTTCTAAGAAGCATGTATCAGAATGGCATTACCAAAACCTAGGGGTGGGGTGGGGGGAGGGGGGCACATGGTGGTGTGATGATACATCACATTTGGACCACACAACACCATTTGGACCAACCAAAAAAAAACACCCTACACAAACCCTGGTCAAAACTAGTTTGACCAATATTACAAAAGTTGTACGGAGTACATAATTCAGAAACCGTCAGAAATATACGAAGCATTCACGAGTCCCCAAAGTCAGTGACTTTGAGTCACTTACAACTGTGGTCCACATATCAGTCACCCAAAGTCATGGCAAAGTCAGCTTGGCAAAGTCACCGACAGACAAAGCAAGCAGTGAACAGACAACTCCGTAGCACTGAAAAGACATCTCACAGAAAAGGCTAGTACTACCTTTTCTTCCCGGATAAGCAAAAATAGCTGATCGGTACTGACGAAATGCACCAGGTCCGCAATGTACTCCAGCTATAAGTGAAGCATGCCTACCACTGAAGAGGAAATTCAAGATTCCACCAGATCCCCATATCACTCTTTTGCATAAAACACGGACATATCTTTTGCACAATTCACCACTTGTTGGTCTAATCTATCGCAGCTTCCATCAGTTGGTCATCCAATTAACGATTTAACGGATTAGAAAAATAAGCGGTGGAATTAGAAGTACTAGTAGCGAAATGTGCAAAATATACCGCCCTTCCCGAGGGGGTTTGTCCAGAAGAGGGCCGGATGACAATGTCCCGGGTGCATCCAGAAACGAGAGGGGTAGTTTCTAATACATGTAAGAAATTATTTTACAAAAAGGTACATATTAAGTAGTACAACTATTAGTACAGTACTACTATTTCGAGGGAAAATGCCATGTCGTGCGACCTCTAATCAATGAGTAGAAGTTGTAGGTGCGCCTAACATGCATTGCTGAAAGCTGGTTCCGCTGGAATTTGAGCTCAGCCGGGGCGGATTCTGCGAAGTACGCCCGACGTCACTCATGTATCCCACCAAACTGCTCACTTCTTTCAATGTCTCTTCTCTTTCACTGCAGCTCTCCAACATCAGGTGCATCAACTTATCTTGTGCCTTCTGCCTCTCGAGAAGGGCAAGGATGGCGATGTCAGCATATTCAAGGTTCAACTTTTGGAGCTGTACTTTATCCTGAAGAAGGATTTTGTACTCTATATCAGACTTGTCTCTGTCGAGGCACACAGTCTTGAGTATGCTGCTGGCTTTCTCCGCTGATGCTTTCTGCTTAATCAGCTCGTTCTTCAACATATCGCGCTCATTTCGAAGGCTGCAAATGAGCTCCACAAGAGTTTTCGAATTCTTCTTCTTGGCAGCCAAATCGTCTCGGAGGCGATCACACTCTAAGCTGAGCTCCTCGTTTTTTTCCATCAAGATGGCGACAGTGGTGTCGATAGTCGGCGCCGCTTCCTTCAGGGCGAAATCATCGGTAGCAAGTAAGCGCAAAGGAAGAAGAAGAAGAAGAAGAAGAAGAAGAAGAAGAAGTTGGTGCTACCTCATTTCGCCGGGGTAGGGCCGGGTTGAAATCATCGGACGACGATGATTCCTTGGTCGTGGAAGTTGGTGCAGTAGGGGCGTCGTTGGAACTTCCAACCCTTTAAGATGTATAACCATAGAGACTCTTAAAGAGCTTGAGCCCGGGCAAGAAGAAACGAAAGTACATGGCGAAGGAAACTAACCCGGTGAGCACAGCACGGACGCGTTTCGGCGGCGGCGGCAGCGGCGGCGACGGCGAGCCCACTTGGTTTCTGGAACCGTCTCTCGAAATTTCGAGCCGGCGTTTTTTATCCGCGTACTTGACCGCCGGCGACCTGAAGTTTGAACACATTAATTGCTGGAGGAGAGAGCGACGAAAGAAACGAAAGTACATGGCGAAGGAAACTAACCCGGTGAGCACAGCACGGACGCGTTTCGGCGGCGGCGGCGGCGACGGCGAGCCCACTTGGTTTCTGGAAGCGTCTCTCGAAATTTCGAGCCGGCGTTTTTTCTCCGCGTACTTGACCGCCGACGACCTGAATTTTGAAGACATTGCTGGAGGAGAGAGCGACGAACAAATGTTTGTTAGGTGGAGAGAGGAAGAAAGTGAATGGAACGAGAGAGTTTAGCGTTTTGCCCTTATAGTCATAGTCGCTAACCGTGACGCGGGAAGGTTGGTCGTCGGCGTTTAATGGTCTCCCGCGTGGAAACCGAGGCGGCCACGAGGCAGCGGCTGGCCACGCGGCGTCCAGTCGCCTACGCCGCCGTAAATAAGGGTAGTTGCCTACCACCACCAGGTGACATGCACCTTTTCCATGTCACCGTGTGACATGCGGCCTAAATTCAAATTTAAAACATTGCGAAAAAAATCATGCATCCGGTGACATGCCCATGGCATGCCACCGATGAAGAGTTCCGTGCCATGCACTCTGGCACTCTGCGCCGTCTTGGATCAGAAAATGAGCGAAGAACGAGGACGAGGCACTAGTTCAAATTTAGGATGAAGTTTAAGTTTTATTTTGGTTTAAATTAGATTAGAGGGAGTAGTACTCTTACTTTATTACTCGTACTTGTGTTAATGTAGTAGTATTATTATGGTGGTGTACTTGCGTCCGTGTACTTGTTTCAGCTGTTTTGGTGAAGGAGACATGCATCACCCTTTTTGGTGATATATCTAGTCGTCATGTAGCCCTCTACCATGTACTATTTTTGCTATGAATATATGTGGTATTGATTGTCAAAAAAAAACCCCAAGATCCTGAAAAACTGTTGGTCTATCCCGAGAAACGAGGAGGTTTAAGGAAACGAGGAGTCCAGCGCGTGCGGAAGGAGCTTTAATCGTGCGAGCATGCAGGGGCAAAATGAGGAAACTAGCGATTACTTTCTCTCCTGCCAGTCTTATACCTTAATAAATGGGCAAACTGAGCACGTTGTAGCTAATCCTTTTATTAATTAAACAGCTATATTAGTCAATAAGATTGCCTTATGTTTTTCCTCAGTTTTCGCCAAGCCCTTATTTGTTACCCGCAGAAGGAGCTCAGACGGGAGGATTCCAGTTTAGTTGACCGTTCCGTGCTGACGTGTGGGGCTAGTAGAAAGGGACCGCGTGGGACAGGACGAGACCGCGTTTGGTTGTACGTGAGCAGGAGCTGGGTTCTGTCTCTCTCGGCGCGAATTGGCATTTTTAAGAGCACCTTTTCCCCCTCTGTCTCTTTGTCTTTATTAACCAAAAGTATCAAATCTAGAGAAGCTTGCATTTCTGTCTTTCTTCAATTATTTGTGCCTTTTGGCCCTCGTTGTTTGCCCAATATGGCAGCAAATCTAGTACTCCCTCTGGTCCATATGTATGTAGTTAAATCTAGAAGCAAATCTCCAGGGTAATGTACTCCGTACGACAAATTCGCAGTAATAGTAAATCGAGAAAACAAAGTAGGGCCAACAAAATATACTCCAGTAGAATAGGGATAGATAATAGGGATCCCTCCCTAGATAATAAGCTGCATACACAGCAGCCAACAGGTTCGAGGTTCTTCACAACACCATCATACTAACAACATAACAACAAGGGATCCCTAGCTAACAACAAAATAGAAGCTGCTTTGCAGCAGCAGCAGCACACGTCCGGGACTCCGCCTACCCCATCTGCCTCCACTTGTTGCTCCCCTTGGGAGCCTTGGGCTTGAGCGGAGGCATGCGCCCGGCGGAGATCTCCACCCGCTGGATGCTGCGGAGGTGCATGCCGAGCGCCATGTGCTTGGCGCGGAAGGAGTGGGGGTTCACCGACGCGCCGACCTTGGGGTTGGTGTTGCCGATGTTCTCGGCATGCGTGAGGAGGCAGTTGAAGTCAGTGCGGCCGAGCCTCCTAGTGCAGAAGGGGCACCTGTAGACACCCTTGGCGAAGTAGGAGACGTACTGGCCGACCTGCAGCCTCCGCAGCACCTGGCGAGTCTTGACGTCATGGTGCTCGTCGTCGCTGCCGACGTCGCTGCCAGACAGCTGATCCATATCAAACGGGAACTATTAGTGAATGAGATGCAACGATGACTAACGTGCATGATAACAAAGTAAGGAAAAACAGAGCCAGCCTCAGTTAGAGTGGACACGATTATATGTCTACAGGGATGGTGTTAGCGAACCATAGCTCATGCACAACAGATTTGTACACAGCAATGGTTCGCTGAACCCACTCTGTAAAAATTTGTGCCCAACGATTCATCATAGGCAAAGAAACAGATTCCAGATCTGATTTTGAACAGATTCCAGAATATTTGCAAAATTAAACGGTTGATATCTTTTGATTCCTGCATAAAATAACTGACTGAGATCCCATAAATTAACTGATTGAGATCCCATTATTACTTGCATAAATTAACCGAACGGCCGAACTCCAAATCTTAAACGAAATCAAGAAGGGATCAAAGCAAAATGGAATAAAATCGATCGGCGCAAATATTAACCCAATACTCAACCATCTACAGATCGGCACTAATAGTTACTAGGGAACCAGCAAAAATAGGGTTAAAAAAGGAATGGGCGAAGAAAAAAGGGAGCAAACCATAGTTACCTCGTTCCATGGGTCGTCCATGAAGGTGTCGTAGGGGTTCGGAGGCGAGATGTACGGCACCGGCTCATAGGGGTCCCATCCCGGCGGGATACGACCGCCACCGGCGGCGGCGACGGCCTTTGAGGGGACGACGTCGAAGAGGGAGGCGTCGCGCTTGGAGCCGACGGCGTCATGGACGATGGGATTCGCATTCTCCATGTCCATCTCGCCTGCAGAGAGGGAGAGGGTTTTTGCTTTGGAGAAGATGATGGGACGTGAGAGGCGGCGTTGCATGAGCGAGTGAGAGTGACAGAGATAGTGCGAGGAGGCGTCTATAAAGGCGAGGGGTGGTTAATGCGACCCGCGTCCTACGCGTCCACCATTTAACGTCTGCACGTCTTGGGCTTCTGCAACGCGACACGCGTCCACAATTGCACGTCTTCGACTTCTGCACCGCGACTCGCGTCAGTACCCGTCAACAATTGCACGTCTTCCACTTCTGCACCGCAACACGCGTACTCGAGTCTAACCCTGGAAATTTAGATATACTCTCGAGTCTTATACTGTAGCATTTTTTGTGTGCTCGGTTTTCCCCTTGAGTACTAATACTGGCTAGTGCAATATACTCAGTTTTACCTCAAGTGCCTGGTCAACAGAGAGTCAACAAATGGGATTAACTAGTTAAATGAGTCAACAAATGGGATTATCAGTTCGTTTTCACGTGTTAAACTTGTCTAAATATTGGTCAAACCAAGGATTTGACCAAGATTCAAATGGGCAGAAAATAAAAAAATCAGAAAAATGAAAAACCAAAGCACATAGTCTTCTTATGTCATATAGTAAGCATTAAAGTTGATAAACAAGGTCTAGACATATTCAAACAAGAAAAATCATGTGTCTACCCCCTAACCCTAAACTCTGTCTTATGTAGTCAAGCATGAAGAGAAGTACTTTTGGGTTTCAAACATGGAAATTTCAAAAACCACCCAAAAGCTTCATTTTAGTGTGACTAAGAAGGATCAAGGCTTACCTTTTCATTTTCATGTTTTAAACTTGTTTAAATCCTGGTCAAATATAGGTTTGACCAAGATTCAAATGGGCATAAAATAAAAATATAGAAAAATGAAAAACCAAAGCACATAGTCTTCTTATGTCATATAGTAAGCATTAAAGTTGATAAACAAGGTCTAGAAACTTGTCTAAATATTGGTCAAACCAAGGATTTGACCAAGATTCAAATGGGCAGAAAATTAAAAAAATCAGAAAAATGAAAAACCAAAGCACATAGTCTTCTTATGTCATATAGTAAGCATTAAAGGTGATAAACAAGGTCTACACATATTCAAACCATACAAATCATGTATCTACATACTCCCTAACCCCTAAACTCTGTCTTATGAAGTCAAGCATGAAGAGAAGTGGTTTTGGGTTTCAAACATGGAAATTTCAAAAACCTCCCAAAAACTTCATTTTAGAGTGACTAAGAAGGATACATGCTTCCCTTTTCATTTTCATGTTTTAAACTTGTTTAAATCTTGGTCAAACCTAGGATTTGACCAAGATTCAAATGGGCATTAAAATTTAAAAATCAGAAAAATGAAAAACCAAAGCACATAGTGTTCTTATGTCATATAGTAAGCATTAAAGTTGATAAACAAGGTCTAGACATATTCAAACCATACAAATTATGTATCTACCCCCTAACCCCTAAACTCTGTCTTATGAAGTCAAGCATGAAGAGAACTGGTTTTGGGTTTCAAACATGGAAATTTCAAAAACCTCCCAAAAAATTCATTTTAGAGTGACTAGGAAGGATACATGCTTCCCTGGTCATTTTCATGTTTTAAACTTGTTTAAATCTTGGTCAAACCTAGGATTTGACCAAGATTCGATGGGCATCAAAATTTAAAAAAATCAGAAAAATGAAAAACCAAAGCACATAGTTTTCTTATGCCATATAGTAAGCATTCAAGTTGATAAACAAGGTCTATACATATTTAAACCATACAAATCATGTATCTATAACCCTAAACCTTAAACTCTGTCTTATGAAGTCTAGCATGAAGAGAAGTCGTTTTGGGTTTCAAACATGGAAATTTCAAGAACATCCCAAAAGCTTCATTTTAGTGTGACTAAGAAGGATCAAGGCTTACCTTTTCATTTTCATGTTTTAAACTTGTTTAAATCCTGGTCAAATATAGGTTTGACCAAGATTCAAATGGGCATAAAATAAAAATATAGAAAAATGAAAAACCAAAGCACATAGTCTTCTTATGTCATATAGTAAGCATTAAAGTTGATAAACAAGGTCTAGTCTTATTCAAACTAGACAAGTCATGTATCTACCCGCTAACCCCTAAACTCTGTCTTATGAAGTCTAGCATGAAGAGAAGTCGTTTTGGGTTCAAACATGGAAATTTCAAGAACATCCCAAAAGCTTCATTTTAGTGTGACTAAGAAGGATCAAGGCTTACCTTTTCATTTTCATGTTTTAAACTTGTTTAAATCCTGGTTAAATCTAGGATTTGACCAAGATTCAAATGGGCATAAAATAAAAAAATAGAAAAATGAAAAACGAAAGCACATAGTCTTCTTATGTCATATAGTAAGCATTAAAGTTGATAAACAAGGTCTAGACTTATTCAAACTAGACAAATCATGTATCTATCCGCAAACCCCTAAACTCTATCTTATGAAGTCAAGCATGAAGAGAAGTGCATGGTTTTGGGTTTCAAACATGGAAATTTCAAAAAACTCCCAAAAAATTCATTTTAGAGTGACTAAGAAGGATACATGCTTCCCTTTTCATTTTCATGTTATATACTTGTTCAAATCTTGGTCAAACCTAGATTTTACCAAGATTCAAATGTGCATCAAAATTCCAAAAAAATAAAAAAATGAAAAAACAAAGCACATAGTTTTCTTATGTCATATAGTAAGCATTAAAGTTGATAAACAAGGTCTAGACATATTCAAACAAGAAAAATCATGTGTCTACCCCTAACCCTAAACTCTGTCTTATGTAGTCAAGCATGAAGAGAAGTGCTTTTGGGTTTCAAACATGGAAATTTCAAAAACCACCCAAAAGCTTTATTTTAGAGTGACTAAGAAGGATCCATGCTTATCTTTTCATTTTCATATTTTAAACTTGTTTAAATCATTGTCAAACCTAGTATTTGACCAAGATTCAAATGGGCATAAAATTAAAAAATCAGAAAATTGAAAAACTAAAGCACATAGTCTTCTTATGTCATATATATAGTAAGCATTTAAAAGATGATAAATAAGGTCAAGACAATTCAAATAATACAAATCATGTATCTACCCCTAACCCTAAACTCTATCTTATGAAGTCAAGCATGAAGAGAAGTGGTTTTTGGTTTCAAACACAAAAATTTCAAAAACCTCCCAAAAGCTTCATTTTAATTAGACTAACTTATTAATTATGAAGGATCCAGGATTGATTACCTTTTCATTGTCATGTTTTAAACTTGTTTAAATCTTGGTCAAACCTGGGATTTGACCAAGATTCGAATGGGCATAAAAATTAAGAAAAAAATCGTAAGAATGAAAAACCAAAGCACATAGCCTTCTTATGTCATATAGTAAGCATTCAAATTGATAAACAAGGTCTAGACATGTTCAAACCAGAAAAATCATGTATCTACCCCTAACCCTAAACTATGTCTTATGAAGTCAAGCATGCATGAAGAGAAGTGGTTTTGGGTTTCAAACATGAAAATTTCAAAAACCTCCCAAAAACTTCATTTTAGAGCGACTAATAAGGATCGATGCTTACCTTTTCATTTTCATGTTTTTACTTATTTGAATCTTGGTCAAATCCTAGGTTTGACCAAGATTTAAACAAGTTTAAAACATGAAAATGAAATGGGAAGTGTGTATCCTTCTTAGTCAGTCTAAAATGAAGCTTTTGGGATGTTCTTGAAATTTCCATGTTTGAAACCCAAAACCACTTAAGACAGAGTTTTTGGTTAGGCGTAGATACATGATTTTTCTTGTTTGAATATGTCTAGACCTTGTTTATCAACTTGAATGTTTATGACATAAGAAGGCTATATATGTGCTTTGGTTTTCCATTTTTTTCATTTTTTCGAAGTTTTTATGCCCATTTAAATATTGGTCAAATCCTAGGTTTGACCAAGGTTTAATCAAGTTTAAAACATGACAATGAAAAGGTAAGCATGAATCCTTTCTCAGTCACTCTAAAATGAAGGTACTTGAAATTTTTATGTTTGAAACACAAAACCCCAGTTCTCTTCATATGTTTGACTTCATAAGACAAAGTTTAGGGTTAGGGGTAGATATGATACATGATATTTCTGGTTTGAATATGTCTAGACCTTGTTTATCAACTTGAATGCTTACTATATGACATAAGAAGGCTATATATGTGCTTTGGTTTTTATTTTTTTTATTTTTTTTGAATTTTACGCCCGTTTGAATCTTGGTCAAATCCTAGGTTTGACCAAGGTTAAAACAAGTTTAAAAAATGGCAATGAAAAGGTAAGCATGGATCCTTCTTAGTCACTCTAAAATGAAGCTTTTGGGAGGTTTGTGAAATTTCCATGTTTGAAACCCAAAATCACTTCTCCTCATACTTAACTTCATAAGACAGAGTTTAGGGTTAGGGGGTAGATACATGTTTTGTGTGTTTTGAATATGTCTAGACCTTGTTTATCAACTTGAATGCTTACTATATGACATAAGAATACTATGTGCTTTGGTTTTTCATTTTTCTGATTTTTTTAATTGTTAAACCCATTTGAATCTTGGTCAAATCCTAGGTTTGAGCAAGATTTAAACAAGTTTAAAACATGAAAATGGAAAGCTAAGCATGAATCATTCTTAGTCACTCTAAAAATCTTTCGGTCTGCAGAAGAGTCGAATCTGCAATCAGTAGTTACAAAAGCGACCCACCTTAGGGATGGATAATAAGACTTGGGCAATATAAACGTTGATACTACTTACTTTGTGATACTAAAATATATGTATCTAGACATATTTCAGTTGTAGATACATCCATTTTAACATCAAGTAATATGGATCGGAGGACTAGCTAAAGAACAATGAGAGGCAGTGTTTCTCTCCCCCAGCCTACTTGGCGGAGTGGCCCTCCATCAGGACAGGTGGTGATTCCGCTTCTCTCGTTGGAATTCCTTATCCCCCAGCCTACTCGGCGACGTGCGCTCCTCAGTGACCTGCGCGAGGGCGCCTCGGCGACCTACGCAAAGGTGGCTGGACTCGGAGCGCATCGACTTCCTTCTGCGGTGCCTGGATTGGATCGACCATCCCGCGCGTGTCCTCCACCATATTGTTTTTCTTCAAGATGCTGTTATCCATCATCTTCTTCACCGCATCATGTTGGGTGTTGAGGCTCCCGTTGAGAGCTTGAACGCACCTGTTTGATAGCTCGACGTTTTCTTCGCGAAGAAAGCCGCACTCGATCTTAAGCATCAAATTCTCGCCCTTGAGCTTCTTGATGACAGAGTTCGTTTCCTCACTTGATGGAACCCTCACATCATGCAGCTTGCCCCGGCCGGTGACCTCGTCCTTCAAAGTATCGACATCATCGCGAAAGTTGGAGGCGAGTTCCACGAGAGTTTTAAGCTCATCTCTGAAACACGCCGATGCTTCCTGCATGGCAATATCATCAGTACCGAAACAAAGTGACGAGAGGAAGACGAAAATGTCCAATCAGTGGTAACCTCTAAGCGCAGGAGACAGGGGTTGAAGTCGTCATGAGAAGATGTCAGGGTGCGTCGTGGGGCACTGAGATATGTATAAAAAGGATTAATACGGAATAAAGAGTTGGGACCTCCGGGCCAGGAAGAATCAAGAAACATGGCGATGGAAACCAACCAGGAATCTTCGACCGCACGACTGACGCCGTTCCGAGACGAGCGCGAAGCAGGGCCTTCGTTTTCTGGCGGGCCCTTTCTCGCGGCCAGCATCTGGATAGACCGCCGGCGGGAACTCTCCGCGTCCTTGGTCAACACTAGATGGTGCTTCTTCAAGCGAGATGGTGGCCTTGACTTCGGAGGCATCGCTGGAAGTGGAAGGAGACTGGAAGTGAAGCAAGAAGGGGATGGAAGAAGTACTCCCCCCTATTAAAACCAGACAACCGTCTCCTGCCCTCGCTTCGAGCAACCTGGTCCGCCCATCCTAAATCAACGGCCGAGAGGGGGCTCAAGGGTCAGGACGCGGGAGCAGAAGCAAATGAATCGAGAGCGGTCCGGAGTATCCTGTCCGTCCACCGTAAATCAACGGGACAGAGCGGCTACCTTCTCTTCGAAGGCTCTGGCGCGCAACCCGAGGAATGGACATCTGTCGGCTAGTATAGAATTTTATAGCACGCCATTAATCGAGCTAGCAGTACTGTACTACTGACTACAACTCTGATGGACGTCCAAAGCTCTGAATAGTCAGGGGAAACAATGAATGCGAGCCAGGGTAGTACTACTGTAGTAGTGAAGCAATGGGGATTATCTGGAGCAAGTACGGAGTACCGAGTACAGTACTACAAAAGTGCTGTTCGTTGTTTTCGCAGTTCATTTTAGCGTAACGTCCAGGTTGTTGTCGAACCAGCTGTTAGATTTTGGGTAATTATTGTTAAGTTGCTGCTTCTTAATTAAAATTTATCAAAGTCATGTAGACTAGATCGATTTGTGAGAACATCCCAAAAGCTTCATTCATTTTAGAATGACTAAGAAGGATCCATTCTTACCTTTTCTTTTCATGTTTTAAACTTGTTTAAACCTTGGTCAAACCTATTTGAAGTTTAAATGGGCATAAAAATTCGGAAAAAAATCAACAAAAAAAAAACAAATCTCTCTCATTCTCGGCCTCGCTCGACTCGCTCGCTCGCTCGCACCTCCTGCTCACTGACAAACCCTGCACAAAAGTCAACATCATCACCCGAAAAAGGGGAGACACCATAATTCTCTCCCTTCTTCTCTCCTTCCGAGTGATCCCTCTTCCTCCGAGTTTCACTCGACGGGCAAACACACATGTGCTGCCTAGTAATAATAAAAAGGTAGAAAAATCGACCTACGAATATATAATTAAATAGGTTAAACTAGGGTTTTACCCAGTACTACAGATCAAGGTTCAAAAAATCCAACTACGGGGTTCGAACAACACGATTCTAATCCAAGAATTTTTTCGACCTAGGTCACCCAAATGGCCTCAAACTATAGGGTTAGCATCTAGTGCAGTATGTGTGAAAATGTATGCACTATGTGTGCTATAACTTGTATGTCTTTCATATTTGAACCAAATTTGAATAAGTTTGAAATATTTGAAAAGGGGCTTTTGGCTTAAACGTTTGAAACCAAAAACCACTTCTCTTCATGCATGCTTGACTTCATAAGACAGAGTTTAGCTAGGGTTAGGGGATAGATGCATGATTTTCCTGGTTTGAATATGTCTAGACCTACTTTATCAACTTAATTGAATGCTTACTATATGACATAATAATACTATGTGCATTGTTTTTTATTTTTTGATTTTTTAAAAATTGTATGCCCATTTGAATCTTGGTCAAATCCTAGGTTTGAACATGGTTTAAACAAGTTTAAATCATGAATATGAAAAATTAAGCATCTATATATCCTTCTTAGTCACTCCAAAATGTAGCTCTTGGGAGGTTTTTTCGAAATTTCCATGTTTGAAACCAAAACCACTTCTCTTCATGCATGCTTGACTTCATAAGACAGAGTTTAGCTAGGGCGTTAGGGGGTAGATACATGATTTTCCTGGTTTGAATATGTCTAGACCTGGTTTATCAACTTAATTAATTGATTGTTTACTATATGACATAAGAAGACTATGTGCCTTGGTTTTAAATTTTTCTGTTTTTTTTGAATTTTACGCCCATATATTTGAATCTTGGACAAATCCTAGGTTTGACCAAGATTTAAACAAGTTTAAACATAAAAATAAAAAGGGAAGCATGTATCCTTCTTAGTCACTCTAAAATGAAGCTTTTTGGATGTTCTTGAAATTTCCATTTTTGAAACCAAAAACGACTTCTCTCTTCATGCTAGACTTCATAAGATCGACAGGGGGCAGATACATGATTTGTCTGGTTTGGATATGTCCAAACCTTGCTTGTTTATCAACTTGAATGCTTACTATATGACATAAGAATGCTTACCATATGTTTGAATTTTAAAAGCATATAGTCTTCTTATGTCATATAGTAAGCATTCAAAAGTTTTTCTTTGAGAGAGTAGCATGCATTCAAAAGTTGATAAATAAGATTTGTACATATTCAAACCAGACAAATCATGTATCTACCCATATGCATATATATATAACCCTATACTTTTGTCTTATGAAGACGTCAAGGATGAAGAGAAGTGGATTTGGGTTTCAAACATGGAAATTTCAAAAACCTCCCAAAACATGTATATATCTACCCCTAAACCCTAATCTTTGTCTTATGAAGCCAAGCATATGAAGAGAAGTGATTTTGGGTTTCAAACATGGAAACTTCAAAAACCTCCCAAAAGCTTCATTTTAGAGAGACTAAGAATGATCCATATGCTTACCTTTTCATTGCCATGTTTTAAACTTGTTTTAACCTTGGTCAAACCTAGGATTTGACCAAGATTCAAATGGGAGTAAAAATTCAGAAAAATTCAAAAAAAATGAAAAACCAAAGCACATATATATATAGCCTTGATCTTATGTCATATAGTAAGCATTCAAGTTGATAAACAAGGTCGATCTCTAGACATATTCAAAGCAGAAATATCATGTATATATCATATATATCTACCCCTAACCCTAGCTAAACTCTGTCTTATGAAGTCAAACATATGAAGAGAACTGGGGTTTTGGGTTTCAAACATAAAATTTTCAAGTACCTTCATTTTAGAGTGAGTAAGGAAGGATTCATGCTTACCGTTTCATTTTCATGTTTTAAACTTGTTTAAACCATGTTCAAACCTAGGATTTGACCAAGATACAGATGGGTGGGCACAAAATTCAAAAGACAGAGAAGACTATGTCTAGAACTGGTTTATCAACTTAATTAATTGATTGTTTACTATATGACATAAGAAGACTATGTGCCTTGGTTTTAAATTTTTCTGTTTTTTTTTGAATTTTATGCCCATATATTTGAATCTTGGTCAAATCCTAGGTTTGACCAAGATTTAAACAAGTTTAAACATAAAAATGAAAAGGGAAGCATGTATCCTTCTTAGTCACTCTAAAATGAAGCTTTTGGGATGTTCTTGAAATTTCCATTTTTGAAACCAAAAACGACTTCTCTCTTCATGCTAGACTTCATAAGATCGACAGGGGGTATAGATACATGATTTGTCTGGTTTGGATATACCTAGACCTCGTTTATCAACTTGAATTCATACGATATGACATATGAAGACTATGTGCTTTAATTTGTTTTCATTTTTCTGATTTTTTTGAATTTTGTGCCCACCCATTTGTATATTGGTCAAATGCTAGGCTTGATAATGATTTAAACAAGTTTAAAATATGAATATGCAAAGTTAAGCATGGATCCTTCTTAGAAACTCTAAAATGAAGTTTTTCGGAGGTTTTTGAAATTTCCATGTTTGCAACCCAAAACAACTTCCTCTTCACATGCTTGACTTCATAAGACAGAGTTTAGGGGTTAGGGGGTATATATAGATACATGATTTGTCTAGTTTGAATATGTCTAGACCTTGTTTATCAACTTTTAATGCTTACTATAAGACATAAGAAAACTATTTCCTTTGTTTTTTCTTTTTTTTTGATTTTTTTCAATATTGATGCCCATTTGAATCTTGTCAAATCCTAGGTTTGACCAAGATAATTTAAACAAGCTTAGAACATGAATATGAAAAGGGAAGCGTGTATCCTTCTTAATTAGTCACACTAAAATGAAGTTTTTGGGAGGTTTTTGATATTTCCATGTTTGAAACCCAAAACCACATCTCTTCATGCTTGACTTAATTTATAAGACATAGTTTAGGGGTTAAGGGGTAGATACATGATTTGTATGGTTTGATATTTCTAGACCTTGTTTATTATCAACTTTAATGCTTACTATATGACATAAGATGACTATGTGATTTGGTTTTTCATTTTTCTGTTTTTTATTTTATTTTTCTGCCCATTTGAATCTTGGTCAAATCCTAGGTTTGACCAAGATTTAGACAAGTTTAACACGTGAAAACGAATAAGTAAGCATGTATCCTTCTTAGTCACTCAAAAATGTACCAATCGATAGATGTGTTAACTTTGCTTCATGGAAATAATAATGTCACGTAAATGAGTTAACTTGGATTTCCTACCCTTGAATCCATAGGAAACTTTGTTCTAATGCAGTATAATAATCAATCGATTTTTTTGCACCAACATGTCTGTCACTTACGTGTGGTGCCCACGCGTGAGGTCCCACACTTCAGTGAGCACAAGTCACGTGCAATAGGTACGCAAACTCCCAGCCATCTTCTTTGTCAAGAGAAGACGCATCAGGATGCGTATTGGAAGTCTGTGGGTCCTTCTGGATCCTTCTTAGTCACTCTAAAATGAAGCTTTTGGGAGGTTCTTGAAATTTCCATGTTTGAAACCCAAAACCACTTCTCTTCATGATTTACTTCATAAAACATAGTTTAATTAGAGTTTTAGGGGTAGATATATACATGATTTTTCTGGTTTGAATATATATGTCTCTAGACCTTTGTTTATCAACTTGAATGCTTAATATACATATGACATAAGAAAACTATTTGCTTTGGTTTTCTTTTTTCTGATTTTTTTCAATTTTGATGCCCATTTGAATCTTGTCAAATCCTAGGTTTGACCAAGATAATTTAAACAAGCTTAAAACATGAATATGAAAAGAGGAGCATGTATCCTTCTTAGTCACTCTAAAATGTAGTTTTTGGGAGTTTTTTGAAATTTCCATGTTTGAAACCCAAAACCACTTCTCTTCACATGCTTGACTTCATAAGACAGAGTTAATTAATTTAGGGGTTAATTAGGGGGTATAGATACATGATTTGTGTGGTTTGAATATGTATGGACCTTATTTATCAACAACTTTAATGCTTACTATATGACATAAGAAAACTATTTGCTTTGGTTTTTCTTTTTCAATTTTTTTTTCAATTTTGATGCCCATTTGAATCTTGTCAAATCCTAGGTTTGACCAAGATAATTTAAACAAGTTTAAAACATGAATATGAAAAGGGAAGCATGGATCCTTCTTAGTCACTCTAAAATGAAGCTTTTGGGAGGTTTTTGAAATTTCCATGTTTGAAATCCAAAACCACTTCTCTTCACATGCTTGACTTCATAAGACAGAGTTTAGGGGTTAGGGGTATAGATACATGATTTGTCTGGTTTAATATGTCTAGACCTTGTTTATCAACTTTAATGCTTACTATATGACATAAGAAGACTATGTGATTTGGTTTTTCATTTTTCTGTTTTTATTTTTCTGCCCATTTGAATCTTGGTCAAATCCTAGGTTTGACCAAGATATAGACAAGTTTAACACGTAAATGAGTTAACTTGGATTTCCTACCCTTGAATCCATAGGAAACTTTGTTCTAATGCACTATAATAATCAACCGAGTTTTTACACCAACAGGTCTGTCACTTACGTGTGGTGCCCATGCGTGAGGTCCCACACTTCAGTGAGCACAAGTCACGTGCAATAGGTACGCAAACTCCCAGCCATTTTCTTTGTCAAGAGAAGACGCATCAGGATGCGTATTGGAAGTCTGTGGGTCCTTCTGGATCCTTCGGTCGTCCCTCTCACAAAAAAAAAATCTCTCTCATTCTCGGCCTCGCTCGACTCGCTCGCTCGCTCGCTCGCTCGCACCTCCTGCTCACTGACAAACCCTGCACAAAAGTCAACATCATCACCCGAAAAAGGGGAGACACCATAATTCTCTCCCTTCTTCTCTCCTTCCGAGTGATCCCTCTTCCTCCGAGTTTCACTCGACGGGCAAACACACATGTGCTGCCTAGTAATAATAAAAAGGTAGAAAAATCGACCTACGAATATATAATTAAATAGGTTAAACTAGGGTTTTACCCAGTACTACAGATCAAGGTTCAAAAAATCCAACTACGGGGTTCGAACAACACGATTCTAATCCAAGAATTTTTTCGACCTAGGTCACCCAAATGGCCTCAAACTATAGGGTTAGCATCTAGTGCAGTATGTGTGAAAATGTATGCACTATGTGTGCTATAACTTGTATGTCTTTCATATTTGAACCAAATTTGAATAAGTTTGAAATATTTGAAAAGGGGCTTTTGGCTTAAACGTTTGAAACCAAAAACCACTTCTCTTCATGCATGCTTGACTTCATAAGACAGAGTTTAGCTAGGGTTAGGGGATAGATGCATGATTTTCCTGGTTTGAATATGTCTAGACCTACTTTATCAACTTAATTGAATGCTTACTATATGACATAATAATACTATGTGCATTGTTTTTTATTTTTTTGATTTTTTAAAAATTGTATGCCCATTTGAATCTTGGTCAAATCCTAGGTTTGAACATGGTTTAAGCAAGTTTAAATCATGAATATGAAAAATTAAGCATCTATATATCCTTCTTAGTCACTCCAAAATGTAGCTCTTGGGAGGTTTTTTCGAAATTTCCATGTTTGAAACCAAAACCACTTCTCTTCATGCATGCTTGACTTCATAAGACATAGTTTAGCTAGGGCGTTAGGGGGTAGATACATGATTTTCCTGGTTTGAATATGTCTAGACCTGGTTTATCAACTTAATTAATTGATTGTTTACTATATGACATAAGAAGACTATGTGCCTTGGTTTTAAATTTTTCTGTTTTTTTTGAATTTTACGCCCATATATTTGAATCTTGGACAAATCCTAGGTTTGACCAAGATTTAAACAAGTTTAAACATAAAAATAAAAAGGGAAGCATGTATCCTTCTTAGTCACTCTAAAATGAAGCTTTTTGGATGTTCTTGAAATTTCCATTTTTGAAACCAAAAACGACTTCTCTCTTCATGCTAGACTTCATAAGATCGACAGGGGGCAGATACATGATTTGTCTGGTTTGGATATGTCCAAACCTTGCTTGTTTATCAACTTGAATGCTTACTATATGACATAAGAATGCTTACCATATGTTTGAATTTTAAAAGCATATAGTCTTCTTATGTCATATAGTAAGCATTCAAAAGTTTTTCTTTGAGAGAGTAGCATGCATTCAAAAGTTGATAAATAAGATTTGTACATATTCAAACCAGACAAATCATGTATCTACCCATATGCATATATATATAACCCTATACTTTTGTCTTATGAAGACGTCAAGGATGAAGAGAAGTGGATTTGGGTTTCAAACATGGAAATTTCAAAAACCTCCCAAAACATGTATATATCTACCCCTAAACCCTAATCTTTGTCTTATGAAGCCAAGCATATGAAGAGAAGTGATTTTGGGTTTCAAACATGGAAACTTCAAAAACCTCCCAAAAGCTTCATTTTAGAGAGACTAAGAATGATCCATATGCTTACCTTTTCATTGCCATGTTTTAAACTTGTTTTAACCTTGGTCAAACCTAGGATTTGACCAAGATTCAAATGGGAGTAAAAATTCAGAAAAATTCAAAAAAAATGAAAAACCAAAGCACATATATATATATATAGCCTTGATCTTATGTCATATAGTAAGCATTCAAGTTGATAAACAAGGTCGATCTCTAGACATATTCAAAGCAGAAATATCATGTATCATATCTACCCCTAACCCTAGCTAAACTCTGTCTTATGAAGTCAAACATATGAAGAGAACTGGGGTTTTGGGTTTCAAACATAAAATTTTCAAGTACCTTCATTTTAGAGTGAGTAAGGAAGGATTCATGCTTACCGTTTCATTTTCATGTTTTAAACTTGTTTAAACCTAGGATTTGACCAAGATTTAAATAGGCATAAAAAAATCGAAAGAAATCAAAAATTGAAAAACCAAAGCACATATATATAGCCTTCTTATATCATATAGTAAAAAATTCAAGTTGATAAACAAGGTCTAGACATATTCAAACAAGAAAAATCATGTATCTACACACCTAACCATAAACTCTGTCTTAAGTGGTTTTGGGTTTCAAACATGGAAATTTCACAAACCTCCCAAAAGCTTCATTTTACAGTGACTATATAAGGAGGATCCATGCTTACCTTTTGGCTTAAACGTTTGAAACCAAAAACCACTTCTCTTCATGCATGCTTGACTTCATAATATAAGACAGAGTTTAGCTAGGGTACGTTAGGGGGTGTAGATACATGATTTCCTGGTTTGAATATGTCTAGACCTTGTTTATCAACTTAATTGATTGCTTACTATATGACATAAGACGACTACGTGCCTTGGTTTTCATTTTTGGTTTTTTTTTGAATTTTATGCTCATATATTTGAATCTTGGTCAAATCCTAGGTTTGACCAAGATTTAAACAAGTTTAAAACATGAAAATGAAAAGGGAAGCATGTATCCTTCTTAGTCACTCTAAAATGAAGCTTTTGGGATGTTCTTGAAATTTCCATGTTTGAAACCCAAAACGACTTCTCTTCATGCTAGACTTCATAAGATCAACATGGGGTAGATACATGATTTGTCTGGTTTGGATATACCTAGACCTCGTTTAACTTGAATGCATGCATACGATATGACATAAAAAGACTACATGCTTTTGTTTTTCATTATTCTGATTTTTTTGAATTTTGTGCCCACCCATCTGTATCTTGGTCAAATCCTAGGCTTGATAATGATTTAACAAGATTAAAATATGAAAATGCAAAGGTAAGCATGGATCCTTCTTATTAGTCACTCTAAAATGAAGCTTTTGGGAGCAAAACCACTTCTCTTCATATGCTTGACTTCATAAGACGGAGTTTAGGGGTTAGGGGGTATAGATGCATGCATGATTTGTCTAGTTTGAATATGTCTAGACCTTGTTTATCAACTTAATTGGCTTACTATATGACATAAGAAAACTATTTGCTTTGGTTTTTCTTTTTCCTGATTTTTTTCAATTTTGATGCCCATTTGAATCTTGTCAAATCCTAGGTTTGACCGAGATAATTTAAACAAGCTTAAAACCTGAATATGAAAAGGGAAGCATGTATCCTTCTTTGTCACTCTAAAATGAAGTTTTTGGGAGGTTTTTCAAATTTCCATGTTTGAAACGACCCAAAACCACTTCTCTTCATATGCTTGACTTCATAAGACAGAGGGGTTAGGGGGTATAGATACATGATTTGTCTAGTTTGAATATGTCTAGACCTTGTTTATCAACTTAATTAATTGGCTTACTATATGACATAAGAAAACTATTTGCTTTGGTTTTTCTTTTTCCTGATTTTTTCGATGCCCATTTGAATCTTTGTCAAATCCTAGGTTTGACTGAGATAATTTAAACAAGCTTAAAACATGAATATGAAAAGGGAAGCATGCATCCTTCTTAGTCACTCTAAAATGTAGTTTTTGGGAGGTTTTTGAAATTTCCATGTTTGAAACCCAAAACCACATCTCTTCATGCTTGACTTAATTTATAAGACATAGTTTAGGGGTTAGGGGTAGATACATGATTTGTATGGTTTGATATTTCTAGTCCTTGTTTATCAACTTTAATGCTTACTATATGACATAAGATGACTATGTGATTTGGTTTTTCATTTTTCTGTTTTTTATTTTTTTTCTGCCCATTTGAATCTTGGTCAAATCCTAGGTTTGACCAAGATTTAGACAAGTTTAACACGTGAAAACGAATAAGTAAGCCTGGATCCTTCTTAGTCACTCAAAAATGTACCAATCGATAGATGTGTTAACTTTGCTTCATGGAAATAATAATGTCATGTAAATGAGTTAACTTGGATTTCCTACCCTTGAATCCATAGGAAACTTTGTTCTAATGCACTATTATAATCAACCGAGTTTTTACACCAACAGGTCCGTCACTTACGTGTGGTGCCCACGCTTGAGGTCCCACACTTCAGTGAGCACAAGTCACGTGCAATAGGTACGCAAACTCCCAGCCATCTTCTTTGTCAAGAGAAGACGCATCAGGATGCGTTGGAAGTCTGTGGGTCCTTCTAGATCCTTCGGTTGTCCCTCTCACAAAAAAAAAAATCTCTCATTCTCGGCCTCGCTCGACTCGCTCGCTCGCTCGCACCTCCTGCTCACTGACAAACCCTGCACAAAAGTCAACATCATCACCCGAAAAAGGGGAGACACCATAATTCTCTCCCTTCTTCTCTCCTTCCGAGTGATCCCTCTTCCTCCGAGTTTCACTCGACGGGCAAACACCCATGTGCTGCATAGTAATAATAAAAAGGTAGTACTCGTAGAAAAATCGATATACGAATCTGTAATTAAATAGGTTAAACTAGGGTTTTGCCCAGTTCTACAGATCAAGGGTTCAAAAAAATCCAACTACGGGGTTCGAACAACACGATTCTAATCCAAGAATTTTTTCGACCTAGGTCACCCAAATGGCCTCAAACTATAGGGTTAGCATCTAGTGCAGTATGTGTGAAAATGTATGCACTATGTGTGCTATAACTTGTATGTCTTTCAAATTTGAACCAAATTTGAATAAGTTTGAAATATTTGAAAATGGGCTTTTGGCTTAAACGTTGGAAACCAAAACCACTTCTCTTCGTGCATGCTTGACTTCATAAGACAGAGTTTAGCTAGGGTTAGGGGGTAGATGCATGATTTTCCTGGTTTGATTATGTCTAGACCTTGTTTATCAACTTAATTGAATGCTTACTATATGACATAAGAATACTATATGTGCCTTGTTTTTTTATTTTTTTATTTTTTTAAAATTTTATGCCCATTTGAATCTTGGTCAAATCCTAGGTTTGAACATGGTTTAAACAAGTTTAAATCATGAATATGAAAAATTAAGCATCTATATATCCTTCTTAGTCACTCCAAAATGTAGCTCGGTCTTGGGAGGGTTTTCGAAATTTCCATGTTTGAAACCAAAAACCACTTCTCTTCATGCATGCTTGACTTCATAAGACGGAGTTTAGGGTTAGGGGTAGATATATACATTATTTTCTGGTTTGAATATGTCTAGACCTTGTTTATCAACTTGAATGCTTAATTACTATATATATATGACATAAGAATGTTATGTCCTTTGGTTTTTCATTCTTTTGATTTTTTATGAATTTCTATGCCCATTTGAATCTTTTGGTCAAATCCTAGAGGTTTGACCAAGATTTACACAAGTTTAAAACATGAAAATGAAAAGGGAAGCTTGTATATCCTTCTTAGTCACTCTAAAATGAAGTTTTTGGGAGGTTTTTGAAATTTCCATGTTTGAAACCCAAAACCACTTCTCTTCATGCTAGACTGCTTCATAAGACAATTTAATTAGGGGTTAGGGGGTAGATACACATGATTTGTCTGGTTTGAATAAGTCCAAACACCTTGCTTGTGTATCAACTTGAATGCTTACTATATGACATAAGAATGCTTACCATATATGTTTGAATTTTAAAAGCATATAGTCTTCTTATGTCATATATATAGTAAGCATTCAAAAGTTTTTCTTTGAGAGAGTAGCATGCATTCAAAAGTTGATAAATAAGATTTGGACATATTCAAACCAGACAAATCATGTATCGATCTACACCCCCTAACCCTAAACTCTGTCTTATGAAGTCAAGCATGAAGAGAAGTGCTTTTAGGTTTCAAACATGGAAATTTCACAAACCTCCCAAAAGCTTCATTTTACAGTGACTAATTAAGGAGGATCCATGCTTACCTTTTGGCTTAAACGTTTGAAACCAAAAACCACTTCTCTTCATGCATGCTTGACTTCATAAGACAGAGTTTAGCTAGGGCGTTAGGGGGTAGATACATGATTTTCCTGGTTTGAATATGTCTAGACCTGGTTTATCAACTTAATTAATTGATTGTTTACTATATGACATAAGAAGACTATGTGCCTTGGTTTTAAATTTTTCTGTTTTTTTTTGAATTTTATGCCCATATATTTGAATCTTGGTCAAATCCTAGGTTTGACCAAGATTTAAACAAGTTTAAACATAAAAATGAAAAGGGAAGCATGTATCCTTCTTAGTCACTCTAAAATGAAGCTTTTGGGATGTTCTTGAAATTTCCATTTTTGAAACCAAAAACGACTTCTCTCTTCATGCTAGACTTCATAAGATCGACAGGGGGTATAGATACATGATTTGTCTGGTTTGGATATACCTAGACCTCGTTTATCAACTTGAATTCATACGATATGACATATGAAGACTATGTGCTTTAATTTGTTTTCATTTTTCTGATTTTTTTGAATTTTGTGCCCACCCATTTGTATATTGGTCAAATGCTAGGCTTGATAATGATTTAAACAAGTTTAAAATATGAATATGCAAAGTTAAGCATGGATCCTTCTTAGAAACTCTAAAATGAAGTTTTTCGGAGGTTTTTGAAATTTCCATGTTTGCAACCCAAAACAACTTCCTCTTCACATGCTTGACTTCATAAGACAGAGTTTAGGGGTTAGGGGGTATATATAGATACATGATTTGTCTAGTTTGAATATGTCTAGACCTTGTTTATCAACTTTTAATGCTTACTATAAGACATAAGAAAACTATTTCCTTTGTTTTTTCTTTTTTTTTGATTTTTTTCAATATTGATGCCCATTTGAATCTTGTCAAATCCTAGGTTTGACCAAGATAATTTAAACAAGCTTAGAACATGAATATGAAAAGGGAAGCGTGTATCCTTCTTAATTAGTCACACTAAAATGAAGTTTTTGGGAGGTTTTTGATATTTCCATGTTTGAAACCCAAAACCACATCTCTTCATGCTTGACTTAATTTATAAGACATAGTTTAGGGGTTAAGGGGTAGATACATGATTTGTATGGTTTGATATTTCTAGACCTTGTTTATTATCAACTTTAATGCTTACTATATGACATAAGATGACTATGTGATTTGGTTTTTCATTTTTCTGTTTTTTATTTTATTTTTCTGCCCATTTGAATCTTGGTCAAATCCTAGGTTTGACCAAGATTTAGACAAGTTTAACACGTGAAAACGAATAAGTAAGCATGTATCCTTCTTAGTCACTCAAAAATGTACCAATCGATAGATGTGTTAACTTTGCTTCATGGAAATAATAATGTCACGTAAATGAGTTAACTTGGATTTCCTACCCTTGAATCCATAGGAAACTTTGTTCTAATGCAGTATAATAATCAATCGATTTTTTTGCACCAACATGTCTGTCACTTACGTGTGGTGCCCACGCGTGAGGTCCCACACTTCAGTGAGCACAAGTCACGTGCAATAGGTACGCAAACTCCCAGCCATCTTCTTTGTCAAGAGAAGACGCATCAGGATGCGTATTGGAAGTCTGTGGGTCCTTCTGGATCCTTCTTAGTCACTCTAAAATGAAGCTTTTGGGAGGTTCTTGAAATTTCCATGTTTGAAACCCAAAACCACTTCTCTTCATGATTTACTTCATAAAACATAGTTTAATTAGAGTTTTAGGGGTAGATATATACATGATTTTTCTGGTTTGAATATATATGTCTCTAGACCTTTGTTTATCAACTTGAATGCTTAATATACATATGACATAAGAAAACTATTTGCTTTGGTTTTCTTTTTTCTCATTTTTTTTCAATTTTGATGCCCATTTGAATCTTGTCAAATCCTAGGTTTGACCAAGATAATTTAAACAAGCTTAAAACATGAATATGAAAAGAGGAGCATGTATCCTTCTTAGTCACTCTAAAATGTAGTTTTTGGGAGTTTTTTGAAATTTCCATGTTTGAAACCCAAAACCACTTCTCTTCACATGCTTGACTTCATAAGACAGAGTTAATTAATTTAGGGGTTAATTAGGGGGTATAGATACATGATTTGTGTGGTTTGAATATGTATGGACCTTATTTATCAACAACTTTAATGCTTACTATATGACATAAGAAAACTATTTGCTTTGGTTTTTCTTTTTTCAATTTTTTTTTCAATTTTGATGCCCATTTGAATCTTGTCAAATCCTAGGTTTGACCAAGATAATTTAAACAAGTTTAAAACATGAATATGAAAAGGGAAGCATGGATCCTTCTTAGTCACTCTAAAATGAAGCTTTTGGGAGGTTTTTGAAATTTCCATGTTTGAAATCCAAAACCACTTCTCTTCACATGCTTGACTTCATAAGACAGAGTTTAGGGGTTAGGGGTATAGATACATGATTTGTCTGGTTTAATATGTCTAGACCTTGTTTATCAACTTTAATGCTTACTATATGACATAAGAAGACTATGTGATTTGGTTTTTCATTTTTCTGTTTTTATTTTTCTGCCCATTTGAATCTTGGTCAAATCCTAGGTTTGACCAAGATATAGACAAGTTTAACACGTAAATGAGTTAACTTGGATTTCCTACCCTTGAATCCATAGGAAACTTTGTTCTAATGCACTATAATAATCAACCGAGTTTTTACACCAACAGGTCTGTCACTTACGTGTGGTGCCCATGCGTGAGGTCCCACACTTCAGTGAGCACAAGTCACGTGCAATAGGTACGCAAACTCCCAGCCATTTTCTTTGTCAAGAGAAGACGCATCAGGATGCGTATTGGAAGTCTGTGGGTCCTTCTGGATCCTTCGGTCGTCCCTCTCACAAAAAAAAAAATCTCTCTCATTCTCGGCCTCGCTCGACTCGCTCGCTCGCTCGCTCGCACCTCCTGCTCACTGACAAACCCTGCACAAAAGTCAACATCATCACCCGAAAAAGGGGAGACACCATAATTCTCTCCCTTCTTCTCTCCTTCCGAGTGATCCCTCTTCCTCCGAGTTTCACTCGACGGGCAAACACACATGTGCTGCCTAGTAATAATAAAAAGGTAGAAAAATCGACCTACGAATATATAATTAAATAGGTTAAACTAGGGTTTTACCCAGTACTACAGATCAAGGTTCAAAAAATCCAACTACGGGGTTCGAACAACACGATTCTAATCCAAGAATTTTTTCGACCTAGGTCACCCAAATGGCCTCAAACTATAGGGTTAGCATCTAGTGCAGTATGTGTGAAAATGTATGCACTATGTGTGCTATAACTTGTATGTCTTTCATATTTGAACCAAATTTGAATAAGTTTGAAATATTTGAAAAGGGGCTTTTGGCTTAAACGTTTGAAACCAAAAACCACTTCTCTTCATGCATGCTTGACTTCATAAGACAGAGTTTAGCTAGGGTTAGGGGATAGATGCATGATTTTCCTGGTTTGAATATGTCTAGACCTACTTTATCAACTTAATTGAATGCTTACTATATGACATAATAATACTATGTGCATTGTTTTTTATTTTTTTGATTTTTTTAAAATTGTATGCCCATTTGAATCTTGGTCAAATCCTAGGTTTGAACATGGTTTAAGCAAGTTTAAATCATGAATATGAAAAATTAAGCATCTATATATCCTTCTTAGTCACTCCAAAATGTAGCTCTTGGGAGGTTTTTTCGAAATTTCCATGTTTGAAACCAAAACCACTTCTCTTCATGCATGCTTGACTTCATAAGACATAGTTTAGCTAGGGCGTTAGGGGGTAGATACATGATTTTCCTGGTTTGAATATGTCTAGACCTGGTTTATCAACTTAATTAATTGATTGTTTACTATATGACATAAGAAGACTATGTGCCTTGGTTTTAAATTTTTCTGTTTTTTTTGAATTTTACGCCCATATATTTGAATCTTGGACAAATCCTAGGTTTGACCAAGATTTAAACAAGTTTAAACATAAAAATAAAAAGGGAAGCATGTATCCTTCTTAGTCACTCTAAAATGAAGCTTTTTGGATGTTCTTGAAATTTCCATTTTTGAAACCAAAAACGACTTCTCTCTTCATGCTAGACTTCATAAGATCGACAGGGGGCAGATACATGATTTGTCTGGTTTGGATATGTCCAAACCTTGCTTGTTTATCAACTTGAATGCTTACTATATGACATAAGAATGCTTACCATATGTTTGAATTTTAAAAGCATATAGTCTTCTTATGTCATATAGTAAGCATTCAAAAGTTTTTCTTTGAGAGAGTAGCATGCATTCAAAAGTTGATAAATAAGATTTGTACATATTCAAACCAGACAAATCATGTATCTACCCATATGCATATATATATAACCCTATACTTTTGTCTTATGAAGACGTCAAGGATGAAGAGAAGTGGATTTGGGTTTCAAACATGGAAATTTCAAAAACCTCCCAAAACATGTATATATCTACCCCTAAACCCTAATCTTTGTCTTATGAAGCCAAGCATATGAAGAGAAGTGATTTTGGGTTTCAAACATGGAAACTTCAAAAACCTCCCAAAAGCTTCATTTTAGAGAGACTAAGAATGATCCATATGCTTACCTTTTCATTGCCATGTTTTAAACTTGTTTTAACCTTGGTCAAACCTAGGATTTGACCAAGATTCAAATGGGAGTAAAAATTCAGAAAAATCAAAAAAAATGAAAAACCAAAGCACATATATATATATATAGCCTTGATCTTATGTCATATAGTAAGCATTCAAGTTGATAAACAAGGTCGATCTCTAGACATATTCAAAGCAGAAATATCATGTATCATATCTACCCCTAACCCTAGCTAAACTCTGTCTTATGAAGTCAAACATATGAAGAGAACTGGGGTTTTGGGTTTCAAACATAAAATTTTCAAGTACCTTCATTTTAGAGTGAGTAAGGAAGGATTCATGCTTACCGTTTCATTTTCATGTTTTAAACTTGTTTAAACCTAGGATTTGACCAAGATTTAAATAGGCATAAAAAATCGAAAGAAATCAAAAATTGAAAAACCAAAGCACATATATATAGCCTTCTTATATCATATAGTAAAAAATTCAAGTTGATAAACAAGGTCTAGACATATTCAAACAAGAAAAATCATGTATCTACACACCTAACCATAAACTCTGTCTTAAGTGGTTTTGGGTTTCAAACATGGAAATTTCACAAACCTCCCAAAAGCTTCATTTTACAGTGACTATATAAGGAGGATCCATGCTTACCTTTTGGCTTAAACGTTTGAAACCAAAAACCACTTCTCTTCATGCATGCTTGACTTCATAATATAAGACAGAGTTTAGCTAGGGTACGTTAGGGGGTGTAGATACATGATTTCCTGGTTTGAATATGTCTAGACCTTGTTTATCAACTTAATTGATTGCTTACTATATGACATAAGACGACTACGTGCCTTGGTTTTCATTTTTGGTTTTTTTTTGAATTTTATGCTCATATATTTGAATCTTGGTCAAATCCTAGGTTTGACCAAGATTTAAACAAGTTTAAAACATGAAAATGAAAAGGGAAGCATGTATCCTTCTTAGTCACTCTAAAATGAAGCTTTTGGGATGTTCTTGAAATTTCCATTTTTGAAACCAAAAACGACTTCTCTCTTCATGCTAGACTTCATAAGATCGACAGGGGGTATAGATACATGATTTGTCTGGTTTGGATATACCTAGACCTCATTTATCAACTTGAATTCATACGATATGACATATGAAGACTATGTGCTTTAATTTGTTTTCATTTTTCTGATTTTTTTGAATTTTGTGCCCACCCATTTGTATATTGGTCAAATGCTAGGCTTGATAATGATTTAAACAAGTTTAAAATATGAATATGCAAAGTTAAGCATGGATCCTTCTTAGAAACTCTAAAATGAAGTTTTTCGGAGGTTTTTGAAATTTCCATGTTTGCAACCCAAAACAACTTCCTCTTCACATGCTTGACTTCATAAGACAGAGTTTAGGGGTTAGGGGGTATATATAGATACATGATTTGTCTAGTTTGAATATGTCTAGACCTTGTTTATCAACTTTAATGCTTACTATAAGACATAAGAAAACTATTTCCTTTGTTTTTTCTTTTTTTTTGATTTTTTTCAATATTGATGCCCATTTGAATCTTGTCAAATCCTAGGTTTGACCAAGATAATTTAAACAAGCTTAGAACATGAATATGAAAAGGGAAGCGTGTATCCTTCTTAGTCACACTAAAATGAAGTTTTTGGGAGGTTTTTGATATTTCCATGTTTGAAACCCAAAACCACATCTCTTCATGCTTGACTTAATTTATAAGACATAGTTTAGGGGTTAAGGGGTAGATACATGATTTGTATGGTTTGATATTTCTAGACCTTGTTTATTATCAACTTTAATGCTTACTATATGACATAAGATGACTATGTGATTTGGTTTTTCATTTTTCTGTTTTTTATTTTATTTTTCTGCCCATTTGAATCTTGGTCAAATCCTAGGTTTGACCAAGATTTAGACAAGTTTAACACGTGAAAACGAATAAGTAAGCATGGATCCTTCTTAGTCACTCAAAAATGTACCAATCGATAGATGTGTTAACTTTGCTTCATGGAAATAATAATGTCACGTAAATGAGTTAACTTGGATTTCCTACCCTTGAATCCATAGGAAACTTTGTTCTAATGCAGTATAATAATCAATCGATTTTTTTGCACCAACATGTCTGTCACTTACGTGTGGTGCCCACGCGTGAGGTCCCACACTTCAGTGAGCACAAGTCACGTGCAATAGGTACGCAAACTCCCAGCCATCTTCTTTGTCAAGAGAAGACGCATAAGGATGCGTATTGGAAGTCTGTGGGTCCTTCTGGATCCTTCTTAGTCACTCTAAAATGAAGCTTTTGGGAGGTTCTTGAAATTTCCATGTTTGAAACCCAAAACCACTTCTCTTCATGATTTACTTCATAAAACATAGTTTAATTAGAGTTTTAGGGGTAGATATATACATGATTTTTCTGGTTTGAATATATATGTCTCTAGACCTTTGTTTATCAACTTGAATGCTTAATACACATATGACATAAGAATGCTATGTGCTTTGGTTTTTCATTCTTTTGATTTTTTTTCTGAATTTTTAGGGCCATTTGAATCTTGGTCAAATCCTTGGTTTGACCAAGATTTAAACAAGTTTAAAACATAAAAATGAAAAGGGAAGTCTGTATCCTTCTTAGTCACTCTAAAATGAAGCTTTTGGGAGGTTTTTAAAATTTCAATGTTTGAAACCCAAAACCACTTCTCTTCACATGCTTGACTTCATAAGACAGAGTTAATTTTCAGGGGTTAATTACGGGGTATAGATACATGATTTGTGTGGTTTGAATATGTATGGACCTTATTTATCAACAACTTTAATGCTTACTATATGACATAAGAAAACTATTTGCTTTGGTTTTTCTTTTTTCAATTTTTTTTTCAATTTTGATGCCCATTTGAATCTTGTCAAATCCTAGGTTTGACCAAGATAATTTAAACAAGTTTAAAACATGAAAATGAAAAGGGAAGCATGGATCCTTCTTAGTCACTCTAAAATGAAGCTTTTGGGAGGTTTTTGAAATTTCCATGTTTGAAACCCAAAACCACTTCTCTTCACATGCTTGACTTCATAAGACAGAGTTTAGGGGTTAGGGGTATAGATACATGATTTGTCTGGTTTAATATGTCTAGACCTTGTTTATCAACTTTAATGCTTACTATATGACATAAGAAGACTATGTGATTTGGTTTTTCATTTTTCTGTTTTTATTTTTCTGCCCATTTGAATCTTGGTCAAATCCTAGGTTTGACCAAGATATAGACAAGTTTAACACGTAAATGAGTTAACTTGGATTTCCTACCCTTGAATCCATAGAAAACTTTGTTCTAATGCACTATTATAATCAACCGAGTTTTTACACCAACAGGTCTGTCACTTACGTGTGGTGCCCACGCTTGAGGTCCCACACTTCAGTGAGCACAAGTCACGTGCAATAGGTACGCAAACTCCCAGACATTTTCTTTGTCAAGAGAAGACGCATCAGGATGCGTATTGGAAGTCTGTGGGTCCTTCTGGATCCTTCGGTCGTCCCTCTCAAAAAAAAATCTCTCTCATTCTCGGCCTCGCTCGACTCTCGCTCGCTCGCTCGCTCGCACCTCCTGCTCACTGACAAACCCTGCACAAAAGTCAACATCATCACCCGAAAAAGGGGAGACACCATAATTCTCTCCCTTCTTCTCTCCTTCCGAGTGATCCCTCTTCCTCCGAGTTTCACTCGACGGGCAAACACCCATGTGCTGCATAGTAATAATAAAAAGGTAGTACTCGTAGAAAAATCGATATACGAATCTGTAATTAAATAGGTTAAACTAGGGTTTTGCCCAGTTCTACAGATCAAGGGTTAAAAAATATCCAACTACGGGGTTCGAACAACACGATTCTAATCCAAGAATTTTTTCGACCTAGGTCACCCAAATGGCCTCAAACTATAGGGTTAGCATCTAGTGCAGTATGTGTGAAAATGTATGCACTATGTGTGCTATAACTTGTATGTCTTTCAAATTTGAACCAAATTTGAATAAGTTTGAAATATTTGAAAATGGGCTTTTGGCTTAAACGTTGGAAACCAAAAACCACTTCTCTTCGTGCATGCTTGACTTCATAAGACAGAGTTTAGCTAGGGTTAGGGGGTAGATGCATGATTTTCCTGGTTTGATTATGTCTAGACCTTGTTTATCAACTTAATTGAATGCTTACTATATGACATAAGAATACTATGTGCCTTGTTTTTTTATTTTTTTATTTTTTTAAAATTTTATGCCCATTTGAATCTTGGTCAAATCCTAGGTTTGAACATGGTTTAAACAAGTTTAAATCATGAATATGAAAAATTAAGCATCTATATATCCTTCTTAGTCACTCCAAAATGTAGCTTGGTCTTGGGAGGGTTTTCGAAATTTCCATGTTTGAAACCAAAAACCACTTCTCTTCATGCATGCTTGACTTCATAAGACAGAGTTTAGGGTTAGGGGTAGATATATACATTATTTTCTGGTTTGAATATGTCTAGACCTTGTTTATCAACTTGAATGCTTAATTACTATATATATATGACATAAGAATGTTATGTCCTTTGGTTTTTCATTCTTTTGATTTTTTATGAATTTCTATGCCCATTTGAATCTTTTGGTCAAATCCTAGAGGTTTGACCAAGATTTAAACAAGTTTAAAACATGAAAATGAAAAGGGAAGCTTGTATATCCTTCTTAGTCACTCTAAAATGAAGTTTTTTGGAGGTTTTTGAAATTTCCATGTTTGAAACCCAAAACCACTTCTCTTCATGCTAGACTGCTTCATAAGACAATTTAATTAGGGGTTAGGGGGTAGATACATGATTTGTCTGGTTTGAATATGTCCAAACCTTGCTTGTGTATCAACTTGAATGCTTACTATATGACATAAGAATGCTTACCATATGTTTGAATTTTAAAAGCATATAGTCTTCTTATGTCATATATATAGTAAGCATTCAAAAGTTTTTCTTTGAGAGAGTAGCATGCATTCAAAAGTTGATAAATAAGATTTGGACATATTCAAACCAGACAAATCATGTATCGATCTACACCCCCTAACCCTAAACTCTGTCTTATGAAGTCAAGCATGAAGAGAAGTGCTTTTAGGTTTCAAACATGGAAATTTCACAAACCTCCCAAAAGCTTCATTTTACAGTGACTAATTAAGGAGGATCCATGCTTACCTTTTGGCTTAAACGTTTGAAACCAAAAACCACTTCTCTTCATGCATGCTTGACTTCATAAGACAGAGTTTAGCTAGGGCGTTAGGGGGTAGATACATGATTTTCCTGGTTTGAATATGTCTAGAACTGGTTTATCAACTTAATTAATTGATTGTTTACTATATGACATAAGAAGACTATGTGCCTTGGTTTTAAATTTTTCTGTTTTTTTTTGAATTTTATGCCCATATATTTGAATCTTGGTCAAATCCTAGGTTTGACCAAGATTTAAACAAGTTTAAACATAAAAATGAAAAGGGAAGCATGTATCCTTCTTAGTCACTCTAAAATGAAGCTTTTGGGATGTTCTTGAAATTTCCATTTTTGAAACCAAAAACGACTTCTCTCTTCATGCTAGACTTCATAAGATCGACAGGGGGTATAGATACATGATTTGTCTGGTTTGGATATACCTAGACCTCGTTTATCAACTTGAATTCATACGATATGACATATGAAGACTATGTGCTTTAATTTGTTTTCATTTTTCTGATTTTTTTGAATTTTGTGCCCACCCATTTGTATATTGGTCAAATGCTAGGCTTGATAATGATTTAAACAAGTTTAAAATATGAATATGCAAAGTTAAGCATGGATCCTTCTTAGAAACTCTAAAATGAAGTTTTTCGGAGGTTTTTGAAATTTCCATGTTTGCAACCCAAAACAACTTCCTCTTCACATGCTTGACTTCATAAGACAGAGTTTAGGGGTTAGGGGGTATATATAGATACATGATTTGTCTAGTTTGAATATGTCTAGACCTTGTTTATCAACTTTAATGCTTACTATAAGACATAAGAAAACTATTTCCTTTGTTTTTTCTTTTTTTTTGATTTTTTTCAATATTGATGCCCATTTGAATCTTGTCAAATCCTAGGTTTGACCAAGATAATTTAAACAAGCTTAGAACATGAATATGAAAAGGGAAGCGTGTATCCTTCTTAGTCACACTAAAATGAAGTTTTTGGGAGGTTTTTGATATTTCCATGTTTGAAACCCAAAACCACATCTCTTCATGCTTGACTTAATTTATAAGACATAGTTTAGGGGTTAAGGGGTAGATACATGATTTGTATGGTTTGATATTTCTAGACCTTGTTTATTATCAACTTTAATGCTTACTATATGACATAAGATGACTATGTGATTTGGTTTTTCATTTTTCTGTTTTTTATTTTATTTTTCTGCCCATTTGAATCTTGGTCAAATCCTAGGTTTGACCAAGATTTAGACAAGTTTAACACGTGAAAACGAATAAGTAAGCATGGATCCTTCTTAGTCACTCAAAAATGTACCAATCGATAGATGTGTTAACTTTGCTTCATGGAAATAATAATGTCATGTAAATGAGTTAACTTGGATTTCCTACCGTTGAATCCATAGGAAACTTTGTTCTAATGCACTATAATAATCAACCGTGTTTTTACACCAACATTGCCAACAGGTCTGTCACTTAGGGCATGTGCAATGGTTGATAACACTATCTTATCTTAGTCCTGCCACGTAATCTAGATATAACAATAAAACATGATGTACAATGGATAATTTTTTAGTTTTATCTTTAGTAAGAAACATCCTAAATTTGTGGTGAGAGAGATTGTGCTAAGAGATCATCTCTTAGCTAAGAGAAGGCAAAGTCTTTTTTTATCTTTCTCTTTCGTCTACCTCAGTGTTATCCTACGTGGCACCAAGATATCACCATTGTACATGCCCTTACGTGTGGCGCCCATGCGTGAGGTCCCACACTTCAGTGAGCACAAGTCAAGTGCAGTAGGTACGCAAACTCCAAGCCATCTTCTTTGTCAAGAGAAGACGCATAAGGATGCGTATTGGAAGTCTGTGGGTCCTTCTGGATCCTTCGGTTGTCCCTCTCACAAAAAAACAAATCTCTCTCATTCTCGGCCTCGCTCGACTCGCTCGCTCGCTCGCTCGCACCTCCTGCTCACTGACAAACCCTGCACAAAAGTCAACATCATCACCCGAAAAAGGGGAGACACCATAATTCTCTCCCTTCTTCTCTCCTTCCGAGTGATCCCTCTTCCTCCGAGTTTCACTCGACGGGCAAACACACATGTGCTGCATAGTAATAATAAAAAGGTAGTACTCGTAGAAAAATCGATATACGAATCTGTAATTAAATAGGTTAAACTAGGGTTTTGCCCAGTTCTACAGATCAAGGGTTAAAAAATATCCAACTACGGGGTTCGAACAACACGATTCTAATCCAAGAATTTTTTCGACCTAGGTCACTCAAATGGCCTCAAACTATAGGGTTAGCATCTAGTGCAGTATGTGTGAAAATGTATGCACTATGTGTGCTATAACTTGTATGTCTTTCATATTTGAACCAAATTTGAATAAGTTTGAAATATTTGAAAAGGGGCTTTTGGCTTAAACGTTTGAAACCAAAAACCACTTCTCTTCATGCATGCTTGACTTCATAAGACAGAGTTTAGCTAGGGTTAGGGGATAGATGCATGATTTTCCTGGTTTGAATATGTCTAGACCTTGTTTATCAACTTAATTGAATGCTTACTATATATATGACATAAGAATACTATGTGCCTTGTTTTTTATTTTTTGATTTTTTTAAAATTTTATGCCCATTTTAATCTTGGTCAAATCCTAGGTTTGAACATGGTTTAAACAAGTTTAAATCATGAATATGAAAAATTAAGCATCTATATATCCTTCTTACTCACTCCAAAATGTAGCTCTTGGGAGGGTTTTTCGAAATTTCCATGTTTGAAACCAAAACCACTTCTCTTCATGCATGCTTGACTTCATAAGACAGAGTTTAGGGTTAGGGGTAGATATATACATGATTTTCTGGTTTGAATATGTCTAGACCTTGTTTATCAACTTGAATGCTTACTATATATATATGACATAATAATGTTATGTCCTTTGGTTTTTCATTCTTTTGTTTTTTTATGAATTTCCATGCCCATTTGAATCTTTTGGTCAAATCCTAGAGGTTTGACCAAGATTTAAACAAGTTTAAAACATGAAAATGAAAAGGGAAGCTTGTATATCCTTCTTAGTCACTCTAAAATGAAGTTTTTGGGAGGTTTTTGAAATTTCCATGTTTGAAACCCAAAACCACTTCTCTTCATGCTAGACTTCATAAGACAATTTAATTAGGGGTTAGGGGTAGATACATGATTTGTCTGGTTTGAATATGTCCAAACCTTGCTTGTGTATCAACTTGAATGCTTACTATATGACATAAGAATGCTTACCATATGTTTGAATTTTAAAAGCATATAGTCTTCTTATGTCATATATATAGTAAGCATTCAAAAGTTTTTCTTTGAGAGAGTAGCATGCATTCAAAAGTTGATAAATAAGATTTGGACATATTCAAACCAGACAAATCATGTATCGATCTACACCCCCTAACCCTAAACTCTGTCTTATGAAGTCAAGCATGAAGAGAAGTGCTTTTGGGTTTCAAACATGGAAATTTCACAAACCTCCCAAAAGCTTCATTTTACAGTGACTAAGAAGGATCCAGGCTTACCTTTTCATTTTCATGTTTTAAACTTGTTTAACTCTTGGTCAAACCTAGGATTTGACCAAGATTTAAATGGGCATAAAAAATCAGAAAAAACAGAAAAAAAATGAAAAACCAAATAACATAGCCTTCTTATGTCATATAGTAAGCATTCAAGTTGATAAACAAGGTCTAGACATTTTCAAACCAGAAAAAGCATGTATCTACCCCTAACCCTAAACTCTGTCTTACGAAGTCAAGCATGAAGAGAAGTGGTTTTGGGTTTCAAACATGGAAATTTCAAAAACCTCGCGAAAGCTTCATTTTAGAGTGACTAAGAAGGATCCATGCTTACCTATTCATTTTCATGTTTTAAACTTGTTTAAACCTTGATAAAACCCAGGATTTTACCTATTTAATCATAGATTCATAGGTCGATTTTTTACTTTTTTATTTTTACTATGCAGCACATGTGTGTTTGCCCGTCCAGTGAAACTCGGAGGAAGAGGGATCACACGGAAGGAGAAGAAGGGATAGCAGTCACGGGGCCCCTCTTATTATTTATGGTGTATATCTTTTTTCTGGTGATGTTGACTGTTGTGCAGCGTTTGTCAGTGCGCAGGAGGTGCGAGGCTGCGAGCGAGCGAGTCGAGCGAGGCCGAGAATGAGAGAGATGTTTTTTTCTTTTTCTTTTCCGTGAGAGGGACAACAGAAGGATCCAGAGACGACTTCCACTACGCATCCTGGTGCGCGTCTTCTCTTGACAAAGAAGATGGATGGGAGTTTGCGTACCTACTAATCTACTATAGTACTACTACTACACAAGAACCATATACATGTCAAACTTTTCAATCATGACCCACATGCATTTTATGTATATATTCAGAACTTTTAATGCATGCATGAAAACTCAGCAAAATATGTGCATTTTGGGTTGTCGCACATAAATGTGCTTTTACTTGTCTGCCACCAATCCAATTTTCATGTTAGGGGGAAACACGACACACGATGGACATTTCCAATGTTTCACGAATTAATTATCTCAATTTGCATCCATATATATATGCGCCTGGTTACTGAAAGATCGAACCAAAGGTGAACTTGAAACGTTTTAATTTTCATGTTTTAAACTTGTTTAAATCTTGGTCAACCCTTGGATTTGACCAAGATTCATAAAAAATTCAAAAACATAGTCTTCTTATGTCATACAGTCAACATTCAACTTGATAAAACAAGATCTAAACATATTAAAAGAAGAATCATGTATCTACCCCCTAACCCTAAACTCTGTCTTTTGAAGTCAAACATGAAGATACGTGGTTTTGGGTTTACAAAATGGAAATTTCAAAAACCTCCGAAAAGCTTAATTTTGGAGTGACTAAGAAGGATACATGCTTACTTTTTCATTTTCATGTTTTAAACTTGTTTAAAGCTTGGTCAAACCTAGCTAGCTTGGATTTGACCAAGACTCAAGTGCGCATAAAAAATTCGAAAAAACCCCCAAAAATGAAAAACCATAACACATAGTCTTCTTGCGTCACATATATTGTAAGCATTCAAGTGTTGATAAACAATATCTAGACATATCAAACAAGAAAAATCATGTATCTATACCCCTAACCCTAAATTTGTCTTATGAAGTCAAGCATGAAGAGAAGTGGTTTGGGTTTTCAAACATGGAAATTTCGAAAACCGCCCAAAAGCTTCATTTCGGACTGACTAAGAAGGATCCATGCTTACCTTTTCATTTTCATGTTTTAAACTTGTTTAAATTCTTGTTCAAACCTAGGATTTGGCCAAGATTCAAATGGGCATAAAAACAATCGAAAAAATCAAAAATGAAAAACCAAAGCACATAGTCTTCTTATGTCACATAGTAAGCCATTCAACTTGATAACAAGGTCTAGACCTATTCAAACCAGAAAAATCATGTATCTACCCCTAACCCTAAACTCATTTGTCTGATGAAGTCAAGCATGAAGAGAAGTGGTTTTGGGTTTCAAACATAGACATTTCAAAAGCCTCCCAAAAGCTTCATTTTGGAGTGATTGAGAAGGATCCATGCTTAATTTTTCATTTTAATGTTTTAAACTTGTTTAAATCTTGGTTAAACCTATGATTTGACCAAAATTTGATTTGGCATGAAAATTCAAAACAAATCAAATAAATAAAAAACCAATGCACATAGTACATCTTCTTATGTCATATACTAAGCATTCAAGTTGATAAGCCAGGTCTAGACATATTCAAACTAGAAAAATCATGTATCTACCCCTAACCCTAAACTCGATTTGTCTTATGAAGTCAATCATGAAGAGGTGTTTTGGGTTTCAGACATGGAAATTTCAAAAACCTTCCAAAAGCTTCATTTTGAAGTTACTAATTAAGAAGGATCACTACAAGAAAAGTTTGGCAAATTTTCTTGTAGTGGATCCAGGCTTAATTTTTCATCTTCATGTTTTAAATTTTGGTCAAACCTAGGATTTGTCCAAGATACAAATGGGCATAAAAATTCAGGGTAGCATCATACCCCCCTCCTTCCCGCGTAGAAAAAGTGTTAGGCGAGTAGTAGAATGGCATGACCAACAAGTTTCAAGTAAAATTTTGAATATGACCAAAATATACCAATTGATAGATGTGTGTGACCCAAGATTGAGCCATGGTACATTTTGCCAACAAAGTAGCAATTGAGTTGGCTTTCTACCTTAGTAGGCGTGCATTGGAAGGATGCATTATGCCGGCAAAGTTTTCAAACGTTCAAACTTTTCCGGTTTCTCATACAGTATTTGGCTCCTTGAGAAGCATTGATGTGATCATATAAGGTTATCCAAAACTTCGCCTTTCCCGTATTTGCCCGAGCACTCGACACCCCTCGTCCCATGGCGACTCCTCCAGCCATAGCCCCGTGCACCCAGGCTCCACGACTCAGCCTCGGAGGGGTGTGCGCTAAAAGCTCGCAAATGTCTGTGTGCCATTGGTGTGCGATGAAGCAGGCGGCTCTGTGTCTTGCTGTGGCTAGACTCCTGGCGCCCTTTGATCTAGGAGAGGGAGAGGAGGGAGGGGGTCCCATGAAGCGGCGGTGGCCCAGGTATCGGCGGCAGCCCAGGCAGCAGCGGCAAAGTGGGCTGGTCGGAGCATAGGCATGCGCCGGGGGCGAACCTCGCCGGGTGAGGATGCTTCCATTGTGAAGAAGCACTTGCCATCCAGGGCTTCGGGTTCGCCAACAAACTCAGCGCCTCGGTCCATGGCGTTGCCGTCGTGGGGACGTCGGGGGCGGCGGCGACGTGCTGCAGCCCCAGCCTTTAGTGGGGACCAAAGTGCGACCGACCACATCACGGCGTCGGCAGCATTGGGGATGCCGATGGGCATCCACTGCCACACACAGATTTGGGAGGTTCTGGCCGGGCCGAGTTCCAAACTTCCATCATCGGAGCCGAGGGCTTGGTACTTCAAATTCCGAATCAGGCAATCCTTCGACCCCAATCAGCTTCTGCCTGTGGTCCAAATCCGAGATATCTTGGCGGCAGCTATGCTGGTTAAGCTTAGCCGGACAGCGGCAATCGACGATCTGCAAAACCTAGATGCCTTCCGAGGATTTGCAGCAGCCGTCAATGCACTCGTGGAGGCATCGCATGCTGGTAGCAGCGGCGAATGCGGGTATGTTGTTTTACTCCCTTTGTATGCTTTTGTCATAAAAATCAATTTGCTAATTCTCATTCGATTGAAAATCAGACCCATTCACCATCAACTCTCAAACAGTGGACACTAGTAATATGTAGAACTAGAAATTACACAAGATTTCTGTACTGCTAGTACTATTACTTCGACGCTACATGTTGTTTACACGAGGAAATTGCACAAACTACCGCTTATTGCTGCCTTCGTTGCTTAAAACACTTTTTAAAACTGTAATTTTTTTCCGCACAAACCACCAACTATCGTGTTCTGTTGCAGGGAATTTCAAATTTAGGATTGAGCTGTTTAAGAGCAAATCAGATGATCGGGGACCACCAACTACTATAGTTTTAATTGCAAATAGAATAGATTTTGCAAAATTATGAAACGCACATAACGTTTGAATTACTACAATTTTTTTGAAGGTTTGATATTTTCATCATTTTTGTGTGAATCTTACACCAAGTAACACAACTTTCAGACGGAATACAAAATATTTTCAAACTTCCTAGATTTGATAGCTCAAATATTTTTAATTACTAGTTTTTCAGTATTTTAAAAAGTCGAAACACTATATTTTGGCTGAATGTTAGAAAATATATTTCATGATTATCCCATATTAGTTAAGAAGTACATAAACTAGTAGTAGTAATAAAGAACAGAGGGAGTTTATGGAGATACATCCATTAAGGGCATGTTAGTGTGTGTTGGTGTATTACTTATGCCTTCTTTGGTTAATACACTTCTCAAGTGATCCCCGCAAACCCTCTATTCTTGCCTAGAATACAAAAACTCCCCATCAAAGTATTAGTGCATTTTTTGGATGAGTATTCGAGAGGATTGGGTGAACACCAAGGATTTGCATAGGGAATTGGTACAATTGAATCCTTGGCTGTTTGATTTGTAGGATTGTTTCCGATAGGAATTTTTCCTAAGGATTTCTTTGCACAGATTCCATAGAAAATTAAACATCTACTCATACCTCTTTTTAAGAATGCTTTAGGGCTCCTTTGATTCAAAGGATTTGCATAGGAATTGTGTAGGATTTGATTCCTATGGGAAAAATTCCTATACATGTTGTTTGATTCATAGGAACGTATCCTATAGGAAAAATTCCTATAGGAATCTTGTAGTGTGATTCCTATAGGAAAAAAGCATTAGCTCATACCTCATGGAAAAATTCCTTTGCTACAATCAAACAAACTTCATCTTCCTATAGGTTTCAAGTAGACATGCCATTCCAATCCTATACCTTTCCTATTCCTATGTTTTTCCTATCCTTTAAATCAAAGGAGCCCTTACTTTTCCTATGGTGGAATCAAACAAAGTTTGGATTCTATGAATTCCTATAGGATTGGAGTGGACATGACATTGCAATCCTACATTTCCCTATTCCTACATCTTTCGGTAGGCATTTGCCTAGAATAAATAACCATGTGTATTACGGAGTAGCAATAAAATATAGGTTTATTTCTCTAAAGCATCTTGCACTGTACTAGTACATGGCTTAAGAGACAATATTTTTACCATTTTTTTGCGAGAAGACAATATTATTACCATAGTTACTAAGTACATTTTATTGGATGATGAAGTGATAGCCCTCATCAATGCATTGTGAATTATTAGGGCATGGGTCACACGTGATTTACGAGTACACCGCACGATCGAGAGCCGCCGTCCCTCTTTGCTTTTTACCGATGCGGCGGAGCTCCTCCCCACACCCACGAATAACTGAAAGCCACAACTGCTGGGGAAAAGTCTTGCGCCGAGAAAATCTACAACCGTGGTTGAGTACATGTGTTTCTTAAGATACGAGTGCTCCAATGCATTTTTTCTTTCCTTTTACTAATTTACCTTGAAAATCCTGCACGTCCACTTATTTGTGGACGGAGGGAGTATCACGCCAAGAGGAAGTAGGACAATACTTTTGCCAGCTGTTGGCTCTTCTATTGTTCTTGCTCTAAAGAAACCCCGATTGTGAAAGGCCAAGGCGTACTTCTTTTGGTCACGCAAAATTCAAAATACTGCCATGGACATTGAATTGACATGACAACACATAGCTTGGGATGTCCAAATTTGCACGTTAGACCAGTGACTTGTTCTTCACCTTTTCAGAGGGAACAGTGACTTTTTATTATGGGTCTATACACTTTCCAAGAAACAGGAGGAGATGCTGTAGAGTGTAGAGGAGCGAAGTCAAGCGCCCCGCCCCCACCTGCCCTATTTCTGTTCACCTCCATCGTCTACCTCCGCCCCCGCCCGCACCAATCGACCACCTTCCATAGCACACGCCAGTGCCGCCGCCATGCAGCTTTAGAATCAATTCCACCGCCCAGTTTGAGAGCCTCCGTTCTTCATCTTCCCCGCCACCTGCCGCCATCGAACCCAAATTAAACTCCAATCAGTTGAACCCAAACCTCATAGACCCACCCCCTGCCCTGCGATGGCGGCATCGAACAAGGAAAATGATGACTCTGAACTGTTTCAGAAGGTCTTTTCCGAAGGTCCCCTTGAAGAACTCGTAACAAGATGCGACGTCATCACCGCCGCGAGCCTCGTCGGTTCGTCCAAACTATTTTTCGACTCTGCAAATGATAGTGCAACTCTATCTTTTTCTCTCCCGTTTGGCCTCCCATGTGTTCTTCATTCTCACCCGACGAAGGTAGCACGGGATTGCAAGCTGACGCCGCTGGACAGGTTCTCCTCCGACGCTGTGATGCCAGACGGTACGGGTAAGCAGTGGGTAGGTGCCAATGGAGATTGGGTTGCCATGGTTGACACTGGCTTTCCTGCTTGCAAATGGAAACTTGTCAACGTCTACACTCGCCGTGAAATTCCTCTCCCTGTGCCGTTTGAAACCACCCACATTCCAAATATATACCACCACAACCTTCGTGCTATTATATTTCACAAGATATATATTTGCCAAGTTCCCACAGCTGCTGGGGGGTACAAAAATTTCTCTCTTGTTGCTGTTTTTGACATCAGAGTTGCCCTCCTTTGCGGCGAAGATTCTGGATGGACAGTTCTTACAGAGCCCAAGTCCCACATCTTTTACAATTACAGCGATGCAATTCTCCACAATGGGCTTGTGTTTGCCACAACTCATACTGGCACTGTTCACGCATGGAATCCTCAGCAAGCTGGTAATTTTCCTCCGGACGTAAGTAGTGTATGATGAGCTTCATTATTCATGGCTGTAAAGATAATTTTAATGCACAAACTTATTAATTTTCGAACCTGACTGATCTGACTTGGAGGCTTGGGGCATATTTGCTTCGGATGAAATTTCATTGGTATTTAGACTTTTTATTCGAGATGATTACCATAGAAAAATTTGAGGATTGTATAATTAGGAGTTTTATTCTCAGATTGAATTATGTTGGATTTTGACCTCTACTTGAACTTCTTGAAATGAATCCTTTGGTTTCCCATGTGATGTACTGAAATACACCAATATGCTGTATTATTGAATGGAAATGCCATTATATCATCCCATCTGAATCCTAATGCGTTTTCCCAATTCTTACGTTTTCAGATTTGTGCAAACCAAACATACCCTTCTTAACAGTAATTTCGTTTTCAAGCAGGTCCTCCGCTGATCGTAGAGCCACCGCCCATTGTGTTTGAATGGCGGTGTGCACTTGATGATGCTCTTGGCCATGATCACGAGGTCGATTATGGCATGTGGTGGTTAGCAAGATCTATAGATGGTTCTAGACTTCTTCTGATCCATACACTGGGCATTGCTGATGAAAGGGAATATTCCTGTAAAGTTTGCCATACTGCTTCTGATCGTCGTGTTCATCATGGTCGCACTGTTGGCAACTATGCTTCTGGGTTTGGTTGCCTGGTGTTCACGAAGGACACTAGTAAGTTAAATGAAGGTATTCCATGGGAAAAGATTGATGACCTTGGAGAATATTCTCTTTTCCTTGGAGTGAACTATCCGATTATGCTGCCATTAGGCGGTGCAGATGTTGTCCCAGGATGTCTGACGAGAAGAAATTGTGTGTACACCTTGCCGAATGAAGCATGGCTTCGCAATTCGCAGCTGCCTGAAATATGCCGATTCAGTCTGAATCGTGAAGATTGCGCCGTTGGTTTCCAAACCAACGCCTTGGAGAAAACATGCAAAACAAAAAAAGATAGGTACCTGGTAAAGACACCGCTTTGGTTCATCCCAAACTTCGCCAACGCCCCGGATTGGAACAAGTGTGATGTTTAATTCTGAAACAGGGCCTGCAGCCATTGTAGCTACTGATAGTATGTAATTTCATAGCTAATGAACGAGGCAATTGTGGTCTACTAGTTACAACTGTTTTGTAAAGAGGTGGTCTATAAGTATACCCCTCTCTTCATTGATGCATTTGTGGTCTACTTGATGGTACTCTTAAATATATGGGTGTGGCTCCTCAACACATAATGTGGGGGTATTATTGTGTTAAAGTTGAAGGCTTGATCAACTATAGGTTCACTTCTCTAGTTACATTACTAGGTACTCCGGTTGGCTATGTTGTGATGAAATTGTGTTCTGTTGTTCGGTGAAGACAAAAGTAGAACTATGGTATGCTTATGTTTAAGAGCAAGCGAGGGTTTAGCTTGAGATGTTAAAATTCAGATTTGAACTATTTTTTGATATGGAAATTTGAAATATATATGGTACTGTATATGATTATGTGTAACAACAAGCGACGAAAGGGCTGATGCTCCTATTCCTTGTCGGCGGGAGGACTATGTGTGCGGCGACTTGAGCCAAATTAGAAGGCCATAGCTATGTTGATTGGTCCTTGAAGTTGGAGGGGCTAGGATTTCGGATGAGCGGAGTGGGGGAAGTTGTTGCTCATGGAACATAAGTCCTTAAAATAGTAATGTTAGTATATAGGAGTACAAGGTATATACTTGTACTATTTTAGTACTATAATAAGTATATCGGGTTCATCAAAAAGAATTATCTCGGGTTCACAACCACGTGGGGTCAAGGTGAGGGAAAGTTGGTCAATACCTCTTACCGCTATATCCCCGCCCCAAGTTCTAATGCGCAAGTGCTGTTATTTTTTTTAAGGGAAATAGTGGTTCCTCTCTCCCGGAAACATGCCCCGCATCTCCACCTCCTAGTATCGTAGTACTACTACTGCATCTTCTCCAAAAAAAACCCTCTTCTGTCTCTTTCTCCCGTTCACCCCTCTCTCCCTTGCATTGGATTACCGACTCCAATGAAGCAGAAGCGTAAGATTGAGGAGATTCCTGATTGCTACCACCAGTCCATGGGGTGGGGCAACCTCCACTACCCACTGGTGGAGAACATAGCCGAGCGGGCGGATATCCTCAGCACTGGTCGCCTCGCTCGAGGCATGATCGGCATGCGGCATGCCATCCGCGGAGCGCATAAGGTTCCGTTCGGTTTACCGAGCCTGCTCCACTGCGACCCCGAGACATGGCCAGACGACCGCGACAATACTGTAAGAGTATTTATTTATTTACTCATCTCGTTTCAGCTTGTGTTTTTTCAATCAACTTTTCTTATTGCCAAACATCATGCATGAATTTAGACTCAACATAATCACCTGATTTGGGAGTACTGTAAGGTTTGCTGCCTTCACTATGCACATGTACTCTTCGGAATTGCTTTATTTATCCATTACATCTGTGCTTCAGTTCTGCACAATCCGCTCTTCATTCTGTCGAATACCTTGCATGCATAGACAATTTTGAAACAAATCCTATTTGCAGGGCATTCACGCGTTGCTGATGCCATTAGACAAGCCGACAGTTCCAGCATTTATCCATACCAAGGAGGAACTGGATGGACATGGACCCATGCACTGGGTGGGTTGTAACGGCGACTGGGTGGCATTTGTCCAGCAGGACGGGCACTTGACGATCCGCAACATATACATATCAGATACTATTATACCTCTTCCATCTCTGCAAGATGCAGGAATTTCTTTGGGCCCTACTAGTGAATGGTGGCATGGCAGCCCACCATTCCTGTTCAAATACAAAATAGATAAAAGTTTGGAACTGCTCAAAGTACGGATCGTCAAGAGGCCGTACAAAGATGATCTAGCAGGGCCATGGCATTACGAGGTAATCGTTGTATTTGACGAATTGATTGCTATCCTACAAGCGCCCCTAGAAAAGGAGTGGAATATCCTGAGAAACCCTGAATTCTTTGATAGAAACAGCTATGTCGATGCCATGGGCATTCCTGGATATGGTACAAGTTCACACCTACATCGTGTATACGCAGTTACATATCCGTATGGAGATGTTCTGGTTTGGGAACCATATACCTGTGGTGAGTCTTTGTTTTATGTCTTAACTAGTAAATGGCATGCTGCACATGTTGGACCAATTACGATTCGCAATACTGATGTATAAAAGTTGCGTTCTAAATGTTGTTCAAACTTTCAATACAACTAATAATTTGGTTATACCATCAAAATAAGTGTGAGCATACAGTTTATAAATATGAACAAAAATTTGGAACCTTTCTTAATCACTATCAAGTGGGACGTGTGATATCGGTGTGAGACTGCTCTGATTTTTCTTCATAATGGAAACATGACGGTTCTAGAAACACGTGGACACTGGTGTGGTATTTTTTTCACGCGAATACCTCTAATCCCAACCGTTAGATTTTGGACACCAACAGTTGGAATTGCTGCGACATGTCTTGTTAAAAACTGGTGCCTTATAGTAGTAGAAAATAGAAGATAGAAGAGAAGAGATAATTTTCAGTGTAGTTCCTACTTGCTGCATTGTGGTTGATCTTTGTGCATTGCAGGGACACATGCAGCCCCGCGTCTCATTGACGCCCCTGTCATTGAAGATGAAGAAGCAGAAGTGGCTGCAATTTTCGCTCAAATCGAGGGAGATGCTGTCATGGAAGATGATGAAGCAAATGTGGCTCAAGGCGATGGAGGTGCCGATGAAGATAATGATGCTGATGAAGAAGAATTAGAAGAAGAAGAATTAGAAGAAGACGAATTTGATGATGAAGAATTAGATGATGAAGAATTAGATGATGATGGTGATAATCATAATTATGAAGATGAAGATGTATTTCTTGGATTTTCTGACCAGCGCACTTGGTTCCTGGCACCAATGAGAGCAGAGTCCATTACTGGTGAATCTGATCTCGCGTGGATTCAGGTTAAAGGTTATCGGCCCATCCTCGGTCCTCCAATATTACATATGGGTAACAAGCTGAGGTCTTATCCTTTGGTACGGTGCTACGTTTTCTTGAGATCTGCCCATACCTTGGACCCTGTAGAAGAGGCAAGGTGGGAAAGATTGAACAATTTGAAGGGGCGTTCTTTATTTCTTGGACTCAATCACCCAATTTTCATGCTACCCCCGCCAGTCGACGCAGAGGCTGCAGAACCAGATTTCCAATTGTTCAAACCTGACTGTGTCTTTGCTACCCACAATCGCGCCCGTGATACATGGATACGTCCAAGGCCAAATTGGTGCAGAATGCACGTCAATGGAGGTCCTGCCATAGGCTCAAGATTGCAGTACAAAAAAGAGAAGACTGAACATAGAGCCGAAGCACCCATGTGGTTCGTCCCAACACTTCCACCTGTTTTTCCTTGAGAAATAAGAGACAGATGGTGACCTTATTTTATAGAGAAAACATAGTGTTCGTGAACTTAACCTCATGAACATTCGCTGTTCGGTTTTTGCTGAAATCAAAATTTTGCAGAGATGAAGATCTTTGTTTGAATCCCGTGCTGAACATATTTTTCACAAATTAGCTACCCGTATTGTGATGAATACATGCTGGTTTGTTGTTTGGTGCAGTAGCAGACATGAAGATCTTTGTCCTGAATACCACAATGGACATCTTTTTTTTCTTCAAAAATTAGCTAAGCTCACGCTATTAGGCGCAAATGCCTATTAAGAGATTTGGTGCTCTTGGGCACCATTGCTCCTGCTATTTTAGAAAAAAATAAAAAAAAAATTTATTTGTTCAAAAAATTAGAAAACAAATCATGGAGTAGCTAATGAATTGTCCCATAAACGTGCAAAATTTCAGTTTCAAATAAAAAAAATTCTGGGCTACACAAAAGTAACAAACGTGTGGATCTGGGTATGCATATTTCAAATCTCCAAATTTCAACAGATTGTCTTTTTTGTGTAGTCTACAATATAAAGAATATCATATTAAAATTTTACACGCTTGTAGGTTACTTTATTTATTATGTCTACATTCATTTTCAGATTTTTTTGAAACAAATATGTATGCTATTTGATTTTTTTTAAACAGCAGAGCACTGGTGCCCATTAGCCAAAGACACTTTTCGCAAATGCCTACAATAAAGGAACGGATGGTGACCTTATTTTATAGAGAAACCATAGTGTTTGTGAAGTTAAAGTCATGAACACACGCTGTTCGGTTTTTGGTGAAATCAAAATTTAGCAGAGATGAAGATCTTTGTTTGAATCCCGTGATGAACACATTTTTCCTAAATTAGCTACCAGTATTGTGATGAATACATGCCGGTCTGTTTTTCGGTGGAGTAGCAGACATGCAGGGGATCGAAAGAAACGGCAAAGTAGCCAGAAATCAGGGGTCAAATATAAATTCGAGAAAGGAAACGTTTATTCAACAGTCAGGCTGACATGTGGGACGTATCTTGCAGCCGCAGCCCCAACATTTATCATTCAGAGAGGATGACATGTGGGACCCACGAACCAGTATCGTTCTCGGCGTTTCTCAAAGGGGGCAGGAGATCGAAAGAAAAAGGCAAGTAGCTCGAAATCAGGTGTCCAAAAAATCCAAGAAAGGAAAGGTTTATCGCACAAAGAGGCTGACATATTGTACCCAGTTTGCAGCAGCGTCATCAACGTTTCAAAGGCGGTGGAGTTCGAAAGAAAAAGGCAAATAGCCAGAAATTAGGGGTCAAAAATAAATCCAGCAAAGGAAACTTTTATCGTACAAAGAGGCTGACATGTGGGACCCAGCCAGCAGCGTCCTCAACGTTTCTAAGGTGGCAGGCAATGGAAAAAAGGCAAATAGCCAGAAATTAGGGGTCAAAAATAAATGCAACAATAGAAACTCTTATTGTTCATAGAGGCTGACATGTTGGACCCATGAGCCAGCAGGGCCCTCAACGTTTCAAAGGCGTCACGGGATCAAAAGAAAAGAACCAAGTAGTCATTAATTAGGTGTCAAAAATAAATCCAAGAAAGTAAATGTTTTACTTTTCATAGAGGCTGTCATATGGGACCCATGAGCCAGCAGCGTCCTCAACGTTTCTAAGGCGGCTGGGGATCGAAAAAAAAAGCGAAGTAGCCATTAATTAGGGGTCAACTATAAATCCAAGAAAAGAAATGTTTATTGTTCTTAGAGGCTGACATGTGGGAGCTATGCGCCAGCAGCGTCCTCATCGTTTCAAAGGCGGTCGGGGATCCAAAGAAAAAGGCAAATAGCCAGAAATCAGGGGTAAAAAAAATCCAAGAAAAGAAATATTATTGTTCATAGAGGCTGGCATGTGGGACCCATGAGCCAGCAGCGTCCACAATTTCAAAGGCGGCACAGGATCGAAAGAAAAAGGCAAGTGACCAAAAATCAGGGGGTAAAAAATCCAAGAAAAAAACTTTATTGTACATAGAGGATGACATGCGGGTCCCATGAGCCAACAACTTACTCGTCGTTTCAGAGGGCCGAGGCGGCATGAGATCGAAAGAAAAAGGAAAGTGACCAAATATCAGGAGCAAAAAATAATCCATGAAAAGAAACTTTCATTGTACATAGAGGATAACATAGGGTCCCATGTTGTAGCAGCGGTCTGAACGTTTCAAGGACGGCATGAGATCGAAAGAAAAAGGCAAGTGACCAAATATCAGGAGCCAAAAATAATCCAAGAAAAGAAACTTTTATTGTACCTTTGAGAGTCGGCATGAGATTGAAAGAAAAAGGCAAGTGACCAAATATCAGGAGCCAAAAACCTAGAAAAGAAACTTTTATTGTACATAGAGTATGACATGCGGGTCCCATGACGCTGCAGCATCCTCAACGTTTCCAAGGCGGCAGGGGATCAAATGAAAAGGAAATAGCCAAAAAGCAGAGGGTGAAAAAAATCGAAGAAAAGAAACTTTTATTGTTCATAGTGGATGACATGTGGGACCCATGAGGCAGCAGCATCCTCAACGTTTCCAAGCAGCAGGGGATCGAAAGAAAAAGGAAATAGCCAAAAATCAGAGCGTGAAAAATAATCCAAGAAAAGAAACTTTTATTTTACATAGAGGATGACATGTGGGTCCCATTTTGCAGCAGCGGTCTCAATGTTTCATATGCGGCTTGAGATCAAAAGAAAACGAAAGTAGCCCGAAATTAGGGGGAATAAAACTCCAAGAAAAGAAAGTTTTTTGTACATAGAGGATGACATACGGGTCCCAAGGCGGCAGGGGAACAAAAGAAAAAGGAAATAGCCAAAAATCAGAGGGGTGAAAAAAAATCCAAGAAAAAAGAAACTTTTAGAGTTCATAGTTCATAGAGGATGACATGCGGGTCCCATGAGGCAGCAGCGTCCACAACGTTTCCAAGGCGGCACACAGGACCAAAAGAAAAAGGATGTACCCCTGCTGGGCCTTTTGATCAAAAAATAATCCAAGATAAGGAAGATATAAATTGGGGCTGCCTGGCCATCTGGGCCTTCTAACCTGCTGGACGTCTTTTGACTCGTACAATTTCAGCCCACTCCAAAACAAGAAAGTCCTATGCTTCGCAAAAACAAAACAAAAACAAGGAGATTCATATTAGTTCGTTTATGTAAAAATAAAGATTTAATTTATCCGTTTGCAATAGCTCAGAGCGAAATACACTTTTTATTGTCTGTAAAATAATCAAGATATCACATGTTTCTTGTACGGGGAGGCTGACATCGGGACCCATGAGCCAGCAGCGTCGTCAAAGTTTTAAAGGCGGCAGGGGATCGAAAGAAAAAATAAATCAAAAATCAGTGGGTAAAAAAATCGAAGAAAAGAAACATTTATCGTTCTGAGAGGATGACATGCGGGACCCATGGCGTGTAACTCACACGTTCGTTGGGAACCCCAAGAGGAAGGTATGATGCGCACAGTAGCAAGTTTTCCCTCAGAAAGAAACCAAGGTTTAATCGAACCAGTAGGAGCCAAGAAGCACGTTGAAGGTTGATGGTCGCGAAATGTGATGCGGCGCAACACCAGGGATTCCGGCGCCAACTAGGAACCTGCACAACACAACCAAAGTACTTTGCCCCAACGAAACAGTGAGGTTGTCAATCTCACCGGCTTGCTGTAACAAAGGATTAAACGTATCGAGTGGAAGATGTTTGCAAAGAAAACAGTAAAACAAGTAGATTGTATGCTATGTAAGAATAGGACCGGGGTCCACAGTTCACTAGAGGTGTCTCTCCCATAAGATAAAAGCATGTTGGGTGAACAAATTACAGTCGGGCAATTGACAAATAGAGAAAGGCATAACAATGCATATACATGACATGGTAAATATAGTGAGATTTAATCCGGGCATTACGACAAAGAACATAGACCGCCATCCAACTGCATCTATGCCTAAAAAGTCCACCTTCAGGTTATCATCCGAACCCCCTCCAGTATTAAGTTGCAAAGCAACAGACAATTGCATTAAGTATGGTGCGTAATGTAATCAACAACTACATCCTTAGACATAGCATCAATGTTTTATCCCTAGTGGCAACAGCACATCACAACCTTAGAACCTTCTGTCACGATCCCAGATTCAATGAAGGCATGAACCCACTATCGAGCATAAATACCCCCTCTTGGAGTTAAGAGCAAAAACTTGGCCAGAGCCTCTACTAATAACGGAGAGCATGCAAGATCATAAACAACACATAAACAATAGATTGATAATCACCATAATCATAGTACTCTCTATCCATCGGATCCCGACAAACACAACATATAGTATTACATATAGATGATCTTGATCATGTTAGGCAGCTCACAAGATCCAACAATGAAGCACAACAAGGAGAAGACGACCATCTAGCTACTGCTATGGACCCATGGTCCAGGGTGAACTACTCACTCATCACTCCGGAGGCGACCATGGCGGTGTAGAGTCCTCCGGGAGATGAATCCCCTCTCCGCAGGGTGCCGGAGGCGATCTCCGAATCCCGAGATGGGATTCGCGGCGGCGGCGTCTCTGTAAGGTTTTCCGTATCGTGGCTCTCGGTACTGGGGGTTTCGCGACGGGAGCTTTAAGTAGGCGGAAGGTCAACGCGAGGGGCCACACGAGGGCCCAGGGGCAGGTCGGCGCGGCCAGGGCCTGGGCCGCGCCGGCCTCCCTCCTGGCCGCCTCGTGGCCCCACTTCGTTAGGTCTTCGGTCTTGAAGCTTCGTGCAAAAATAGGACCCTGGGCGAAAGTTTCGTCCAATTCCGAGAATATTTCTTTACTAGGATTTCTGAAACCAAAAACAGCAGAAAACAGCAACTGGCTCTTCGGCATCTTGTTAATAGGTTAGTTCCAGAAAATGCATAAATATGACATATAATGTGCATAAAACATGTAGGTATCATCAATAAAGTAGCATGGAACATAAGAAATTATCGATACGTTGGAGACGTATCAGCATCCCCAAGCTTAGTTCTGCTCGTCCCGAGCAGGTAAAACGATAACAAAGATAATTTCTGAAGTGACATGCCATCATAATCTTGATCATACTATTTGTAAACATATGTAATGAATGCAGCGATCAAAGCAAAGGTAATGACATGAGTAAACAACTGAATCATATAGCAAAGACTTTTCATGAATAGTACTTCAAGACAAGCATCAATAAGTCTTGCATAAGAGTTAACTCATAAAGCAATAAATCAAAGTAAAGGTGTTGAAGCAACACATAAGAAGATTAAGTTTCAGCGGTTGCTTTCAACTTATAACATGTATATCTCATGGATATTGTCAACATAAAGTAATATAACAAGTGCAATATGCAAGTATGTAGGAATCAATGCACAGTTCACACAAGTGTTTGCTTCTTAAGGTGGAAGGAGATAGGTAAACTGACTCAACAATAAAAGTAAAAGAATGGTCCTTCAAGAGGAAAGCATCGATTGCTGTATTTGTGCTAGAGCTTTTATTTTGAAAACATGAAACAATTTTGTCAACGGTAGTAATAAAGCATATGAGTTATGAAAATTATATCTTACAAGTTGCAAGCCTCACGCATAGTATACTAATAGTGCCCGCACCTTGTCCTACTTAACTTGGACTACCGGATCTTCGCATGCCATGTTTCAACCAAGTGTCACAAAGGGGTACCTCCATGCCGCCTGTACAAAGGTCCAAGGAGAATGCTCGCATTTCGGATTTCTCGCTTTTGATTATTCTCAACTTAGACATCCATACCGGGACAACATGGACAACAGATAATGGACTCCTCTTAAATGCATAAGCATGTAGCAAAGTTATTATTCTCATATGAGATTGAGGATATATGTCCAAAACTGAAACTTCCACCATGATTCATGGCTTTAGTTAGCGGCCCAATGTTCTTCTCTAACAATTTTGCATGCTCCAACCACTAAAATGATAGACCTTCAGACAAGACGGACATGCATAGCAACTCACATGATATTCAACAATAGTTGATGGCGTTCCCCAGAAGCATGGTTATCGCACAACAAGCAACTTAATAAAATATAAAGTGCATAAGTACATATTCAATACTACGATAGTTTTTAAGGCTATTTTGTCCCATGAGCTATATATTGCAAAGGCGAATGATGGAATTTTAAAGGTAGCACTCAAGCAATTTACTTTGGAATGGCGGGTAAATACCATGTAGTAGGTAGGTATGGTGGACACAAATGGCATAGTAGTTGGCTCAAGGATTTTGGATGCATGAGAAGTATTCCCTCTCGATACAAGGTTTAGGCTAGCAAGGTTATTTGAAGCAAACTCAAGGATGAACAAGTGCAGCAAGACTCACATAAAAGACATATTGTAAACATTATAAGACTCTACACTGTCTTCCTTGTTGTTCAAAACTCAATACTAGATATTATCTAGACCTTAGAGAAACCAAATATGCAAATCAAATTTTAGCAAGCTCTATGTATTTCTTCATTAATGGGTGCAAAGCATATGATGCAAGAGCTTAAACATGAGCACAACAATTACCAAGTATCACATTATCCAAGACATTTTTAGAATTACTACATGTAGCATTTTCCAATTCAAACCATATAACAATTTAACGAAGAAGAAACTTCGCCTTGAACATTATGAGTAAAGCCTAAGGACACATGTGTCCATATGCAACAGCGGAGCGTGTCTCTCTCCCACAAAGTGAATGCTAGGATCCATCTTATTCAAACAAAAACAAAAACGAAAACAAACCGACGCTCCAAGTAAAGAACACAAGATGTGACTGAATAAAAATATAGTTTCAGGGGAGGAACCTGATGATGTTGTCGATGAAGAAGGGGATGCCTTGGGCATCCCCAAGCTTAGACGCTTGAGTCTTCTTAAAATATGCAGGGATGAACCACGGGGGCATCCCCAAGCTTAGAGCTTTCACTCCTCTTGATCTTAGTATATCATTCTCCTCTCTTGACCCTTGAAAACTTCCTTCACACCAAACTTCAAGCAAACTCATTAGAGGGTTAGTGCATCATTAATAATTCACTCATTCAGAGGTGACACAATCATTATTTTCACTTCTGGACATTGCATAATGCTACTGGACATTAATGGATCAAAGAAATAAATCCAACATAGCAAAAGAGGCAATGCGAAATAAAAGGCAGAATCTGTCAAAAACAGAACAGTCCGTAAAGACGAATTTATAAATGGCACCAGACTTGCTCAAATGGAAAAACTCAAAACTAATGAAAGTTGCATACATATCTGAGGATCACGCTCGTAAATTGGCAGATTTTTTCGAATTTTCTACAGAGAATTATGCCCAGATTCGTGACAGACAGCAATGCTGTTTCTGTGCAGCGATCCCAAATATAACATCAACTTTGACATAGAAACTTTACTTGGCACAAAAACATGATAAGGAGAGGTTGCTACAGTAGTAAACAACTTCCAAGACTCAATAAAACAAAAATTGCTGTAGGTAAAAACATGGGTTGTCTCCCATAAGCGCTTTTCTTTAACGCCTTTCAGCTAGGCGCAGAAAGTGCAAATCAAGTAACATCAAGAGTAGAAGCATCAACATCATAGCTTGTTCTAATAATAGAATCAAAAGGCAACTTCATTCTCTTTCTAGGGAAGTGTTCCATACCTTTCTTGAGAGGAAATTGATATTTAATATTACCTTCCCTCATATCAATAACAGCACCAACAGTTCGAAGAAAAGGTCTTCCCAACACAATTGGACAAGATGCATTGCATTCGATATCCAAGACAACAAAATCAACGGGGACAAGGTTATTGTTAACCGTAATATGCACATTATCAATCCTCCCCAAAGGTTTCTTTTTAACATTATCGGCAAGATTAACATCCAAATAACAATTCTTCAATGGTGGCAAGTCAAGCATATCATAAATCTTTTTAGGCATAACAGAAATACTTGCACCAAGATCACATAAGGCATTACATTCAAAGTCATTGAATTTCATTTTAATGATGGGCTCCCAACCATCTTCTAACTTTCTAGGAATAGAAGTTTCAAGTTTTAGTTTCTCTTCTCTAGCTTTTATGAGAGCATTTGTAATATGTTTTGTAAAGGCTAAATTTATAGCACTAGCATTAGGACTTTTAGCAAGTTTTTGCAAGAACTTTATAACTTCAGAGATGTGGCAATCATCAAAATCTAAATCATTATGAGCTATAGCAATGGGATCATTATTCCCAAGGTTGGAAAAAATTTCAGCAGTTTTATCACAAGCAGTTTCAGCAGTTTTAGCAATTTCAGGCAGTTTTGTACGCTTTGCACTAGGAGTAGAAACATTGCCAACACCAATTATTTTACCATTGATAGTAGGAGGTGTAGCAACATGTGAGGAATTAGCATTACTAGTGGTGGTAATAGTCCAAACTTTAGCTACATTATTCTCTTTAGCTAGTTTTTCATTTTCTTCTCTATCCCACCTAGCACGCAACTCAGCCATTAATCTTATATTCTCATTAATTCTAACTTGGATGGCATTTGCTGTAGTAGTAATCTTATTATCAAGATCATTATTAGGCATAACTTTCAACTTTAAAAGATTAACATCAGAGGCAAGCCTATCAACTCTAGAAGCAATAGTATCAATTTTATCAAGCTTTTCCTCAACAGATTTGTTAAAAGCAGTTTGTGTACTAATAAATTCTTTAAGCATGGCTTCAAGACCAGAGGGTACATTCCTATTATTGTTGTAAGAATTCCCATAAGAATTACCATAACCATTACCATTAGCAGAAGGATATGGCCTATAGTTATTACCAGAGTTGTTCCTATAAGCATTGTTGTTGAAATTATTATTTTTAATGAAATTCACATCAACATTTTCTTCTTGAGCAACCAATGAAGCTAAAGGAACATTATTTGGATCAACATTAGATCTACCATTCACAAGCATAGACATAATCGCATCAATCTTATCACTCAAGGAAGAGGTTTCCTCAACAGAATTTACCTTCTTACCTTGTGGAGCTCTTTCCGTGTGCCATTCAGAGTAATTTATCATCATATCATCAAGAAGTTTTGTAGCCGCCCCCAATGTGATGGACATAAAGGTACCTCCAGCAGCTGAATCCAATAAATTCCGCGAAGAAAAATTTAGTCCTGCATAGAAGGTTTGGATGATCATCCAAGTAGTCAGTCCATGGGTTGGGCAATTCTTTACCAAAGTTTTCATTCTCTCCCATGCTTGAGCAACATGTTCAGTATCAAATTGTTTAAAATTCATTATGCTACTTCTCAAAGAAATAATTTTAGCGGGAGGATAATATCTACCAATAAAAGCATCCTTGCATTTAGTCCATGAATCAATACTATTCTTAGGCAAAGATAGCAACCAATCTTTAGCTCTTCCTCTTAATGAGAAAGGAAACACTTTCAATTTAATAATATCACCATCTACATCTTTATACTTTTGCATTTCACAAAGTTCAACAAAATTATTGAGATGGGCAGCAGCATCATCAGAACTAGCACCAGAAAATTGTTCTCTCATGACTAGATTTAGTAAAGCAGGTTTAATTTCAAAGAATTCTGCTGTAGTAGCAGGTGGAGCAATAGGTGTGCATAGGAAATCATTATTATTTGCATTTGTGAAGTCACACAACTTAGTATTTTCAGGGTTGGCCATTTTAGCAACAGTAAATAAAGCAAACTAGATAAAGTAAATGCGAGTAACTAATTTTTTTTGTGTTTTCGATATAGAGAGCAAGACAGTAAATAAAGTAAAACTAGCAACTAATTTTTTTGTATTTTAATTTAGTGCAGCAAACAAAGTAGTAAATAAAATAAAGCAAGACAAAAACAAAGTAAAGAGATTGAGAAGTGGAGACTCCCCTTGCAGCGTGTCTTGATCTCCCCGGCAACGGCGCCAGAAAAAGAGCTTGATGGCGTGTAACTCACACGTTCGTTGGGAACCCCAAGAGGAAGGTATGATGCGCACAGTAGCAAGTTTTCCCTCAGAAAGAAACCAAGGTTTAATCGAACCAGTAGGAGCCAAGAAGCACGTTGAAGGTTGATGGTCGCGAAATGTGATGCGGCGCAACACCAGGGATTCCGGCGCCAACTAGGAACCTGCACAACACAACCAAAGTACTTTGCCCCAACGAAACAGTGAGGTTGTCAATCTCACCGGCTTGCTGTAACAAAGGATTAAACGTATCGAGTGGAAGATGTTTGCAAAGAAAACAGTAAAACAAGTAGATTGTATGCTATGTAAGAATAGGACCGGGGTCCACAGTTCACTAGAGGTGTCTCTCCCATAAGATAAAAGCATGTTGGGTGAACAAATTACAGTCGGGCAATTGACAAATAGAGAAAGGCATAACAATGCATATACATGACATGGTAAATATAGTGAGATTTAATCCGGGCATTACGACAAAGAACATAGACCGCCATCCAACTGCATCTATGCCTAAAAAGTCCACCTTCAGGTTATCATCCGAACCCCCTCCAGTATTAAGTTGCAAAGCAACAGACAATTGCATTAAGTATGGTGCGTAATGTAATCAACAACTACATCCTTAGACATAGCATCAATGTTTTATCCCTAGTGGCAACAGCACATCACAACCTTAGAACCTTCTGTCACGATCCCAGATTCAATGAAGGCATGAACCCACTATCGAGCATAAATACCCCCTCTTGGAGTTAAGAGCAAAAACTTGGCCAGAGCCTCTACTAATAACGGAGAGCATGCAAGATCATAAACAACACATAAACAATAGATTGATAATCACCATAATCATAGTACTCTCTATCCATCGGATCCCGACAAACACAACATATAGTATTACATATAGATGATCTTGATCATGTTAGGCAGCTCACAAGATCCAACAATGAAGCACAACAAGGAGAAGACGGCCATCTAGCTACTGCTATGGACCCATGGTCCAGGGGTGAACTACTCACTCATCACTCCGGAGGCGACCATGGCGGTGTAGAGTCCTCCGGGAGATGAATCCCCTCTCCGGCAGGGTGCCGGAGGCGATCTCCAGAATCCCCGAGATGGGATTCGCGGCGGCGTCTCCGTAAGGTTTTCCGTATCGTGGCTCTCGGTACTGGGGGTTTCGCGACGGGAGCTTTAAGTAGGCGGAAGGTCAACGCGGGGCCACACGAGGGCCCAGGGGCAGGTCGGCGCGGCCAGGGCCGGCCGCCTCCCTCCTGGCCGCCTCGTGGCCCCACTTCGTTAGGTCTTCGGTCTTCTGGAAGCTTCGTGCAAAAATAGGACCCTGGGCGAAAGTTTCGTCCAATTCCGAGAATATTTCTTTACTAGGATTTCTGAAACCAAAAACAGCAGAAACAGCAACTGGCTCTTCGGCATCTTGTTAATAGGTTAGTTCCAGAAAATGCATAAATATGACATATAATGTGCATAAAACATGTAGGTATCATCAATAAAGTAGCATGGAACATAAGAAATTATCGATACGTTGGAGACGTATCAGGGACCCATGTGGCAGCAGCATCCTCAACGTTTCCAAGGCGGCACGGGATCCAAAAAAAAGGCAAAATAGCCAGAAATTAGGGGTCAAAATAACTCCAAGAAAAGAAAGGTTTATCGTCCATAGAGTCTGACATGTGGGACCCATTAGCGAGCAGATTCTTCAACGTTCAAAGGCGGCAGGGGATCAAAAGAAAAAGGAAGTAGCCAGAAATTAGGGGTAAAAAATAACTCCAACAATGGAAACTTTTATTGTTCATAGAGGATGACATGCGGGACCCATGAGCCAGCAGCTTCCTCAACGTTTCAAAGGCGGCATGGGATCGAAAGAAAAAGGCAAGTGACCAAATATCGGAGCCAAAAATAATCCAAGAAAAGAAACTTTATTGTACATAGAGGATGACATGCGGGTCCCATTTAGCAGCAGCGGTATCACCGTTTGAGATGCGGCAGGAGGTCTCGAAAGAAAAAGGCAAGTGACCAAATATCAGAGCCAAAAAAATCCAAGAAAAGAAAGTTTTATAGTACATAGAGGATGACATGCGGGTCCCATTTAGCATCAGCGGTATCACCGTTTGGGAGGCGGCAGGGGATCGAAAGAAAAAGGCAAGTGACCAAATATGAGGTGCCAAAAATAATCAAAGAAAAGAAAGTTTTCAACGTTTCAAAGGCGGCAGGGGATCAAAAGAAAAAGGAAGTAGCCAGAAATTAGGGGGCAAAAATAACTCCAAGAAAGGAAACTTTTATTGTTCGTAGAGGATGACATGGGGGACCCATGAGCCAGCAGCTTACTCAACGTTTCAAAGGTGGCATGAGATCGAAAGAAAAAAACGCAAGTGACCAAATATGAGGTGCCAAAAATAATCAAAGATTTATTGTACATAGAGGATGACATGCGGGTCCCATTTTGCAGCAGCGGTCTCAATGTTTGAAATGCGGCTTGAGATCAAAAGAAAAAGAAAGTAGCTAGAAAGTAGGGGGTCAAAAAAATCCAAGAAAAGAAAGTTGATGGACATAGAGGTTGACATGCGGGTCCCATGTGCCAGCAGCTTACTCAACGTTTCAAAGGGGCCAGGGGATCAAAAGTAAAAGGCAAGTGACGAAATATCAGGAGCCAAAAATCAGAGGGTGAAAAAAAATCCAAGAAAACAAACTTTTATAGCACATAGAGGATGACATGCGGGTCCCATGAGCCAGCAGGTTCCTCAACGTTTCAAACGTGGCATGAGATCGAAAGAAAAAGGCAAGTGACGAAATATCAGGAGCCAAAAATAATTCAAGAAAAGAAACTTGATTGTACATAGAGGATGACATGCGGGTCCCATGTGTAAGCAGCTTACTCAACGTTTCCAAGGCGGCAGGGCATCAAAAGAAAAAAGGAAATAGACAAAAATCAGAGAGTGAAAAAAACCATAGAAAATAAACTTTTATAGCACATAGAGGATGACATGCGGGTCCCACGAGCCAGCAGGTTCCTCAAAGTTTCAAACGTGGCATGAGATCGAAAGAAAAAAGGCAAGTGACCAAATATCAGGAGCCAAAAATAATCCAAGAAAAGAAAGTTTATTGTACGTAGAGGATGACATGCGGGTCCCATTTTGCAGCAGCGGTATCACCGTTTGAGAGGCTGCACGGATCGAAAGAAAAAGGCAAGTGACCAAATATCAGGAGCCAAAAATAATCCAAGAAAAGAAATTTTATTGTACGTAGAGGATGACATGCGGGTCCCATTTTGCAGCAGCGGTCTCAACGTTTCCAAGGCGGCACAGGACCAAAAGAAAAATGAAGTAGCCAGAAATCAGGGGGTGAAAAAAATCCAAGAAGAAAGATTTCAATTGGGCTGCATCTGGACATCTGGGCTTTCGAACTATCCTGCTTGGCCTTTTGACTCGTACAATTTCAGCCCACTCCAAAACAGGAAAGTTCCGAATTTTCTAAAAAAACAGGAAAGTCCTATGCTTCGCAAAGACAAAAAAACAAGGAGATTCAACATATAAGTTTGTTTATGTAAAAATAAAGATTTAATTATCCGTTTGAAATAGCTCAGAGCGCAATACATTGTTTATTGTCTGCAAAATAATCAAGATATCATATGTTTCTTGTACGGGGAGGCTGACATCGGGGACCCATGAGCAAACAGCGTCGTCAACGTTTTAAAGGCGGCAGGGGATGGAAAGAAAAAATAAACCAAAAATCTGTTGGTAAAAAATCCAAGAAAAGAAACATTTTCGTTCTGAGAGGATGACATGCGGGACCCATGAGGCAGCAGCATCCTCAGCGTTTATTGTTCATAGAGGTTGACATGTGGGACCCGTGAGCCAGCGGCGTCCTCAACGTTTTAAAGGCTGCAGGTGATCGAAAGAAAAAATAAGCCAAAAATCGTTTGGTCAACAAAATCCAAGAAAATAAACATTTACCGTTCTGAGAGGATGACATGCGGGACCCATGAGGCAGCAGCATCCTCAACGATTCCAAGGCGGCAGGGGAAATATCCAGAAATTAATGAGGGGTTCAAAATAAATCCATCAAAGGAAACTTTTATTGTTCATAGAGGATGACATGTGGGACCGACCTGCCAACAGCGTCCTCATCGTTTCAGAGGGGGCAGGAGATCAAAAGAAAAAGGCAAATAGCCAGAAATTAGGGGTAAAAAATAACTCCAAGAAAGGAAACTTTTATTGTTCGTAGAGGATGACATGCGGGACCCATGAGCCAGCAGCTTACTCAACGTTTCAAAGGCGGCATGAGATCGAAAGAAAAAGGCAAGTGACAAAATATCAGGAGCCAAAGATAATCCAAGAAAAGAAACTTTATTGTACGTAGAGGATGACATGCGGGTCCCATTTAGCAGCAGCGGTCTCAGCGTTTCAAATGCGGCTTGAGATCAAAAGAAAAAGAAAGTTGATTGTACATAGAGGATGACATGCGGGTCCCATGAGTCAGCAGCTTACTACGTTTCCAAGGCGGCAGGGATCAAAAGAAAAAGGAAATAGCCAAAAATCAGAGGGTGAAAAAAATAAAGAAAATAAACTTTTATAGTACATAGAGGATGACATGCGGGTCCGATGAGCCTGCAGGTTCCTCAACGTTTCAAACGTGGCATGAGATCGAAAGAAAAAGGCAAGTGACCAAATATCAGGAGCCAAAAATAATTCAAGAAAAGAAAGTTTTATAGTACATAGAGGATGACATGCGGGTCCCATTTAGCATCGGTATCACTGTTTGAGAGGCAGCAGGTGATCGAAAGAAAAAGTCAAGTGACCAAATATGAGGTGCCAAAAAATCCAAGAAAAGAAAGTTTTATAGTACATAGAGGATGACATGCGGGTCCCATTTAGCAGCAGCGGTATCACCGTTTGAGAGGCGGCAGGGGATCGAAAGAAAAAGGTAAGTGACCAAATATGAGGTGCCAAAAATAATTCAAGAAAAGAAAGTTTTATAGTACATAGAGGATGACATGCGGGTCCCAGTTAGCAGCAGCGGTATCACCGTTTGAGAGGCGGCAGGATCGAAAGAAAAAGGCAAGTGACCAAATTTGAGGTGCCAAAAATAATCCAGGAAAAGAAAGTTTTATAGTACATTGAGGATGACATGCGGGTCCCAGTTAGCAGCAGCGGTATCACCGTTTGAGAGGCGGCAGGGATCGAAAGAAAAAGGTAAGTGACCAAATATGAGGTGCCAAAAATAATTCAAGAAAAGAAAGTTTTATAGTACATAGAGGATGACATGTGGGTCCCATTTAGCAGCAGCGGTATCACCGTTTGAGAGGCGGCAGGGGATCGAAAGAAAAAGGCAAGTGACCAAATTTGAGGTGCCAAAAAAAACTCCAAGAAAAGAAAGTTGATTGCACATAGAGGATGACATGCGGGTCCCATTTAGCAGCAGCGGTCTCAACGTTTCCAAGGCGGCAAGGGATCAAAAGAAAAAGGAAGTAGCCAGAAATCAGGGGGTCAAAAAAATCCAAGAATAGAAAGAATTTTGGTTCATAGAGGATGACATGCGGGACCCATGATCCTGCATCGTAAACGGCTCGATCGGAGAACGTTGAACGAGATGGCGCGATGTAGAAAAAAAACAATGCCAGAGAGGCTGCCATCTGGGCCCTACATCCCTCGGCGGTGCGGATTTGCGTTGACTCGGCCGGCGAACCCGAGATTTCGAGATGCACCACGTCCCGGGCCACCATACGCCACGTTTTGGCCGCTTTCGTCGGGCTAGGTGGCCTCAAAAACGAGAAAAAAAGTTTTGACATGCACCACGGAGGGACCAAAATCGTCGGCCATGGTACACCAGCAACCACGGCGCGACTTCAACTTCGTCGGCCATGGCAACTTTTCTTGTAGTGTGTGCACAAGAGGTGTTTGATGGAATGCTTGTAAGAGGGATGCCACTTGATTTTATTTGATAAGATTTCTCCTCTTTTTGATCCTAAAAGGTTAGCCACTATTTTCTCGTATATATATATATATACATAGTCCGTACAATACTAATTTTAGAAAGGTGATTGCATCTGATACATATATAATTGTACTTATGATGCAGATGAGTCATCCATGGATGTACGGTAACCGATGTGCTCCCGCTTTCAGAGAGGGCGTGAATTCTTTCCTGCTTGTGGCCGAGGCCAACAAGTCGAAGCAAGGTTTTATGTGTTGTCCATGTCTAAAATGTAAGAACGAGAAGGATTACTCTTGCTCAAGAGACATTAAGAGCCACCTGCTTCGGTTTGGATTCATGTCCAGCTATAATGTTTGGACCAAGCACGGAGAAGAAGGGGTTATGATGGAAGACGGCGATGAAGAAGAAGATAATGATGACCAGTACCGATCTATGTTCTCTGAATGCGATGATACCGCAATGGACGACAATGAAGAAGAAGGAGGTGAAGAACAGGCATCAGATGATCCTGTTGATGATGATCTTCGTCGGGCCATTTCTGATGCAAGAAGAGACTGTGGCACGGATAAGGAGAGGTTGCAGTTCGACAAGATGTTAGAGGACCACCACAAATTGTTGTACCCAGGTTGTGAAGATGGGCATAGAAAGCTGGGTAGCATATTGGAATTGCTGAAATGGAAGGCAGAGGTCGGTGTGACTGACTCGGGATTTGAGAAATTGATGATAATATTAAAGAAGCTGTTTCCAAGAAATAATGAATTGCCCGTCAGTACATATGAAGCAAAGAAGCTTGTCTGCCCTCTAGGATTAGATGTGCAGAAGATACATGCATGCATTAATGACTGTATCCTCTACCGCGGTGAGAAGTACGAGAATTTGAATAAATGTCCGATATGTGGTGCATTGCGGTATAAGATCAGAAAAGATGACCCTGGTGATGTTGAGGGCGAGCCACCCAGGAAGAGGGTTCCTGCGAAGGTGATGTGGTATGCTCCAATAATACCACGGTTGAAACGTTTGTTCAGAAACAAAGAGCATGCCCAGTTGTTGCGATGGCACATGGAAGAACGTAAGAAAGACGCGATGTTGAGGCACCCCGCTGATGGTCGGCAGTGGAGAAACATCGGGAGAGAGTTCCCGGATTTTGCAGGTGAGGCAAGGAACTTATACTTTGGTCTAAGTACAGATGGCATGAATCCTTTTGGGGAGCAGAGCTGCAGTCACAGCACCTGGCCCGTGACTCTATGTATCTACAACCTTCCTCCTTGGTTGTGCATGAAGCGGAAGTTCATTATGATGCCAGTGCTTATCCAAGGCCCAAAGCAACCGGGCAACGACATTGACGTGTACCTAAGGCCATTAGTCGATGAACTTTTGGAGTTGTGGGCCAAACCAGGTGTACGTGTGTGGGATGAGCACACCGAGCAAGAATTTGACCTACGAGCGTTGCTATTCGTAACCATCAATGATTGGCCTGCTCTCAGTAACATTTCAGGACAGACGAACAAAGGATACAATGCATGCACACACTGTTTAGATGAGACTGAAAGTAAATATTTGGAAAAAAGCAGAAAAGTTGTGTACCCGTTCAATCGTCGTTTCCTTCCGCGCAAGCATCCCTTAAGGAAAAAAGGCAAGCATTTCGATGGCGAGGCAGACCGCCGTCCGAAGCCTATCCCCCGTAGTGGTGCTGATATATTTGACATGGTCAAGGATTTAAATGTTATCTTTGGAAAGGGTCCAGGCAGTCGACCTGTTCCGAAAGACGCTGACGGACACGCGCCCATGTGGAAGAAGAAATCTATTTTTTGGGAGCTAGAATATTGGAAAGTCCTGGAAGTCCGCTCTGCAATCGACGTGATGCACCTGACCAAGAATCTTTGTGTGAATATTCTAGGTTTTCTGGGCGTGTATGGAAAGACAAAAGATACACCAGAAGCACGGGAGGACCAGGAACGTCATAAAGGACGAAACGGCAATCATCCAGGGCAGTTTGTAGGGCCTGCCAGCTACGCTCTTACCAAACAAGAGAAGGAGATCTTTTTTGAAGCCCTATTCAGTATCAAGGTTCCGTCTGGTTTCTCGTCGAATATAAAGGGGATAGTAAATATGAAGGAGAAAAAATTCCAGAACCTGAAGTCCCATGACTGTCACGTGCTTATGACACAATTGCTTCCGGTTGCATTGAGGGGACTTCTACCAGAAAATGTTCGACTAGCCATTGTGAAGATATGTGCATTCCTCAACGCAATTTCTCAGAAGGTAATGGATCCAGAAACTTTGTCAGGATTACAGGAAGATGTGGTCGAATGTCTTGTCAGCTTCGAGTTGTTGTTCCCACCATCCTTCTTCAATATTATGACGCACCTCCTCGTTCACCTAGTTGAAGAGATTAGAATTCTCGGTCCTGTATTTCTACACAATATGTTCCCCTTCGAGAGGTTCATGGGAGTCTTAAAGAAATATGTTCATAACCGAGCTAGGCCGGAAGGAAGTATCTCAAAGGGCTATGGAACTGAGGAGGTCATTGAGTTTTGTGTTGACTTTCTTCCTGACCTTAAGCCGATTGGTGTTCCTGAATCTCGGTATGAGGGGAGGCTGACTGGAAAAGGCACACTAGGAAGGAAATCAAGGGTGTGCAGGGACAAGATTTCTTTCAATCAAGCACACTACACAGTTCTATACAATTCCATCTTGGTGGCTCCGTACATCGAGAAACATAAGAATGCTTTACGAGAAATAAACCCGGGCCAGCCCGAGTCCTTGATTACACGTGAACACATGAATACCTTCGGCAGTTGGTTGCAAAGACATCTCATTAATGACCCATCTGCTGTGGAGCAGCTGTACTTGTTGGCCAGGTTACCATCTTCAAACATATGTACATTCCAAGGGTACGAGATAAATGGGAATACATTTTACACGATCGACCAAGATAAAAAGAGCACCAACCAAAACAGCGGTGTCCGCTTCGATGCAAAAGACGAGAATGGGCAGACCACCACATATTATGGATACATAGAGGAGATATGGGAACTTGACTATGGTCCCACTTTTAAGGTCCCTTTGTTTCGGTGCAAATGGGTGAAGCTCAGCGGTATACATATTGACGATAAGTACGGTATGATAACAGTGGATCCCAACAATCTTGCGTACCTGGACGAGCCATTTGTCCTAGCCAGCGAGGTGGCTCAAGTTTTCTACGTGAAGGACATGTCTAGCAAATCAAGAAAAAGAAATCAACAAAAGAATACATCAACCGAGGAGCCAAAGCGCCACATAGTTCTTTCGGGGAAAAGAAACATCGTGGGAGTGGATGAGAAGACAGACATGTCAGAAGATTATAATAAGTTTAAAGAAATTCCGCCCTTCACGGTGAAAATTGACCCAAGCATCTTACTAAATGATGAAGATTCTCCATGGCTACGGCGTAGAAGATCACAACACTAGATGGCGATGTAATAATGTATTCTTCATATATAGTTCCCAAGACAATCTCTACATTTATGTAATAATGAGAACCCTTTCCCCAACACTGTTAGAGGAGATGGAGTCTTTCACGGGCTTGCAGGGAAATTTTTCCGAGGAGCAGCTTCCGAAGATGCCGTAGGGCGTGTGCACCAACGACATCTTCGAGAAGCTGCGCCACGGGAGATTTCCCAACCCTTTCCTTCATCCATGGGAATGAAACTGTGCTTGGCTTGTTGATCTGCTTGGCAAGGCGTATTGATGCTCCTTTTATAGGCACGGCACCGCTTCTACTTTGTCTTGTTCCTTCGACAGGGCGTCGTGTGCTACATGCTTTATCTCATCGAGCAGTGCGTCCACCCACGCTTCCTTATCCTGCCGACAGCTTTAGTCCCGGTTGCAACCACCAACCGTGACAAAAGGTTACCGACACATCCTTATCCTGCCGACAGCTTTAGTCCCGGTTGCAGCCACCAACCGTGACAAAAGGTTACCCGCACATCATCCCCCCAGATAAGGCCTGATACGTCTCCAACGTATCGATAATTTCTTATGTTCCATGCTACTTTATTGATGATACCTACATGTTTTATGCACATTATATGTCATATTTATGCATTTTCTGGAACTAACCTATTAACAAGATGCCGAAGAGCCAGTTGTTTTCTGCTGTTTTTGGTTTCAGAAATCCTAGTAAGGAAATATTCTCGAATTGGACGAAACTTTCGCCCAGGGTCCTATTTTTGCACGAAGCTTCCAGAAGACCGAAGAGATAACGAAGTGGGGCCACGAGGCAGCCAGAGCTAGGGCGGCGCGGCCCAAGCCCCGGCCGCGCGGCCCTACCCCTGGGCACCTCGTGTGCCCCCGCGTTGCCCTTCCGCCTACTTAAAGTCTCCGTCGCGAAACCCCCAACGAGAGCCACGATACGAAAACCTTCCGAGACGCCGCCGCCGCGAATCCCATCTCGGGGATTCAGGAGATCGCCTCCGGCACCCTGCCGGAGAGGGGATTCATCTCCCGGAGGACTCTTCATCGCCATGATCGCCTCCGGAGTGATGAGTGAGTAGTTCACCCCTGGACCATGGGTCCATAGCAGTAGCTAGATGGTCGTCTTCTCCTTGTTGTGCTTCATTGTTGGATCTTGTGAGCTGCCTAACATGATCAAGATCATCTATCTGTAATACTATATGTTGTGTTTGTCGGGATCCGATGGATAGAGAATACTATGTTATGGTGATTATCAATCTATTGTTTATGTGTTGTTTATGATCTTGCATGCTCTCCGTTATTAGTAGAGGCTCTGGCCAAGTTTTTGCTCTTAACTCCAAGAGGGGGTATTTATGCTCGATAGTGGGTTCATGCCTTCATTGACACCTGGGATCGTGACAGTAGGTTCTAAGGTTGTGATGTGCTGTTGCCACTAGGGATAAAACATTGATTCTATGTCTAAGGATGTAGTTGTCGATTACATTACGCACCATACTTAATGCAATTGTCTGTTGCTTAGCAACTTAATACTGAATGGGGTTCGGATGATAACCTGAAGGTGGACTTTTTAGGCATAGATGCAGTTGGATGGCGGTCTATGTACTTTGTCGTAATGCCCGGATTAAATCTCACTATATTTATCATATCATGTATATGCATTGTTATGCCTTTCTCTATTTGTCAATTGCCCAACTGTAATTTGTTCACCCAACATGCTTTTATCTTATGGGAGAGACACCTCTAGTGAACTGTGGACCCCGGTCCTATTCTTTACATAGCATACAATCTACTGCAATTGTGTTTTACTGTTTTCTTTGCAAACATCTTCCACTCGATACGTTTAATCCTTTGTTACAGCAAGCCGGTGAGATTGACAACCTCACTGTTTCGTTGGGACAAAGTACTTGGGTTGTGTTGTGCAGGTTCCGCGTTGGCGCCGGAATCCCTGGTGTTGCGCCGCATCACATTTCGCGACCTTCAACCTTCAACGTGCTTCTTGGCTCCTACTGGTTCGATTAAACCTTGGTTTCATACTGAGGGAAACTTGCTTCTATACGCATCATACCTTCCACTTGGGGTTCCCAACGGACGTGTGCATCTACGCGTATCAAGCTAAATTTCTGGCGCCGTTGCCGGGGAGATCAAGACACGCTGCAAGGGGAGTCTCCACTTCTCAATCTCTTTACTTTGTTTTTGTCTTGCTTTATTTTATTTACTACTTTGTTTGCTGCACTAAATCAAAATACAAAAAAATTAGTTGCTAGTTTTACTTTATTTACTGTCTTGCTCTCTATATCAAAAACACAAAAAAATTAGTTACTTGCATTTACTTTATCTAGTTTGTTTTATTTACCGTTGCTAAAATGAATACCCCTGAAAATACTAAGTTGTGTGACTTCACAAATGCAAATAATAATGATTTCCTATGCACACCTATTGCTCCACCTGCTACTACAGCAGAATTCTTTGAAATTAAACCTGCTTTACTGAATTTGGTTATGAGAGATCAATTTTCTGGTGCTAGTTCTGATGATGCTGCTGCCCATCTCAATAATTTTGTTGAACTTTGTGAAATGCAAAAATATAAAGATGTAGATGGTGATATTATTAAATTGAAAGTGTTTCCTTTCTCATTAAGAGGAAGAGCTAAAGATTGGTTGCTATCTTTGCCTAAGAATAGTATTGATTCATGGACTAAATGCAAGGATGCTTTTATTGGTAGATATTATCCTCCCGCTAAAATTATATCTTTGAGAAGTAGCATAATGAATTTTAAGCAATTAGATACTGAACATGTTGCTCAAGCATGGGAGAGAATGAAAACTTTGGTAAAGAATTGCCCAACCCATGGACTGACTACTTGGATGATCATCCAAACCTTCTATGCAGGACTAAATTTTTCTTCGCGGAATTTATTGGATTCAGCTGCTGGAGGTACCTTTATGTCCATCACTTTGGGGGCGGCTACAAAGCTTCTTGATAATATGATGATAAATTACTCTGAATGGCACACGGAAAGAGCTCCACAAGGTAAGAAGGTAAATTCTGTTGAAGAAACCTCTTCCTTGAGTGATAAGATTGATGTGATTATGTCTATGCTTGTGAATGGTAGATCTAATGTTGATCCTAATAATGTTCCTTTAGCTTCATTGGTTGCTCAAGAAGAAAATGTTGATGTGAATTTCATTAAAAATAATAATTTCAACAACAATGCTTATAGGAACAACTCTGGTAATAACTATAGGCCATATCCTTCTGCTAATGGTAATGGTTATGGTAATTCTTATGGGAATTCTTACAATAATAATAGGAGTGTACCCTCTGGTCTTGAAGCTATGCTTAAAGAATTTATTAGTACACAAACTGCTTTTAACAAATCTGTTGAGGAAAAGCTTGATAAAATTGATACTATTGCTTCTAGAGTTGATAGGCTTGCCTCTGATGTTAATCTTTTAAAATTGAAAGTTATGCCTAATAATGATATTGATAATAAGATTACTACTACAGCAAATTCCATCCAAGTTAGAATTAATGAGAATATAAGATTAATGGCTGAATTGCGTGCTAGGTGGGATAGAGAAGAAAATGAAAAACTAGCTAAAGAGAATAATGTAGCTAAAGTTTGGACTATTACCACCACTAGTAATGCTAATTCTTCACATGTTGCTGCACCTCCTACTATCAATGGTAAAATAATTGGTGTTGGCAATGTTTCTACTCCTAGTGCAAAGCGTACAAAACTGCCTGAAATTGCTAAAACTGCTGAAACTGCTTGTGATAAAACTGCTGAAATTTTTTCCAACCTTGGGAACAATGATCCCATTGCTGTAGCTCATAATGATTTAGATTTTGATGATTGCCACATCTCTGAAGTTATAAAGTTCTTACAAAAACTTGCTAAAAGTCCTAATGCTAGTGCTATAAATTTAGCCTTTACAAAACATATTACAAATGCTCTCATAAAAGCTAGAGAAGAGAAACTAAAACTTGAAACTTCTATTCCTAGAAAGTTAGAAGATGGTTGGGAGCCCATCATTAAAATGAAATTCAATGACTTTGAATGTAATGCTTTATGTGATCTTGGTGCAAGTATTTCTGTTATGCCTAAAAAGATTTATGATATGCTTGACTTGCCACCATTGAAGAATTGTTATTTGGATGTTAATCTTGCCGATAATGTTAAAAAGAAACCTTTGGGGAGAATTGATAATGTGCATATTACGGTTAACAATAACCTTGTCCCCGTTGATTTTGTTGTCTTGGATATCGAATGCAATGCATCTTGTCCTATTGTGTTGGGAAGACCTTTTCTTCGAACCGTTGGTGCTGTTATTGATATGAGGGAAGGTAATATTAAATATCAATTTCCTCTCAAGAAAGGTATGGAACACTTCCCTAGAAAGAGAATGAAGTTGCCTTTTGATTCTATTATTAGAACAAGTTATGATGTTGATGCTTCTACTCTCGATGTTACTTGATTTGCACTTTCTGCGCCTAGCTGAAAGGCGTTAAAGAAAAGCGCTTATGGGAGACAACCCATGTTTTTACCTACAGCAATTTTTTGTTTTGTTGAGTCTTGGAAGTTGTTTACTACTGTAGCAACCTCTCCTTATCATGTTTTTGTGCCAAGTAAAGTTTCTATGTCAAAGTTGATGTTATATTTGGGATCGCTGCGCAGAAACAGCATTGCTGTCTGTCACGAATCTGGGCACAGTTCTCTGTAGAAAATTCGAAAAAATCTGCCAATTTACGAGCGTGATCCTCAGATATGTACGCAACTTTCATTAGTTTTGAGTTTTTCCATTTGAGCAAGTCTGGTGCCAGCTTTAAATTCGTCTTTACGGACTGTTCTGTTTTTGACAGATTCTGCCTTTTATTTCGCATTGCCTCTTTTGCTATGTTGGATTTATTTCTTTGATCCATTAATGTCCAGTAGCTTTATGCAATGTCCAGAAGTGTAAATAATGATTGTGTCACCTCTGAATGTGTGAATTATTAATTGTGCACTAACCCTCTAATGAGTTTGCTTGAAGTTTGGTGTGAAGGAAGTTTTCAAGGGTCAAGAGAGGAGAATGATATACTATGATCAAGAGGAGTGAAAGCTCTAAGCTTGGGGATGCCCCCGTGGTTCACCCCTGCATATTTTAAGAAGACTCAAGCGTCTAAGCTTGGGGATGCCCAAGGCATCCCCTTCTTCATCGACAACATCATCAGGTTCCTCCCCTGAAACTATATTTTTATTCAATCACATCTTGTGTTCTTTACTTGGAGCGTCGGTTTGTTTTTGTTTTTGTTTTTGTTTGAATAAAATGGATCCTAGCATTCACTTTGTGGGAGAGAGACACGCTCCGCTGTTGCATATGGACACATGTGTCCTTAGGCTTTACTCATAATGTTCATGGCGAAGTTTCTTCTTCGTTAAATTGTTATATGGTTGGAATTGGAAAATGCTACATGTAGTAATTCTAAAATGTCTTGGATAATGTGATACTTGGCAATTGTTGTGCTCATGTTTAAGCTCTTGCATCATATGCTTTGCACCCATTAATGAAGAAATACATAGAGCTTGCTAAAATTTGATTTGCATATTTGGTCTCTCTAAGGTCTAGATAATATCTAGTATTGAGTTTTGAACAACAAGGAAGACGGTGTAGAGTCTTATAATGTTTACAATATGTCTTTTATGTGAGTTTTGCTGCACATGTTCATCCTTGAGTTTGCTTCAAATAACCTTGCTAGCCTAAACCTTGTATCGAGAGGGAATACTTCTCATGCATCCAAAATCCTTGAGCCAACTACTATGCCATTTGTGTCCACCATACCTACCTACTACATGGTATTTCTCCGCCATTCCAAAGTAAATTGCTTGAGTGCTACCTTTAAAATTCCATCATTCACCTTTGCAATATATAGCTCATGGGACAAAATAGCCTTAAAAACTATCGTGGTATTGAATATGTACTTATGCACTTTATATTTTATTAAGTTGCTTGTTGTGCGATAACCATGCTTCTGGGGAACGCCATCAACTATTGTTGAATATCATGTGAGTTGCTATGCATGTCCGTCTTGTCTGAAGGATCTATCATTTTAGTGGTTGGAGCATGCAAAATTGTTAGAGAAGAACATTGGGCCGCTAACTAAAGCCATGAATCATGGTTGAAGTTTCAGTTTTGGACATATATCCTCAATCTCATATGAGAATAATAATCATTGCTACATGCTTATGCATTTAAGAGGAGTCCATTATCTGTTGTCCATGTTGTCCCGGTATGGATGTCTAAGTTGAGAATAATCAAAAGCGAGAAATCCAAAATGCGAGCTTTCTCCTTAGACCTTTGTACAGGCGGCATGGAGGTACCCCTTTGTGACACTTGGTTGAAACATGGCATGCAAAGATCCGGTAGTCCAAGCTAAGTAGGACGAGGTGCGGGCACTATTAGTATACTATGCATGAGGCTTGCAACTTGTAAGATATAATTTACATAACTCATATGCTTTATTACTACCGTTGACAAAATTGTTTCATGTTTTCAAAATAAAAGCTCTAGCACAAATACAGCAATCGATGCTTTCCTCTTTGAAGGACCTTTCTTTTACTTTTATTGTTGAGTCAGTTTACCTATCTCCCTCCACCTTAAGAAGCAAACACTTGTGTGAACTGTGCATTGATTCCTACATACTTGCATATTGCACTTGTTATATTACTTTATGTTGACAATATCCATGAGATATACATGTTATAAGTTGAAAGCAACCGCTGAAACTTAATCTTCCTATGTGTTGCTTCAACACCTTTACTTTGATTTATTGCTTTATGAGTTAACTCTTATGCAAGACTTATTGATGCTTGTCTTGAAGTACTATTCATGAAAAGTCTTTGCTTTATGATTCAGTTGTTTACTCATGTCATTACTTTTGTTTTGATCGCTGCATTCATTACATATGTTTACAAATAGTATGATCAAGATTATGATGGCATGTCACTTCAGAAATTATCTTTGTTATCGTTTTACCTGCTCGGGACGAGCAGAACTAAGCTTGGGGATGCTGATACGTCTCCAACGTATCGATAATTTCTTATGTTCCATGCTACTTTATTGATGATACCTACATGTTTTATGCACATTATATGTCATATTTATGCATTTTCTGGAACTAACCTATTAACAAGATGCCGAAGAGCCAGTTTGTTTTCTGCTGTTTTTGGTTTCAGAAATCCTAGTAAGGAAATATTCTCGGAATTGGACGAAACTTTCGCCCAGGGTCCTATTTTTGCACGAAGCTTCCAGAAGACCGAAGAGATAACGAAGTGGGGCCACGAGGCAGCCAGAGCCAGGCGGCGCGGCCCAAGCCCCGGCCGCGCGGCCCTACCCCCGGGAACCTCGTGTGGCCCCCGCGCCCTTCCGCCTACTTAAAGTCTCCGTCGCGAACCCCCAGACCGAGAGCCACGATACGGAAAACCTTCCAGAGACGCGCCGCCGCGAATCCCATCTCGGGGGATTCAGGAGATCGCCTCCGGCACCCTGCCGGAGAGGGGATTCATCTCCCGGAGGACTCTTCATCTCCATGATCGCCTCCGGAGTGATGAGTCACTACTAGGAAAAGGCCTAGCCGTAAGATGGGTGTTAGTGGCGCACCAGGAGGGCAGTGCGCCACTACTACTTAGCAGTGGCGCACCGGAAAGTGGTGGGCCACTATTAAAAATGTAGTAGTGGCGCACCTCTTCTGTGGTGCGCCACCACTAAGTTTGACCATGGGTTTGACCCAGCCTTATACATAGCAATGACGCACCATGTAGAGGTGCGCCACAGCTATTTTATGTAGCAGTGGCGCACCTCTACATGGTGCGCCATTGCTATGTAAAGGGGATGATGGGCATGTTGGGGCATCACTTAGTAGTGGCGCACCATGCTTGGTGCGCCACCGCTAAGTGGTGCCTAAACATTTCCACCCCCCCCGTGGATCGCAATCGCCTTTTCAGTTTTCGAAAAATAAAAGAAAATGATAAAAAATTCAAAAAATAAAATCCTTTGATATGTCCAATACTTATGTAATCTAGTATTAGAGAAAATTTAAAAAAATGATTTTCGATATATTATGCAAAATGGCGTCATCTTTCGGTAAAACGGGATTTCTGGTTGCATACGACCTCCGATGAAAAACTTTTTTATATCAAAATCTATCTACGCGAAATTTCCTATTCGAATTCAACGGCCTAGGGCCGTTTGGACAAAAAATGGATTCCTCAATTGGAAAACGGAAACAGGACTTTTTCAGGTTTTAGATTTTGGGCAAAAAATAGAAAAAAAATAGCAGTGGCGCACCCATGCCTTGGTGCGCCACTGCTAAGCTTCCCGCCCACGATTTTCAAAATGGGGGGAGCCGCCACTTAACCCCCTCCTCCCTCCTCCCTCCTTTCATTCTCCTCTCTCCTCCTCCTCTCCTCTCCTCTCCTCTCCTCCTTTCACTCCGGCGACCTCCTCCTCTCCTCTCCTCCTTTCACTCCGGCGACCTCCTCCTCTCCTCTCCTCCTTTCACTCCGGCGACCTCCTCCTCTCCTCTCCTCCTTTCACTCCGGCGACCTCCTCCTCTCCTCTCCTCCTTTCACTCCGGCGACCTCCTCCACTCCTCTCCTCCTGACCTTACACTCCGACGACCCTCCGGCGACCCTCTAGCCTCCATTACCTCTGGCCTTCGTCCTCTTGTTCATCCTCTCCTACATCTCCTCACCTCTCTTCACCTCTCCTACGTCCCTCATCCATCATCACCGGCGGCTAGGCTAAGAAAAATGAGAATGAACATTGCACAAATAATTCTAGCAACAAGAACGAGAAAAAATAACGAGCCAAAAAAATCGAAACAAAATGTGCCAGATCCAGATCCAGATCCAGATCCCGATTCAGATCCAGATCTAGAAATTTCAAATTTTAGTAGTGGCGCACCTTTTTTCTATCCAGTGGCGCACCTCAGACGTTTAGGAGTGGCGCACCATGAAGCTAGTAGTGGCGCACTACCTGGTGCGCCACTGCTAAGCCAAATAGCAATGGCGCACCACTAGTGCGCCACTACTAAAACTTAGCAGTGGCGTGATAGCAGTGGCGCACCACTAGTGCGCCACTGATGGGTAAAAGTGGTGCGCCACTGATTGCCCTTTTCCTAGTAGTGAGTGAGTAGTTCACCCCTGGACCATGGGTCCATAGCAGTAGCTAGATGGTCGTCTTCTCCTTGTTGTGCTTCATTGTTGGATCTTGTGAGCTGCCTAACATGATCAAGATCATCTATCTGTAATACTATATGTTGTGTTTGTCGGGATCCGATGGATAGAGAATACTATGTTATGGTGATTATCAATCTATTGTTTATGTGTTGTTTATGATCTTGCATGCTCTCCGTTATTAGTAGAGGCTCTGGCCAAGTTTTTGCTCTTAACTCCAAGAGGGGGTATTTATGCTCGATAGTGGGTTCATGCCTTCATTGACACCTGGGATCGTGACAGTAGGTTCTAAGGTTGTGATGTGCTGTTGCCACTAGGGATAAAACATTGATTCTATGTCTAAGGATGTAGTTGTCGATTACATTACGCACCATACTTAATGCAATTGTCTGTTGCTTAGCAACTTAATACTGAATGGGGTTCGGATGATAACCTGAAGGTGGACTTTTTAGGCATAGATGCAGTTGGATGGCGGTCTATGTACTTTGTCGTAATGCCCGGATTAAATCTCACTATATTTATCATATCATGTATATGCATTGTTATGCCTTTCTCTATTTGTCAATTGCCCGACTGTAATTTGTTCACCCAACATGCTTTTATCTTATGGGAGAGACACCTCTAGTGAACTGTGGACCCCGGTCCTATTCTTTACATAGCATACAATCTCTGCAATTGTGTTTTACTGTTTTCTTTGCAAACATCTTCCACTCGATACGTTTAATCCTTTGTTACAGCAAGCCGGTGAGATTGACAACCTCACTGTTTCGTTGGGACAAAGTACTTGGTTTTGTTGTGCAGGTTCCGTTGGCGCCGGAATCCCTGGTGTTGCGCCGCATCACATTTCGCGACCTTCAACCTTCAACGTGCTTCTTGGCTCCTGGTTCGATTAAACCTTGGTTTCATACTGAGGGAAACTTGCTTCTATACGCATCATACCTTCCACTTGGGGTTCCCAACGGACGTGTGCATCTACGCGTATCAAGGCCCTCCTAGATAAGCCTCCCCCAGTCTTTTGTCCCGGTTTGAGCCTCCACCCGGGATGAAAGTTTCGCGCGCCTCTTCGTTCCCGCCTATTTTCTTCCCGCATTCCCGCCATTTTTCCACTATATATATGTAGGCTTGGACTCATATCTGCAAACCTCATCACTCTCTCCCATGGCTTCCATCGTATGTCTAACACCCCGGGAGGCGGAGGCGCTTTGCGCCTCGAACTACCCCTGCCCGCCCGGCTACCGCGTCCCGACCGGCTGGTTGCTGAGCGTCGGAGGCGTACCGGTCCCTCCTATCCCTGTAGGTGTGCCACGCGAGATGGCCATCACAAACCACTACTATTTCGAGCTCACGCCTGAGCAGCGGAGGAATCCCCAGTGGCATCCCGACTACAGCCCGACTTGGGAAAGCTTCTTCATCAATCGGCGTGAGAGGGCGGTTGCCAGGTACGAGGAGGACGGCCCGCCTCCTTCGAACTTCAACGAGGCCGGCCGTCGGATGTGGTGGCGCGGCCGGACTCTCCAGAGCGTCATGGCCTATCGTGGCCCCCGCCTGCGCTACCCTCAATCCCAGCCCACGCGTGGTCATCCGCCGAGGTTCGACAACCGCGACCCCGATGCTAGCGACGATGACGTCGGCGACTATGATGACTACAGTGGCGACTATTATAGGACTAGGCACGACTATGATTGAATGGCTCCAACATTCGAATCTGGCCATGTATCTTATTTTTCAGTTGAGCTCTGTACTTTAATTTCAGTTCAATCGTAATAAATTTCGTGTCAACCACTTTATTGAACAAAAACAACCGACAACGACTTTATAAACTAAATTTAAACTAATAGAACCGACAACGACTTTATTGAAATTACAATAAAATAGATAAATTACTAGTCTAGTCTCTACTCGTCGTCGGAGGTTGTCTCCGTCCAAATGTCATCCCACCGAGGGTCGTTTTCGGTCCAAGTTGTATTCGGGTTCTCGAGCTCGAAGGCGGCGACGGCCCGACGGTGGCGCCTGTTGGACCTGCGTTGTGCCCTAAGGTTAGCAAAGAACGCGTCGGTGTTGTCGACATCGTTGGGGAACTGCGCCCTCCACTGGCGCATCAACTGCTCGTCGCGCTCGGCGATGGCGATCCTGCGCTGCACCTGGCGGTGCCGGCGACGGTCCTCGTCGTCGACGAGGCACGGCGGTGGCGCGAGGAACTCCGCCTCCTCTAGCGATTCAACATCCGGGAAGTTCATGTCGTGCCCTGGCCGCCGAAAGCGCCACGCCGCCGCGTCGTAAGCGCGCGCGCCTGATACGTCTCCGACGTATCGATAATTTCTTATGTTCCATGCTACTTTATTGATGATATCTACATGTTTTATACACATTATATGTCGTATTTATGCATTTTCTGGAACTAACCTATTAACAAGATGCCGAAGTGCCGGTTCCTGCTGTTTTTTGGTTTCAGAAATCCTAGTAACGAAATATTCTCGGAATCGGACGAAATCAACGCCCAGGTTCCTATTTTCCCGGAACCATCCAACACCCGAGAGCCGCCAGGGAAGCCCTGGGGCCCAACACCACACCCGGCGCGGCCAGGGGGGGCCGCGCCGCCCTATGGTGTGGTGGCCCCAGGCCCCTCCGAGGCTGCCCTTCCGCCTATTTAAAGCCTCCGTCGCGAAAACCCTATTACGGAGGACGAAACCCACGAAACCATCCAGAGCCGCCGCCATCGCGAAGCCAAGATCTGGGGGACAGGAGTCTCTGTTCCGGCACCCTGCCGGAGCGGGGAAGTGCCCCCGAAGGCTTCTCCATCGACACCGCTGCCATCTCCACCGCCATCTTCATCACCGCTGCTGCCCCCATGAGGAGGGAGTAGTTCTCCATCGAGGCTCGGGGCTGTACCGGTAGCTATGTGGTTCATCTCTCTCCTATGTACTTCAATACAATAATCTCATGAGCTGCCTTACATGATTGAGATTCATATGATGATGCTTGTAATCTAGATGTCATTATGCTAGTCAAGTGGGTTTTACTTATGTGATCTCCGGAGACTCCTTGTCCCACGTGTGTAAAGGTGACAGTGTGTGCACCGTGTGGGTCTCTTAGGCTATATTTCACAGAATACTTATTCACTGTTATGAATGGCGTAGTGAAGTGCTTATTTATATCCCTTTATGATTGCAATGTGTTTTGTATCACTATTTATCTATGTGCTACTCATGTGATGTCATTAAAGTAGTCTATTCCTCCTGCATGGTGTAATGGTGACAGTGTGTGCATCGTGTAGTTCTTGTCGTAGATTATGATCGTAATCTCTTGTAGGTTATGGAGTTGATTATCGCTATGATAGTATTGATGTGATCTATGCCTCCTTCGTAGTGTGATGGTGACAGTGTGCATGCTATGTTAGTACTTGGTTTAGTCGTGTCGATCTTTCATGCACTCTAAGGTTATTTAAATATGAACATTGAATTGTGGAGCTTGTTAACTCCGGCATTGAGGGTTCGTGTAATCCTACGCAATGTGTTCATCATCCAACAAGAGAGTGTAGAGTATGCATTTATCTATTCTGTTATGTGATCAATGTTGAGAGTGTCCACTAGTGAAAGTCTAATCCCTAGGCCTTGTTCCTAAATACTGCTATCGCTGCTTGTTTACTGTTTTACTGCGTTACTACTTCTGCAATACTACCACCATCAACTGCACGCCAGCCGAGCTATTTTCTGGCGCCATACTACTGCTCATATTCATTCATACCACTTGTATTTCACTATCTCTTCGCCGAACTAGTGCACCTATTAGGTGTGTTGGGGACACAAGAGACTTCTTGCTTTGTGGTTGGGTTGCATGAGAGGGATATCTTTGACCTCTTCCTCCCTGAGTTCGATAAACCTTGGGTAATCCACTTAAGGGAAACTTGCTGCTGTTCTACAAACCTCTGCTCTTGGAGGCCCAACACTGTCTACAAGAATAGAAGCACCCGTAGACATCAAGTACTTTTGCCCGGCGAGGAAAGGTAAAAGGCACTCATACTCCGGTTCCAGGTAACAGTACTTTTCTGGCGCCATTGTGTGTGTGCTCGAAGCTATTTCCTTTAGACTCTGCAATTGCGACATTTGGTTTCTTGTTTACACTAGTTAGGCATAATGGACAACAATGACCTTTTTATTCTATTTCCTGATTTAAGACATGGATGGTTTGATGCGAAAATTAAAAAACCCATGGAACATATTAATATGAATGCTTTGAACACTATTGTTGCTAATGCTATGGAAGATTCTAAGCTTGGGGAAGCTGGTTTTGATGAGCATGATATTTTTAGTCCCCCAAGCATTGAGGAGAAAATTTACTTTGATGATACTTTGCCTCTTATATTTGATGATAAGAATAATAATGATAGCTACTTTGTTGAATTTGCTCCCACTACAACTAATAAAATTGATTATGCCTATGTGGAGAGTAATAATTTTATGCATGAGACTCATGATAAGAATGCTTTATGTGATAGTTATATTGTTGAGTTTGCTCATGTTGCTACTGAAAGTTATTATGAGAGAGGAAAATATGGTTGTAAAAATTTTCATGTTACTAAAACACCTCTCTATGTGCTGAAATTTTTGAAGTTACACTTGTTTTATCTTTCTATGCTTGTTGCATTATGCTTCTTGAACTTGTTTATTTACAAGATTCCTTTTCATAGGAAGCATGTTAGACTTAAATGTGCTTTGAATTTGCTTCTTGATGTTCTCTTTTGCTTCATTGTCTATTTTCATGAGAGCATCATCATTAAAACTGCTGAGCCCATCTTAATGGCTATAAAGAAAGAACTTCTTGGGAGATAACCCATGTGTTTTTTTTACTACAGTACTTTGTTTTATATTTGAGTCTTGGAAGTTGTTTACTACTGTAGCACCCTCTCCTTATCATGTTTTTGTTCCAAGTAAAGTTTCTATGTTAAAGTTGATGTTATATTTGGGATCGCTGCGCAGAAACAGCATTGCTGTCTGTCACGAATCTGGGCACAAGTCTCTGTAGGAAATTCGAAAAAATCTGCCAATTTACGAGCGTGATCCTCAGATATGTACGCAACTTTCATTAGTTTTGAGTTTTTCCGTTTGAGCAAGTCTGGTGCCATCTTAAAATTCGTCTTTACGGACTGTTCTGTTTTTGACAGATTCTGCCTTTTATTTCGCATTGCCGCTTTTGTTAAGTTGAATGAGTTTCTTTGTTCCATTAACTTTCAGAAGTTTTGTGCAATGTCCAGAAGTGTTAAGAATGATTGTGTCACCTCTGAACATGTGAATTATTAATTGTGCACTAACCCTCTAATGAGTTTGCTTGAAGTTTGGTGTGAAGGAAGTTTTCAAGGGTCAAGAGAGGAGTATGATATACTATGATCAAGAGGAGTGAAAGCTCTAAGCTTGGGGATGCCCCGTGGTTCATCCCTGCATATTCTAAGAAGACTCAAGCGTCTAAGCTTGGGGATGCCCAAGGCATCCCCTTCTTCATCGACAACATCATCAGGTTCCTCCCCTGAAACTATATTTTTATTCATCACATCTTATGTACTTTACTTGGAGCGTCTGTATGTTTTTGTTTTTTTTTTGTTTGAATAAATGATTGTTTGGGAGAGAGACACGCTCCGCTGGTTCGTATGAACACATGTGTTCTTAGCTTTTAATTTTCATGGCGAAGGTTGAAACTGCTTCGTTAATTGTTATATGGTTGGAAACGGGAAATGCTACATGTAGTAATTGGTATAATGTCTTGAATAATGTGATACTTGGCAATTGTTGTGCTCATATAGATCTTGTTTAAACTCTTGCATCATGTACCTTGTACCCATTAATGAATAATTACATAGAGCTTGTTAAAATTTGGTTTGCATGATTGGTCTCTCTAAGTCTAGATATTTTCTGGTTGAGGTGTTTGAACAACAAGGAGACAATGTAAAGTCTTATAATGCTTACAATATGTTTATATGTGAGTCTTGCTGCACCATTTTATACTTGAGTTTGCTTCAAATAACCTTGCTAGCCTAAACCTTGTATAGAGAGGGAATACTTCTCATGCATCCAAATACTTGAGCCAATATTCATGCCATTTGTGTCCACCATACCTACCTACTACATGGTATTTCTCCGTCATTCCAAAGTAAATTGCTTGAGTGCTACCTTTAAATAATTCAAAATTTATCACCTCTTATTTGTGTCAATGTTTTATAGCTCATGAGGAAGTATGTGGTGTTTTATCTTTCGATCTTGTCATTTACTTTTGACAGACTTTCACAATGGACTAGTGGCACATCCGCTTATCCAATAATTTTGCAAAAAGAGCTGGCAATGGGGTTCCCAGCCCCAATTAACTTTCATTAATAATTCTCTTCACATGTTTTGCTCTGATTCATCAGTAAGCAACTTAATTTTGCAAATAGACACTCCTCCATGGTATGTGAATGTTGGAAGGCACCCGAGGATTCGGTTAGCCATGGCTTGTGTAAGCAAAAGGTTGGGAGGAGTGTCATCCATAAATAAAGAAAAGCTAAACTAAAGTACATGTGTAAACAAAAGAGAAGAGGGATGATCTACCTTGCTGGTAGAGATAACGTCCTTCATGGGAGCCGCTCTTGAAAGTCTGGTTGATGAGGTAGTTAGAGTGCCCACTACCATTCGTTGACAACAACAAACACCTCTCAAAATTTTACTTTTATGCTCTCTTTATGTTTTCAAAACCAAAGCTCTAGCACAAATATAGCAATCGATGCTTTCCTCTTTGAAGGACCATTCTTTTACCTTTATGTTGAGTCAGTTCACCTATTTCTCTCCATCCCAAGAAGCAAACACTTGTGTGAACTGTGCATTGATTCTTACATACTTGCTTATTGCATTTGTTATATTACTCTATATTGACACTATCCATGAGATATACATGTTATAAGTTGAAAGCAACCGCTGAAACTTAATCTTCCTTTGTGTTGCTTCAATGCCTTTACTTTAAATTATTGCTTTATGAGTTAACTCCTATGCAAGACTTATTGATGCTTGTCTTGAAGTACTATTCATGAAAAGTCTTTGCTTTATGATTCACTTGTTTACTCATGTCATTACCATTGTTTTGATCGCTGCATTCATTACATATGTTTACAAATAGTATGATCAAGGTTATGATGGCATGTCACTTCAGAAATTATCTTTGTTATCGTTTTACCTGCTCGGGACGAGCAGAACTAAGCTTGGGGATGCTGATACGTCTCCGACGTATCGATAATTTCTTATGTTCCATGCTACTTTATTGATGATATCTACATGTTTTATACACATTATATGTCGTATTTATGCATTTTCCGGAACTAACCTATTAACAAGATGCCGAAGTGCCAGTTCCTGCTTTCTGCTGTTTTTGGTTTCAAATCCTAGTAACGAAATATTCTCGGAATCGGACGAAATCAACGCCCAGGTTCCTATTTTTCCCCGAACCATCCAGAACACCCGAGAGCCGCCAGAGGAAGCCCTGGGGCCCCACACCACACCGCGCGCGGCCGAGGGGCCGCGCCGCCCTATGGTGTGGTGGCCCCAGCCCCCTCCGAGGCTGCCCTTCCGCCTATTTAAAGCCTCCGTCGAAAACCCATTACGGAGGACGAAACCCACAGAAACCATCCAGAGCCGCCGCCATCGCGGGCCAAGATCTGGGGGACAGAGTCTCTGTTCCGGCACCCTGCCGGAGCGAGGAAGTGCCCCCGAAGGCTTCTCCATCGACACCGCTGCCATCTCCACCGCCATCTTCATCACCGCTGCTGCCCCATGAGGAGGGAGTAGTTCTCCATCGAGGCTCGGGGCTGTACCGGTAGCTATGTGGTTCATCTCTCTCCTATGTACTTCAATACAATAATCTCATGAGCTGCCTTACATGATTGAGATTCATATGATGATGCTTGTAATCTAGATGTCATTATGCTAGTCAAGTGGGTTTTACTTATGTGATCTCCGGAGACTCCTTGTCCCACGTGTGTAAAGGTGACAGTGTGTGCACCGTGTGGGTCTCTTAGGCTATATTTCACAGAATACTTATTCACTGTTATGAATGGCGTAGTGAAGTGCTTATTTATATCCCTTTATGATTGCAATGTGTTTTGTATCACTATTTATCTATGTGCTACTCATGTGATGTTATTAAAGTAGTCTATTCCTCCTGCATGGTGTAATGGTGACAGTGTGTGCATCGTGTAGTTCTTGTCGTAGATTATGATCGTAATCTCTTGTAGGTTATGGAGTTGATTATCGCTATGATAGTATTGATGTGATCTATGCCTCCTTCGTAGTGTGATGGTGACAGTGTGCATGCTATGTTAGTACTTGGTTTAGTCGTGTCGATCTTTCATGCACTCTAAGGTTATTTAAATATGAACATTGAATTGTGGAGCTTGTTAACTCCGGCATTGAGGGTTCGTGTAATCCTACGCAATGTGTTCATCATCCAACAAGAGAGTGTAGAGTATGCATTTATCTATTCTATGTGATCAATGTTGAGAGTGTCCACTAGTGAAAGTCTAATCCCTAGGCCTTGTTCCTAAATATCGCTATCGCTGCTTGTTTACAGTTTTACTGCATTACTACTGCTGTGTTACTACTGTTTGTTTACTTCCCGCAATATTACTACCATCAACTGCACGCCAGCGAGCTATTTTCTGGCGCCATACTACTGCTCATATTCATTCATACCACTTGTATTTCACTATCTCTTCGCCGAACTAGTGCACCTATTAGGTGTGTTGGGGACACAAGAGACTTCTTGCTTTGTGGTTGCAGGTTGCATGAGAGGGATATCTTTGACCTCTTCCTCCCCGAGTTCGATAAACCTTGGGTAATCTACTTAAGGGAAACTTGCTGCTGTTCTACAAACCTGGCCTTGGAGGCCCAACGCCGCCTACAAGAATCGTAAGCGCGCGCCGCCAGCTCCGGCGTGTTGTACGTGCCGAGGGTGAGGCGGAAGCCACCGGCGCGTATCTCGGCGGTGAACCTACCGCTCGGACGCACTCGAACGCCACGGAAACCGGACGCCCCTCGACGACGTGGAGGCATCCCGGAGATGAATGAGCGGAGAGGGAGAGGGGTGCCGCGACGTGTGGTTGCGCCCGCACTCGTCGCTCTATATAGCGCACGCGGGGCACGGCACGTGTCAGCGGTGGCTACACGTCGCACGCCGGCGTCGGCGGGGCGAGGCACGTGGAAGCGGTGGCGACACGTGGCACGGGGACGCGACACGAGTGGCACGGCGGCGGTGCACAGGGGTGAAACATACACGACTATCCGTTTCATATGATGCGAGATGCAAATAGTTATATGGATGTCATATTCATGTTCATTGGATTTTTCTGATCAATTTTCATATATAAAACTTTTCTTTTTGAGTTACCATTTAAAAGTTATTGAAATAATAGTTTTTATTAAGAAAAAACAGAAAAAAACAGAAAAAAACAGCTCCAGCTCGATCCCGTCCCAACGGCTCCAGGCCGTTGGATTCAAACGGCCGCAGCCGTTGGATGCGCTTCACGCGATCTCTCCCACCCCCATTTGTCGCGGGTCGTGCCACGGCCCGCGATAAAAGGCCCCCCTTTTATCGCGGGTCGTGCCACCACCCGCGATAAAAGGGGGTAGGTATATAACCTGGGCGCCGCGGGCGGTGCCTCCACCCGCGACACCCGGAGGCCAGACTTAGAGATTTCAGCGCCGCCAGGCTGCCGAAATTTTCTGCCGCCGACGCCGTCGCCGCCACGAGCTCCTCCGGCGCCTCGTCGAGCCTCCGCCGCTCGTGCGCCGCCGGGCCGCCTCGCGCGGGCCGGGCGCGCCGCCGCTCCCCTCTCTCTCGATCCGCAGCTGGGCCGCCGCGCCGCGCCGCCGCTCGAGCTCCCTCCTCAGCCCCTTCGGCGCCGCCGCAGCTCAGCCCCTTCGGCGGCGCCGCCTCCCTCGTGCGCCGCCTCGGCCGCCTCGTAGTGCCGACTGCGCCGCGCCCTTGGCCTTTTTTTTTGTTAAATTGGTTATTTTGTTATTATTAGTTTTATGTAATTAGTTAATGGTTAAATAGTTAGTGATTTTGTATATTGTTAAATAGTTAGTTTATAGTTATTTTGTATATGGTTAAATAGTTAGTTTATTTTGTATATTTTATATATAGTTAGTTTATTTTGTATATTTTATATATAGTTAGTTTATTTTGTATATTTTATATATTGTTTAGTTATTTAGTTTAGTTTAATTATTTAGTATAGTTAGTTTATTTTGTATATAGTTAGTATAGTACCGACGCCGACACCGACGCCGCAACTCCCTCTCTTCTCGCCCTCTCGCGAAAACCATCGACGCCGCAACTCCCCTCTTCTCTCCCTTCTCGCGAACAACCGACGCCGACACCGGCCCTCTCCCTCTCGCCAACACATCTCTCTCCCTCTCGCGAAAATCACCGACGCCGCAACTCCCTCTCTTCTCTCCCTCTCGCGAAAACCATCGACGCCGCAACTCCCCTCTTCTCTCCCTCTCGCGAACAACCGACGCCGACACCGGCCCTCTCCCTCTCGCAAACACATCTCTCTCCCTCTCGCGAAAATCACCGACGCCGCAACTCCCCTCTTCTCTCCCTCTCGCGAAAACCATCGACGCCGCAACTCCCCTCTTCTCTCCCTCTCGCGAACAACCGACGCCGACACCAGCTTAGGATGGCAATGGAGCGGGTTTGGACGGATATACCAAAACCAGATCCATGCCCAAATCCATCAGCCTCGCTCTGCCCCGCCCATGAAAGTATCCATGGGCATGGATGTCGCTCCAAATCCAAATCCACTGGATAACCAGATATCCATGGATATCCATGTGTTTACGCACTATGCGCATGAACATAACATATTTGAGCAGAACACAAACATTTTAACAGCATTTCGATAATATTTCCATAGCATTTTCAGCAATAATTATGTAGGCAATGAATATGAAGAGGAGGAAGGATGACGGGATGAGAGTAAGCCCAGTCCTACCAGTGCGTCTCCTTGGCAGAGGACAGCTGGATTGACGGAGAGGTGGAAGGGAGAGCCGCCGGCCAAGCACTCCCTCACAGCGTACGTGGGAGTCACACGGGGAGGCCATGAAAGTAGTGGTAATGGGAGATTACGTGTTAGACTCACCGAGTTTGGCCTCAAGGTAGGGGCAGCTAGGCCTCGGTGAAATCCCATGTCTCACTGACATGTGGGATCACATGTTAGCCGGATATCTATTGGATATCCATGGGGCAAAACCTCTACCCATGCCTGCCCCATGAGTTATCGGATATCCGCCCCATGAAATCCGTGGGCATAATCATCCCTCCATACCCGTGCCCGTTGGGCCGGATATCCGTGGATACCCGAATCCGTGGATAAAATTGCCATCCTTAACACCAGCCCTCTCCCTCTCGCAAACACCTCTCTCTCCCTCTCGCGAAACCACCGACGCCGCAACTCCCCTCTTCTCTCCCTCTAGGGTTAGGTTAGTTTTTGGTTAGCTAGGGTTAGGGTTTGGTTTGGGTTAGAACATGTACTTATCGATTTAATTTTTTGCAGAAACAATGGATCCATTCGAACGGGACTTGGAACAGGAAGACATTTTCGCGAACATAATCCGCGATGGTGATGGAGAAGCCGGCGGCTCCGGTGATCATGGAGAAGCCGGCGGCTCCGGTGATCATGGAGAAGCCGGCGGCTCCGGTGATCATGGAGAAGCCGGCGGCTCCGGTGCTGGAGAAGCCGACGGCTCCGGTGATGGAGAAGCCGACGGCTCCGGTGATGACGAGGTATACGATTAGTATAGATGCATTAATGGAATTCTATATGTACATATGTATATAAATTAATTAATTTTTATTCTCTTAGGCCTCCGAAGATAAGTTGGACAAACGAGGCCCGGCAAAGAAGTTGACCAAAAAAGACCACTTCACAATTGAAGCTATATCACCGGAAGGCCAACCTGTGGCACCCTCACTTGTCAGAACGAAATTTAAAAATCAGTGCGGAGTTCTGGTTAGGGATTCTCTCCCGATCACTATTAGAGAATGGAACAAGACCAAGAAGGTGTCCGAAAATCAGGTTGCCGATAGGTACAAAAACACACTTTTTGACGACCTCATGGCACATTTCACTTTGCCAGATCTGGGATCGGAGTCTGAGAATGCTAAGCAGAGGGCGCTAGTGAAGAAATGGGCTCTTAAGAAGATGGGGGAACTTTTCCGGGCGTATAAGAACCGGTTATGGGCAACTTATAAGGCCGAGAAGAAGCCTCCAGTATTCGAGAACTATCTATCGAAGCAGGAGCATAATTGGGAAGAATTTGTGAAGTACAAAGAATCAGAGGAGGCTGTGAACCTGTCCAAGAAAAACAAGAAGAATGCAAGAAGAAATATCACCATCATACGGGGCGAGGGGGCTACGAAGTAGCCATGCCTAAGTGGGATGCACAAGAGGCTGAGATGGAGCGGAATGGGATCACTCCAGAACCCACGCGAGAAGGATGGGACATTAGGGCTCGAAATTGGTTCCTCGCGCATGGCTGTGAGTATGACATGAAGACAGGGAACATTGTTGAAAGTGACAGCAGGGTTAGGGTACCCAGGGAAAAATGGATTGAAGTGACGACAGAAATAAAGGCGGGAAAACTAAAGTTTGCTCCCGATAGAGAGAAAGACTTGCTGACGCTTGTCCTCGGTAATCCCGAGAAGGGAGGACGAACAAGAGGCTTCGGCCCTAGTGTTCCGTGGTCGCTTGGGTTTCCGGCCGACGCGGAGACTTATAGAAGCCGAGCGAGAGCTAAACAACGCGAGCTGCAGGTGCAGAATGACCGGATGGCCGAGTTCCAACGCCGACTTGACCAGCAGCAGCGGGAGATTCAGCAGCAACAGCTGGAGATAAATGAACTAAAAGGACAGCGCCAGCCAGATAATACCGCCGGCATATCTCAGCAGCGAGACAGCAGCGTTGCCGACTCGGAGGTGGCACCGCCTTTGAAGATGATAGATGGCGGTCCTGGCGACCCCATGGATGGAATCAAGGAGCAAACACCTTGTGATCTCCATGACGTGTTCAGGAACGTATCTGTTAAGGTGGCGGTCGGCTATGTCTTACCTGCATTTGGAGCTGAAGGTGAGCCGGCAACATGGCATGGCAATGAGATTCCAGCTGGCTATGCTCGTGTCGGGGTGGATTCAGTTGTACCGTCGTGGGAGACATTGCAGCTCGATATCCCTGGAGGTGATGGGGGGTTACACTCCGAGAGGTGCTGGGAGAAATCATTCTCTGGGAAAAGAAGAACATCAAGCTGCCAGGCTGGGTAGCCCCTAGTACCAGTCGTCCCAGGTCACCATCACCTCCTCCAGGTGATCGCAGGCCACCATCACCATCACCTCCTCCAGGTGATCGCAAGCCACCATCACCTCCTCCTACTGATCACATGTCGACACCATCACCCCATGGGTACGACGTCGACCACGACATCCGTAGTCCATCTCCATCTCCAGCGCCGCCGCCTCCGCCCACTAAGACTCGGTATGCACCCGGCCGGAAGCGTTTCAAGAGTCCTACCCGCAAGTTGTCGCCCCTCCCAAGAGTACCAAAGGTTCCTCCCCCCGTCCTTGGGATCTTACTGTCGAGCAAAATGCGGCCGCTGTTGCGAAACACAACTATGATCATTTCCATAAGCCAAAACCTCCAGCGCCAGAGCCATACACCGAGAAGCAAATAGCATATGCTACTTCTTTTCTGAACACACCATCGCAATATGACTTGCACGAGAAAAAGGATGACTATACACGCCACCTTGCGAGGGTAATTGATGACAAGGCTAAGAAGAAGAAGGAGGATGACGAGGCTAAGAAGAAGGAGGATGGCAAGGCTAAGGAGAAGGATAGTGCTAGCACGAGCAAATCATCAGCCGGGAAGAAGACAAGTGCACCCCTCAAGGCGCCCAAGCAAACGACAAAAGGCAAAAAAAGAAAGGAGTTTCCCAGCTCGGAGAACAGGCCAAACAATCGATCCCAGCACTCAAAGTGTTTGATGTTCCCAAGCTGTACCGGGAACATGGTGAAGGTTTCAATATGGAAGAAGCTGAGGCGCTAGCGGCTTCGATGTCCTGTACCGTGGAGGAATTGCTGAGTGCCGCAGATGTTGCACTACCCTTTGCTGACATAGCTCCTACATTTGTCTACGGGGCCGACTTGGTCAGTAGAGAGCGGCTGGATAAAATGCCAACGCATATGCGGAATTTGCATCAGTGGTACCTTGATGCGTGCAAGGAGAACCAAAGGTACATCGTGGCGAAGATCCCACGTGAATATTACTACCGAAAGGAGGAGATCCATATTGAGATGAATGAACTCTGGCAGTTATTCAATTTAGAAGCCCTCGACAAATCTCTCATGAGCTGCTATTGCTTGTAAGTTGTTAACTACATCTAAATTCATTTTCATTCAGTTCATGTTCGTTTTCATTGCATATACTCATTATATCTTATGTGTTCTCTTATGCAGACTGAAGATCAGTGAATGCAAAAGTAATAATATTATCAATATTGGGTTTGTTGACCCAGATAAAGTACATGTTCAAACGGTAAAGCATAGCGCGTTAGATACGGGGGGAAACCTACTAAGGTTTTTGGGGGAGCAAAATTTCTGTGATTCAATACTGTTTCCTTACAACTACGAGTGAGAGTCTTAATGATCTTTTATGCACATTCAGTTTTGCTTACTCAATGTTAAGTGTAATTCCTGACGTATATACATAAACATGTGCAGCTTCCACTGGATTCTACTAGACATTCAACTTGATAAGGGAATAGTTGAAGTAAGGGACCCAATGAGTAGAGGCCTGGACGGGTTCCGCGACTTGCAGAAGTTGCTCCAAGTGTAATTTCCTTCATCGCCGCGCTATATCTTTCGTGAGATATCAATTAATTATCCACTCATTCAATCATTCTTTTGTCTGGCAGGACTTGGAAAGCTTTCAAGAAAAACATTAAGGGTACCTGGGCAGAGAAGCTAACATTTACTACTGTACCGTGCGCCCAGCAGCCACAAGGGACGAATCTATGTGGATACTACGTTTGCGAGTTCATTCGCATGTTAACCACTGAGAAGCAGAACAATAATAAATTCAACGTAAGCAATAACATTCACAACTTTATTTATTTTCGTCAATATTTCGTTATCAACATTGATATAGTCATACTCATCATCTCATTTTCCTATATAGGTCGACTACATGCGGGACACACTCGAACCAAAGGAACACCTACTAGGAATTGCGGAGGAAGTGGCGGGAGTTTTGCTTAGAGAAGTAATAGACAACAACGGCTTGTTTAGTCCAAATAGGCGCTCTCCCTCTCCCAAAGTTTAATTAGTCCCGGTAGTCGTGAGCTCATGTATATATATATATGTAAGGGGAATCGACTTTTGTTTCCAATATTTGGTTGATCAATCTATATATAAATGAACGTGTGTACAACTTCTAGTAGCGTATAAATATATGCAACTTTTATTTCGAATAAAAGGGGGCGGTGGCGGGGGGGGGCTGCATCCCTCAAACCCTAAAGCAGCAGGTTTCTGCGAGCGCCACGTCGAGGACCTTTTGCCGCGGGTGGTAATACCGCCCGCGACAAAAGGGTCTGTCCACTGCGCGCCCCGCGTCTGCCACGTGGTCGACCATATGTCGCGGGTGGTAAGAGACCCGCGACAAAAGGTAGACCTTTTATCGCGCCTCCGTTGTCGCGGCTGGCCGCCCGCGACAAAAGGGGCTTACCACCCGCGGCAAAAGGCCTCTTCTCCACTAGTGTGTGTCAATATCCGGTAAAGCTGGACTTACGGACTGGATGAGTTACAAAGAGCCTACGAACTGACGTGGTTAGTTGAAAAATTTATCCAGGCTGAAAAAACGAGGCCACATTCTGATTTCCAAACTGCTTACTGTATAGCGTCTCCAGCCCGTAAGAAAATTTTGTAACAATATGTCCGTACGTGTAGCATTAGTGGGAGCACGAGCCTACTTGCAAGGCGACGTGAACAGTGGATCTGCAGCTAGTGGTGCCCCATTTGGGCTGCCCCTCATTGGCCCATGCCCATGCCGCAATATGGGATGTCCATATTATTTTATTTCATCTAACCCTCAAAAAAAATTCTTAACTAATATTCTGTTTATTTTTAGTGATTCCTTAATTCAATTCCGATTTCTTACTAAAACTATTTAAGTCTTATAAGAATTACTTGATGAGTTTCTCTCTTACTCCAAACACATTTATAGTACTCAATCAAAAGAGTATCCATAAGCATGTGAACTAGCTGGTTCGGTAATAGAAGGCATGACTCCGGAACATTTCAGATCAATAACCAACAGAGAGACCTGGACGCCCACGATGGCTCCTACACATACACCAATAAGGTCAAGTAAACATTGTGTTACTTAAGTGCTAATCCTTTTGCTTCACGATATTAGTGACAACCTAAGGCGAGACTTTGGTATCCTCGTGATTCAACAATTTAATCTCTATACATGTTATCCTCGTTCTACTTTCATCATCTTTTCTTGTTACATATTTTGATGTCCTCGTAATCGTGATCACAATGTGTCTGGCCATGTGATAGGGTGAGACCGTAATATCAAGAAGGCCTAGGGTGTACCTCTCCGTCATCAAAGTCTTGAACTATCCAACTTCCAAGACACGATTTCTGATGTACCTAAATATCACTGTTATGATCAACCTATTACATGTAAGGTTTGATGACAGTCAAATTAAATATTCCAGTAAGAGGGCACTTGATACTCATGGTCTAAGGACTTCTGCATGTCAAAACCACTACAAGAATGCCCCCTTACCAGGCAGATTATTTAGATGGCACAAGAGAAAAGTACCAACAATTTTTTTTGTTCAACCGATGGACATTCCTGGTGGCAACAAAGCCCCGCACACATATTTTCACCATGGTAGATCCTACACCAGTGGAAAAGTACTCCTTGTTAGGGGGCTGGCAATCCCGGCTCCATTTAATGCTATATCCAGCTACAAGGGAGGCACATAGTAGAGCCTCATGGATTTTGAACGACGTGTTGACTGGTCACCAGTGTCCCACTACTTTGAAGCTGTAGGTCTAGTACTATTTGCAATGTTACTATTTTCATATTGATAGCTATAACTAATAATTTTTGTGTATCTGAAAAAATGTGCCAAGCATTATTACATGGAAAATCTATATTTTCCAAGTTTCAACTTCACTTGCACATATAATCATACATTTCCAATGCACATAAGATATGATTTATTTTTTCTATTCTAAAACTTCACTGGCATGCATGTCCCACCGAAATCCACGTCGTTCGAGGAGTACTAATATCTCCCCTCTGTGAGGGATTTCGATTCTTGTGTTCTCGCTCGATTCGCTGAATTACAACAATTGAGATCTAGGATGACTTTGGAATCTCAAAATTAGATGTGGAATTTGGCCAATCTGTGGTCCATTACCCATTATGGGCCCTTATAGAAAGTGTAGCCCAAAAACAAACCTTTATCCCCACATAGCACTTTCCACTCCCACTCTTTATATAACAGTCAGGGAACCCTAGTTCGGCTTCCAAGTCCCACATCATATCCTCACTCCTGCGCACTCCCACTCTCCATGCAAAGCCACAAACAACCAACCAAAGTTATTAGCACTGGTCTCTCTTGTTCATTAGTAGGCGAACTCCAGGCCCTAGACCTTGCCGGGCTCTTGAATCCGCACGGTGTATTTTGCGTGGCTCTTGAAGCTACATCGAATATTGCGCCACTCTTGAATCTGCACCGGATCTTGCGTGACTCTTCAGTCCGCGCTGGACTGGTCCACTAGCGGGTTTGCTCTCCATCTTATTTGCACATCCCCTTTCATCTTGTTAATCCATATTTGTGTGCTTAGTCCTTTATATATACTAAGAAAACGGCTATAGATGGATGGCTTACCCACGGCACAACGAAATTCTAGTGCGCCGCCGCTATTACCCATGGCGCAACAATAAAAGGTGGGCCACTAGTATGCCCTTTCCGTGGTTCACAAAATAGGACCCCCTGGGAAAGTTGGGACAAGGGTTGCCGCTATGTGCTTCCACGTTGTAGTGGCGCACACAAATACGATGTGCCACGGCTAACCTAATCCGCGTGGCATACCATATTTCTGTGAGCCACAGGTATTTGTGGTCCCGGTGCCAAATTCGGACCAGAAATACCTGTGGAAGTTTAAAATGTAACAACCGCCTGCGCGCAGCAACGTGCAGTGTTTCCATGATTTGATCGATCACCCTGTTCTTGTGACTGCCTCGAAGTTTAATTATGGAACACAACAATGTATTTGCCGAATGTCTTTCGACCGGACATATCACGGACATCTCCTCCGAGTACCAGCACTCGGCACAGAAACGGGACATAAAAGAACCTGAAAATGGCGAAGAGCCTCTTTGCCGAGTGCGTGAGAAGCTTGGAACTCGGCAAAGAACTCGTCTACGTAGCCATCTGTGCGCCCACTACCTTTTATGATACAAGTTAAAGAAGAAATTTCGCGCTAAAAATAAGTATGAGAAAGGCAGGAGTTTTTCTACCATTACTCCGGATCAAGGAAAAGGTGACCCTTAACTCGAATCTGGCCATATTCCAGCGGAATTGACAGGAGGTGTTCTTCTCTTATTGTGTAATTGTGTGAAATGAGTTGCGGAGGTGTTCTTCTCTTATTGTGTAATATTTTGGCTCAACCGTAGTTTACGCCCCTTGTACCTGCTTCACAAAAAACCTGTTTCGGCAATCGGAAAATGAAAAAGAGGGTTTACGTTCTCACGATAGTAAAACCTTGCACATAACATTGCTTCCCGTCCTAGGGGACACACATGTGCGCAATCTGGCCTCGTTCTGGTAAACCATGCGTGCCCCTTGGTCATAGCCTAGACCGTTTGACCTAGAAACCATAGAACTCCGTAGATGGTAGCTTTTTTTCCATAATAACTGTCGTATTCCAATTTATATTTCTTTTCGCATCTAAGTCACATAAAATGATGCCTTGCGAAGGTCTCGCATTTGTCTGTTTTTTATTTAGTTGTGCTCAAAATGGGACCCACAAGACGTCCTGTTTCGCCGCATCGAGCGCGGGAGCACACCGATTTGGAAACGAGCGAAACCGAAAGACAACCGTATATAAAATGACGGAGCCGGCTCGTCTAACCTCGCTTCTACCAAGTCAGGACCCTGACATAGGCTACATCCACCACACAAAGCTTATCTAAGGGTTCTCCTGGGCTTAGTACTAGTTGTTGTTGTTGCTGCTCAGTTTTGGAGGGAAGAGGCAGTGATGTGCTCAGTTTACCGCCAAAATATTCTTTCATCTCTTTCCCTTGCCTGTCGCGAGTTCCCGCCATCTCAGAGTATGAGCATCCATGTAAAAACAACGGGTTCAAAAGGAGCGATTTTTTTAAATTATACATTTTTCAGCATTTTTATAACTAAACGCAGTTTTCAAATTTTACGAATTTGTGACTCGCTAGATAGCGGCCGATCGGCTGGCAGGTGTCCGATCGGCACACACTAGCTGCCGACCAGGATAGGCACATGTTATGATATACCTGGTCGGTTAACAGTCGGCCGATCGGCTAACAATCAACCGATTGGCCGATTGTCGAACGGCCCTACATTTAGAAATTTTTGAAATCGTACATTGTTCATAAAATTTATAAAAATATGTGTATTGTCGAAAAGTTCTTTTGGCACTCGGGCACCAGTGATCCTGCCATGTGCAAGCTCTGTGCACCGTCCGTTCTCTTCCGTCGGTTCCATCCAATTGTCCATATGCTGGTAGTACACGAACAGCTTCTTTTTTTTTGAAAGAAAGGCAAAAATTTTGCCATAATTCATTAAATAAGGAGAAGTCAAGGAACAAAGTTTTAGGATTACAATAACAACGAGGCCAAAGCCTACTCTCCCGCAATTAAAAGACCCAAATATTTCGCACCGGCTACAACCCAAGTTCTAGCTTCCGACTTAATTCTATCGAAAATGATGGTCGGCAAAGTACTTTTGTTTTTGAAGGTCCTCGCATTCCTCTCATTCCAAATCTCCCAAGCGACGAGCATAAGGAGGGAGGCCATGGCCTTCCTTCTTCCGCCATGAGAAAGAACCATGGAAGTCCACCAATGCTCCACACTATCGAACTCATGCCAAGAGGCGGGGTCAAAATCGTGGATGTGAAGGCAATCCTTGATCATGGTCCAAATACGGATGGAGAGGCGGCATTTGAAGATAAGATGGGCTGCTGATTCGTCATGGCAACGACAAAGGAGGCAAATCCTCCCATTAGGTCACCCGCGTCTCTGGAGGCGGTCCGCTGTCCAAACCCGATTTTGTATGATAAGCCAAGAGAAAAGCTTGCATTTTGGTGGTGCCCAAGCCTTCCAAACGACCAACTCCATTGAAGAGCGTATGGTACCGGCGAATTGCGCCTTGTAGGCCGACGAGCAAGAGTATGCCCCGTTCGCAGTGAGCTTCCAAACAATTGAGTCCGGCACACCGTCTTGGAGAGCGATATGCGAGGTATGTTGCCAAAGCAAGGTAAACTCATGAAGGTTTTGGACCGATAGGCCCGCGGAAATGTCAAGATGAAGAATCCAAGCATCATTATTGATAGACTTTCGCACGTTCCAAAGTCACCATTGGTGATGGAAATAAGGCTAGCTTCTGGAACAGCTTCTTTTGGTATTTGTCTAAGTATATCTTCAGCCAAGCTGTATTTCTTTGGTGCGCATTTAATGAGGTGCAACGTGTTCTTGGACCTATATGCACGGCAGCATTCTGCCAACTGCTGACCATTGCAGAGTCACGTCACTTATTGAGATCAATCTAGACCTGGGATCACATAACAAGTGATTAGCTCCAGTATATTTTGTCGGTCGTTCTTATTTATTACAATTTGTTGGGTTGGGGCTGTTAGTGTCCGAAAATAGCGCCAGATAGAGCGTTTGGAAAAATGCCGCCGCGTGGTGTCGATTTTGGGGTGCGTCTGTTTTCAGTCCCGTTCCCTAAATAAAAATTTAAACAGCTTAAATCCAACCGGAAAACACTACGTAAACAGCTTGGAGTCGGCCTAACCAATGACGAGAAGGACGAAGACGAAGGCCACGACAAGGAGGAGGACGGTGGCCAGGGAGATGCCCTGTTCATCAATGGCGTTGCACCGCCTCTGCACTACGTAAATTACTTTCTATCAAAAAAGAATTATCAGCGTCGAGCTATCCTCAATGCAAATAGTCAACCAAAATGCGTCGGGCCAGTAGAGATGCTCTAAGGGCCAAACATACACACTAGAGTCACTAGCAGCATTACCGAGTTGGGAGTTGTAGATCAATTTCTGATGGATTGCGGACAAAGCGGCGGCACCGGGACACTGTGATGGGCAAAGGGCCTCTTGGCTAGGGGAAAGGGAAATAGGGGAGGAAGGTGGGGAAGGGCGGATGCCGTGGCGAGCAGTGGATGGTGGTGAGGCCATGACGGCGAGTCATAGATGAGTAGGCGAGAAGAGGTTGGTTGGCTGTCGAATGGTTCAGTTAAACAATGACAAAGCGCAGCTGGATTTGTCACACGATTCATTTTAGCAACAGCTACTAGTAGGCTAGTCATAGTGCTAGTATCATGCACATTGGTCCCACTGATGTGGCAGCCAATTAAGGAGGACAGAGGAGATTGGAGTAACATAGGTGGATACCGTATCATAGCGCATATTACGAGAAAACTTAATGCCAAGCAAATCTTGTACACACATTTGCATTGAGATTCTAAAAAGTAATAAATATAGCATAGCTATGATACTACTCAATGATACCATCCATTATTACTACAACATGTAAGGCTGTTGCTGACCCAGCCTGCTGAGCCTATCCTGGCGGGGTGCCTTTACAGCCGTGGGATTTTCCAGCTTAGATGATCTACATCGTTCGTTCGATCTGGTCGGCGTGTTTTTTTTGGCACTTTACTCTTTGTGTCTTCTCTGGCTGACATTTGGTCCCACTTGCTACAAGCCACAATTCACAACTATGGGTAAATCTTCAAAGGTGCGAAAAGGAAAAAGAGAAATGCTAGCTATCAGCCGGGGGATTTGGCTCGCTCGTCCTCCGGGTCCAGCGCGCGCCGCGTGTCCACAACGAGAGAATACAAGTGGCCCCACCATGTTCTTCCGTGCTTGTCTTTATCCCCTTCCTTCTCCTTATCCTCTTCGTTGTGTCCTCTTCCACCTCTTCTCCCGCAGAAGCTCCGCTGTCCTCTCCCGCTCCGCCGCAGTTAGTTAACGCCATGTCGCCTCCCCCGCTGCCCCTATGTCCCGTCTCCCATCTCCCAGTACCTAATCGGTCTGAAACGGTGCTCGGCGACGGCGAGGACAGCGCTGCACTCGCTCCGAGTTGTGGGATGGCAGTGTTGCCTCTCCACCGGTGGCCAACATCCTCGCCCGGCATCTCCCTCTGCCCCTCCCTCTCTACTCGAACGACGGGCAAGGTGCAGATGGTGCGCTGCCATGAGCGGTGAGGCGGCGCTCCTAGGTGTGGCCAGAATGCCAGATGCTACCGTCGGCTGGCTGCGCTGCTACCATGGTTGTACGAAGTTGCTACCGACGGCGAGCGACCTTGCTACGTGCGGCGGCGACTGGTACGTATGTCCGGCGGCGTGGCTACAAGCAGCAGCGGCCTTGCTACGTGCGGCGGCGGCGGTTGGTACGTCTGTCCGGCGGCGTGGCTACAAGCAGCAGCGGCCTTGCAACGTGCGGCGGCGGCGGCTGGTACGTCTGTCCGGCGGCGTGGCTACAAGCAGCAGCGGCGTCTGGTACGTCCGGCCGGCGGCGCTGCAAGCATCAGGGGCATCTGCTGCGTCCCGGCGACGGCGCTGCTACTAAAGGACGGTGCTGCTGCTGCTACAAGCGGCGGGGGCGCCTGCTACTTGGGGCCGACGACTCTGCTGCAAGCGGCGGTGGTGCCTGCTACGTCCGGCCAGCTGCGCTGCTACCAAAGGCCGGTGGCTCAACTGTAAGCCTTCTACGTCCGGCCAACTCCGTTGCTACCTCAGGCCGGCAGTGCTGCTGCAAGCAGCGGCAGCGCCTGCTACGTCCGGCCAGCTTCGGTGCTACTGCTACCTCAAGTCGTCGCCGTCCCCCGGGTAGCAAATTCTTCGAAGATTTGTAGCAGATTTTTTTTATACCAATCCACTGAACTTTTGTAGCAAGAATCTCCTCGTATAATGCAATTTGTTCTTCACGGAGGCAAATCCTTAAATTGTTTGTAGCAAAAAAAATCCCTTTTTCATGCAAATACAGACAATGGTTGTAGCAGAAATTTCCAGGATTTTTAACCCATTTTTTCTTCACCGGATGCTTCCATTATCAACTCCGCTAGCAGGGGCGGAGCTCCCAGCGGCCGATGAAACGGCTGGAGAATCTGCGTCGCGGTCCTCTCCGGCGGAGTCCTCCACGGCGGCGTTCTCCTCGGCGTGCAGGTCTCTCACTGGATCGGGTCCGCCTGGTTTTCCCGATGCGCGGAGGCTTCACTTTCGGAACCATGGGGAATTTTCTGTGTGCGCGTGGACCCGAGCGGGATGAACGTGGGACACGTGTCAAGCAGAGGACCCGGGGGATCGGGGGATTGGATCCCCCGGGGGACGCTCAGCACTACCCAAGGAAAAAAGGGACCGCTTTGCCTCGCACGCTCAACCCCCAGACCCGGCAAAGAGAGATGCAGCCCATCCATTCTCCCTTTCCACTCTTTCCTTTCTGCTCTAGGGTTCACCGCCTCCACACCCGCCGCCTCCACGCCAGCCGCAGCTGCCCGCTCCCATCAAGATCCGGCCGCCGCCCCGCTCAACACGGCCAGCAGTTCTTCCTCGTGCATCTTCTCGATCGCGCCTCCTTCCAGCTGTCACTCCCGGCCTCATCTCGACCATCACGGTGCCAGGCGCGCAGCGACGGGGGTCGGGGAAACTCTGCTCCAGGGGGTTTCGTGGGGCCATGGAAGAGAGCTTAGGCAGAGGGGCCGACGGCTGTCTAGCCTACGCAGAAGGTGCGGGGTCTGGATGGGGCTTGGAGGTGCTTCATGTCCCCTGCTGAATTGCTGATCTACATGATAATAAACAGTGTAGGTAGAAACTGAACTCAGGTGTGTATCTCGCCAACTAGGAGCTAAATAGACAATCAGTTGAGCTGCAAGAATGGTCTGAGTTGTAGAACGTGCATCAATTAGTCAATTTGGGTCTTACCCATGCGCAGAGGATGAAGCTCACATTCCATTCTGTGAATCTATTGCCGCACAGCTAAATTGAAAGACTTAAATTGGACTAAATTGGGTAGCAGTATCAGGTGAGGTTTTGAGAATACAAAATAAGGCTCCATTATTTTCGATGCAACTTTTACTTAGAAGCCTGCCCAACAAGTGTTACCAGAATGTCAAAACTTTTGAATTGTTTGTGTCGTACTGGCAGGTACAATGGCCTTTTTTAGTGTTTTAGGAAGAGATATATCATACTCTACACTCTGATTTGGGGAAAGTGACGGCGGTGGTTGTTGTCGTTCCTTCAAACAGCTGATTTTTGGGGAAAGTGCCGGTGATGGGTGTTGTCATTGCTTTGGCATATGTGTTTGGTTGTTCTCAGTAGTGCTTGTGTCCGATCTGTTTCCCTTGGTTCGATTGGCTATTTTGTGTGGGGTGGCGCGGCCAGGGTACAGGGAGCTGGAGCGAGAGAGGGTGATATGGTGGTGTAGTGATGCGACAATGGAGATGGTGTTTCGGTGAGGAGAGGCCTTCAGCAGATTCTTGCATGGCACAAGGAGGACCTAACACATTCTGGGCAGCATGTGGTGTTCTTCTGGATGGAGAGGAAGATGCCTGCACAAAGGTGGGGGCGGGGATAAGCAGAGAGAGAGGTGGCGTCTGCCTTGCCATCTGTTTGCTCCCAAAAATGTATCCTCTTCTCGCAATGGTGGAGCAGTTGCTGCACAGTCGCCGCCGCCGCCGTCAGTTGTGGCCGGTTACGTGTGCATGAGCATCCTTATTCTCTTTTCCCTGCCACCACTGCCGTGGTGCACAAGATGACTTGCAGCGGTGAGACCTGGCGCCGCCTTGGCTTCCATCTTTTTGTGGATGCCTCTTCACTGTCAGGTACAGCTGCTCCCTCTCCCCTTCTGTTCCCAAATCAATGATTCACTTAAGTAGTTAAGTATCTCATTATTAGTAGTTGAGTATCACTTCTTTCAATTCTTTCCTTCATACATCTGAAGGAAGATATGAGATAAGCTCATCCATTTATTGAGATTGTGTTCTTATAGGTAGTGTGGAGAACTGGATATGAAGTCTGTAGACCTCGGTAAAACCAAGATGGATAGAAAAGCCAAGTTGTATGGAAAAAAAAGTTATCCTAGGCCACCGCTGTAAATAGTGAAACAACTTGTATTAATTAGTAGAAGTTACAATAAACATTTACTAGAACTGCATATCAATAAATATCAGATGACTGCAAACTAAAATTTAGCAAAGTGGTTATTTTATTTTGTTGCTACACTATAATGTTCAGCGATCATAGTGCAATTGTTTTATCTTCGCCATGTCGTTGAAGTCATTCTTAAGTTGTTCATTCTGAAGCATTTGTATATACCAAAATGGTTATCACCCCGTTATGAGTTGGAGCTGTATCTTACATGACAAGAATTAGACTGTGTGTGATAGTAAAGTTTTTTTTTGTTTATCTTTAGCCATTCAGACAACTAATTTTAGGTGGTAATACTTTATCCGGTACAACATTTGGCATGCCATTTCATGTGTGTTGTATCTTCATGCCGTCTACTGATGTATCATTATCTTTCTTGAACATCGATACCATACCAATATAAATATTTTGTTATGTATGGTTGTATGCTATACTATTATGAAAATGGTCCCTAAGGATTAGTTATAGGGGCTTTTTATTCATGACCAACTGTATTTACTTCTGACTTCCTTTCGTGCGTACTTATAAGCACTTCATGCCCCTGTGGTAGATTGAGCTTTTTTTCTTTTGGCAAAGAGGCTGATTAAGAGCCTATTTCAAAATTTCACCAAAATCTGGAGAAGTTCTCTGGAACCATCCATATAAAATGAACTTTGTGAGAAATGTTATAAAAAAAGTAATACACATTTTCTAGGTTTATAATGTGTTTGTTTTTATACTACATTCACTATCGACAAATGACCTTGTTGTTAGGTTTACTGAACTGCCGGGTGGACTGGAGGGTGGTGCTGACCCTCCAAGTTTCCAATGAGCTGAAAATTGGAAGCTGCTTAGGAGGCAATGCTTGGACAGTCAATTTGTGAGATACGCTATTATTGAGTTGAAGATAACATCATGTCGAGTGAGGATTCTCTTGTGGGTCACGAATCTTTGACACGGAAGAGGAGTTAGAAGCGGAACAGGAGGAGATGGCTTATGCAACTGGAACACAGCCGCCACTACCAATGTAAAAGTAGTATACTCTGGTTTCTAATTTTGTGCAATGGCCTCATGTGAGTCATCTATGTGATTCTCAATACATGGAGGCCCCAGTCGATTATTTCCCCATTTGGCCTCTATTTTACTTTCTGTGTTAATAGTTGAATGATTTTACCTTTATTACATTTTGGAAGGAAAATATATCATGTATATAATTTGCTGCTTGCTGCCCATGATTCCCAATGAACCTAAGGTGCAGTTTACGGCAAAAATCTTCCCAATAAGACCCATCGCCCAATCATCTTCATGTTTTTTGTCTTATCTTATGTGATTTTTTTTTATTTTCAGCAACCGCTAATTGTTATTGCTTCTATGTTCAGCTCCTTTAGGAGTGTTCTCCACCTAGAGAAACAGGAATGTGATAGGCTGAAGGATAGAAAAAAACATATTATGGCTTTTATTCCAATGTCTTTGGTACCTTTGGATGATCCATGCTTTTTAGAGGTTATTTCAGGGTTTATTTCGCCGTTCTCTAAATAATTTGTGGTGCTCTCCATTGTAGAAATCATGGCATTTTTTATTGTCGTTTGTTATAAATACACTTTCTGTATGAATACTATCTTGTGTTTCGCTTATATTGATCTATGGTCGATATTCTGAATTTCTTATATTTCTGATTTTTTATATTGGTCTAATTGTGTTTTAACCATATACAGATATACCCAATCCTTTTAGGTTTATTCATTGCATCGTTTGCTTTGACGTCACTATTATTTGTTGTGGTTCAGGCAACATATTTTACTGCTGAAAATGGTACTGGCCAAAGCTTTTCTCAGCTATATAGTATTGTTAGCAATTTTATTTGAGTTCCCTTGCAGTGGGATTTGAATTTAGATCTATGATGAACATTTGGATTCTATTCCATGTGTGCATTATCGTGTTCGTTTAAGGGAGCTAATTGACTCACGATGTACATTTTAGTATTTAGGTGTTTTGCTCTGATTTTCTCACAATATTGGTAGCATATAATTTAGGGCTGAGTAGTGCTCTGGTATGTGCTATATTCTTTCCATGTTTGTTCCATGACTAGGAACTTTGAAAGGAATCGATAGGCGATTCCCAGTTATCAGCTCGCCACTCAGGTATTGGAAACATTAAAGGCTTGTGCATTTGCTTAGTAATAAGTAATCATGGGTGACTTACTATTTCATATGGTGGACTCAATTCTTCTCAATTTTTGAGCATTTCCTGGAAATGATGACCACAACCAAGCAGGCGACGTATGACTTCTCTTTTACATGTGCTTTAGTTTGTCAAGCATCTGGGGAAACATATTGATTTGCATCTTAGAAAGAAATCCACCGGTCTTTTATTCCAAGCCCTCACACAATTCTTTTTTTATCTATATTGGGATTTGGAGTCCGCACGAAGCATTGTAGTATTTAGATAATCTATTGAGACTTGTTATGCACTACTGTGTCGTGCGTCAATATAGTTGCGTGAAACAAACACAATTTTCAAGTACAGGACATTTATCTTCAAGTACATTAGTGGATGTGCCATACTGTAGCTGAACTACCATATATGGCCATGCCACATTCTCTACATTATTGTACTTGACTTTTTAGCACTACATTGGAGATAGCAAGTTTTTGGTCTTAAACACCTACTGACGGCTAGGGACAATAATCAGGTGTGTAAACTGAAACTTCAGTCTGGGCTCATGCTAAATTGAGCATTATCTTCCAAATTTATTAGGACCATGTTCCTACAGGCTAAGTCAAAAGTAATACGTATAAAGAGTTTTCGTTGCATTTAGAAAAAAATGCATATGCATGGCATCTCTTTTGATAAACCTACTATTGAATATATCTGGCTGAAATTGAGCTTTATATAACTAAGTCCAAGTTTTGCTGGATGTAAGGAAGAATTATTCTGAGATCCTAAAAATATAATCTATTCAAGGCAAGCAGTTTTGACTGCATGGATAATTAAAAGTTTACACAGGAATTCTCTTCTGGTACAAATCCCTGATGCTGCTTTCTTTCCCATACGGAACAAACCTTGATCGAAGTTTTGGAGTACAGAACACCATTCCTTCATGTTCAGAACTCATGTGCAAACTCGCACCAGACGGCGGGTAAACTGATTTGTTTTTATTTTGTATTTTATCGTGAACCAGTTTAGCTTTTGTAACCATATCCGGAACATTTTGATTACTGGAATTTATTTGAGCTTGCGTGAAGACAAATTATGTCTAATTTCTTCTTCTTGTGGCGGCTTCCTGCTGCCGACATGAACTTCCATCCATATTCGCTGCTTTTATGTAAGATGCCTCAGTGTATTTCTTAAAAAAAAAACTTATACCATGTCGCAGCTATATTCTGGTGTAGTATACTTATTTGATTCAGCAAATTCACAAGTTTTTTAACCCTTAGTCGGTTTCATTTGTCACCTTAGGAAATCTGTAAATTTCTGTTCCAGTTAAGAGACATTCAGATGTATATGTGTAGCCAATTAGTCTGGCAAGAAAAGAAGTCTATATGGCTGTACCTATAAATTGGAAACCTGTAACTATATATCCATTGATGAAGTGTGTTATGACCGGCCTGGTGGCCCAACCGGCCAGGCCTAAGTTAGGGGCTTAGCCCAAGTTAGCAGATTAGGGTTTCGCAATTCTCTTATAAATACAAGTTGTAATAGACCATATCGATCAAGCAATAAACAGATCTTATAGATCGTTATTGCCGACTCCTTGAGGAGTCGGTCTTCCCTGCCCTAGCCGCCGCTTCTTCCCTTGCGCCGCCTTCCTCCAACCTCGCGACGGCGGCCAGCCGCCGGCGCCGCCTTCCTCTCCCTCGTCCAACACACTTCCACCCCTACAATCTGCGTAACCGGCCTGGTAGGATCACAGATCCTATCAATTTGGTATCAGAGACCTCTACGATCATGTCTTTGAGCCAGCCCACCTCCACCACCGCCGCCGCCTCCGAGACGCCGCCGGCCTCCTCCGCCGCCGTGCCCCTGCCGCCGCCCTCCACGGGCGTCGCGGCGCCCGGCAGATGTCGCCGGCGCCGCCCCCCTCCTCTCGCAGCAAGAGCTCTCGACGGCCATCCGCGACCTCGCCACCGCCGTCCAAGGCATCCGCCTGTACCTGATCGGCACTCAGGGATGACCCCGCCGCCGCCGCCGCCGGCCCTCCGCCTACTCGGCTGCGCGTTTCCGCCCGTCCAGGGCGTGCCCGCCCCGCCCCGGCCTCGCCGCCCCCGCCGTGGTCGTCGTGGCAGCCGGCCCCCGGCGCCGGGCCCGCCTCGCTGCCCCAGTCATCCAGCGGGTGTCGTTCCCGCCGTCGCCCTCGCGGCTCCCGGCGTGGGTGACCGCGACGGAGCCCCCGCCCGTCTACTCGTCCGCATCGGCGCCTCCTCCCGTCTACACGACCGCCGGGGATCCTCCGAGGCCCTCCTTTCCGGAGCCGGCATACTCGCGCTTGGCGGAGCCTTCCGCTGGCCGCGCGGAGTACCAGGGCGCCGCCGGCCCAACCCCCCCACGCTACGCCAAGCTCGACTTCGCCACGTACGACGGCGTCGAGGACCCCCTCAACTGGCTCAACCAATGCGAGCAGTTCTTCCGAGGGCAGCGCACCCTCGCCTCGGACCGGACTTGGCTCGCCTCGTACCACCTCCGCGGCGCCGCCCAGACATGGTATTACTCCCTCGAGCAGGACGAGGGCGGCATGCCCCCATGGGACCGCTTCCGCGAGCTCTGCCTTCTACGCTTCGGTCCCCCGATTCGCGGCAGTCGCTTGGCGGAACTTGGGCGTTTGGCGTTCACCACCACGGTGCAGGAGTTCCCGGCCAGCCGACCGCCCTCCCCCGACACCACCAGGCCAGGCGCTCACGGCCGTGACTCATGCGCGGGGCACTCCGATCCAGCCGCGACGCGGCCTTTCCGTCGGCTGACCACGGCCGAACAGCTCGAGCGCCGTCGTAAACGGTTGTGCTTCAACTGCGACGAGCTCTATGTACCGGGCCACGTTTGTCCACGCCTGTTCTACTTGGAGACCGTAGACGACATTGCGGCTGATGTCGTCGCAGCTGGGCTGGCTGACGCGGCCGTCTCCCAGGCCGACACTGTTCCGGGATGAGTTCCACCAGCAGTTTCCAGCTATCCAGCTCGAGGACGAGCTGTTTGAGAAGGCGGGGAGAGATGTTATGACCGGCCTGGTGGCCCAACCGGCCAGGCCTAAGTTAGGGGCTTAGCCCAAGTTAGCAGATTAGGGTTTCGCAATTCTCTTATAAATACAAGTTGTAATAGACCATATCGATCAAGCAATAAACAGATCTTATAGATCGTTATTGCCGACTCCTTGAGGAGTCGGTCTTCCCTGCCCTAGCCGCCGCTTCTTCCCTTGCGCCGCCTTCCTCCAACCTCGCGACGGCGGCCAGCCGCCGGCGCCACCTTCCTCTCCCTCGTCCAACACACTTCCACCCCTACAATCTGCGTAACCGGCCTGGTAGGATCACAGATCCTATCAAAGTGTCTTTCGATATATGAAGGCTAATTGGAAAACAAAAAAGATTTAGTCTGTGTTGCATTTGTGGTTGTCTCACTGTAGCAGCTAGCTAACTGAAGTCTTCAAAGTTTCTTAAGCTAAAGTTTTATTTTTGAGCCATATGTGTATAAGCAAGTAGCAATAGTTCTAGAGGTCAACTGATTTTACACGATGTTGTTTCAGCTGCTAGGAGTCTGTTGGATGCTGGGAGGAAATATGATCACCTGATATTTCCTTTTTTTTGCATTGCTATCTAGACGTGAGTGAGATGGTATGATGGAATCCAGGTATTTTAGAGGAGGCGCACACTTTGGCTGAGCCAACTTATGGATTATGTTGCCCTATGTCAAGCTAAGCAGGTTTGTATGTAGTCTTATAGTTAGAATGTCCCATTTGAAAAACAATCTAACACCGCTGATTTCTATATTTTGTTCCTCCTGATGCGAACATAGAGTATGTATATATTATGAATAAAAGAATATTCTGTTGTTTAGCTTGGGGCGTGCTCATTAGAAACCTTAGAATACCTATCAAAATAAGGATTTGGCTAACTATCAATAGTTCAGAATTTATCAGTGTATCACACTATAAACAACTTAACTACTCATCCTGAAACATATATAACAAGATTTGTGGATTGCTGATCGTGCTTGCCACACGATATCCTGAAACATATATGTTGGTTTCAATCAGACAAACTAATAAATATCAACACAAAAAATAGAGATCCTAGCTCGCTTCATTTTCACGATCCCAACTTTTTAACCTCTTCTGATTAGAATTCTTAGAGATAGAGCCAACAAGATATGGCTTCCCTAATGTCAACCATTGGTCAAAGGTTTGGCTTACGAAAAGGATGAACATTACAAAGATCAATCATCCATGAAGTTCACAAGATCAGCACATTCTAGAGTATTTTGAGTAATATTAATGACACAGCTTACCTTGCAAGTAAATAGAGAAAGGAGAACTGGTGTCTTTAAGATACACTTTTTTTTTGTATGCCTACTATGCAGTGCTTTGCAGTTGCTTTTCTCTGACAGTCCACTCTTCTATGGTTATGCAAATGTCATTGATATGGTGACTGCTATTATGCCCATTGTCAATATTGGTGCTAAAGGTCGTCCAGCGCCTAAGAGAACTTGATGACTCGGTGATACAAGGTTCACACTGCTTTCTTCCTCTATGGTCAACATGTCCTTCAAATCTGGTGTCTACGACATCTCCTATTGTGCGATGATGTTCATCCATCCATATATTCTTGTGTCATTCTAGGAAGACATCATAAAGGATATTTGGAGCGAAGAACAGTGAAGCTCTCAAAGTTGTAGATCAATACTGTAGAATTTAATGCCAAAGTGGCCCTGGTTGCAGGTTGCACATGGCATTATGCTGTTTGTTTATGCACCAGATTTTGTCCTCTTAGTGCCATCACGTTAATTTTTTATGGGCAGACCACTGTAGCAGAGATACCCGATTTTTTTTTGTTTTCTCAGCTGTTCACGATGTGCATGACGTGATGCAGGCGGCGAGGCGAAGCTCGCATGTTCACCTAGTAGAGATAGTATCATACACAACTACATGATACTTAGCACTATGGCCAGCCCAAGGACGGGTAAAAAATACCATATCCTACACTTCAATGTAAAATCAATTCCCAATTAAGCTTGACAGCATACCAATTACAATCAACACTTAATTTTGATATACACTTTTTCCAAGACAGTATTAGAACTAGCCTCCGGCTTATTTCATTCAGGAAATACATAGATTAATTGTAAAAGAGTCATTCACAAAGCACAAATTCTAACAGCTAGCTTGAGAACAATCAAATGGGCACGGGCCGGCCTGCAATATTATCAAAAACATTCAAAACTATCTACCTAATACTAAAAGTAGGAGCCGGCTAGGCATGCCAAAGAAAAGTACAAAAAAGATCTAGAGTTTATCGATCCAAGACCACGGCTCAATTGCAAGTCCCTGTGCTCTACATGATGGATTGAAGAATCTTTGTAACCATGCTAGCATATTTCTGATGTTATATGTAAATAATTTTTGCACTTCCGCAGCAACGCGCGGCCATAGTGCTAGTGCTAGTCTATGTCATATAGTCAGAAATTTATCTTTGTTATTTCAAAATGTTGATCGTGATTTTCAAAACTTTAAACTATTATGCATATCGTGTGTATATATGAATATATTATTTGGATCGAGTAAAGAGTTAAATATCTAGTGCTATGCTTATGCACTGCCACGTCAGCTGGAATAAGCTGGGGTGCGAAGAAAAAAAAGAAAAACGGACAACAATAATGGCAGCATGCAAATAACGATCATACCCTTATAACACAATGACATCGTGCAACACGACACGCGAGTAATAACACGAATTATTAACAGCGTGTGGGTTACACGCTGCCATTAAGCCTAATGGCATTGTGCCCGCGGTGCATGCGGCTAGTACTCTACCTATCAGCCGCGCTGGCACGTGACTAGTAACTTATACCACTGGCGGATTACCAGTCGCGGGCCACGGCCCGCGATTGGTAGGCCAATTTGGCACACGAGCGGTAGACTTTTTCCTACTAGTGATCTCTAAAGGGAAATTTAAAATATGGTGGGGAATTGTAGAAATAATGGGCTAGTTCCTTGGCCCATGTAGTATATCATATTTTCCTATAAATCTCAAAGCTCACATGTGGCAGCCCACGTGAGTTTGAGTCAAGTTGGTGGAAGCTCACAAGGGACTGACAAAAGGTGTGGGCGCTAAGTTTAGCCTCACATAGAAAGCTGGGAGAAAGTTGGACCCTACTACTAGTAAATGAGTGAGAAGAAGAGTGGTACACACGCACTCCATCTCCTCCTCGTTCGCTCTTCTCGACTCAACTCGACCTGACGCACGCGCCACACTCATGTTGAGTGGATTGAGACGATACTTCTTTATTGTCTAGGAAAAGAAACAAAGTCTTAGAGAATGCATCTTAGTTAGTCGGTTCGTGTCAATCCCCGATCGTGGGATATCTGTAGCCGACACAAACATGTGTGGCCCATATTGCCTAGGGTTTTCTTGGGCCTATATAATCTTTTGACCGGCTGCCGCCGAAACACATACATGAGTTAGAGTTTTTGCCACCTCCGTCTCTGCTTGCACAGCCACCATAGCCTACTCTATCCCGCCAGTCGATGCACTGGCGAATGGGAGAGAATGTCTCTAGAACCACTCGCCTTTGTGATCCTGTATGGAAGAGGGCGAATTAGGTTTTTGGAAAACACCTTGGGCGACTGCGCAAACGCTTCATCACGGTACCGGACAAGTCAGGCGGTGCTGCCTATCATCGTTTCGTCGGTGCTGATACCAATGTTAGCGGACTTTGGAATAACACTCACATGCACATTGTAGAAGTAGGAAAAAGATGAACACATACACAATTTTTTGCGCGGTGTAATGAGACACAACTTTTTCCACCGTCTTTTTTCCTTTTATTCTGAATACAAGCCGTGCACAAACAGAATGGGCAACGCCGCAAAATGATCGTAGCGACTCATGCCATCCACGAATCCATCATTCTGCGAGAGGACTGGCATTCACGTCATGTCGGCCCGATCCTTCTGCATACCATCCCATGACCAGATCAAACCTAACTGCTAAAGAGGCAGCAGCTAAGCTGACTGAATCTGCTAATTACTGTCTGCATTTTCTGAATCACACGTAGGCGACAGCGCAGAATTATTCAGATAACTGAAAACTGAACTCAAATAAAACCTTAACACTAAGTGCATCAGGTTTATTCTATCAGTCTTGTCCACATCGTCTCGCAAATATTCTCAAAGGCACTGGCAATCCGAGTTACTCCCATTTTCCTCCAACTGGTGGTACAACTCCTGGATGCTAGATCGTGCATCGCTCACAGCCTTCTTAACCTGGCAGCATGTACATCGTTCCGCAACAAGCATTAGTTCTCGGGCAAACAAATCAAATGAGATAATAGCAAGCAAAAATGAGCGGGAGGAAGAGAGCCACGTATCAACCTCGTTCTTCAGTTCCTTGTCTCTCCTCTTAACCTGGCAGCACGTACATCGTTCCGCAACAAGCATTATTTCCCATGCACACACATCAAACGATGTAATATCAAGCAAAAAAGAGCATGAGGAAGAGAGCCAAGGATCAACCTCGTTCTTCAGTGCCTTGTGTATCTTCTCTTGCGTCTCGATGAGTGTTGCCATCTCTTCGAAATTCTGAGAATAAGATGGTAGATGTGCAATTGCTTGCTAAATAAATCAACCGACCATTGGAAGGGATTAAGCACAATTTTTTTTAATGTAGTACAGGAAATCTAGCCAACAATACCTGTTGCAGTTCAAGTATCTTCTTTTCGAAATCAGTGGCCGCGGCATGCCATTCCTTCATTTCATTTACCGCTACGACCATCTACGTAACAACCAAGAGCAAGTTTATAATAATAACATGGATTTAGATTACCTAATTTTTTTCGAAATGGAGATTACCTAATTAAAGAAACGAAACATGTTAACTGACCTGCTCTGGATTTATTCCCTGCAGTGCATTCTCGAACATCTGCATGATGCTCCCGGTGTCAATCACGCGAATCACCTAGACATGTAATTCTGGATGACACAAGAGTGAGATTGAAAATAACAATGCATTTCCGTGTATCTAGTACGTGCAGTAGAACTAGCACACACTTACCTCATCAGAAAGCTTTATTCCGGTGACTGTTCCACGTACAAGATTAGAAAAAGAGGATACGGAAGGAGGATCATATGTTAGAGATATATTCCGTGTACGTATAAACGGATAGTCTAGGATAGAGATAGGACTCTCGTGTCTTGCCTTGCACTCCAAGATGATCCCTGTACGCCTATATATACTCGCCCATGAGACTCAATAATACATCCAACATATTCCGCCAATCTCTCTCCTCTCTATCATTCTACATGGTATCAGAGCGGCGCCGATCCTAACCTAGCCGCCGCCCAAGCTTCCGCGCCGCGCCGCCCCCGGGAGGTCGATCTCCATGATCTACTCCGGGGGCCGCGCAACCCGTATGAGGGTTCGTTCGCCGATCCGTTGATCCGCTGCCCTCGAGTCTTTTTTTCCAATCTGTAGATTGGTTTTCTTTTTGCTCCGCCGGTCGCTCGACCGGCGTTTTCTTTTTGGTTTTACCGATCATAGATCGGATTGAGTCGCCCACCGCCGTCGTCATCACGCGCCTCTACTCTAACATCGGCGTCGACTGCACTGGCCATCAACCGCGCGGCACGGCCGCACGCGTCACACACGGGACGCCTACGTGCGACGCAGCAGGCTGTCTTGCCCGCGCGGTCTCCATCGCTGGTCCGTCTTCGTCGTCATCGCCCGGGACATCAACGACAACGCCGCATCGACTATGATCTACGCGTCGTCCTCGCCATGGCGCGTACACAGCTGCCGTCGGTCTGATCAACCGATCGCGCGCACGTCTACGCCAAGCACGTCCCCGAGCACGCGCCTACCACCGATCGAGCATCGGGTTGCCGCTGCGTCGCCCCTTCGGGCCGCAGCGCCTCCGCCTTTGGTCCACGCCGCTAGCCAACGACACACCTTCCGAGGCGTGTACGTCGCTAGTGGCGTCCCGCCGCTGCACCGGCTCGCGCTCTACAGCTACGCCGCCCCCTCGGGCCGTGGCGTCGCCGCACGCAGTCACCTTCGCCGTCCCCCGCGCACCGACGTCCGAGGCCACCACAGCGCCACCCCTTCGGCGCGGGTCGCCTCCGTCCGCGCATGGTCTTCGTCACACCGCCGGGTTCTTCCTCGCCTACTTCGAGTACCACTGCCGCGCCTCCACAGGTAACCTGCATGGCCACTGCTGGCCGTTGCGGGGCCCGCCGACAACCTCCACGCCCATCTAGGCGTCAAGCATGACCACTTCAGGCCGCTGCTGCGACCGCCGCCTTCTACGTCTCCGTCCACCACGACCTCGTCGCTAGCGTCATCGACAACCGCGGACTGCATCGGCACCTCTCCCGCTTCGCCGCTCTGCGTCTCGCCACCGCTCCGGAGGCCTCCTCTGCTGGTCCTCCTGACACTGGCGCATGGTCCATGATGGTCCCTTCCCTCGCACGCCCGGTATTGGCAACACCGACGCGTGCCTTCATCCCCGACGCGTCCCCGAGCCTGGCAAGCTCGGGCCAGCGCCTCGTCTTCATCGGCTTCGACAACGTCTTTATCGGCATCGACTCTTCTACGACTGCCTCGACCGTGTCGCCGACTTCGTCTTTGCGTACTCGGTTCTGGCGAAACCGGAGTATGCCTTCGTCCCCGACGTGCGCCTAGTTCTGACAAAACTAGGGCAGCACCTCGTCCTCGACGGCTCGGACTGCATCGACTTCGGCATCGACAACCTCCACGACTGCCTCGACGCGTCTCCGTCACTCTCCTCGCGCATTATGCGTTTGCGGCTTCGTGTGCGGCTACCTCGACACCGGCACCCGACCACGACATCGACCACGGCATCCCCTCGCGCGGCTACCCCGACCAAGGTTGCAGCACCCACGCTCTCGGCTACCTCGACATCGGCACAAAGGGCTATCACCTCGCATGAGCACCTCAGCTTCTTCTACAGTCCAAGCATCCGCGACGTGACACCGTCCACGACGCTCCCGCTACGACTGCGGGGGAGTGTCAGCCTTCTGGAGTCTACTTCGGTTTATCTCCAGTCTGACCGTCCACGTCGTTCATGTTGTTCACGACGCTCCCGCTACGACTGCGGGGGAGTGTTAGAGATATATTCCGTGTACGTATAAACGGATAGTCTAGGATAGAGATAGGACTCTCGTGTCTTGCCTTGCACTCCAAGATGATCCCTGCACGCCTATATATACTCGCCCATGAGGCTCAATAATACATCCAACATATTCCGCCAATCTCTCTCCCTCTCTATCATTCTACATCTATTACCTAATAATAAAGGGAGAAGCGTTTCCGTGGTTTGGTCCGTCATAATGCGTTTTCGTCCGTCCGCCTGTACGCCTTCGTATGTTTTCCTGCCACGCCGTTCCCTCTCCATCGGTTTGTGTTCTTAAGGAAACCGAGCGGTGGTAGAAAAGAAAGGAAAAACGTGCCCGAGAACCGTCTCCGCTTGCAAGGGAGACGATCGGCACTACAAAAGGAAAAAGATGCCTACAAGAAACAGACATAAATTTTCCCTTTCCTAATTGAACCTGGAGTCCATGTGCTATACGTAAGAAACAAAACTGAATATATCTTTTGTTGCTGGATTCAGGCCAAGACAGCGGAGTCCGTCTCCAACCTGATTGAGCATGGCCTTAAACCGTGTTTACTCCGCCGCATCGTCAATATAAAAAATCTATTAGCCCAATATTTGCTTCGCCTCTCGCCCTTCGGCTGCGTGCGATCGATCAGAAAAATAATCCGTCTGGCGAACGAAGTTGTGGTGGGATTGGAAGCCGACAGTGGACTGCTTGATAAGGCCGCGCCACCGCAGGTGCACCGGGCACGGATCAACGGGGTGTGCTCCGGTGTCCCCCCCTGGCGAACGACGTTCAGATGGGATACCCGTTCGAGACGGTGGGGCCGTATTAGTGGCGTATAATTATACTCCACGTCATATTCCACATAGATGATCGGATGCCACGTAGATATTGTACGTATGTTTGGTGATGACGGTTTCCACCGGCCCCACGGCATTAGAATCGGAGTTGGACCCGAAAACTACGTCGATCACGTGGATTTGATGCCGGCGATAGGCGGTGGTTACGGGGAAATAATTTGAATCCTTGCGTGTGCGCCATTGCTGGTTCTCCTTAGGGTTTGGAAGGCTCTGTCCATCGGGAGGGAGACGGCAGGGAGGACGACGTTGGGACGACAAGGCCTAGCGCAGGGCGGTTTCGTTCCGAGAGCTGACCCGGCGAAGCCGTGTATCGTGGAGGCGGGAGGCGGATCCGGCGACGAGGAGGCTGGCCAAGGTCGGACGTGGAGGCGGGAGGCGGATCCGGCGACGAGGAGGCTGGCCAAGGTCGGACGTGGAGGCGGGAGGCGGATCCGGCGACGAGGAGGCTGGCCAAGGATCGCACGCGGGTTGTTCCTGCTGCTACATTGTTGGTTGCTGGTAGGTAATTGATTTTAAAAACTAATTGCATGTTCATGATTTGGTTGATGTTAGGGTTTGGGTTTGGAGCTCCTTTTTTCAGATGTACTTATTTGGTTGTTACTTTGGACAGGCGATGGACGTTTCAGATTTGAGTGCAAGTTCAATGGAGTACGAGAGCGGAAATACAGATGAAGAGGAATTCAATATTTCGTCTGGCAACGATAATGCACCTCCTGAAGATGAACAAACATCTGGAGACGATGATGTCGACGAAAGTGTGAGTGAAACGGAAATACTAGTTATATTTAGCAGTTGTATGTAATTTGTTAAATACTGATAGTGCTTTTTTGTTAATAGATGGATGCAGATGGTGTTGATCTAGAAGATGATAATGTAGAGCTAGAAGAAGATGTTGACACTGATAATGTGAGTTTGTAGTAATAAATTTCCGATTGCATAAAAATATGTAATTGATGTTCACATGGTTTAAAATGCATTAGATTTAGAGTGATGTTCTGGACGAGCCAACTGATGACGAGAGATTGGACTCAGGTTTTGTTGACGAGGTATGCATTTTTTTATTAGGTCATATGTATGTTTAATTAAAATTTAATAATTGAACAATGCATTTTATGTCGTCGTGACATGATCGTTAATATTTCTTGTTTGCTCAGGTATTAGTTGGCGATAATTCTTCTTACGACTATTACGGTGATTCAGACTTGGAGACTATAGAAGAACCTGTTAGAAGAAGACATGTAAGTATTTTGAATTTATTCGTTTTATGAATCGCGGACATTGCGTTAAAAAATATTTATGTTTTGAATGTTATAAAATTGTGCATGCAGGTGAAATCTGTTGGTAAGAAAAAGAATGGATCAGAGGATGAAGATGAGAGTGATACAGAAGAAAAGAGAAAGTTTTACTGGGAGGTAATGGAGATGACATTTGTGTCTGAGGCAGCTGCTTATACTTTTTATAATGGATATGCTCGACAAGAGGGATTCAGTGTAAGAAAGTTCAAGTTCAAAAAGAGTAAGGGTGCTAACAAAATAGTTCGCAGAAGGCGTTTTGTGTGTTCACGGGAAGGAAAACGTAACAGCAAGTTTCTGACTATGGACAACCGCACCCGTAGGTTGAGACCTTTGTCACGTTGCAATTGTAAAGCGGAGTTGGATGTGAAGCTTGATAGAGGTACGGGGCTTTGGCGAGTTGCAAAATTTGTTTACAAGCATAGTCATAAGTGTGCAGAACCGACGGAGAGCCCATTTTTATGGTCACATCGGAGGATAAAAGATTTCCAGAAAGCGGAGATATTAGCATTGGCAGCAGCTGGGGTTAGGAAGCATGTGATCATGGATACCTTCCTCAGCAAGTATGGTCGGTACACCACTGTTGGGTTTACGAGGAAGGACTTGTACAACATGTGCTGCAGGGAGAAGAGAAAGTTACTTGCAGGTGGTGATGCTACCTCAGCCATTGCCATGATGGAGAACCGGAGGAAGAAGTGTGCTGATTTTTTTTTTGAGTACGACGTTGATAGTAAAGGTCGTTTGAAAAGCTTGTTCTGGTGTGATGCTCAGTCCAGGCAGGATTACAATGATTATGGAGACGTACTCGTGTTTGACAGCACATATAAGATGAACCGATATGGTATGCCATTTGTTCCGTTTGTTGGAATTAACAATCACCGGAGGACGACAGTTTTTGCGTGTGCCATCTTATCAGATGAGAAGGAACGCACATATGTATGGCTACTGAAGACTTTTTTGAAAGCTATGTTGCAGCAGAAACCCAAGTCAATAATCACCGATGCCGATAGTGCGATGATTAGAGCTATTCGAAGTGTGTTTCCGGAGCAGTCGCACCGTATTTGTTCATGGCACATTGAAAAGAACATGGCTCGGCACCTAAGTTTCAAGTCGTTGAGTGAGTTTCGGGCTCTGTTGTATTACACGACCACACCGGATATATTCGAGGAAAGATGGCACGCTTTTATCCAGAAATGGCAGACGGAGAAAACACAAACTTGGCTGAAAAGAATGTACAAGAAGAGGAGATTATGGGCAGCGGCGTACCTATCTGAGGGGTTCTGGCTTGGTATGAAAAGCAATCAGCGAAGTGAAAGTCTTAACTCATGTCTTCACCTACACCTAGACTACGGTATGACACTAGTGGATTTGATTTTGCACTACGAGAATGCTATAGTGCGCATTCGAGAGACGGAGGCAAAAGATGACTGCATCAGTTCACAGACATCACCTGTACCAGTAACCAATTTGAGGAGAATTGAGAGAGCTGCTGCAAAGGTATTCACTCCGGCAAACTTTTATATATTGCAGCAAGAGATATATAAAATAGAAGGCATTGAGGTTATAGATCAGTACAAGGGAACAGAAGGTGAGATGCAGTTTGTTGTTGCTTGGAAAAAGAGAAAGCATGCAAAGTTTTATGTTGATTATAAACCGGCCAACTCGGATAAATTTGTAGAGTGCAGCTGTCGAAGGATGATCCGGAGGGGACTTCCTTGCAAGCATATTCTCCATGTACTTGATGTGCTGGATTTGGATGAAATACCGGGTTGTTTAGTTCTGCTCCGATTCTCTAAACAAGCTAGGGGTGGCTTGCCAGCGAGGCGCACGAGCGATCTGTATGGTTGGGGTTTTCCCGTAGCGGAGGAGCGACAAAGATTTACGGAGCTGAACGTGTTACAAGCTGAAGCATTGCAAGTTGCATACAAAGATCCAGTGTTATTCGAGCGGACCAAGGCATTTTATGCTGACATTATTTCAAAGAAGATGGAGTATGATAATGTACCCAACCGTCCCACAAACTCGCTTAATACTAATGTTAATGAATTGGGTGATCCTGCTCAAGTTGCTGCTCGAGGTGCGCCTAAGAAACGAAAGCGTAGAGATGATGGAGAAGGACCCGTGACAAAGAATGGAAGGCCATTATCGTATGACGAGCGGGGTAGGGGGATTCGATGTAGCAGATGCAAAAAGGGTGGACACACCAAACGTAGCTTGAAATGTGAGCTGAATCCTAGGTGAGTATTAATTTTTGTTTGCGATCAATTATTTATGCATCCTTGTATATTATAGTTATTTACTTTATCATCTGGTTTTGTGAATTGCAGGCATGTTGCGCATATGTTTGTAGGTCAGGAAGATGAATGACTTATTTTGAAAGGGGGCGTTTTAAAGGATGAACTTCGCACGATATTATGAAGCTTGAGTTGGCATGCCGATATGTAGTCATCAATCATTATGCTATATGAACCTGGAGTTGGAATGGTGACATGGTTTTTTTTAGTTTTCTTTACTAAAGTGTACTTGGTTCAGTTACACAAATCTCAGAGATAGAACATGTAGTACATTTATTACATCAACATAGTGGCATGCTTCACTCCCAACTTGCAGAAATCTCTTGTATGGCCTTCATCTTCTTCTGGTTTCTGTCTCTAATATTGAAGAGATCTGCAACGTAATACTCGAGCTTCTTCTTGTCCTCCTTTAGAGTGGCAATCTGCAGCTCTGCCTTCTCCCTCATAACCTTCTCAAGTTCAGCAGCAGATTTTGCAACCATTCCTTCTTGCTCAGTACTCAGGCTACCAAGCTGTTTATGCAGTTCAAGGTTTTTCTTTTCCAGCTCCCTCTTCTCAAGCACTAGCTGGTAATTGGCGGTAGCATACTCTACATTACCAGAGATTCTGGTTTCCTTCTCCTCCTCAAATGAATGCCACAACTGGAGCAATGCACGTTTCAGAGATTGTGGCCACTCCTGATCCACCCAAAATACTGTCTCACAAATATTGTCCTGAAAATTATTTTTATTCCAAAAATTAGTACAAGTGTTGATGAAACAATGTGGCTCAAAACTGTGGTGCTAAATATGACACAAGGTTTTCTATTGGTACATCCATCCACAACACAAGAACTGTCACAACATTTGATCACTGCACAAAGAATTTGTAAATGCAGAAGGATGTTCCTACCTTGCATCCACAGCCCAAGAACCTCCGGCCCGTGTTCGTCCCGTCGAATGCCACATACTTGTGGCACGGCAAGTGGTGGTGGCAGCGCTCCGGCCCAGCATGAACACCGGCGTAATCCGGGTCATACATGGTCTCTGGGACCTTAATGACAAGATAAAATGCAACGAATTCGAATCAAATGGTTTAAATCAAGCAAATTCCCAAATTGAACCAAACCCTAACCCTAGCTCCACACGTACCCGACACATTGGGCTCAGATCGGCCCCATTGGCGAACTCAGAGAGCAGACTGTCTTGGCTGCTGCTCTCTCCGTCGTTCCAGGACGGCATGTCGGCGGCGGCGTTCGCGCGGCGGCGGACGTGCGACGGCGGCGGACGTGCGACGGCGGCGGACTGAGGCGGACGGGAGAAGGGGAGAGAAAGAATAGATCGATCCAAGGCACGGGCCGGCTGGGTCGTTTTGAAAGGTGGCGTTTTTTTGAAACCCCCTAGCCGCACGCAGTTGTGGTGGGTTTTGTAATTTTCTCCATACGAATTGTTGGTACATGGGCTTGGTTTACACAGCACATAAGGATTACAAGAGATGAGATTTATAAGATGAACCTTGTAGCAGAGTTTTAGCAAGTCGAAACACATCGCGGCAAGGTGATAACTGGCTCACAAGACAGCGGAGAGTAATTGTGTTCATGCTGTTCTTTAAAGCAACGTAAAGTACATGACTGATCCAGTCCTACACGCACAGTTCAATCTAAAACCATTGTGATTTTAATATGTGACCGACAGCATAAGATCTCGACTTAAATATAGCTTAAGGGTGCTGCAAATAACCCTGACGACAGGCAGGTAAGTGACATCGTAGTTTGAACAAGAAGGAATTGATGTACACAATAGATAGATGAATACTTAAAATCACACAAGCACAGTAGTTGCCAATCGTACTTAACTGTCATACATATAGAATTACAGGAGATTCACACAAGCTGGGAAACCTTCTACGGGACTAAAACCCAACCTATGCTCACTGCTGGTTTATCTACTTTGTAAATCTCTTGGAGATCCGGACAACCTTTGTTTTCACCGTCTCTAAGAGATTTGAAGTTGCTAAAACTATCTGTGCGTTAATGAGGTTCCTTGATCCGTCTATCATCTCCTGCAAACAATAGGCATGGGTTATTAATTTTATGTAGCATGGAACAAAGGTTTTTTTTCAGCATGTAGAAACCAGTACCTGTGATATTTCTTTAGTCCATTTATCTCCATCCCAATGTTCCATGCATTGAAGAACAAATAAGCCACATGAATTGCTGCAACAATAATTGATTACATTGACTTAGTTCAGAAGTAGTATTGTAATATGTATTTATTTGTAGTTTGCATGTACTGACCCATCTTTTTGCTGCGGCATATTGTATGATTTTATATCCCAAGTTTTCACATCAGGGAAAAATCCAGATGTAGAATTGTTGTACTCTAGGATGTCAGCAGATATTTGTTCTCTCTATACAAATATAGATAATTAGATGTTTGAGTGCGCATTAAATTTGAAGACAATATGTAGTAGAAGAAACAGTACCAGAGCCCTGACAGTGTCTATTGTCACACTTAATGGAAATAATGAGTCAAGAACTTGGAATTCTTCCTTCGGTATGTGCATGATCACGGTAATCCAGTGATTGTTCATTATGTTAACTGGAAAATATGCCTGTGTGACAGGAAAAAATTGTCATTGCAATGTAAATTAGTATTCGTACTAAAGTTCGTCATATTGATGGAATACTTTACCTTCTGCCGCCTAAAATATTCGTCCACCACTCGTTGAATGGTTCCAGTTCTTATAGCTAAGTGATCATCGTTCTTCTTACTTTTTTTAGTTTTCTGGCCTTTGCGATGTTGTTCTAGCAGGAATGATGACCTCCACGCTGCACATAAGTACCGATCATCCCCAACACGAAGAGACAAATCTCCAATGTAAGCATCGATAACCTGAAAAACAAATGTTTGGTGTAGCAAACACGTAAACATACATGTGCATAATTCAAACATCAAAAGTATGTGCATACTTGAGTCATCAGCTATGTACTTACATCATCTGTACACCATTTATGGTCTAGAACCACTTTAAGCCTCTGTGATGTCAATGTGACGCCAATATCATTTTTGTAGACACATTTTTTCCCATTTTCCTCAGTCTTGCAGCAGAGTTGAACAAAAAGCTGTGCTGCTGCAATGTGTTCCGCTGTTAACGCAGTAGAGTCTTGCGGAATTTCGACATCATTGGTTGACGGAGTAGCTGTACAAACAAAATGCATTGTGGTTAGTATGAGATTACTAATCAAAAAGTTAACAAAAAAATTACCATTGCGTACCTTTTGCGGGAGTTGGTTTTTTCCGAGGTTGACGTTTTGTTCGATTCTCAACGATATAAGGATACTGCAGTTTAAGAGGGAGCTTTCGCTTCCTCTTTCCATTTACATCTTCATTCTTCCCGGTTGCACTATTGACGCTTTTTGAACCTTCTGATGCAGCGTCTTTATGTTCGTCCTCTTTGTTCATTTTAATGAGCGCAGGTTCAAATATATTTGATGGCACCTCCGATGAAGAGGCCTCCTTAAAATCTTCAGCCGGTTGCCAAGGATTGTCTGGCGTGCCATCCCCTAGAAAGTCACACTTGGTCCTTGCAGGTGTGATGTAATCCTCTTCTTTATGGGCCTCTTTGGACACCTACGCAAAGGAAACATAGATGAACATGACGCAGGTCAAATATCCAAAGTATTACACAGATTCTATATTGTTTGGACTAGATTGTATATTGAAAATAGTGGAAGCATGTTAGTCTCAATTATTTGTTGTAAAACTAACCTTGTCACCATCTTCGTTACGTACTGACACACTCCGGGTGTCACTATTTTTGTCGTAAACAAATTCTTTCCGTTCAGGTACTTCGCAGCCTTCGTAATAATCGTACTGATCTGACATATATATTGGTTCCTTGTATGCCTTGTACTTAACACCTGATTTGTTTAGTAATTTCACAACATCCTGCAACAAGAATATAAATTTTGTCATGTCAATAATAATTAAATACAGGGTGAACTTTGTCGTTGAGAAATATATCGGCCAATTCACCTTCGCGCATATCTCTGGTAGTTCTTCCATTATCTCCCTCTTCAAATCCTGCATCAACCTCTTCATGGTGCTTTCCATCTTTATTTCCCACGACGGGCCTGCTGGTTTTCTCGAGCTACTTGCCTTCCCATTGCTCCTTCCAGTGCCCTTTCCATTGCTCCTTCCACTACCCGGTTTTTTAATTTCCGCACCCATGTTCGCAGACTTTCGCCTATATTCCTCTGTGATGCAATCTTCAATCTAAAATTCGCAATTTCAATATGTAAGTACGATTTTTCATAGTAGATAGTTACATTTTAAACAAATATATGAAATGGCCGTGTCGCTATGGTTACCTTAAGGATACCCTTGCCCCGGCCATTATCTTGATCATAGCTATCTCTCAAGGCTACAGCAGCTTCTGTCCAGTTGATCATAAGTGGGCGTGAAGAGATGCGAGAATATAGTGCTATCTCATCAATAGGTTGCACTTTCTCCCAATACAAGTACTACATGAAAAAATATGAAAAAATATAAAGGACAATTAGTATATGTTGCAATAAATTAAAACGAAAACATTAAAGGACATGTACCTCTAAAATTGCGACATTGCCTTTCGGCCACTGCCTAACATATATTCCTCTCCGGCAAGGGCTGATCTGGTTCATGACATATGCAAGCGTGAATTGGTTCCAATTCAAGTCGTGTAACTTGTACATTGTTTCCACAAATGCATAGAACGGCTTGTAAACCGTAACTGTCGAAGTAGGAGCTAGAACAGTCCCTATAAGAATTAAGACAGCTCTTCGAAGGAAGTCATCATTTGTGGCTTTAGATGTAATGATTTCATCAATCATATCTTTCATGACTAAATTGCCAGTTTTTTTACTAAGAAATCTAGTAGGTATGTTTGTTTTCCATTCTTCTCCTTCCTCTTCCAAAATATCAGCAGACGACAAGCCTTGATCCTCTAATCCTAGCAAGCATTCCACATCCTCATTTGTTGCCGATATTTCACCCACCCTAGGTTCAATGATGAACCTACCCTTTTCCTCGTCATAAACCTGCATCATGTATTTCACCAATAGTGGCCGTATCTTTCTGGATGGAATTTGGATCATGCAACGGCCAACAGCACAAGTGCATAATTTGTCTCGTTGGTCGTCGGTCATTGCTGCTACGACTTTCTGCCACCTAATGATGTCACAAAAAATCTCCCCGTCCGGGTCTTGCATCCTGTGTAGACCAATTGTGAACAGCATGAAATTAATAATAGGTACGAAATAAAATTGTACAACTGCATCACATGAAACTAATACACTATACCCTCGGGTTTAATTACGTAATAACAGATTTCAACATCATGTGACAGCAGATTCAAACTTCACGTGATAACAGATTTGAACTTCTTGTCATATCATATATGAACTTCCTGTGAAAACACATCTGTACTTCGTCTGCTAACATGTACTAGTTAGTGTGTACGTGCAACGCACGTCTTGCCATACAACACGTCTATTAATAGTACTTTTTTTGTATGAGTTGCCTTTTCTATACTTTTTTATTCTATATCTTATGTAAATCCTAAATTTCGGTCTCCTAAATATGGCCATATTTTCTTAGTAAAATCAAGCTTTATTTCCTGCATCATGTAATTTCAATACACATAACCCATGATGAACCTATATGAATCACGTATATGCAGACATCTCTACGACCATACAATCACATTCAAACATATAGATCATTTATTGGAATATTTAGAGTGCCTATAAGATGAATAATGCAAAAAATAACGTGCCTATAAGAAAAACAACATCTCTCTTGCAGTCTCTTATGTCTTCTATACTATGAAGATGATAAAAGAACAAAGAGAAAAGTTACGAAAACCCGCAAAATGGAATCTGCGAGAGGGAATCATCTAAAACTATAGGAAAAATTTAACGGAATATATGGACCCATGTTATATAAATCAACTTGGCTACAAAAAATTCAATAAGTGTTATCGAATCTGCAGCGGTCAATCCAAATAGAAATGAAAAAAAAAATCTTCCATCAGGTTGAATATGAGACCAAGTAACCTAAAGCTTTCTTTGATCTAGTTCATACAACAGATTACACTAAAAAGTTCTCTTTCCAGCTTTATATGTTTCAAGTTGCAAGCGCACCTTCACTCGTTCAGATTTGTGAGACATCAAACTGTTCAGATACACATACAAGTCTAGTTTAATATGTTATGATCTCCTTAATCTTGGTCTGGCTAGATGAGATGCAAGTGCAACAAGGTCCTGGCAACCCTACTGTTATTGTCAGTTGTCCCTAGGCTACACTATCATCTAGAATGGCCTAGTCCTACACAGTCTCGCTTACTGCAGGAAATTATCAAATAAACAGAGGGTTTGCCCACAGAACCCTCTTGCTGTCGCGCCGGTCTGAAGCAGCAGCACCTTGTGATGAGGACTATCTATACCGCATGTGCTGAGGAAATTAGGGTTGAGGGAGGAGGATGCGACCGTGAGAGAGAGTATGGTCGCGTCACAGATGATGGTGGCGGCGGCATACCTGCGTTTGTCGAGGCAGAGACGGTGGCCGCCCTAGATACGAGGATGTCCGCGGCAGAGACGATGATGGCCGCAGCAGTACACACACGGTGGCCGCGGGAGAGATCTTGATGTCGATGCACAGACGACGGTGGCCGCCACAGAGATGTGCGTCGCAGGGTCGGTGATGTGCGGGGTGCCGGACGGTGGTTCAGCTCGGGGGCGGCGGACGGTGGTTCAGGTGGGGGGCGGCGGACGTGGGAAGATGGAGGTTCATAACTAGGTCAACGAGTCCACGACCGGCACTATTTCTACCCAATCACCCCGCACTACTCGCATGTAATGTACGTGTCAACGCATTTATGAATCATTAAATGGGCCGAAAGCCCACTAAGTTGTCCCAACTCATAATAATGCAATTTAAGTCCCATATTTGTAATTATTATTTTCAATGCAAAGTTTCAAATTGCATTCTGGTTTTTACAAATAATAATTTCCAAATTTTATTACATGCCCATTACATCTATGTCTGTAAACTAAGATCTATCAAATATGAAGAAAGTTACCCGCTCTTTTCGTCCGAAAACCCCTCTCTCGACACATCTACACCATGGGGCAACCATGGAGCCAACTCCAAAAAATCAAAACACATAGCAAACAAGGTTTAACATCACAAGGTGGTCAAGTGTGCCAAATCTTGCCCCATTCCATGGTGGTTTGCTCAGTTTTTGGCGATTCCCCGCTCTTTTCGTCCGAAAACCCCTCTCTCGACACATCTACACCATGGGGCAACCATGGAGCCAACTCCAAAAAATCAAAACACATAGCAAACAAGGTTTAACATCACAAGGTGGTCAAGTGTGCCAAATCTTGCCCCATTCCATGGTGGTTTGCTCAGTTTTTGGCGATTCCCCCTCTTTTCGTCCGAAAACCCCTCTCTCGACACATCTACACCATGGGGCAACCATGGTGCCAACTCCAAAAAATCAAAACCCCTACCAAACAAGGTTTCACATCACAAGGTGGATAAGGGTGCCAAATCTTGCCCCATTCCATGGTGGTTTGCTCAGTTTTTGGCGATTCCCCCCTCTTTTCGTCCGAAAACCCCTCTGTCGACACATCTACACCATGGGGCCACCATGGTGCCAACTCCAAAAAATCAAAAACCATTGCAAACAAGGTTTCACATCACAAGGTGGTCAAGTGTGCCAAATCTTGGCCCATTCCATGGTGGTTTGCTCAGTTTTTGGCGATTCCCCCTCTTTTCGTCCGAAAACCCCTCTCTCGACACATCTACACCATGGGGCAACCATGGAGCCAACTCCAAAAAATCAAAACACATAGCAAACAAGGTTTAACATCACAAGGTGGTCAAGTGTGCCAAATCTTGCCCCATTCCATGGTGGTTTGCTCAGTTTTTGGCGATTCCCCGCTCTTTTCGTCCGAAAACCCCTCTCTCGACACATCTACACCATGGGGCAACCATGGAGCCAACTCCAAAAAATCAGAACACATAGCAAACAAGGTTTAACATCACAAGGTGGTCAAGTGTGCCAAATCTTGCCCCATTCCATGGTGGTTTGCTCAGTTTTTGGCGATTCCCCCCTCTTTTCGTCCGAAAACCCCTCTCTCGACACATCTACACCATGGGGCAACCATGGTGCCAACTCCAAAAAATCAAAACCCCTACCAAACAAGGTTTCACATCACAAGGTGGATAAGGGTGCCAAATCTTGCCCCATTCCATGGTGGTTTGTTCAGTTTTTGGCGATTCCCCCTCTTTTCGTCCGAAAACCCCTCTCTCGACACATCTACACCATGGGGCCACCATGGTGCCAACTCCAAAAAATCAAAAACCATTGCAAACAAGGTTTCACATCACAAGGTGGTCAAGTGTGCCAAATCTTGGCCCATTCCATGGTGGTTTGCTCAGTTTTTGGCGATTCCCCCCTCTTTTCGTCCGAAAACCCCTCTCTCGACACATCTACACCATGGGGCAACCATGGAGCCAACTCCAAAAAATCAAAACACATAGCAAACAAGGTTTAACATCACAAGGTGGTCAAGTGTGCCAAATCTTGCCCCATTCCATGGTGGTTTGCTCAGTTTTTGGCGATTCCCCGCTCTTTTCGTCCGAAAACCCCTCTCTCGACACATCTACACCATGGGGCAACCATGGTGCCAACTCCAAAAAATCAAAACCCATTGCAAACAAGGTTTCACATCACAAGGTGGATAAGGGTGCCAAATCTTGCCCCATTCCATTGGTGGTTTGCTCAGTTTTTGGCGATTCCCCCTCTTTTCGTCCGAAAACCCCTCTGTCGACACATCTACACCATGGGGCCACCATGGTGCCAACTCCAAAAAATCAAAAACCATTGCAAACAAGGTTTCACATCACAAGGTGGTCAAGTGTGCCAAATCTTGGCCCATTCCATGGTGGTTTGCTCAGTTTTTGGCGATTCCCCCTCTTTTCGTCCGAAAACCCCTCTCTCGACACATCTACACCATGGGGCAACCATGGTGCCAACTCCAAAAATCAAAACCCCTACCAAACAAGGTTTCACATCACAAGGTGGTCAAGTGTGCCAAATCTTGCCCCATTCCATGGTGGTTTGCTCAGTTTTTGGCGATTCCCCGCTCTTTTCGTCCGAAAACCCCTCTCTCGACACATCTACACCATGGGGCCACCATGGTGCCAAGTCCAAAAAATCAAAAACCATAGCAAACAAGGTTTCACATCACAAGGTGGTCAACTGTGCCAAATCTTGGCCCATTCCATGGTGGTTTGCTCAGTTTTTGGCGATTCCCCCCTCTTTTCGTCCGAAAACCCCTCTCTCGACACATCTACACCATGGGGCCACCATGGTGCCAAGTCCAAAAAATCAAAAACCATTGCAAACAAGGTTTCACATCACAAGGTGGTCAAGTGTGCCAAATCTTGCCCCATTCCATGGTGGTTTGCTCAGTTTTTGGCGATTCCCCCTCTTTTCGTCCCCCTCTCTCGACACATCTACACCATGGGGCAACCATGGTGCCAACTCCAAAAAATCAAAAACCATTGCAAACAAGGTTTCACATCACAAGGTGGATAAGGGTGCCAAATCTTGCCCCATTCCATGGTGGTTTGGTCATTTTTTGGCCATTCCCCCCTCTTTTCGTCCGAAAACCCCTCTCTCGAAACACTACCCTTTGCTCTACTATATTTACATTCAAGGACTGTTGCTGATCTGCTCTAATATTTCGATGATTTGTTGCTGATTTGCTCTAATATTTCTATGTTTTCTTGTAATATTTAACTTGTTTTATATTGAAATTTGCATTAGTCCTAATGTGCTAGCATATAATTAAATTCAAAGCCATGTTACATAACCATCTATATGCAAATTTGTCACTACTATTACAGTAGGATTCAGCAAACGCCCTCATCATGTTAAAGAAAGACATGCATTTTTTTGTTTGCATTGATGGATTACAATTGTTTTGTTCATGTTTAAAACTTCTTCTAAACTTGACCTGTGCTTTCATTGACAAATTAATGAAACATGAAACCACCATCATTCCAAATGAAACATAGAGGTAAGCATCATCAGCTACATAATAATTCAACACACAACTTAGATCCACACAGATTCAGTAATTAAGACCATCACTATAATAGATGGTCTGAATACTTAGTTCAAAAGCAAACCAAACATTGTTCAAGACAACACAAACCAGTAGTTCCAACATCATAAACAAACACCAAATCTACAGACCAAGCACCATCCACCAGAAGTAGGCATCATGCATCCTCATTAGCAAGCACCATGAGAAGCCCTTGATGCTCTGCCCTTATCTGCTTGGAGGTGCCACTACGGGCTAGCTCCTCGCAGTGCTGCCTGAGGCTACCAAGCTCTCCATCCCTGGGCTTCACCTTGTGCCATGGACAGAAGTACCTCCCCCTCTTCTTGAAAGGGAGGACCCCATCATCCAGCTTCTTCAGCAGCTTGGTCCAGAAGGATCCAATGTTCCTGCTGTCCACGGACTCGCTTGAATCCTGAGAGTCATACTGCACACCAACAAATTGTACAAGTTAAGATTACAGAAACATAGCAAACATAAAGAAATACATGCAATGCTACACAACAAATTGTATAGCTCACCTCCAGGGAGCCATCTGAATCCTCCAGCTGCTCATATGGAGCAGGGAAAGGTGGAGCAGCCACTCCTGGAGCAGGCACTACTGGAGCATGCACTGCTGGAGCAGGCAGAGGATCTTCCTCCTCCTGGATTGGAGGAGGGACAGCTACTTCCTCCTCCTGGATTGGAGGAGGGACAGGTTCTAGCTCCTGGATTGGAGGAGGCACAGGCTCCTCCTCCTCGCGCTTCCGCTTCCTCGACCCTTCACCAGCCTGCATACAAATAAGATAAGTCAGCACAGTAATCACCAATAGGAAAAGAACATCCAAATACTATGCATGGCAAATAGATCATCTTAATTATTCTTTCATTATATCTTATGTATACACCAAACTACCTGATCATGCATATAAGGGAATTATATTTATAGTTACATTATGCTAGCACCTAGCCTGATCATGCTTTGACAAGGGAATTATATTGTCTGCCTCATCATGCAAAGTTATCATTCACAAGGGAATTATATTGTCTGCTCTGTTAAGCAATGCATCAGAACTACCTGATCATGCAAACTTACATTATACTCCAAACTACATGATCATGCAAAGTTATCATTGACAAGGGAATTATATTGTCTGCTCTGTTAAGCAATGCATCACAACTGCAATAAGTCAACAAGCTTCATTTTGCTAATTGGTAGTGCCCCATCATTGCTAAAATTTCCCTTGTCAAATAAGAAAGGAAGAACAAAATTCATTTTGTTGTTATTGGTAGTGGCCCATCAGTGCTAAAATTTGCTACAGAGTAGCATCACTTTGTCAATGATAACTTTGCAAACATGTATGCTCATACAAGCAAGTTATCTATCACTAATTTTTCTAATTTCAAGCTATTTGTACCAGGCAACATATGAATATCAAGCTTTAAAATGTAGTTAATGATATCTTAATCTAGATAGGAGTTGACAAAGCATTGAATACATCAATTTAATATTTCTGTCTCAATAATTGTGAGTCTACTAAAATTTAAGTTAATTCTTATGTCACCAAATGTTACTTGTAACCCACATTGCAACTCATAACTAGCATAAATCAGGAAACAAATCAACAATACTGGTTTTTTTCTCAATTACAACCCATATTGCAATTCATATCCACCATCAATCACGAATCAATACAACGGGCTAGGTTATTTATTGCATTCACAACCCAATATAAACCTACAAAAATCTCTGTTGCAACAAAAATCCGATCATAGGTACCAACTATTTCTTTCTTACATATTAACCGGCATAGCAAGATATCTCTACAGCAAAATGACTACGCCCAAGATCCATCGATGTCCAGCATTTAAAAAACATACAAAAATCAATCGTTCTTCCTAGGTCATTCTCATCTCCAAGGCACTCCCCCCATGCATCTGTAGACCCGCTTAATCGAAAGCAAAAACAAGGGACAGAGAACTTACCTCCATCTGCATGTCCGCCTGCACCTCACTGACGTCGCCGGCAGCCGGCGCAGCCACCAGATCCGCCACCGTCTTCACCGCCGCGGAGGATGAAGCCTCCTCCACAAGATCCGACGCCACCTTCACGGCTGCGGCAGCATCTCCGCCCGCATCCACATCGGCCGTTGCCGCCACCACCGTGCCGACGACCACCGACCCGATGATGGAGGACTCCACGGCGGTGGTCCTCGCAGCGACCGCCGACCCTCCAGCACCGCTTTCCCCTCCAACCGCCTGCGCCGATGGATCAACTTCCACCACCGCCACCGTCTTCACATCCTCCGTCGCAGCTCCCCCAGCATCCATCGCGTACGGATCTACTGGATCGCCGACGATCTAATACCTAATCTACCGGCGGGCGGAGTGAGGGAGAGGGAGGCGGGTTTTTTGGCGGAGTGAGCGAGAGGGAGAAGATGGGGAACGGGGGGAAATGGCAGCGGGCGTGCCAGACGGAAGCCTTTTATATTCCCCGACGATTGCGCTCCCTAGCCACGTCTGACTACACGTCACCGACGCCTCCTCTTCCTTGCCACGTTGCTGGCCACGTCGCAAACCGTATACGTACAGAATACCGTACAAATGCATCCGCGCGCCCCGCTATACACAACGCCGAAGGGGTATCGGGTAATCTTGACCGTCAATGTGTTTTTCACCCCAACGTCGTTCGCCAGGGGGGGGACACCGGAGCACAGGCGCGGATCAACATGGGGATAGACCAGACTCAACATATGCTCTTTCCATTATTGCGACCTCCCAATACCATCTAAAATTGTGACATGACATTCCGGCGAGGCCTACGATCGAGTGTGTCGAGACACCAAAGCTGGAACAGACTCCTAGATGGAGCGCTCGCGGGAGAGTTCAGGAACATGTTCCACGCGATGCGGATCCGGCGCCATCCCATCACATGGAAGTCCCTGATCGACGGGTACGCGCAGAACTGTCGGGGGAAGGTATACGCCGAGATGGCTCCGTCCGACCGTCCGGCCGTTTGGGTGCAGGCTGGATTATGTCACCCTCATCTGTCTACTCTTAGCGTGCACTCACGCCCACCTGGTCGATGCCGACTGTGCTCACTTCAGAGTTCAGATTCATGTAGGCCGAGCACCGCGTCGTGCCCGGGATTCACCACTCCGCGTGCATGGTCGACCCTCTAGCCCTAGCCAAGAAGCTCGACGAGACCACATACCTGCTTAGCCGGAGCACGACATGGCCGATGCTACGGTGTTGGAAGTGGCTGCTTGGTGAGTGCTAGAACGCGGACGGAGATGGTTTGGAAGCTGGACACGACAGGACGGACATCATCACGGGATGTATGTTATGCTATCGAACGAGACGAATACCAACTACTGCCAAGCGGTAATCAAGATGATTTCGCTGGTGACTAACGCTTCGACGGCGTCCGGGTGGCCGGTGTCAGTGTTGTCCCACAAGACGGCTAAGGCCAACATAGTGACCACTACCACATCAGGAAGAAGCTGGGGTAGAAGTTCAGCAGCCTTGACTACCTGTGTGTGGCCAAGGAGGACGGTGGCGAGTTCGCGACATCGCGTACTTGCCAACCCAAACTCCTCAGTCCCTAAGCACTACGAGGACGTCTGGCGCAAGATCAAGATCATGCGACAACTCTCCGAACAGCCCAACGTGATCTGCAGCACAAGTCGGCAGTATCTTTTTTTTTCTTGCGTGAGGTTTCTCTGCGCCTTCTTGGGCGTCCGCGGCGCCTCACGCACGAACGCCCCATTCTGGTCGGCGCCCGCAGCTCGAATCACCGCACAAGGAGAGGTTTCGGCGGCACTATCCTGGTGGGTATCCAGAGAGAAAAGCACGGTAAGGGGAGGGGCGCTTCGTGGCTGTAGCATGAACATGGATGAGCCTGCAGCAGGCTAGCTTCCTGCTGGTCGAGGCCGGGATATGGATAGTGTGGCCTCCACACCTGGTGAGGAGCCAAGAAGAGTGACCGTACGGTTGTTGTTGTCGTTGCTCGCGGATCCGAGTTCAGCATTAGATTGCCTTTTTTATTTAAAAAATAGCAACTTAACTCAGATACGAGAGCCTGAAGGTGATTTTGCTAAATATACTTTTTTGTTGGCTCAGCTTACTTTTTATTTTGCTAAGGCTTTACCCCATTTTTGTTCGAAGTTACTTGGGCTAAAATTTCAATGTTAAAAGAAGGATTGTTTCTTTTTTTCTTTCGCCAAATAAAAATATACATCCTACAAAGTTGACCTCCGCCTAACAAGTCCAGACGGGGAGGTGAAAAAGTGCACCCTTTTGCAATAAAATCGTCTGGGGCATGATTCCTAATCCTACTATCAGCTAGGAGTATTAATCTGACATAGCTTGCAACAGTCAGGGCAATAGCTAGCTTTGTTTCGATTAAGTTGCTTAGGAAAATCAGCTTTATACATCCTTATACTACATTTGTTTAGATTGGAGCTATGTTACACTGATCGACTAATTTTGGGGCAAAATTCGATTTGTGTGGACAATTTAAAAGTTAGTTTTCTCTATCCCGATGCAACGCACGGACATGTTTCCTAGTCTATACCTAATAATAAAAGCAAAAGTGTTTCTTGTTGGTCCGTTTTTTCTGGCCCATACTATTATATCGAAATTACAGGTATTGCCACCGTCAAGTGAGAAAACGATTCGCTGAAAAATAGGTTCGTCGCTTCGTGCTTGCAACGACCGCGCCTAACCCCTTCCTGCTCTCCACCTCTCCAACGACGACCAGAAGAAACGCCGCCGGCTGCCTTCCACCTCGTTTTCTGCGCGGCTACATCAGCGCCAGACCGGCACGTATAGTTGTCTAGCAGTCCAACCGTAATGGCCCAAGAACGAAGTGGGGGTTTGAAGACGTGGAGGAGGACAGCGGAGCGACGCCGTGGAATAGGGTTGCCGGCGGTGGTCGGGGTCAGCCGGAAGGGAAACGGCGGCGCGGTCGGTGGAGCATGGCGGCGGAGGTCGCGCGGCTGGAGCAGAGTAGAGTACGTGCGTGCGGCGCAGCGTGAGATCCGTCCGGGACGTCGACCGGCCACGGACACCGGGCCTGTATCGTCGGAGATGCTACTCAGTTCCAGTCTTAAGATCTGATAGATTCTCTCGATCTGGGTCTGAATGTATGTTGGAAATTGTTCTGATGAGATCGTAGGGGCTGATTTTCTGGGCTTTTTCCTCTTCCACTTCGGGGCGTACCTTGATGAGATCGGAGGCGGTGAGGAACGAGCAGGAGATGGAGGAGGGGGATCGTGAGAGAGGAATCGATCTGAGGATTTGGTCTGATTTGGTGTTGTTGATGTCTTGTTTTTTTTTTTTTTTGAACAAGGAGTGCCCCGAAGGCCCAGGAAGCTTTTCATTAAACGCAAACGGTGGCGGTACAAATAGTTACAAAGGACCCCATAAGATCTAAAAGTACAAATAGATCCCTAGCATCTGCAGAAAAGACCTCACTAAAAGATGAAGAAAAGCAATCAGATCCTTCTCTTTCGCCGCCGTCGAGCCAGAGAGTTGCTACGCCGCCGTCATGCGAAGAGGCGGGGACGAAACCACTTGCCTCCACGCAGCCGTAGTATGCGACTGCAACCCTCAAGAAGAACCTCGCAACGGAGGTTGAAACGCCGGAGTCCATCGCCGGCCATTGGATAGGCCATGGAGTGGCCTTGGAACCGCTCAAGATAGTAACTTCCCACCTCCGGAAAGCAAAGAAGACACCGTCGTCACCATCTTCATCTTCCACCTCGCCCCCACGGCCGGCCAGGTCGATGTCGAGGATGTCAAGGGCGCACCTTTGCAACCCGCAGTGCTTATTGCAGGGGGGCTTGGCAGGAGCAGCAAACGATTCCATCCCCCACCTTGGGGACTTGACATCGCCGCTGCTCGGCCATCCACCGGTGCCGCACCAACACACCAGGGACAGAGAGCCCCTGCTCATCTCCAACGATCCATCATCCTCCATCCGTCTTCCCCACCCCTCACCACCACGGCCGGCCAGTGGGAGAAGAACGAACAGAACAAATATGGAGATCGAAGAGGGAGAGCAAACCTTGGGCTTATTGACGGAAATCCTTGGGGGAAGGTCGAGCGGCGCCATCTCCAGCCGCCGGAGCTCCTTGCCGCGCCTCCTCCACCACCAAATACACCAGATCTTGCCCCAGAGATCAGGTGCTAGACTTCCAAACACCGGCATCCAGCCGAAAAAACAAAAACTGAACCTATCTACAGATCCGGCGCCTCCCCCTCCCCATCTCCGGCCGGCAGCGCCGCCGGAGAAGGGACGGGTTCGTCCCGGCCGCCCTTGGTCAACGGGCAGAAGAAACGATGGGGGCAGAGAGGGAGGAGGAAGGAGAGAGGAGCGAAGCGGTGGTAAATGCCACCGTTGATGTCTTGTTTGAGGAGAGATACACGACAGCTTGAGAGGAACAGAGAGACACCGACTTCCAGAAATTGTAAAATCCTCCCGTTTTTTGCACAGAGATTTCTGGGTGGTCTTCTAGATTTTGTTGCACATTTGGTCGTAAGATAAACTCACTAAAATTTGTTATTGGAATTTGCAGAGTGAAATATAGAGAGGCCATTAGGGTCCAAAAAATATATAAGAACTACCTTCAAGAGAGGCTCTCGGACAAGGATAGGAAGAGCCGAATTTTCAGTTACACTTATCCGAGAATCCACAAACTCTGTCCCGCATTTCTAACAAAACCTTTCGCCCTCATTTTCAGCTCCCTTAGATTTCACTAGACATGCACGTGTTCGACGCCGGTGATGCTGAATATAGCTTATATTTTTTTAGAGAAGTATTATAAATAATAAAATTTCGTGAAAAGAAAAGGTCAAATATTTTTTGAAAATTTGGAAATTTTTGTTATAGTTTTCATTGATACAACTTATCCAAAATAAATTATTATTTAGCCATTTGATGATCGTTGCTATTTTTAAAGGAATCGATCAGTGCAACAAAGAACGAGACGCGCACGAGAACCATCCTGTTCCAAAGGCAAACCAATCGGTGGTACAACCACGTACGAGAACTTTAGCTCCACGAGATCTATGATGGACTCTGCTACGTCGGCGATGCACACGCGGTCTCTTAAGCTATTGCGTCATTAGCCTCACCTCATTTTCTCTTTAGATTTGAAGCTGAAGGTAATTGTTGGGCCAAAATAAGGACTTAATTTATACTCCTACATTCTCTATGGCATGAAAAATATCTGATAAAAATTAACTTGTAGCAACGCAAGCATAGCTAATGTAAGTTCGTGTTGATTCATATCTTAATAAAATTTAAATATGATGCCCATTATTATTATAAATCTACGATATTAAAAGCCAGTGAAGTGAGGGGCTCGCAATCTAATATTATTAGGATTAATGTGTTCGGTATAAATAGGAGAAACTGTGATCAACATCGACGAATTGTAGCAAAGAGAAGTGTCAACACGCAATGGTTGACCGTCTTGGGGACCAATCTAATCTAAGACTGTGACATGTCCCATGTCAGAACCAATTGGCCCGGTCTAGGATGGGCCCAAGTTCCACCAGTGTCAACATGTAGGGTTTGCATGAGCAGTTTAAGTATTGGTTTCTCCCACGCACGGGCACTTTTACTAGTCATATCCTAAAGGCGAAAAAGTTCATTTCCTGACCTGTAAAAGTCCTCCTCTGAACGACTTCTAGGTACTGTTGCCGAATAGTTTTTCCCAGATTCTGTAACAAGAGTACTTGCATTACCAGAACGAAAGATCTTTAATTTGTTTTGGAACAGGATATGGATATCGAGTTAGGTAAGCATTCATACAGCATACCTCAAGATCACTCTTTCTTTCTTTGAGCTTTGTCTTCAGTGCTCTGGAATCACCACAAGCTAGTCAAATTTCAACCATTTTTTGCTAAAAAGAAGAACAAGTATTGTTTTCTTGCTACATTTTGTTTTGGATTAATTCGTAGTGTTTCTCCAGTCCAACATATCTAGATGTGTCTTATAGCTCGTAGTTATTATCTTCTACGTAGCTGCTAAGACTATTAAGTTTAATCTACAGTACCTGATTTATCTACTCAAGAAAGGGAATGGATTTAACGTTGTAGAGGCAGAGAGATCAGATACCTTCCTTCAAGAGAAAAAAGGAACACTTGAGAAATGGACGAAGATCTTACATGGTGAGCGACATCCTTGATCTATCGATGTCGGTGCCCTTCTTACCCCATGGGATCTTGCTGTTCTCAGCATTCTGCAGACAGACAAAGGAAGAGTGAGGCCAGTTCATAATTTGCATATTTGGACAGGCTAATCTCATATCAGTACATTTCCTATCATTTTGCTTAATTTCTCTTTCATGATCTGTGCCATCCTCCCCACTTCATCCATGTCTTTCTCCATGCAGCCCTTGATCTCTGGAAGGGGTGTCATAAGAATGCTCCAGTTAGAAAAGCAACACTATCATCTCAAAAAATAAAAAATGCAAGAGAACAAGTGTTGTTCAACAGGTGTAGTCTTCACCCTTCATTGCAGAAGATTCAGTAGTGACTGAACCAAACTCCATGCTCGCTTCCTGCAGGGGCAGGGGTAGAAACAATTAATTTTAAGTAGTAGTAGAAGTTAAAAGCTAAGATAGGTGTCAAACTGCAAACACATGAACAAGTTATCATGGAAACCAAAACATGTCTGACGAAAACAATGCGGATAAGGTTTACCTTCAGTTTGTGAACGATGTTTGCCGTGTTGCCCAGCAACATCTCGAATTCTATTGCCTCTTGGAAGAAGAGATTGCTCATGGTGGGTATGAGTAGAATTTGTAGCAGGCGATGGAGAGAGGGAGATGAGGAATGGATGAGGAGAGTGAGGAGCTCTCAGGCGGTCTCTTGGGTATGGCTTCCATCGATGCAATCATATATAGTACTAGTAACTACTACCACACAATCAGGGCAGTCAAAAAGTAAAAGCGATTTGCTCCTCTCTTGCTTAATCTGGGCACAAGATATGACTACTCTGCAGCTAGCAGGAGAGAAGGGTTGTCCACTGATTCTCTCTCACACACTCCTCTGCAGCTGAGGTCCTTGCTTCACCCGTTTTGCCTAGAAATGGCAATTATGCAATTCAATTGTGTGGACAAAAGAACCAGTACCAGTATCATGCAATAATATAACGCGGAGGCCAAACGAGCACCGTGTATGAAATATGAACGCAGACAAGCGTCAGCGATGGAGATGTGTGCGCGCGGTAGAGAACAGGTTAATTGCGCCAGCAGCCAACGAACTGTGGGACAGCCCAGGAGCAGGGGAAATCGAAGAGCACATGAAATCAAAGCTGAAAAAATGGAAGCACTCTCAGCTCTATCCGAAAAAGCAGGCAGACTCCGAAATGAAAGTGCAATTACTCGGAAACACAGCCGGGCTAGCTACACACATCTCCAGGCTAGCACATGCACTCCCCGCCGCGCCATGGATAATATAGGCATCGTCGTCGCAGTCCGCGGGAATTCCTCGTGCTGCCCCGGGGGAAACCCTAGATCCAGCCAGGATCGGACGATGACGGCGCTCCCTGCGTCGTGCTACCTCTTGGGGAATCGTTTTTGCATCAGCGGCTGGATGGAGGTGGTTTTTGGTGGAGTGGTGTTCATCTACCACGTTGTCGTCGATGATTCTCAGCGGCGTGGAGCTGCGGGGTTTCGAAGACGGGCGAGGACTGCAGGATGCGTGCAGGATGGTGGAGCTGTCTGGCATCATGGTGACATCGACGGCAGGTCTGGCAAGGTCAATGCGGTGATTTCTCTTGAAGATGTGTGCGAGGAAGACGGCGGTAGCGATTCCTGTGGCGTGTGTACTGACGTGCGCTCAGGCACTACGGGAAAAACAGGCGCTGCCGTGCAGCCAATCATTGCCGTGAGGCGCTGCACGGCAAAGACATCTTTGCCGTGCGCCGAAAGAGGTACGCACGGCAAAGACGAAGAGCACGGCAAAGTTTCATGGTGGCGCACGGCAAAGTTTCAACGCACGGCAAAGTTAGCAGTGCCGCACGGCAACGTCTCAACGCACGGCAAAGATGTTCAAAAGCGCACGGCAAAGAAGCCAGGACGGCAAAGACCATAAACGCCGCACGGCAAAGAAATGTTTCTCGGCAAAGGGACTGGGACGTTGCCGTGGGTCTAGCCTTTGCCGTGAGGCCAGGAAAAGTGCACGGCAAAGCCGCCTTTGCCGTGCGATTCCTTCTTTGCCGTGCGGCATCATTCATTTTATTTGTTTTTCTTTCCATTTTATTTCATCTAATACTTTTATTTATTTATTTTATTATTTTTACTTTTTGATGACTATTTAGTGTTACTTAAGACAATGTGCAATACAAAATTACTCTCCATGTTCATTCCCCACATATATTAGGGTTTCGGAGCAATTAATACGCGCTTCGGAAAATATGATAAGTGTTATCGCTCAAATGTGAGGAAGGTCACACCGGGGAGCTAATTTTGCACCATTACACCTTGCACCACAATTTGACACATATCATATGTCCACATGCAAGATTTGGTGGGGTTCCGGTGCTCCGGCGGTCGTTCTCCCCTCCTCCCCCCAAAAACAGCGGAATGTGTGCCCCGGCGGTCTACCCCCTAGATTTCTCCGCGCGAGGGTGCACCAATGTATTTTTCATTCTTTTAGGTTTGTTTAGGACATATACACATGGAGAACCAAGATTGGGACCCTTTGGCACATATACCCGCAGCTAGAGCCATTATGACACGATCGAGGGTGTGTCTGATCTACTGGTTATGGTTAGGTGTAGGGTTAGGGCTAGGGTTTAGGGGGTAGGGCTAGGGTTTAGGTTCAAGGTAAGGATTTATGGTTAGGTATAGTTTTAGGGTTTAGGGTTAGGGTTAGGGTTTATGAAGCATGGCTTTGCAGCTCCGGTGTCAGCACGTGTAGTTAATGGTTTAGGGTTTAGGGCTCGAAGCCTCCCCAGTTTAGGGTTTAGGGTTTAGGGGAGCTACTTTTGCACCATTACACCTTCCACCACACTTTGACACATATCATATGTCCACATGCAAGATTTGGTGGGGCTCCGGTGCTCCGGCGGTCGTTCTCCCCTCCTCCACCCAAAAACAGCGGAATGTGTTCCCCGGCGGGTCTACCCCCTAGATTTCTCCGCGTGAGGGTGCACCAATGTACCTTTTCATTCTTTTAGGTTTATTTAGGACATATACACATGGAGAACCAAGATTGGGACCCTTTGGCACATATACCCCGCAGCTAGAGCCATTATGACACGATCGAGGGTGTGTCTGATCTACTGGTTAGGGTTAGGTGTAGGGTTAGGGCTATGGTTTAGGGGGTAGGGCTAGGGTTTAGGTTCAAGGTAAGGATTTATGGTTAGGTATAGGTTCAGGGCTTAGGGTTCGGGATTATGAACTATGGCTTTGCAGCTCCGGTGTCAGCACGTGTAGTTAATGGTTTAGGGTTTAGGCTCGAAGCCTCCCCAGTTTAGGGTTTAGGGTTTAGGGGAGCTACTTTTGCACCATTACACCTTGAAACACACTTTGACACATATCATATGTCCACATGCAAGATTTGGTGGGGTTCCGGTGCTCCGGCGGTCGTTCTCCCCTCCTCCCCCCAAAAACAGCGGAATGTGTGCCCCGGCGGGTCTACCCCCTAGATTTCTCCGCGCGAGGGTGCACCAATGTACTTTTTCATTATTTTAGGTTTTTTTAGGACATATACACATGGAGAACCAAGATTGGAACCCTTTGTCACATATACCCCGCAGCTAAAGCCATTATGACACGATCGAGGGTGTGTCTGATCTACTGGTTAGGGTTAGGGCTAGGGTTTAGGGGTTAGGGCTAGGGTTTAGGTTCAAAGTAAGGATTTATGGTTAGGTATAGGGTTAGGGTTTAGGGTTAGGGTTAGGATTTATGAAGCATGGCTTTGCAGCTCCGGTGTCAGCACGTGTAGTTAATGGTTTAGGGTTTAGGGCTCGAAGCCTCCCCAGTTTAGGGTTTAGGGTTTAGGGGAGCTACTTTTGCACCATTACACCTTGCACCACACTTTGACACATATCATATGTCCACATGCAAGATTTGGTGGGGTTCCGGTGCTCCGGCGGTCGTTCTCCCCCTCCTCCCCCCAAAACAGCGGAATGTGTGCCCTAGCGGGTCTACCCCCTAGATCCTGATCCAAACCTAGTTTGCATCGCGCCGGAGGATTACCAGTACGTTCCAGCTGTGGAGAGGCCGAGGCCACGTGATAAGAGGCCATATCAGCGTGGGAAAACACAGCTCCCCGCGCTGAAGTAGTGGCCCTACAGCCATGTTGTTCTAGAGCCCGCTGGAAGGAGGTACATGTTAATTTTTGGCATTTCGTTATCGCAATTTTGTCATTATCAAAATTATTATCACATACATATTGATGTTGTCGTTTCATGGTGCAGCTCGTTCAAGTATGAAGACCCGTCGTAGAGGCCGCCACGTGGGTACGCGAACATCCTTGGGGGCCTACTTAGAAGGTATTTCCCTGGGATAGTCGATCTCCCTACTGGTGGCTGCGACGTAGCTTGGAGATGGGCGCACTACAGCCTCGCGCCAGATCCTCTTGGCCGCGGCACCATGGCGGACGTGGTTGTTGGCTCGAACTAAGTCACGGATCTTCTTGGCATTGCTAAATTCTGACATCAAAGTTAGCAGTGTGGGAGGGACCGCATTCAAAGAAAACATCGTCTTCCAGATTACTCTTAGTGCTTTGTACACCTTGTCGAAGAAACGGTGTACTTGCTGAACCCGGTCCTGGAACTTGGCGACAGTCGAAGCTTTTGCTTGTTCCCTCCAGAACACTTCATCTGCTGGTGATAGTTGGGTCAATGCATGTACACGTTCCTGTATGCGCTTGTTTTCTTCAGCCTTGTTCAGAGCTATGACTAGCAAAAGAACCAGCAGACGATGAGAAAGTGCATTTCAAGAGCAGCAAAGAGCATGAGGGTCGGGGCACTTACAGTTTAAACTTTCAGCGGCCTTGTGCAATTCAGTCAGCGCGTAGCGCTCAGTGTCAGCCGCAAGCTCATTCTTCTTATTGACAATGGCAGCTAAGGCATAAGTATTGCGCATGTCCTTTTCCATCTGCGCGACCCGATCCCTCATGCGTTGGAGCCGATCACTTTCAGGAAGGGCACTCGAAGAATCATCGACAAAGGAAGGCACGGGATAAACCTGCAAAAATTGGTCAAAGGCGCGATGGATTACATAGAGTCAGCATTGGAAAATTACTCCCACTACAAGAAAAGTTGCCATGGCCGACGAAGTTGAAGTCGCGCCGTGGTTGCTGGTGTACCATGGCCGACGATTTTGGTCCCTCCGTGGTGCATGTCAAAACTTTTTTCTCTCGTTTTTGAGGCCACCTAGCCCGACGAAAGCGGCCAAAACGTGGCGTATGGTGGCCCGGGACGTGGTGCATCTCGAAATCTCGGGTTCGCCGGCCGAGTCAACGCAAATCCGCACCGCCGAGGGATGTAGGGCCCAGATGGTAGCTGGCATTGTTTTTTTTCTAGATCGCGCCATCTCGTTCAACGTTCTCCGATCGAGCCGTTTACGATGCAGGATCATGGGTCCCGCATGTCATCCTCTATGAACCAAAATTCTTTCTATTCTTGGATTTTTTTGACCCCCTGATTTTTGCTACTTCCTTTTTCTTTTGATCCCTTGCCGCCTTGGAAACGTTGAGACCGCTGCTGCTAAATGGGACCCGCATGTCATCCTCTATGTGCAATCAACTTTCTTTTCTTGGAGTTTTTTGGCACCTCAAATTTGGTCACTTGCCTTTTCTTTCGATCCCCGCCGCCTCTCAAACGGTGATACCGCTGCTAACTGAGACCCGCATGTCATCCTCTATGTACTATAAAACTTTCTTTTCTTGAATTATTTTTGGCACCTCATATTTGGTCACTTACCTTTTTCTTTCGATCCCCTGCCGCCTCAAACGGTGATACCGCTGCTGCTAAATGGGACCCGCATGTCATCCTCTATGTACTATAAAACTTTCTTTTCTTGGATTTTTTGGCACCTCATATTTGGTCACTTGACTTTTTCTTTCGATCACCTGCGCCTCTCAAACAGTGATACCGCTGCTGCTAAATGGGACCCGCATGTCATCCTCTATGTACTATAAAACTTTCTTTTCTTGGATTTTTTTGGCACCTCATATTTGGTCACTTGACTTTTTCTTTCGATCACCTGCGCCTCTCAAACGGTGATACCGCTGCTGCTAAATGGGACCCGCATGTCATCCTCTATGTACTATAAAACTTTCTTTTCTTGGATTTTTTTGGCACCTCATATTTGGTCACTTGACTTTTTCTTTCGATCCCCTCCTGCCTCTCAAACGGTGATACCGCTGCTGCTAAATGGGACCCGCATGTCATCCTCTATGTACTATAAAACTTTCTTTTCTTGGATTTTTTTGGCACCTCATATTTGGTCACTTGACTTTTTCTTTCGATCACCTGCTGCCTCTCAAACGTGATACCGCTGCTGCTAAATGGGACCCGCATGTCATCCACTATGTACTATAAAACTTTCTTTGCTTGGATTTTTTGGCACCTCATATTTGGTAACTTGACTTTTTCTTTCGATCTCATGCCACGTTTGAAACGTTGAGGTACCTGCTGGCTCATGGACCCGCATGTCATCCTCTGTGTGCTATAAAAGTTTCCTTTGTTGGATTTTTTTTCACCCTCTGATTTTTGCCTTGCCTTTTTCTTTTGATCCCCCGCCAGTAAGCTGTTGGTTCAAGGGACCCGCATGTCATCCTCTATGTCCATCAACTTTCTTTTCTTGGATTTTTTTCACCCCCTAATTACTAGCTACTTTCTTTTTCTTTTGATCTCAAGCCGCATTACAAACATTGAGACCGCTGCAAAATGGGACCCACATGTCATCCTCTATGTACAATAAATCTTGGATTATTTTTGGCTCTGATATTTGGTCACTTGCCTTTTTCTTTCGATCTCATGCCGCCTTTGAAACGTTGAGTAAGCTGCTGGCTCATGGGTCCCATGTCATCCTCTACGAACAATAAAAGTTTCCTTTCTTGGAGTTATTTTTTCCCTAATTTCTGGCTATTTGCCTTTTTCTTTTGATCCCTGCCCCGTTGAAACGATGAGGACGCTGTTGGCAGGTCGGTCCCACATGTCATCCTCTATGAACAATAAAAGTTTCCTTTGGTGGATTTATTTTTGACCCCTAATTAATTTCTGGCTATTTCCTTTATTTTTCTTTTGATCCCCTGCCGCCTTGGAATTGTTGAGAATGCTGCTGCCTCATTTTCTTTTGGTCCTGTGCCGCCTTGGAAACGTTGAGACCGCTGCTACAAAATGGGACCCGCATGTCATCCTCTATGTACAATAAAGTTTCTTTTCTTGGATTATTTTTGGCTCCTGATATTATGTCACTTGCCTTTTTCTTTCGATCTCATGCCGACTTTGAAACGTTGAGGATGCTGCGCCTCATGGGTCCCGCATGTCATCCTCTCAGAACGATAAATGTTTTCTTTTCTTGTATTTTTTACCAACTGATTTTTGGCTTTTTTTTATTTTCGATCCCCCGCCTTTGAAACGTTGACGACGATGCTGGCTCATGGGTCCCCGATGTCAGCCTCCCGTACAAGAAACATGTGATATTTTATTTTGCAGACAATAAACGTTGTATTTCGCTCTGAGCTATTGCAAACGGATAAATTAAATCTTTATATCTGCATAAACAAACTTATATGTTGAATCTCCTTGTTTTTTGTTTTTGCGAAGCATAGGACTTTCCTGTTTTTTTTTGAGAAAAATCCGACCTTTCCTGTTTTGGAGTGGGCTGAAATTGTACGAGTCAAAAGGCCCAGCAGGATAGTTCGAAGGCCCAGATGTCCAGATACAGCCCAATTGAAATCTTTCTTTTCTTGGATTTTTTTTCACACCTGATTTCTGCTTCATTTTTCTTTCGGTCCTGTGCCGCCTTGGAAGCGTTGAGACCGCTGCTACAAAATGGGACCCGCATGTCATCCTCTATGTACAATAAAGTTTCTTTTCTTGGATTATTTTTGGCTCTGATATTATGTCACTTGCCTTTTTCTTTCAATCTCATGCCGACTTTGAAACGTTGAGGAAGGCTGGCTCATGGGTCCCGCATGTCATCCTCTATGAACAATAAAAGTTTCCTTTGTTGGATTTATTTTTTCCCCTAATTTCGGCTATTTGCCTTTTTCTTTTGATCCCTGCCCCCTTTGAAACGATGACGACGCAGCTGGCAAGTCGGTCCCACATGTCATCCTCTATGAACAATAAAAGTTTCCTTTGATGGATTTATTTTGACCCTAATTAATTTCTGGCTATTTCCTTTTTTCTTTTGATCCCCTGCCGCCTTGAAATAGTTGAGGATGCTGCCGCCTCATGGGTCCCGCATGTCATCCTCTCAGAAAGGTAAATGTTTCTTTTCTTGAATTTGTTTACCAACTGATTTTTGGCTTATTTTTTCTTTTGATCTCCTGCCACCTTTAAAACGTTGACGACTGCTGGCTCATGGGTCCCCAATGTCAGCCTCCCCATACTGCAAATCCTCTTTCTGCAAAGGTTTTATTTCTAGATAGATAAGGTGGATTCGAATCTGCCATGGTTCAGGCAGCTCAGGTAAGCCTTCTTGCACTGATTAATGGAAGTAGTGTATATATAGCAAGGTCAAGACATGTGGCTCGGTGTAATGAATCTATATGAATCATGTTGTGGGTTCAATCTGATAGTTCTCTAACAGGTCAGCCAAAATAGAAATTAAGTTTTTTTCTAAAAGGGAAATGCAAATTAAGATGAACACAAACATTAGTTATCATAATAGCTGATCATACATACATACTTGCTAAGAGCAAAAGCTTGCCAGAGTTTTACCACCCATACAATTAATTAGCAGTTCAGATAAGATAACCTTATATAAGTATAACTACAAATGCATTTGCTAAGGGCTCATGGGACAACAGAACTAGACAACCGCGAACTTTATGACCAGCATGTCACAGCGGCATCGAAAGATCTTGACCTTCAACTTTGATCCAATGCGAAGTTTGGCACCGTCAATGAACTTTTTCCACCTGGAAGTAACAGCCAAGCGGCCATCTGTGGGACTGACAGAGTACCGTCCCTCCACGGTGAGACCTTCACTCTCCATGACGAGGGATATCTTGCCCCTTCGGCCAGCATTGAGATCCTTGGAGATACTTTTAGGCAATTTCTGATTCAAAGCAAGAGATACCACCAAAAATTAGTCAATGGCACCAATGCACTGAACCATGTGAGACTTTGAGCAGAGAAGACATCAAGATAAGAGCAGTTATGTTGTCATATACTCACGAACATAGCCTTGGATGCGTCTGGTCACCACACGGGTGGCCACAGCAATGAGCTGAGACCTCGGTGATCTGGCTGGGGCAGGTGCATGAGCCTGGGCTGGTACACGAGCTGGTGCTGATGCAGGAGACTGTTGGGCAGGTGCCGTAAACGGTGCCTCTAGAGGAACCGTGCGATACGGAGACTGTTGGGCAGGTGCAGAACGGTGCAGCTAGAGGAACCGGTGCTGATGTAGGAGCCTGCTGGGCATGTGTAGTATATGGGGCCTCTACAGGAACCAATGCTGATGTAGGGGACTGCTGGGTAGATGCAGTAAACGGAACAGGAACCGGTGCTGATGCAGGAGAGTGGGAAGCCGGTGCCGGTGTTGGTGTGGTTGCCCTTTGTGACATCCGCTCTGTTCCGTCAGGATCTGCAGCTTTGATCATGTTAAACCCAGCAAGCTAGAACAGAGGGAATGGTTTAGAACAACTGCTCAGAATGCAGTTATCAAAAGATATGAGTAGAAAAAAGTTACATATTATATATTTGGAAGTGTCTCCAACTCTGTAAGCAGTTACGTATATCTGCCCGTTTGAGTTTCTGATCCTCAGCTCGTCGCCCTTCTTCAGACCGTAGTCAAAAGCAAACTTTCTCCAATCATGTCCATACAAATATGTGATGGCCTGCGTCTTGTAGACATACACCTCATAGACCGTGTAGGTGTTCATCAATTTGCCATTGCCATGCATAGTGAAATATCCTTCATGCGGACACATCTGGTTAATCATTGGACGAAGTTCACAAGGTACAGTCTGCATGTGAAAATTGATACAAATGTAAGAAGCAGGAAGACTAAAAACAAGACTTTACTATATGCCAATTCATGCTAAACCACTGAGAATACATACCTGTAACTCTGTGAAGGAGCTACTAGAAAGGTAGATAGAGCCATAGGAGGTGTTATATGCGGGGTATGTACATGGGCCCGCCATATTCCCGCAAGCTCGGCATCGGGATGGTGAAGGAAACATGGGAGGTACTACTGGTGCGTAGCGCTGAACGTAAGTGGAAGAATTAGGTTGTGTAAAGTGCATAGTTCAGAGCAATGCAAATGTTGACAAGCAAGTGCATAACACTATGTTACAAACTGAACAGTGAAAAATTAGTGTATGATGAATATAAGCATGCTAATTTGGTGTTTCCGAATTCCAAAAAGCATTAGACAGAGCCGGTGATAATATCAGACATAAATCATGGCATGTATATGTGGCTTAAGAAAATATACCCGAACCCTTGGATGGTTACGGCCCGGCTGATCCTTGGACTTGAGCTTATATAAGCATCCAGAAGGTGGGGCTGACAGTAACTTGGTGGCAGCCTCTGCAGATGCCTCATCAGCAGCAGTTGCAATCCTTTTGACCAATGAAGGCTTAGCAGTTTCAGTCTGCATATAAAAATTGAAGAGCAACAGACATCAGCGGTGATATATAAAATGAATCTATGAGACACTGATGCATATAGTGCTGGATGTAAGTGGAAGAATAGGTGTGTGTGTTTCTGAACTATTGGTAAGCATTAGACAAAGCCGGCAATAAACAGACAAAAATCAAATCATGTATGAGGATTAAGAAAATATACCTGCTTACTGAAAAGGGTACCACCCAGCTGGCCCGTGGCCTTGTGCTTGAGGAGGTTTTCAGAAGATGGTGGCAGCACCATCGTCTTCACAGCAGCCTCATCGGGATCATTTTTTATCCATTTGAGTAGAGGAACAGAAGTTTCATCCTGCATATGAATAGCAACAGAACTCATCATTGATATTTAATAAATCTATGAGATAGACTGATGCAAATAGTGCGGGGTGTAAGTGGAAGAATAGGGTTGTGCATAGAGAACAGTTGACAACAATGCAAATGATTACAAAAGAAGCCAATGGAAATCAACAGTTTATATACTGGATGAGACAGACTGAAAAGTGAAAAATTAGTGTATGATGATTGTAAGCAAACGCAGTGTTTCTGAACTTTTGGTAAGCATTAGACAAAGCCAACAGTAATTAAACAGATAATAATGAAATCATGTATGTGGATTAAGAAAATATACCAGATTCATTAAAAGGTCACCACCCAGCTGGCCCATGGCCTCGTGCTTGTAGAGGTTTTCGGAAGATGGTGCCGGCACCATCGTCCTCACAGCAGCCTCATTAGCCCCATTTTGCATCCACTTGAGTAAAGGCGCAGCTTTCACTTGCATAAGAATGGGAACAGATCTCAGCAGTGATATTGAATGACTTAAGACAGACCGATGCATATAGTGCTAGATGTAAGTGGAAGGGTATGGCCGTGTATGGACAACAGTTCACAACAATGCAAGGGTGTGTTCGGTTCTGAAACAGCGTGGAATGGAATGGAATGGTTCCATTTCAGAGGAATGGAATGGTTACATTTTTGTTCGGTTGGGAAAAATGGAGAGCAGAAGAGATCGAGGTTAAACTAACCAATTGTCTCAAAATTGTAATTAACAATTGCAAATGACATTTTAATCTCAAAGTCGTAATTAACAGCGCCTAATGGTGCTCTTTTAATCTAAAAATCGAAATTAACATCATTTTATGTTGGGTTAGGGGAACTGGAGTAGATGAACATTACTGTATGATGATTGTAAGCAAACGAATTTGGTGTTTCTAAACTTTTGGCTTCGAGATCTTATGGGTTTCAACTCTAGCCTACCCCAACTTGTTTGGGACTGAAAGGCTTGGTTGTTGTTGTTGTAAACTTTTGGCAAGCATAGAAAAAACCGACAATAAACAGAGAAAAATCAAGGCATGTTTTGTGGATTAAGAAAATATACCATATTCATTAAAAGATCACCACCCAGCTGGTGCGTGGCCTTGTGCTTGTAGAGGCATTTAGAAGATGGGGCGGCATCAACATACTGGCAGCCTGATCAGCCGCAGTTTTGATCTTCCTTTTGAGTAAAGGCCCTAAAGTTTCATCTGCATATGAATAGCAAAACAAAAGGCAGACCTCAGCAGTGATATTGAATTACTGTATGAGATAGACTGATGCATATAGTGGATGCTCTTAGCCTTTTGCAGCGTGAACACTAGCTATGGACAGACAAAAAAACTAGTTAACTCAGCTTTGTCTAGATATGAACTACCACCATCCAAAAGCTTAAGCCTTATTTATTTTTGAGAAATCAAAACAAGCAAAGTTTGACCAAAATTTTAGAACATTCTATCAACAAATATAATACTGTAGATACCGTAGGAAAATATATTTTATTATCTATTTAATGATATTAATTTTGTATTTTGCATGTTACTGATTTTTGGTAAAAGCTTAGTCAAACATGGTATAGTTTGACTTTCTAAAAATAATATAAGCCCAAAGCTTTGGGATGGAGGCAGTAGTATCTAGAGCTAAAACACATCTAGATACATCCGTATCTACAGATAGTTGAGTCAATTAATTTGGATCTGAGGGAGTATCAGATTCAGACTACATCATGGTAAGTTGGTTAAAAAAAATTACCCCGGCGGTCCCTGCCCAGCTCGGCAGTGGCATTTCGCTTCTTGTGCTGCAGATCGGGCCATGCTCCTGCAGCAAGTGGGGCGCTATTCTCGTTCCCCATAGCCTCAGCACGGAACCTGGAGGTACCAACCTGATACAAAGAATATAGAGCATGGTGTCACAGAGGCTTTACGCACAAACAGCTGAAGACATGTGCTACTTTAAGCATATTCCGGAACAGGAACAGATTGAGGATGCAGAGACCGAGAGACACTTAAAAGGTAAAGAGTGGATAAGCAAACGGAGTACCTGCTTCGCGGGGCTGGGGACGCAGCTCAGGCTCAGCCAACTGCCCACATGCGTGGTGGCCTTACGCTCCATTGCCCCCACCGCCGAGGTCTTACCTTTCCTGTACAAGCTGACAAAAGATACAGTGAGGATCAGCAGAAACTACAAAGATTGCAAATGTCGACAAATAAAGGAAGAACACCCCAATCCAAGCAAAGGTAGCCCCCGCCCCCCACCCCCATCAATCACTCCCAGCTCGAGGGTGACCAGAAAGACACCCCTTTGCCCAGAATAGGAAAGAGATGCGCAAGATATCGAGGAGAGGAAAAAAGAACCGATCTCGAGAAAGGAGAGAACATTACTAGTCCTACCTAATCCGCTTGGGCTAGATGCAGCTTGCCCCTCCAAGCTGGATGCCTGGACGGTGGAGGCGAAAGGAGGGGATCGAGCTAGCGGCTTGCATCCGTCGGCAATCGGCACTCGATCGGGAGAGAAGGGGTGCTACATAAAGGGGAGGGGTAACATATTTTATTACACAGTGAACTTACTGATGTGACTAGTCATTACATGTCTCACTGAAACTAGGGCCCATAGTGTGGCACCCCAAATTTACTTGAAGCTGCCCGGCGGGACGCATTGGCGCGTCAAGAAACCCCCGAATTGTAGCGGGGAAATGAAACATTTCACAAAAATTCGAAATTCAAGCACACCGCCACGCGCCAAGCACGCGGCTGTTCCTTCCTCTTCCTCGGTTCCTCCTCCCCTATCCGAAAAACCCCAAATCCCAAGCTCAAACCAAAAAAACAAAAAACAAATCCCCTGGCCGCCATGCATGTCCTCGTTAACCCGCTGGAGATCGTTCCCGGACGATGCGGACCACCCGCCCTGAGATCCAGAATTCCGTCCACCTCGAGGCACTGCGTGCTGTCTCGCAGCAGCGGCTTGAGGGCGCTGAAGAGGAAGTTCCGCCGGAAAGTGCTCATGGCAACCGTGCAAGCTCACCGGCGTGCTGTATCCCGAGAGGAACTGGTCAAAGCTTTGCTATTCGCCACACAAAAAAAATTGCGGGCCAAGATCTGGTCAAAGCTTCGTCGATGGCTTGCCGCGAGAGGCTTGGAGTCCAGAGTCAATAAACTAGCTGCTCGAGGACTTGGGCGGTTTACACGGATTCATATTAACTGACTCAAGTTTGTTAGTCTAGTTAACAAATGCATCTAGATACATCCATATCTAGACAGAATTGAGTCAATTAATATGAATCAGAGGGGAGTACCTGAAAGTGTTTCATGCTACCAACTAATGCGCTGGCAGGAATCGCTGTAGAAGTAATTGTGCTACTACTCGTACGATGAACTGATTGTGTGGGTGTCGAATTTTGCAACGCGATCATCCACTGAATGCTTAATCTAGCGCCAAAGGCGTACAAATCATAACATACTACAGCACCAGAACATAAGAGTACGAATCATAAAGTAGCTCAACATTTTGCATCAGGGCTGGGTGGTCCTGAGACTACCGGGACGCCCCTGATGATCTCCGGGTGTGCATCCTCTTCAACGCAAAGCTGTGTACTCGGTCCACGGCCTCCTTCTGTAGGCTGGATAATCTCAGGTGCAGGACCTTCGTCTATGAGAGGCTCGTCATCAGTACCATCCACAGTGCATCAGGGCTGGGTGGTCTTGAGACTACCCGGACGCCCGTGATGATCTCCGGGCGTGCATCCACTTCAACGCAAAGCTGTGTACTCGGTCCACGGCCTCCTTCTGTAGACTGGATAATCTCAGGTGCAGGACCTTCGTCTATGAAAGGCTCGTCATCAGTACCATCCACAGGTGCATCAAACTGAGATTCATCTTCAAATCTCCCATCAAACTGAGAGACCTCTTTAACTCTATGCTTCTGCAATTAGTACATCAACCGATTAGACAAACATCTAAGGGATGCAACCTGAACAAATGCCGTTTTACATATTTACCTTCTCATCTGGCACAGCACATGTCCCAGAGCTGAAACCCGTTTCCTGAAGCAAGCGCTTTTTCTCTCCTTCCCGTCCATCCATCTGCAACAAGTTAAATTTGAGTACAGAACCTTGCACAGCAATGCAAACTATTGATTGAAACAGCGGCAGCATCAATATAAATAATTAACTACATATGCCAGCACACATACAGTGTGAGCAAGATCTGCTTCTCCTGCTAAACCCGCCTAACATATGTGCGGTCCATCCCAAAAATGTGTAAATGATCTGCCACTACAGGGTGAGGCCTCTTCTCACCATTCATACATGTGCAGCGCGGGCAATACACGTCCAGGTTGTGACCATCATGAGCTCTAATAAACCCCATAAAGGGTTGAACACCATTTATATATGAAGGGGAACATAAGTGTCCATGCAGTTTCCAAGTTCTGTCCATCTGTTTAATTATGAGATACAGTGGTTGGTGATTAATTTAAGGCGAAGTAGGAAATGTATATCCATCGAGTACAAAACTATACTACATGATTATGCATTTCAGCAATCATGTCGAGTACAAAACAAAAAATGCCCATCGACATTTTAGCAAACAGATCGTGTACAAAACTCTGCCATGGCATTTCAGCAAATTAACGGATCGAGTGCAGAACTGACTCTATATGCCCACGCAAATGAACAAATTGATCGATGACAAATCGAGCGGAAAACTATAAAGTGCCAATTAGTTTGAGCATACTGACGAATTTTTTAGCAGCATCAAGAAAATATAAATCGTTAGGCTGTCTTGCCCGATACATGATTGAGCTAGAGATAGCAGCCCTACCGTGGATCAACTTGACCGCCGGTGCGTCTCGAGAAGAACGACGGGGAGGGGAAGCTTCTTCTTCGCACGGACGGGACGGGGAGGGGAAGCTCTTCGCACGGACGGGGATAAGTTGTGTACGGGTGGGTGGGGGTCATGCGGCCGGGCCGCCGGGGTGATAATTAAGGTCGGTAGGTGGCGTTTAATGGAGTTGCGTGTGTAATTTGCCGTGCACAAGGTTGAGGAATAGGCGGTTCCCTTTGCCGCGCGCACAATTCAAACTATCCCGCCCATGTAGTTTAAATTCGCCATATTTTCGTTAAATCGACATAAAGTCATGTGAGTGGGGGAAAATTAGCAAAGTTGCTTGAAAAATAGTAAAACTCTGGAATTATCCTTTAAATATGCTCTACTTCGTGTGAAAATCGGGGTGTGGAAGCATGTTGAGCTGTTTTATTTGTACTTTCTTCATTAAAACTCCCATTTTATGCACTTTGGATGGAAAGAAATCATTTGTACATAAATTTTGACAACGCCATTTGCAAACACTAATTGTTTACATGCCAAGATGCACCCATCCACCAAATATATATGTGGCAAAAGTTTATCACAATCTAGCAGATATGCATAATTAGTGAGGGACCCCTTTTGATTTTGTGCAATTTCCACTAATTAGGTAGAGATCGAGAAGGGTTAATTAATTAGGCCATGTTAGGGGTTATGTGTTTTAGATTAGGTTGTGTGGATTCAAATACAACTTCTTTATTTGTGTGCTATGATTAATCAAAACTAGATCGATCGACTGCGCACACATTATTAGAGGCGCATGCCTTTGCGCACAAAGTGCATGTGTGTGTTGTTGGCCACCAACGAGAGAGAGAGAGAGAGAGAGAGAGAGAGAGAGAGAGAGAGAGAGAGATAGAGGTAGAGAGAGCTACATACGAGAGAGCGATTGAAATCCCCAAATTAAACACATATATATGCATGGCACATTTAATTTAATTAGAGGACCGCGAGGCACCCCTGGCCTGCTTGATGCATAATTAAGTGTCATTGGCCTATATATATAGGGTTTAATTAGGGTTTAGGGTTTAGGGTTAGGAGGTTAGGGTTTAGGGTTTAATGTTTATGGTGTTTAGGGTTTAGGGATTAGGGATTAGGGTTTATTTAGGGTTTAAGGTTTAGGGATCATCGATCGAGTGCGCACACACACATTATTAGAGGCACACGCGCTTTGCGCATAAAGTGCATGCGTATATGTGTGTGTTTTTTGGCCACCAACGACATATAGATGATCGAGAGAGAGAGATTGAAATCCCCCAAGAATATGTTCAAATATATATTAAAATATATGCACGAATTAATGCATGCATGGTAGGCCATGCATGCACACTAATATATATATTATGAGGAAACTTAATCAAATGTGTTTTCATTCGAGAGAACTTGTCAAAATTCAAGTTAATTAATTTATCATCGATAATTATATAATTAATTAATGAATCTCAGGGAGATGTTATACAACATATGATCGATATATAGGCCATGTATATATTAATTGGTTTTAATCTACCGTTTTTGCTAGCTAGCTGCATGCTATATATAGAGCATGTTTTTATTAGATCGGGTCATAGCTAGTATAGTTTAGGGTTATGTGTTTTAATTAACTAGGGTTTGATTAGCTAGGGGTTAGTTATATATATATGGTTTAGGGTTAATGCATGTCACATTTAATTTAACTAGAGGACCGCGAGGCACCCCTGGCCTGCTTGATGCACAATTAAGTGTCGTTGGCCTATATATATAGGGTTTAATTAGGGTTTAGGGTTAGCTAGCTGGGTTTAGGGTTTAGTGTTTTGGGTGTTTAGCTAGGGTCTAGGGTTTAGGGTTTAGTGTTTACTGTGTTTAGAGGGTCTAGGGTTTAGTGTTTAGGGTGTTTAGGGTCTAGGGTTTAGGGTCTAGTGTTTAGGGTCTATGGTTTAGGGTTTAATTAGTGTTTAGGGTGTTTAGGGTTTAGGGTTTAGTGTTTACGGTGTTTAGGGTCTAGGGTTTAGGGTTTAGTGTTTAGGGTCTAGGGTTTAGGGTTTAATTAGTGTTTAGGGTGTTTATAGGGTTTAGGGTTTAGGGTTTTAGGGTTTAGGGTTTAGGGTTTAGGGTTTAGGGTTTAGGGTTTAGAGTTTAGGGTTTACGGTGTTTAGGGTCTAGGGTTTAGGGTTTAGTGTTTAGGGTGTTTAGGGTCTAGGGTTTAGTGTGTTTAGGGTGTTTAGGGTTTAGGGGATTAGGGATTAGGGTTTTAGGGTTGTTTAAGGTTTAGGGATCATCGATCGAGTGCGCACACACATTATTAGAGGCACCCGCGCCTTTACGCATCAAGTGCATGCGTATATATGTGTGTTTTTGGGCCACCAACGATATATAGATGATCGAGAGAGAGAGAGAGATTGAATCCCCAAGAATATGTTCAAATATACATTAAAATATATGCACGAATGCATTGTAGGCCATGCATATGCACACTAATTATATATATATTATGAGGCAACTTAATCAAATGTGTTTTCATTCGAGAGAACTTGTCAAGTTAATTAATTTATCACGATAATTATATAATTAATTAATGATTCTCAGGGATATGTTATACAACATGATCGATATAGGCCATGTATATTTTAATTGGTGTTAATCTACGGTTTGCTAGCTAGCTGCTATATATAGAGCATGTTTTTATTAGATCGGGTTATAGCTAGCTAGTATAGTTTAGGGTTATGTGTTTTAATTAAGTAGGGTTGATTAGCTAGGGTTAGTTACATATATATGGTTTAGGGTTAATGCATGGCACATTTAATTTTATTAGAGGATCACGAGGCACCCATGACCCGCTCGATCGATGCACAATTAAGTGTCGTTGGCCTATACATAGGGTTTAATTGGGGTTTAGGATTAGCTAGGGTTTAGGGTTAGGGTTAGGGTTAGGGTTAGGGTACGTTTAGGGTCTAGGGTTTAGGGTTTAGTGTTTAGGGTGTTTAGGGTTTAGGGATTAGGGATTTAAGGTTTTAGGGTTGTTTAAGGTTTAGGGATCATCGATCGAGTGCGCACACACATTATTAGAGGCACCCGCGCCTTTACGCATAAATTGCATGCATATATATGTGTGTTTTTTGGGCCACCAACGATATATAGATGATCGAGAGAGAGAGAGAGATTGAAATATCCCCAAGAATATGTTCAAATATACATTAAAATATATGCACGAATGCATTGTAGGCCATGCATGCACACTAATTATATATATATATATTATGAGGCAACTTAATCAAATGTGTTTTCATTCGAGAGAACTTGTCAAAGTTCAAGTTAATTAATTTATCACGATAATTATATAATTAATTAATGATTCTCAGGGATATGTTATACAACATGATCGATATAGGCCATGTATATTTTAATTGGTGTTAATCTACGGTTTGCTAGCTAGCTGCTATATATAGAGCATGTTTTTATTAGATCGGGTTATATCTAGTATAGTTTAGGGTTATGTGTTTTAATTAAGTAGGGTTGATTAGCTAGGGTTAGTTACATATATATGGTTTAGGGTTAATGCATGGCACATTTAATTTTATTAGAGGATCGCGAGGCACCCATGACCCGCTCGATCGATGCACAATTAAGTGTCGTTGGCCTATACATAGGGTTTAATTGGGGTTTAGGATTAGCTAGGGTTTAGGGTTAGGGTTAGGGTTAGGGTTAGGGTACGTTTAGGGTTAATGCATGTCACATTTAATTTAACTAGAGGACCGCGAGGCACCCCTGGCCTGCTTGATGCACAATTAAGTGTCGTTGGCCTATATATATAGGGTTTAATTAGGGTTTAGGGTTAGCTAGCTGGGTTTAGGGTTTAGTGTTTTGGGTGTTTAGCTAGGGTCTAGGGTTTAGGGTTTAGTGTTTACGGTGTTTAGAGGGTCTAGGGTTTAGTGTTTAGGGTGTTTAGGGTCTAGGGTTTAGGGTCTAGTGTTTAGGGTCTATGGTTTAGGGTTTAATTAGTGTTTAGGGTGTTTAGGGTTTAGGGTTTAGTGTTTACGGTGTTTAGGGTCTAGGGTTTAGGGTTTAGTGTTTAGGGTCTAGGGTTTAGGGTTTAATTAGTGTTTAGGGTGTTTATAGGGTTTAGGGTTTAGGGTTTAGGGTTTAGGGTTTAGGGTTTAGGGTTTAGGGTTTAGGGTTTACGGTGTTTAGGGTCTAGGGTTTAGGGTTTAGTGTTTAGGGTGTTTAGGGTCTAGGGTTTAGTGTGTTTAGGGTGTTTAGGGTTTAGGGATTAGGGATTAGGGTTTTAGGGTTGTTTAAGGTTTAGGGATCATCGATCGAGTGCGCACACACATTATTAGAGGCACCCGCGCCTTTACGCATCAAGTGCATGCGTATATATGTGTGTTTTTTGGGCCACCAACGATATATAGATGATCGAGAGAGAGAGAGATTGAAATCCCCAAGAATATGTTCAAATATACATTAAAATATATGCACGAATGCATTGTAGGCCATGCATGCACACTAATTATATATATATATTATGAGGCAACTTAATCAAATGTGTTTTCATTCGAGAGAACTTGTCAAAGTTCAAGTTAATTAATTTATCACGATAATTATATAATTAATTAATGATTCTCAGGGATATGTTATACAACATGATCGATATAGGCCATGTATATTTTAATTGGTGTTAATCTACGGTTTGCTAGCTAGCTGCTATATATAGAGCATGTTTTTATTAGATCGGGTTATAGCTAGCTAGTATAGTTTAGGGTTATGTGTTTTAATTAAGTAGGGTTGATTAGCTAGGGTTAGTTACATATATATGGTTTAGGGTTAATGCATGGCACATTTAATTTTATTAGAGGATCACGAGGCACCCATGACCCGCTCGATCGATGCACAATTAAGTGTCGTTGGCCTATACATAGGGTTTAATTGGGGTTTAGGATTAGCTAGGGTTTAGGGTTAGGGTTAGGGTACGTTTAGGGTCTAGGGTTTAGGGTTTAGTGTTTAGGGTGTTTAGGGTTTAGGGATTAGGGATTTAAAGTTTAGGGTTGTTTAAGGTTTAGGGATCATCGATCGAGTGCGCACACACATTATTAGAGGCCCGCCCGTTACGCATAAATTGCATGCATATATATGTGTGTTTTTTGGGCCACCAACGATATATAGATGATCGAGAGAGAGAGATTGAAATCCCTAGAATATGTTCAAATATACATTAAAATATATGCACGAATGCATTGTAGGCCATGCATGCACACTAATTATATATATATTATGAGGCAACTTAATCAAATGTGTTTTCATTCGAGAGAACTTGTCAAAGTTCAAGTTAATTAATTTATCACGATAATTATATAATTAATTAATGAATCTCAGGGATATGTTATGCAACATGATCGATATAGGCCATGTATATTTTAATTGGTGTTAATCTACGGTTTGCTAGCTAGCTGCTATATATAGAGCATGTTTTTATTAGATCGGGTTATAGCTAGCTAGTATAGTTTAGGGTTATGTGTTTTAATTAAGTAGGGTTGATTAGCTAGGGTTAGTTACATATATATGGTTTAGGGTTAATGCACGGCACATTTAATTTTATTAGAGGATCACGAGGCACCCATGACCCGCTCGATCGATGCACAATTAAGTGTCGTTGGCCTATACAGAGGGTTTAATTGGGGTTTAGGATTAGCTAGGGTTTAGGGTTAGGTTTAGGGTTAGGGTTAGGGTACGTTTAGGGTCTAGGGTTTAGGGTTTAGTGTTTAGGGTGTTTAGGGTTTAGGGATTAGGGATTTAAGGTTTTAGGGTTGTTTAAGGTTTAGGGATCATCGATCGAGTGCGCACACACATTATTAGAGGCACCCGCGCCTTTACGCATAAATTGCATGCATATATATGTGTGTTTTTTGGGCCACCAACGATATATAGATGATCGAGAGAGAGAGAGATTGAAATCCCCAAGAATATGTTCAAATATACATTAAAATATATGCACGAATGCATTGTAGGCCATGCATGCACACTAATTATATATATATTATGAGGCAACTTAATGAAATGTGTTTTCATTCGAGAGAACTTGTCAAAGTTCAAGTTAATTAATTTATCACGATAATTATATAATTAATTAATGAATCTCAGGGATATGTTATACAACATGATCGATATAGGCCATGTATATTTTAATTGGTGTTAATCTACGGTTTGCTAGCTAGCTGCTATATATAGAGCATGTTTTTATTAGATCGGGTTATATCTAGTATAGTTTAGGGTTATGTGTTTTAGTTAAGTAGGGTTGATTAGCTAGGGTTAGTTACATATATATGGTTTATGGTTAATGCATGGCACATTTAATTTTATTAGAGGATCGCGAGGCACCCATGACCCGCTCGATCGATGCACAATTAAGTGTCGTTGGCCTATACATAGGGTTTAATTGGGGTTTAGGATTAGCTAGGGTTTAGGGTTAGGGTTAGGGTTAGGGTTAGGGTTTAGGGTCTAGGGTTTAGGGTTTAGTGTTTAGGGTGTTTAGGGTTTAGGGATTAGGGATTTAGGGTTTTAGGGTTGTTTAAGGTTTAGGGATCATCGATCGAGTGCGCACACATTATTAGAGGCACCCGCCTTTACGCATAAATTGCATGCATATATATATGTGTGTTTTTTGGCCACCAACGATATATAGATGATTGAGAGAGAGATTGAAATCCCCAAGAATATGTTCAAATATACATTAAAATATATGCACGAATGCATGGTAGGCCATGCATGCACACTAATTATATATATATTATGAGGCAACTTAATCAAATGTGTTTTCATTCGAGAGAACTTGTCAAAATTAAAGTTAATTAATTTATCACGATAATTATATAATTAATTAATGAATCTGAGGGATATGTTATACAACATGATCGATATAGGCCATGTATATATTAATTGGTGTTAATCTACGGTTTGCTAGCTAGCTGCTATATATAGAGCATGTTTTTATTAGATCGGGTTATAGCTAGTATAGTTTAGGGTTATGTGTTTTCATTAAGTAGGGTTGATTAGCTATGGTTAGTTACATATATATGGTTTAGGGTTAATGCATGGCACATTTAATTTAATTAGAGGACCGCGAGGCACCCCTGGCCTGCTTGATGCACAATTAAGTGTCGTTGGCCTATATATAGGGTTTAATTAGGGTTTAGGGTTAGGTTAGGGTTTAGGGTCCAGGGTTTAGTGTTTAGGGTGTTTAGGGTTTAGGGATTAGGGATTAGGGTTTCAGGGTTGTATAAGGTTTAGGGATCATCGATCGAGTGCGCACACACATTATTAGAGGCACCCGCGCCTTTGCGCATAAAGTGCATGCATATAGTTTAGGGTTATTTGTTTTAATTAAGTAGGGTTTGATCAGCTAGGGTTAGTTACATATATATGGTTTAGGGTTAATGCATGGCACATTACATATAGTTTAAATCTCAAGAATGTTTATACATGATAGGCCATATGTGCAAAGGAATTTTTTTCCTCGTGAACTTGTCAAAATTCAAGTTTATCAGTGCCAATGGAAACTAGTCCAAAAAATTACATAGAGGACCAAAAGTACTAGACAATAACTAATAGAACATGCAACTTTACAAAAAGGACCCCAAAACATATAGAAGAAAATCAATCGAGTCCTTCTCGACCGCACATCAGATCTCTGCTCCGCATCCTTTCCAGCAACTCCGTCGCCGGGGACGCACCACTTGGGACGGTGTCGCCGGTAGTCGCCAGGACGAAGGAGAAGAAGGGCCTCACCAACGGCATATTGGCTCTGAGAAGGGTCGCTGAAAGTCCAAGATGTGCACGGGCAAGACGGATGACGCCGTCGTATGCCCCGAGCTTGTGAACTTTAGCAGCTTGACTTCCCCATTGGCCAGATCTGAAGCACTGACCAAAGCAAGCCTCACCGTTAGCGCCATCACATTGATGGCACCAGATCGGGGTTTGGCCGGCAAGATCCCAGATTCACCATAGGCCAGATCTGAAGCCGATGACGAGATCCCCGACTCCATTGCGCCATTCTGCTCATGGGAAACACTGGATCTAAGCTTACAACAACACTAACTCCCTCGGATCCAAATTAGCTGACTCAACTTTGCTTATCTAAATATGGATGTATCCACACATGTTTTTACTCTAGATACATACACGTCTAAGGAAAGTTGAATCAATTAATTTAGTTCGGAGGGTGTACAATATACAGAGAGAAGTCGGCCTCGTCTCCGGCCGGCGAGGCCGCCGGAGAGAAGGGGGAGAGGAGCCGGGGGAGTGGGAGAGACTCGAGAGAGAAAGAGAAGAGGAAGAAATGAGAGCTCCCTGGGGAAGAACATTATTTTTGTCGTTCTGCTCGTAGCTTGAAACTGAAAATTTCGGCCACGTGCCAAATCATCCCGCCGCATCCATTCGAAAATCCCGTGACCAGTTTTACCCTTTTAACCCTGGTCCGGAAGCTACAACCCACCGACCATGGAGGGCTCATTCGGTAACAATGAAATATCTTGCCTAGATCCCGAACCCTCCCCACAGGCCCACACCCACCCACCAACCATTCGCCCCATTAGCTCAAAAATACTCTCACACGCCAAAGCTCTGACTCTCTACAGTACTAGATCTGCTTCGCCGCCGGCATACTCCTCCACAGCGTAGCCTTGATCGTGTTGGCTGTCCACCCACCTGATCCGCTCCCCCGCCGCCCTCGTCACCGACGGATCTGCTTCACCGCCGACCTCGCCACCGACGGATCTGCTTCACCGCCGACCTCGCCACCGACGGATCTGCTTCACCGCCGACCTCGCCACCGACTACCTCGCCGCAGCGGCTGTATCAACTTCACCGAATACCTTGCCAGCCAACCAGATCTGCTTCACTAACGCCCGCTTCTACTGAAACAGGGTCGATTCATCGTCTCCCGCGTTCGCCGCCGCTGGAATGCAAGTTGCCGCCCCCGTCCACCCCGCCGCAGCTTGGTTAGTACGCTGGCCCGTTAGATCGCGGTGTTTCTTTAGCCATGTTTTGTGTAGTTATTTGCAGATCTCATATGCCGTTAACTTTCTTGATGTGTTGCTTCGCATGAAGTTTGTTTAAATGTTGTACAGTACAAAAGCATTATCCGGTCGCTACCATCCTGTTCATTCTACTGACACCTGTGTGCATCCACATATTTATAGCCTTGTACCCATTCATTTGCTGCCAACTGTTTTTGTACTGCATGCTATTGTCGCACTGCTTTTATAGTCGTGCTATGGGCATTTCCAATCTGCTTGTTCTTATACCACGTCATTAGCTCACCGCTAGCTGTTTTCTCGTGTCTGCTATTCTCACACTGCTTTTATAATCATGCTATGTGCATTTCCAATCTGCTTGCTCTTATACCTCGTCTTTAGCTTATATAGTTATTGCTGCGTGCATGTCTGGTCTTTGTATTATCGTAGACTGACTTGTCAATGTTATTTTTCCTTGGGATTGATCATGCGAACCACTTATTAGAACATCCAACATTAACAGCGGGGACGCTAGGTAAGGTTGGAATCTGAGTTCGTGGTTGGTAATTTTGGCAGTTTACTTCCGTTATTATCTATAACCTATATGCATTGTTCCTTATGCAAGAGATTAACACTTGGAACCCTGCCATAGCAATGCCATTCATGCTTTACTATGTTTCTGCCTATTTGATATGCTTGTCTTGGAGAAACTTCGAGGGTGATTTGAACCTGACATTTGGTCATTCTTAATGCCAGTTTACTTTATGTGTAAAACCTTGGCATTACCCTACTCTAAATCTGAATGTCTGAAATTCGTATCTCATGCAAAGCAACATCTAGTTGGTTTTAATCTGATATCTGGTAACTATTGGCTTATTCATTTGGCAGCTCAAGTTTTTTGTTATTTGAAACCAGCTGACTTGGTCTTAAATGTGATATCTAAACACAGATTAAGGACAATGGAGCAGGAGGATTAGCATTTCACTTGATGGCTGAACCTAAAATGATAGGCATGTTGACCACGACTAGTGCACGCAAGAGAAGGACCTGCAGTGAGCCAGTATGTGCTTAGTACATGCATCTTATCTTATCTTGTGCTTATTTCTGCTACATGCTGTTATCTGATCTCTACATTGCGTAATACATGTTTGAATAGTTAATTGTTGTAACTATGTTTACAATGTTACCAGAATGCAGTTTTAATGAAGCAGTCATCATTAGAAGATAGTCGCCAAAAAAGGATCTGTAGCGACCCTGTGCAACATTATGATGTAAGTTTGTGCTTAGTACAAGTTCCATACATGTCTTATTTATGCAACTTGTTATTATCTTATATCTACATTGCATAATAAATGTTTGCATAGTTCATCGTTTAACTCTTTTTGCATTATTATCAGAATGCAGTTGTGATGAAGCAATCTTCATTACCAGTGAGGCCCACAAAAAGTTCTGATCTTTCTTCTGATGCATCTTCTCATAGCCGTCAACCTAGACCATTTCTTTCATCAGACAGTAAATATCTCAAGGCTGTACTTTATAAAAGACATGGTATTGCTGCTTTAAGATCTGTAGCTGATATGTTGACAAAGAGTACACAAGATTCAATCAAGGCGATTGCCAAATGTCAACGTGTTATTGATGATGCTAATAGAAGTCCTCAATGATTCTATGTAATTTTTTTATTTGGGCACATTAATTGCCTTGTAATTTTCCTATTTGTTTTATTTGTGTATGTAATTGTGTGTATCATTGAAATCAGATTTTAGGCTCATGAAATTTAATGCAAGTTGACTAGTCAAACAAGTAGGGCCCTACAACAGATTGGGCCGGCCCACTTACAGTAGTGTGGGACCCACTTTCATTTTGGGCCGGCCCACTTCTTTAGTAGGCCGGCCCGGTTACACGATAATGGGCTCCACATGCTTATTGGGCCGGCCCACTTGCTCTATGGTGGTCCCACATGGTAAATGGGCCGGCCCTTTAATAGGAAGGTGGGACCCACATGTGTTTTTGGCCCGGCCCACTATCTTGTTGGGCCGGCCCACTTTCTATATGGTGGACCCCACATACCAAATGGGCCCACTTTCTATATGGTGGACCCCACACACCAAATGGGCCGGCCCTTTAATAGGAAGGTGGGACCCACCTGTGTTTTGGCCCGGCCCACTATCTTGTTGGGCCGGCCCACTTTCTATATGGTGGACCACACATACCAAATGGGCCGGCCCATTAACAGGAATGTGGGACCCACATGTTTTTGGCCCGCCCACTATCTTGGTGGGCCAGCCCACTTGCTATATGGTGGGCCCCACACACTAAATGGGCCGGCCCTTTAACAGAAAGTGGGACCCACCTGTTTTTGGCCCGGCCCACTATTTTGTTGGGGCCCACTTGCTATATGGTGGACCCCACAAACTAAATGGGCCGACCCTTTAACGGGAAAGTGGGACCCACCTGTGTTTTGGCCCGGCCCACTAGCTTGTTGGGCCGGCCCACTTGCTATACGGTGGACCCCACACACTAAATGGGCCGGCCTTTTAAGGAAAGTGGGACCCACTTGTGTTTTTGGCCCGGCCCACTTGCTTTTTGGGGCCCCATTGCTGAGTGGACCCCACATGTTAAATGGGCCGGCCCATTTAAGTTTTGACCAGTCAACCTTAGAGGTTAGGCCCGGCCCACTTAACTAATGGACCAGCCCAGCTATATAGTTGACCGGTCAAACTATGTCATCTGGCCCGGCCCGCTTAAGACGTGGCAGGCCTCGTGTGGGCCTACCATCTACCACGGGGTTTCAGGTTAACGCCGTTAACGCGTTAACGCGTCTGCCACGTGTCGATTTGCATGACGTCGGCATCAACGGGCTCCCGAAAACACATAGCAGTCCGATTTTCCGTAGCGGAAGGGCGCCCAAGCGCGACGGACCGAAAAATCGTCGTTGGACTTTGCTGACGCAGTTTCGACAACGGAACCCATATCGTCGGGTTAGGCCCATAGGCGACGAAAAATGCCCCTTAGTTGACGATTTTGGGACGTTGTCTATCAGAACTTTTCTTGTAGTGTCCCATCGGGAGTATGCGAATGCAATTGTTATAGCAAAAGATATGGTGGCAACATTGCCAACATGAAATTCGTTACAACTGCATGAGTTTTATGACAAGACATTGTTTGATCAAGCAAAATTACAAGGTTCAGGGGGCTTGGGTTTGGTTCGATAAACTAGGACCAGCCGATGACTTTTTTGTCTCAACCAACTCAAGGAGCTGGCGAGCGCATATAAGGGCCGAGGCTTTGAAAGCACCCAGATCAACGAATTTTCCATCGGGTCCCTTTGGTAGCTCTTTGGACATCTCTTCAATATTCTCCTTGAAGCCGTGACCCATCATAAGTTGGAAGGCTAGGAGGGCGCCGTAGGTACGCGAAGTACGTTTGAATACCTCGATAACCTCCCTTGTGTTGACGGCAAAAGCGTCGATCAGTTGGCCCAGAGTCTTGTCCTGGCTGATCTTGGGAAAAATCATCGAGTGAATCCGTGCCATGGCTCCCTTGCCTTTCTGAAGAAGATCTTGAGCAAGTTGATGAGACGCAAGCGTCATCGACAGAGCGTTTGAAGGAGAATTGCTCGGGACCTTGTCCAGAGCCTCGACAGGGATATCAGCAGCCCCTGAGAAGAATAAAGCATGAAGAAGACATTAACACAAGAACCAATGCTTGCAAAAGCAATAATCAACAAGGGCGCAAAAGGAGTATTACTGAGCAAAGCCAAGGAGGACTGGCGAAGAAGATCATCCTTTTCCAACGCCTGAGCCTCAGCAGTGAACCTGGCTGCCTCCTCGTCCTTCAGCCTCCTCTTCAGCTCCTTGAGCTCCTCCTTCAAAGTGTCAATTTATGTGCGAGCTTCGGTAGCAATCTTAATTGCGCCTTCCAATTTCGAGGAGGAGGACTCGACCTCCTTCTGCAGTTGAGCCTTGTCGACCTCCAAGGAAGCGTAGTGGGAGGCGAAAGATTCCAAGGAAGATATCACGGCTCGCAAGTCCTTGAAGATGAATGAAAAGTTTTATCGAATGAAGTATGCAGGCCTATGTGGGAGCCGTTGGATTCAACAGAGAAGACTTACATGTTTTCCGAAGGAGGAGTGCGGCAGCGTCACCGAAGGAATATTCTTCCCTTTGGAGAGGGAAGAAGCACGATATTTGGGCAGCAGGGATTATAGTAGGGGCAGAAGCCTCGGAAGCTGCAGATCCGACGGGGCAGCACCGGTTTTAGGCTTCTTGGGCGGAGGCTCGATGAAGTCTTCATCACTACGGAAGTAAATGGTCAGGTCAAACAGAGGATAGCAAAGGCAAGAATGTGAGTTTTGAAGAAAAAGCAAGGACTTACAGATCCCAAAGATCATCTTCATCGGCAAAGCCGCCGGATGACCTCTTCGAAGGCAGCGCTTCGGCTTCCTCCGCAGCTGCATCAACAAAAGGCAGCGTGATCAGCGTCGTCATCGTGCATTGATCCCGTTGTGTCGCTAATATCATTGGATGCAGATTTGGGGTCGAAGGATGGCTTCAGGGTTTATTGGATCGCATGTTCGGCTTCCGAGCTTGCATTTCCTCGGTATGAGACCTCACAGGGACTGAGGAATCTCCTCTCTCGGAAGTATTGTTCCATAGGTCTTGCAAGTGTTCAGGGTCCATGGGATTCTGTCAAAGGTAGAACAAGTAAGTACAATGGCAATCGTGTTAATTAAGAAAAGCAGCGCAATGAGAATGTGGAAGAAAGAAATTACCTTGGTTGGCGGGTGATCAACATCAAAAGCTACGTGGGAAGATGTGAGGGGATCGAATCTTCCTGGCTAAAGTGAGTAAGGCGACGAACTTCGTCAAGAAGCCCTTTTTCGATAATTTGGCAGCGTTTATCCTAGTCTCATCCTTAAGACCCGAATACAACCACATAGGGTGAGATCTAACCATGATCGGCTGGATTCGACGCTTTAAGAACACAGCGGATACCTCTGTGCCTATCATGGTCTGGCCATCGGCTTCCTTGATTAGAAGGAATGTCGTCGTGGTGAACGGACAGATGCCATAGGATGGCTTATCTTGGGGCCGAATGGACGCTAGAGGATTCGGGGGAGGGTTTGTGACTAGATGGACGAACTTCCGGATGCTTTCCTCAAGAACTTGGCCAAGGCCAGAGGTAGAAGAAGAAAGACACAAGGATGAACTCGCTCTAGATCACCATGTTCATTGATCTCAAAACAGGTTACAGGTTTTTCTCTCTTCTGTGGATCGCGCATATGAAAGAGGCTGCCCCCTCTCCTTATATAGGGGAGAGGGTGGCTTACAGAACAAGAAACCCTAATGGGATCTTTGACTAGACAAACTACTTTACAAAGGTACTTTATAAAGCTACTTTAATCACAGATGACGCCGGGGTCTTCTTTAAACAAGGAGGCTGACGTCCTCCGGCTTCTTTGACCGTCATCCTCCTCTTTGTCTTCTAGCCTTCGTTTAAAGCTACTTTGCTTAGCTCATCCTTGTCCTTTAGCTCCTGACGGAATCTTTGACCAGTCAGCCGACATGCCCTTCCTTCCGGTGCGTCGGTATCTTTCCTTCCTGGTTCCGGTATACCCCTCTTGGGGATACCGGCTTAGCTTCACTTAGCCAAACTCTATCTTCCTATTCCGGTATGAACATTAAACCGGTATCTTGATGGACAAGACCATCCGGTTTGGCATGCCTCTGGCATACCGGGGGTCATCCCCCCAACATTAGTCCCCGAAGCTGGTATAGTCGGCGGATTCTATCCAACAGACCATGCCAGGTTCTCACGTTCTTATATACCGGTTTAATCTATCCGGCGCTCAACTTGGCTCCGGCATCTTTGCCCGGACTCATGCCTTCTCTCTTTGCAAGGCATTCTCCGGCAGCTTATCTTCCGGCATCTTGGTCATTAAATACTTCCTCGGCGAAGTCGAGAATATATCGGGCCCCGCGCCTGACAGAGACATGCGCACTGTGACTGTCGCGCCAGTGTCAGTAGTCACTTCCGTTCGGCTTCCGCGCGCGCATTAATTGAGCCGCACCGGATCCCAACCACTTCTCCGGATCTTGTGTGCCTCCCTGTGGCCCTTTTCTTCCGCGCGTGTATCTTCGCGCCACGTGGCCACACGCGAGGCGAACCGTCGCGGCCCACGGCTGAACCGCTACGGTTCGGCGGTTTTTAGCCCACCTCTTTTTCTTTATAAGGGCAAAACCGCCCCTTCTCCTTCTTCTTCTTCGCATTCTCCACTTCCTCGCGCACTGCCGTTCTTCGCTCGCACGCCTCCGCCGCTCCTTTGCTCGCTCGAGTTCCGCCGCCCAGCAAACCCTCACGAGCGCACCGCCGGACGCCGCCGGACTTCTCCGCGGGAAAAACTTCCGCGGCGCCTTCTTTTCTGCCGCGACATTGGAGCTTCTTCGAGTTCCTCCCCATCTCGCCGTCGCCGGACCTCTCTGTCTACATTGAGCCTGCCCCGACGCCGGCGGTTACTTCCCTGTGCGACTCTGCCGCCCCAGGTTAGTCCTTTTTCCCATTTACTCCTCTTTTACTCGCAGTTCAGATCTTGAGTTGAAAGCATATTTATTCTTTCTTTTTCTTTGCTTTTTCTGTCCTTCGTAGATCTTCTCGCGGGGGTAGTTTTTAGGGAATCTGTTTTTTCCGAGTAGATACCAAAAACCTCTTGAATCCGAATGTCTTCCGAACAATACGCTTCCTCCTCTTCCTCCGGTAACCCGGAAGATCCCGCATCTGACGGGGTCAGCGCAGAACTTGCGCGGATGGAAACCGACAGCTCCCAAGAACAAGATGCCGGAAGCTCTAGCCAAGCTTCCGGCACCGATCTTTCCGAGGTCACCCGCGGAGCCTGGATGGGCTCCAGCGTTAGCCAGTACGAGATTGACTGGTTATACCGGTCCCGGAGGATTCCGGAAGGAGTTTCCTGCCGGATTCCCGGCGACGAGATTGAGCCGGTGCTCCAACCCGGCGAACGTGTTGTCTTTCTTGCTCACTTTGAGCGCGGCTTCGGCCTTCCCGTCTCTTCCTTTTTTCGGGATTTCCTTGATTTCTATAAACTCCAACCTCACCATCTTCCCGGCAATGCCATCTTCTATCTTTCTTGCTATGTCACCTTCATGGAGGCATACATTGGCATCCGTCCCACTCGCGAGACGTTTGCTCGATTCTTCGCCCTTCGGATTAATTCCGTTCAGGGCTTAGACATTCCGAAACCCAAACCCCCCGTTCAATGCGGGTCCTGCATCATTGGCTCTCGCCAAGCGAGCCCCTTCTTCAAATTCTCCGGTCTCGAGTCATGCCGGTCATGGCAAGGGACCTTCTTCTATGTTAAGAACACCGGTGCCGCGGATCTCATAGATCTGCCTCCTTTTGATCCGGCGCCACCCACCAAAACTAACTGGAGCTACAATCCGAAGGAGTCTCACAACGAGACAAACCGGATCATACGCTTCATGAAACAGCGCATGAAGGACACCGACCTCTGCTCCGACGATATCATCCGCACCTTCATTTCGCGCCGGGTGCTTCCTCTTAAGCGCCGCGCCCACAAGATGAGCGAGATGTATGGTCCCGGTGATCCTACCAAGATCACCGGCCTGCCTCTCAGCAAGAAGGACGTCGTCCTCAAGGCCAGGCAGATCTGCCAGACCTCCATGCCGGAAGATTGGGAATGGGGCCTCCGGCCTTTTAGCTCCACTAACCCTCCGACCCAAGAAGTAAGAAATTACATAACTCGGGTCGGTTCTCCGGAAGCTTTTATTGCGGCTAACCTCTTTTTTCTTTTTTGTTTTCTCAGGCCAAGGACCGTTTCCCCCGGATCGAATCCGACAAGCGAGGCCGTTGCCGGAAGCGCGGTCTCGACAAGTTTGACCCCGACCCCGTCATCTTCTGGAAGGATTTAAAGATGGGCCGGACTCCTGCCGCGCGCCTTGGCAAAGCTCCGCCGGAACCTTCCGGTTCGTCTGATGAGTTGACCATTCTTGAGGTAGCTTTTCTTTCATTCCTCTCATACTTTTTGCTATTGTTCTTCTGTAGATGTACCCTCAGCCAACCTTAACCCACAGATCCATGAGCATGCGGCGCCGCTGCAGGCCGAGGCCGGCAAAGAGTTTGTGGACAAACTCATGGCCCAGGGCCAGAAGAACAAGACGCCGGCCTCTGATGCCGGCTCAAGCCAAGCTCCTCCCGCCAAACGCTTCAGGACCGAGCCCGTCGCGGGTAAGGTCGTTGCCATGAGGCGCCGCAAGGGCAAGCAGATGCCGACGGCCACCGGGTAAGGCTTCAATCTTCTGCTTGTTCTGTTTTCACCAAGTTCTTTTCCGGTTGCTTTTTTCCCAACTTTTTTCTTTTCTTTCTTTCAGCCCCGCGCTCAAGCTTGGCCCCAGGCCTGAGGGCTCTGCCGGCTCGGCCAGGACCTCGACTCCTCCTCCTCACTCCAGTCCGGCACCATCTGGTGCCGGCAACATCTCTGCCTCCCCTTTGGGGGGCACAACAAGTTCGGGGCGCGCGGCCCCTACACCGCCAGATCCCCGCGCGGAGGAGGACCTTGCCTCCCCTCCAGAGACCCAAGACACTGGCGCCAGCAACATGGGCGCCGGAAAAGACCCTGAACCTCTGTTCCTCCCGTCCTCGAGAAGAAGAAGGAAGAAAACTTCCTCCAAGCTGCGCCGGAAGCTTCCGCGCCGGAAACCTCTGCACCGCCGCCGCCACCGGAAACCTCTGCTCCTGAGGCAACCGGGCCCACGCCAACGCCTCCACCGACCCAAGCTCCCGCGACCGCGCCTAAGCCGCCGCCGGCGTCCCTAAGATCAAGCCGGGAGCGTCGCGCGGAAAGGGTACGGACGGCAGCTCCTCAGGCGGCTCGCAGCCCTTAGTGCTGCACACCGGGCCTGCCGCCATGGCGGTTCAAGACAAACCGACCGGCCTCTTGGGCCGGATCGTTGAGCTTAAGCGCGGAGGCCAAGAATTGGGGCCTCTCCTTCCTTACGCCCAGCGCTGGAACGCTGCGGACATCTCCGCAGCTACCCGCGGCTTGGGGAAGGACCGCCTCCCAGCGCCAGATCCTGCCGGGCCTCGCTCAACCGAAGAACACTTCGCGCGCCTCAAGCGTGCCGTGAAGGAGTTCGACAGCGCGTGGTACGACGCCACCGCCAACGTGGTGGTAAGTTCTACTAATTTCCCTTGTAAATTTTCTTGATGCCGGTTTTCCTCTTTTCCGGATCTTGTCTATTCTCCCAGTCCCCGAGTTTTGGGTTTAGAGTGCAACTCTGAGCGCGAAACTTCCTTTTTAAAGAATTTCCGAAACCGGCATCTATCTCTTAGCGCAAAACTCTTTCTTTAAAGATGCCGCAAACTCCCAGTCCCCGAGTTTTGGGTTGAGAGCCCGCTCTTAGCGCAAAACTTACTAGAAATGCACGAAACCGGCATCACCAGTCCCCGGGTTTCGGGTTAAAATCCTTTGTTCTTCACTAACATCATTTCCTTAAACAGAGCACGGCCGACGCCCGGAAAGCCCTCTTTGAGGAGCTTCTATGGGAGCACCGGAGCCTTGCTGAGGCGCACAGCAAGTGCCTAGGTAATTTCTCGCACCTCCGACATCTTTTCACCGGAAGGTTTTTCTTTTCTTTATGACTGACAAGTTTTTTGCACAACAGCTATCCCGGAAGCCTCCATTGAGGCCCTCAAGGACCAGGTTGCCAAACTCCAAGGTACAATTTCTATCTTTCCGGTTGACTTGCTTCTCACGTGCCTTTGTGTTTTGCTAATATCTTCTCTTCCGGTTCTTAGCTGAAAAGGAGCAGCTCATCCGGGATCACCAGGAGGCCTTGGACGCCCAAAAGGATATCTCCAGAGAGCTCAAGGACCAGGCTATGCAGGCCGGAGTCCGGTACGCTGAGGAGCTGAAGGCCGCCGAAGCTGCCGCGGAGGCCAGGCTAAACGAGGCGCTGGAGGATGCCGGCAATGCCAATGTGGTGTTGCAGGCAGAGCTGGAGGAGGGCGCCAAGGCGCTAAAAGCAGCCGAGGGCAAAGCCGCCAAAGCGCACAAAGCTGCCGCGGAGGAGGCCAGGAAGGCCCAGAAAGCAGCCGAGAGCGAGGTTGCGCGGCTGAAAGCGGAACAGAAGGAGTACGACCTTCTGGTCACGCGGACTGACGCGCTTGCCCTCCGTAAGTTTCTTCTTTTCTCTTTTCCGGTTTCTGCTTAGAAGCTTACTCGTTCCGGTATCATATACTTAGCCTTTTGCTTGTCTCGCAGGGCTCTTTCCGGACTCCCAGGCCCATGCTATGAAGAAGGTTGCGGAGCACCGGGCAAAGCAGGCCGGCGACAACTTGGGTGCACCTTGGGATCCCTACGATCACTTGGTTGCTCTAAGCGCGCGGATCTCCCACATGCGCTCAGTGGATCGGAACCTTTCCGACATCCCTGAAGTAGCCTCCCAACTTTTCAAGACCCTTTGGCCTGGTGAAGCGGTGCCGGATACCTTCTCCTTGATCAGCGACCGGTTAAAGGGTGCCTGCAGAAGGATCCGGGAGTGGCAGTGCTCTGCTGCCCGTGCCGGAGCGGACTCCGCGCTGCGCATTGCCTGCTCCTGGTATCCGGAGTTGGACCTGGATGCCTTCATCGGCGTGCGTGAAGGTGCTCCTACTGATGTGGATCCGGTTCTCACCGCTAAGCGGCAGGACCGCGCGTACCACATCGCGGAGTACGCTGACATGCGCACCTTCATCCCCCCTCCAGAAGATGTCAAAGATTATCTGAGCGAGGAGGAGGAGGATGAAGGCGAGGACGTGCCACCGCCAACTCCTGATGCCGGCGCCACTCCCCCGGAAGCCCCTGTTGCCTGACCTTATCTTAGATATCACCTGTCCCTGAGTACTTGCCATAAAACTTGTTAAATTCTACCCCGGTATGCCGGGGTTTATGATGTAAGATAAGACTTAACCTTTTGGTTCGTGCTAAAACTTTTATGCCGGTAAGCTGTACCGGTTAACTTATTAAGTTATGTTTGACTTAAGATATTTTCTTGTTGATTTGCTTTTTCTTGCACTGCAATGATTCCGAAATTGTTTCTGCATCCAATTGATGCACACTTGGCTCTTTTGCCTTGGCTCTGCCTACCTTCTCTGGGCATTTTTGGCGTATGAGCACAAAGTTCTTTTACCAAGCAAGCATTTTCTTGAACTTAGAAATAACTCGAAATTTTTGCAAAAAACCGGTATAACCGGGGTTAGTTAAACTTTTCCGGATTGTTCTTTCCTGCTCTCCCTTTCCACAGTTCATGTGCTTATCCCCTACCGGTTTATCTTGCTTGCCATGAAGCCAAGTTATGGACAACAGCAGAGTCGAAGACTCCGGTATGGTCTAGCACATTACTTAACCGAAAAGAAAAAACGTTCAATAAGCAACCGGCAACAGAAAAAATAAACATGTTTCATGCAACTTAATAAGGCAAGTCCCCGAGATTCATTCGAGGTTCCGACATCTTTTTATTCATAGCAATTAAGGTACAAAAAAGGAACTCTTACAGCACCACTTCAAGAGTAGAAAGGACGCAACAAAGCTACATTCCATGGGCGTTTGGTCTCCTCTCCTGACTTGTCCGCCTTTCCTTTCTTCCACTCCTGTGCATCAATTAGGTAATAGGCATCATTGTGGAGAGCCTTGCTCACAATGAAAGGTCCTTCCCACGGAGGGGAAAGTTTGTGCCGGCCTTCAGTGCGCTGCACCAGGCGTAGCACCAGGTCCCCTTCTCGGAACACTCTTGGATTGACCTTCCGGCTATGATAGCGTCTGAGGTTTTGCTGATAAATGGCTGTTCTTGCCAGAGCTAGCTCTCTTGCTTCTTCTAGCAAGTCCACATCATTTTCCCGGGCCTCTTTTACCTCTTCTTCGGTATAGAGTTGCACCCTTGGGGAATCATGGAGAATGTCGGTTGGTATGACCGCCTCTGCTCCATAAACCATGAAGAATGGCGTGTATCCGGTAGACCGGTTCGGAGTTGTTCTTAGACTCCACAGCACTGACGGTAGCTCATCGATCCAACATCCCGGCGATTTTTCCATTGCATCAATGAGTCTTGGTTTGATACCGGAAAGTACCAAAGCATTCGTTCTCTCAACTTGGCCATTGCCTTGCGGGTGCGCCACTGAGCACAAATCCAGCCGGATGTTTTTGCTTTCACAGAATCGCTTGAATTCTCCTTGGGCAAAGTTTGTGCCATTGTCAGTTATGATACTATGTGGGTATCCATATCGCAGGATTACATCTTTTAGGAATTTTACTGCTGTGTGGCCATCACATTTTGCGATAGGCTTCACTTCCAGCCACTTGGTGAACTTATCCACCATTACCAAGATGTGGGTCATGTTTCCCCTTGCGGTTTTGAATGGTCCGACCATGTCCAGGCACCAAACAGCGAAAGGCCAAGTTAACGGTATGGTTTTTAAGCCGGATGCTGGAGTATGGTTTTGCTTGGCGTACCTTTGGCAGCCATTGCATTTCCTTACCAAATCCTCAGCATTATCTAAGGCTGTGGGCCAGTAGAATCCATGCCGGAACACCTTTGCTACCAACGCCCTTGAAGAAGCGTGGTGCCCACATTCTCCTCGATGAATTTCCTCGAGCATTTCTCTTCCTTCTTCCGGCTCCACACATCTTTGGAGGACACCGGTAACACTTCTCTTGTATACCTCACCATTGATGATGGTGTAAGCTTTGGACCTTCTCTGTATCCTTCTTGATTCATTTTCGTCAACCGGCAAGGTGCCGTTGATCAGGAATTCCTTAATAGGTTTAACCCAAGATGGTGCCTCTCTAACCACAAACACCGGCATGTCTATGTCCATGCTGTCCACGAGCATTGCCTCTTCCGGCATGGGTGTCGTAGTCCCCGAGTTTACCGGTACAGTCCCCGAGTTTGCCGGAGTAGTCCCCGGGTTTCCTCCGTCAATCTCCATTGGCACCACATGTGATTCCGGTACAAAAATTGATTCCGACTCCGGACTTGGCTTGATTGATGGAACTCTCAAGTGCGCCAGAGCTATTCCGGGAGGAATTTCTTGCCTGGACGAACCTAGCTTGGATAAGGTATCCGCGGCCTCATTTTCTGCGCGCGGCACATGGTGAAACTCACACCCTTCGAAGAATCCGGCAATCTTTTGCACATGGAACCGGTATGAGGCCATGTTGGCATCTTTTGCGTCCCAATCTCCGGAACACTGTTGCACCACAAGATCTGAATCACCATAGCAAATGATCCTGAGTGCCCCGATTTCTTTTGCAACCTTGAGCCCATGTATCAGAGCTTCGTACTCAGCGACATTGTTTGATGCCCTGAAGTGCACTTGTAGAACATACCGGAGGTGGTCTCCTTTTGGTGAGGTGAGTACTACACCGGCACCTAGGCCCTCCTTGAGCTTGGATCCGTCAAAATGCATCTTCCAGTACTCTATTTTGTGTTCTGGCGGCTTGTATTGTATCTCCGCCCAATCGACCAAGAAATCAGCTAAAGCTTGCGATTTTATGGCATCTCTTCTTTCATATACCGGCACATACGGTGATAGCTGAATTGCCCATTTTGCAATCCGGCCGCTGGCATCCTTGTTGCCCATGATATCGGAGATGGGTGCCTCGCTTACCACCTTCATGGGGTGCTCCTCAAAGTAATGCTTGAGCTTGGTGGCGGCCATAAACACGCCATAAGTCATTTTTTGGAAGTGTGGGTAGTTTTGTTTTGATGAGGAGAGCACCTCGCTCAGGTAGTATACCGGCCTCTGGACGGTTTTTCCTTCCTCTTCTCTTTCTACCACAACCACAACACTAACCACCCGGTTCGTTGCCGCTATATAAAGCAACATAGGTTCTCTTTCCAAGGGCGAGGCCAAAATTGGGGCCGTTACGAGCATGTTTTTCAATTCTTTAAACGCTGCGTCTGCCTGCGTGGTCCAGACGAAAGTATCCGATTTTTTCATCAAAGCATAGAGTGGCAAGGCCTTTTCTCCTAGCCTGCTTATGAACCGGCTTAGCGATGCCAAGCTTCCGGTAAACTTTTGCACATCCTTCAGTTCTCGTGGGATAGTCATTCTTTCTATCGCCCGGATTTTTACCGGATTAACCTCAATGCCCCGGCTTGACACAAGGAAACCAAGCAGCTTGCCGGCAGGGACACCAAAGGTGCACTTTGCCGGATTGAGTTTCATCCGGAACCGCCTTAGGTTATCAAATGTTTGCCGGATGTCATCGATTAAGGTATCTTTTACTTTAGTTTTTATCACGATATCATCCACATAAACTTGCACATTTTTTCCGATTTGATCAAACAAGCATTTTTGCATACAGCGCTGGTACGTTGCACCAGCGTTGCAAACCAAAAGGCATAGTAACATAGCAATAAGCCCCGTGCGGGGTAATGAACGCAGTTTTTATTTGATCTTCTTTTTTCAGAGGGATTTGGTGGAAGCCGGAATACGCATCCAGGAACGACAACAACTCACACCCAGCAGTAGAATCAATCACTTGATCGATTCGGGGTAAAGGGAAAGGGTCTCTTGGGCAAGCTTTGTTGAGGTTGGTGTAGTCGATGCACATGCGCCACACTTTTGCAAGTTTTGCCTCCAGGTTCTCATCTTTTTTCTTTTCGACCATCACCGGATTGGCCAGCCACTCTGTGTGCGTGACCTCCACGATGAAACCGGCAACCAGCAGCTTTGTTACTTCTTCTCCAATGATTTTTCTCCTATCTTCAGCGAACCGGCGCAAAGGTTGCCGCACCGGCTTAGCATCCTTCCGGACGTTTAGAGAGTGCTCAGCCAGCTCCCTCGGAACACCTACCAAGTCATCAGTAGACCAGGCAAAGATATTCCGATTCTCACGGAGGAAGCTGACGAGCGCGCTTTCCTATGCTTGACTGAGGTCGGCACCGATACGAACGGTGCGCTCTGGGTAAGCCGGATCTAGCACAATATCCTTTGTTTCATTTGTCGGCTTGAATGTCGGTGAATCCAAGCTTCCACTCATTGCCGCTAGGCTCAACTTTGAGGACTGGGCCAGCGCAACAGCAGTTTGCATTCTTTTCTTTTCTTCCGCTATCACCAGCGATTCTGCCAGGTTTGATCCGGCGGAAGCAGTTTCCATTGAGACTTTATAGTTCCCCACCACAGTTAGTGGTCCACGAGGTGCCGGCATCTTCATCTTGAGATAGGCCGTATGGGTTGATGCCATGAAAGCTGCCAAAGCCGGTCTCCCCAACAAGGCATGGTAGGGACTATCTAAGTCCACCACCTCAAACTCAAGGTTCTCAACACGACAATTGTCGCGTCCTCCAAACGACACGTCCACCCGAACTTTTCCTATCGGGGCGCAAGACAAACCGGGAACAATCCCATGGAAAGTTGTGTGAGTTGGCTGCAGCATATTCTCTGTTATGCCCAGCGTACGCATGGTGTGCTTGTACATGATGTTTATGCTGCTACCATTGTCTATCAGCACCTTGCTGAACTTTACTCGAGTTTCCGGCCCCTTCATGATTGGGTCCACAACGAGAGCGTATCCACCCGGATTCGGCATGACTTTGGGGTGATCCTTGAACGACCAGGTGATTTCCTGATCTGACCACAGCATGTATTTTGGAACTGCCGGCATCACGGCGTTCACTTCCATGGAACGGCGATGCACGCTCTGCCTGTCCAAAGACAACCATGCACAGATGCGGGTCCTCGTAAACATTCCGGCCTAAAGGTGCCGGTGGAGGTGGTTGGTCATTGTTTTGCTCCACCCGGTTAACCTGCTGGTACTGCTGCCTGTTTGGCTGAGGCTGCACCGGTAAGGCGTTTGCTCCAGTGAGTGGTGGTGGAGGTGGCAATTGCTGTTGTTGCTGCACGGGGCCCCCTGGCGCCTGCGCATCTTTTACCGCTCCCCTTTGCATCAAGAACTTGGTCCAAGAACAATCCTTTGTTAAGTGGTTCGACGGGTGATCCGGATTCGGCGTGTGCCACCGGCAAGGTTGATCCATGGCGGCTTCCATGGTGTACTTCACGGGCTCTTGCCAATTCTTTTTCTGGCCCCAGGGTTTCTTTTCTACCCACTGCTTCTTAGGACCTGCCCATGGCTGCGATCCGGTTTTTTGTCTCTGACTGCCGCTGGCGTCAAAATTTTCCTGCACGGCAGCAACTTGCTGTGATGCATATCTTCGATCCGGGAAATCTTCCCTTCTTTTGTTGTTCCGGTTATCCCGGTATTGCTGCTGATGCGGATTCGACTGCTCCGGCTCAGCTTGCACAGCCGGTTGCATTGGGTCTCCCAATGCATAGCTATCTGCCACACGTATCATCTCTGCTAAGGTTGTGGGCATGCTTCTCTGCAGCCTTTGCCACAAAGGTGATCCTCTCCGGCATCCTTGACTGAACCAAGCAATGGCTTGTGCCTCAATCACTCCTTCACATGTGTTTCTCATTGAGTTCCACCGGGTGAGATAATCCCGGTCTGGTTCTCCCGCACGCTGCTGACACAGCGCAAGCTGTTGGGGCCGGTTTGGCCTTTTGTAGGTGCTGCTGAAGTTGTTCACAAATGCTTCCTCAAAGTCCAACCATCCGTTAATACTTCCTGCCGGCAAGTTGTTAAGCCAAATCCTCGCAGGACCCACGAGGTAGGACGGTATGATTCTTACCGCCCAACGCCGGTTTACTCCACCACCAGCCACATAAACAGCTGTGACATAATCTGCCAGCCAGTCTTCCGGCTTGGTCGTTCCATCATACGTTCTTGTGTCCCGGGGCAACTGGAAATTGCGTACCGGTGGTTCTTCTCTCATGATCCGTGGGCCAAAACACCTTGGGCCAGGAGGTCCCTCACATTCAACTATCGCAGATAGATGTACTCTGTCCAGCCTGTGCCTCGCATCCCGGTCTGGCAAACATCTTTCCCCCAGGCGTTCTCCCAAAGGGTTCCGGTGGACTCTTGTTCGTTCCACCTCGGAATCTGATTCATCGTACTCTTCCGGTTCCGCGGCTCTTGCCTGCCGGTACCCTGGTGGTGGCATTTCTTCATCCACGTACGCCACTCTTGCGGCTCGATAATTTTGCCCGGTTTCATATCTACCGGCATGATTGTTTCCGGCATAGCCTCCCTTGGCGTAGCCTCGATCTGCCCCTTGGCTTTTCTACCGGCATCATGTTGCCCGGCTTTTTGTTTTCCGGCAAGAACCGGATCATACACAATCATCGTCGTTCTTTCTCTCTCCCTTCTTTTGTCCGGATGAGGGGACGATGCCTGCCCCTGAGACTTGCTTCCGGCATTCTTTGTTGAACGCGCGGATTTTGAGGCCACTGCCTCGTTCAGCTTAGCCAGCTGCTCAGCATTTTGCTGCTCAATAGTTTTCAACAGCTCTTTTACACGTTCCTGCTGCTTTGCCAACTCGTCACCGGAAAGAGATTCACATAACTCTACTGCAGCTTTAGCGGCTTTTATAGTTTTATCCGGACTACTGTACTTAGGCTTTTCTACGATGCTTACAGACACAGATGCACTCTTGCCGGCAAGAACTTCTTTGCGCAAATCCTGATCTAGATTGCGAGCCTTAAGCCGGTTTTCCGGCATCCTAGCAGCATGAGCACTAACTGAAGCAAAGCCATGGGCAGCGTTGTACTCACGTAGGGTTAGGTTCAGCTCGCGCTGCGCCCGGATGATGTCGGCGCCACCGGTAAGCAGGGCCTTGCGTGTGGCCTCCAGCTCCTCCTGAGCCTTTGCCGGGTCGATGTTCTGCGCGATGGGCGTGGCCAGCGTGTGCATCGCCGCTTGGAGAGGTGTTGCCGGTGGTGCTGATGATGCTCCTGCGACGCCAGCGTCACGCTCCAGCGGTGGTTTTGCCGGGCGAGTCGACGCCGCACGTTCAGCTCCTTCCTCCACAGCTCCCTTGCCGGTGTTGACCGCACCAGCCATCATGACCTCCACGCTGCCGGCGGTGCGGCCAGCACACAGCCATCTTGGCGGATCCGGCGCCACCAGCACCGGCGAGAGGCGCTGGCGCACAGGGACGGTGCCGAGGTAGACGCGGATGCTGCCGAACTCGATGGTGCGGCCGTTCTGCGGGAACTTGCCGCCGTTGGCGAAGCAGCCAGCGTTATCGTTGATGAAGTCCATGTTGTAGATGCGTTCCACGAGCGCGGACACCGTGCGCTCGCCGTTGATGTCGAGGATGCCCGCCCGAATATGAACTCCAGCAAGCGCCACTTCATGCCCCACGGTGGGCGCCAACTGTCGTCGTGGTGAACGGACAGATGCCATAGGATGGCTTATCTTGGGGCCGAATGGACGCTAGAGGATTCGGGGGAGGGTTTGTGACTAGATGGACGAACTTCCGGATGCTTTCCTCAAGAACTTGGCCAAGGCCAGAGGTAGAAGAAGAAAGACACAAGGATGAACTCGCTCTAGATCACCATGTTCATTGATCTCAAAACAGGTTACAGGTTTTTCTCTCTTCTGTGGATCGCGCGTATGAAAGAGGCTGCCCCCTCTCCTTATATAGGGGAGAGGGTGGCTTACAGAACAAGAAACCCTAATGGGATCTTTGACTAGACAAACTACTTTACAAAGGTACTTTATAAAGCTACTTTAATCACAGATGACGCCGGGGTCTTCTTTAAACAAGGAGGCTGACGTCCTCCGGCTTCTTTGACCGTCATCCTCCTCTTTGTCTTCTAGCCTTCGTTTAAAGCTACTTTGCTTAGCTCATCCTTGTCCTTTAGCTCCTGACGGAATCTTTGACCAGTCAGCCGACATGCCCTTCCTTCCGGTGCGCCGGTATCTTTCCTTCCTGGTTCCGGTATACCCCTCTTGGGGATACCGGGTTAGCTTTAGCCAAATCTATCTTCCTATTCCGGTATGAACATTAAACCGGTATCTTGTGCCTATCATGGTTTGGCCATCGGCTCCCTTGATCCGAAGGAATCTGGCAAATAATCTATCGACTGCTGGTTTTTCGTCGGGTGAAAGGGTATTTTTCCAAGATTGTTTAGGCTTGGCTTCAAGGACATCGGAAAAGCGAGGAAGCTGGAGTTCGGCTGTTGGAGAGTCTCTAATATAGAACCACTTCAACCTCCATCCTTGCACAGACTCCCTCATCGGGAAATTAAAGTAATTAACTTCTTTCCGAGCAACAAAACCGACTCCACCAATGACAAAGGACCCGCCACTGCTGTTGTACCTTTTCACGAAGATTTTCTTCCACAAACCGAAGTGTGGTTCGATGCCCAGGAATGCTTCACAAGAGTTATGAAAATGGCAAGATGGAGAATTGAGTTGGGAGTTAACTGCCACAGTTGGATCTCGTAAACTCGAAGGAGGTGGCGAAGGAATTTGTGAGCAGGAAGCGAAAGACCTCGATGCAAAAAAGATAAGAACATCACGGTAAAACCAGCAGGGGGATTGGGCCGCGAAATCGCACCTGGAAGAATGACATTCCCCTCTTCGGAAGGGATATATCCGAGGCTTTTAGCCTTCTTCTCATCCCGCTTCGTGGTGGTGGAAGCAGGCCAATCGCCGGGGGCGGCCCGGCGGCGGAACTCGATGGCGCTGGCGGCGCCGGAGCTAAGGAGGAGCATGGGAGGCGCTCCTTTTCGGAGGATTCAGAGAAGATCTGGCGGCGGTGCCGCTGCTCGCAGCACCGGTAGCAAGGGTAGAGATCTTCTTCTTCCCCATCTCGCAGATTCACGAGAGATCTGGTTTTGGCGGCGGCGGCGCAGTAGTTTTGAGTGCAGGAGATGAATGAGGAAGAAAAGGAAGCAATGATGAAGCGTGAAGAGGAGAAAATTTGCCACGAGAGATTTTAAGATGCAGAGCCAAGGATCGAACGGGCACGTGTCCCCAACTTACTGAAAGAGTCTCTTTTTCATCAACAAATCACGGGAATCGAGGAGACGCTTTGGTAACTGCACGCGAGAAGCGGTCATTTCTTGAAAAAACAGGACTACACAGGAGTAGGATGGGCCCAACGGGTCATGTCTTGTCATGTCGAGTTGGCAATATAGTGTCATCACCGACGTCATAAAACTCAAGTAAGGAGTCGAAGAAACAAAATTTTCGAGTGGTCAACTTGAGTCTACGCGCGGATTGCAAGCATCCGCACCTAGACTCGGGACTACTCCCATCGGGAACGCAGGACGCGCACCCGATAAATATGAACTCGAAGATATTTCCATAAAGAAGAGCGTGAAGAAGCATTTGAAGAAAACAACAGTATGTTTAGCTCGAGTCTGCACCCGGTCACAAGCGCCCGTTCCCAGACTCGGGGGCTACTCCCATCGGGAGCGCAGGACGCACACCCGATAAAAGTTTTCTGCATTCCAGGATCATGCCCGGGGACTTGATTCTGTGCAGGGTAATGTTGTTTTGTCAACGGCAGTTAACCAACAAAGCTGGGCACGTTACTCAATATCCTTTACGCATTAAATCTTATTGAGAAAGTACAAGCCTCGATATGAATTTATCGGATGGTTTATGAAGACTTGCAAGAAACTTCGGCAGAAGAAAACATTCGAGTAGTACAACTTGAGTCTACACACGGATTGCAAGCATCCGTATCTAGACTCGGGGGCTACTCCCATCGGGAGCGCTGGGCGCACCCGATAAAAGAAGATGAAGCGATACAAGATGGACAAGAACTATCGAGAGAAGAACATTAGGTGGAGGCATGCTTTAGTCTCTACCCGAAATATCTTCGGCTAGACACTCGGGGACTACTGACGTGGGCATTACCCTTCGGGTGGTATTGTCCTATCCCGTTTAGCCAAGCTGGAGGCCCATGAAGACAACCGAAGGCAAGGTGGGCCACTAGGTCGGTGCCGAAGAAGATTCCTTGAAGACCAAGATAAAGATCAATCAAACAAGGGAAGTTTAGATCTAGGTCTCTTGTAAACCTAGTCGTACTCGTGCAGATCTCTTGAAACCTGGCCCCCTATATAAGGGCCAGGAGAGGGGCTACCGAGGGACACAATCAAACTTAGCAACTTTTGCCATCACAAGTCCAGAGCTAGGTCACCATAACACTTAGCCTCTCGACGAGAACACAGCCGAAACCTTAGGCACCCCATTGTAACCAGATATTTTCATAATCAAGATCAGACAGGCAGGACGTAGGGGTGTTACCTCATCGAGGGCCCTGAACCTGGGTAAATTGCTTTCCCCGTTTGTCTGTTAACCAATGTCTCGTGTCAGCCTACAGGATTCCATCAACCCTAAGCCCCAATCGGAGGGCATTGTCGAGGAGCACCCTCGTCTATAAAGCTCGACTTGTCGCAAAGGGTTTCCGAAAAATTCAAGGTGTTGACTACGATGAGACTTTCTCACCTGTAGCGAAGCTAAAGTCTGTGAGGATTTTGTTAGCAATAGCTGCATTTTTCGATTATGAGATTTGGCAGATGGATGTCAAAGCGGCGTTCCTTAATGGTGACGTTGAGTAAGAGTTGTATATGGTACAGCCCAAATGTTTTGTCGATCCTAAAAACACTGACAAGGTATGCAAACTTCAGCGTTCCATTTATGGACTGAAGCAAGCATCCCGGAGTTGGAACCGACGCTTTGATAAGGTGATTAAAGACTTCGGGTTTATACAGTGTCATGGAGAGGCCTGTATTTACAAGAAAGTGAGTGGGAGCTCTGTAGCATTCCTGATATTATATGTAGATGACATATTATTGATTGGGAATGATATAGAACTATTAAGCAGTGTAGAAGGATATTTGAATAAGTGTTTTTCAATGAAGGACCTTGGTGAAGCAGCGTACATTTTAGGCATCAAGATTTATAGAGATAGATCAAGACGCCTAATAGGGCTTTCACAGAGTACATACCTGGACAAGATTCTAAAGAAGTTTAGAATGGATGAAAGTAAGAAAGGGTTCTTACCGATGTTGCCATGTAAGGTCTTGAGTAAGACTCAAGGTCCGGCTACGGCAGAAGAAAGAGAGAGGATGAATCAGATCCCTGATGACCCACAAGTATAGGGGATCGCAACAGTCTTCGAGGGAAGTATTACCCAATTTATTGATTCGACACAAGGAGACAAAGAATACTTGTAAGACTTAACAACGGAGTTGTCAATTCAGCTGCACATGGAAACAGACTTGCTCGCAAGAGTTTATCGTAGTAACAGTTTTATAGCAGTAGGAATAGTGAAATAACGCAGCGGTGAAATAAAGACAGCAGTAGTGATTATAGTAAACAGCAGGATTAAAATACTGTAGGCACAGGGACGGATTAACGGCGTTGCATGGATGAGAGAAACTCATATAACAATCAAAGCAGGGGCATTTGCAGATAATAATAAAACGGTATCCAAGTACTAATCAATCAATAGGCATGTGTTCCATATATAGTCGTACGTGCTCGCAATGAGAAACTTGCACAACATCTTTTGTCCTACCAGCCGGTGGCAGCCGGGCCTCTAGGGAAACTACTGGAAATTAAGGTACTCCTTTTAATAGAGTACCGGAGCAAAGCATTAACACTCCGTGAACACATGTGATCCTCACATCACTACCATCCCCTCCGGTTGTCCCGATTTCTGTCACTTCGGGGCCATTGGTTCCGGACAGCGACATGTGTATACAACTTGCAGGTAAGATCATAAACAACGAATATCTTCATGAATCAATAACATGTTCAGATCTGAGATCATGGCACTCGGGCCCTAGTGACAAGCATTAAGCATAACAAGTTGCAACAATATCATAAAAGTGACATCTACGGATACTAGGCACTATGCCCTAACAATCTTATGACTATTACATGACCAATCTCATCCAATCCCTACCATCCCCTTCAGCCTACAGCGGGGGAATTACTCACACATGGATGGGGGAAACATGGCTGGTCGATGGAGAAGCGTTGGCGGTGATGGCGGTGAAGATCTCCTCCAATTCCCGTCCCGGCGGAGTGCCGGAACGGAGACTTCGGCTCCCGCGACGGAGTTTCGCGATGTGGCGGCTCTCGGAGGGTTTCGGCGACTTCGACTTCTCCGTGCGTTTTTAGGTCGAACCCGATAAGTAGTCCGAAGGAGGGCGTCGGAGGCCGGCCGAGGGGCCACACCATAGGGCCGCGCGGCCCCCGGCCGCGCCGCCTTATGGTGTGGGGCCCTCGGGCCTCCACCTCACTTGTCCTTCTGGCTCCGTCAGTATTTTGGGAAAATAGGGCCTTCGCATAAATTCCGAGGATTTTCCGAAAGTTGGATTTCTGCACAAAAACGAGACACCAGAGCAGTTCTGCTGAAAACAGCGTTAGTCCGTGTTAGTTGTATCCAAAATACACAAATTAGAGGCAAAACAATAGCAAAGTGTTCGGGAAAGTAGATACGTTTTGGACGTATCAACTCCCCCCAAGCTTAGCTTATTGCTTGTCCTCAAGCAATTCAGTTAACAACTGAGCGATAAAAGAACTTTCACGAACACATTTGCTCATATGATGTATATATTCTCATGCTATGGCTAATACTTAAGCAGTTCATAATGAGATACATGCAAATAAGATCATCCAACAGCTATGTCAATCATGGAGAGGTACCAACAATTAATAATAAGCACCATGAATCATGTATATAAGCAGGATTGCAATGTTCATAAGAGAATATGATAAAGTGGTATCTCGCTTGCCCGTATTTGATCGGCAAAACATAAATGCCGAGGCACCTCTGGGTTCATAGAAAGACTAGAAATAGTGATTGTCAAAGATAAAAGCATCAAAGTTATACCACAATCAATCATATTTTGAGACAAGCATATTATACTAAGAATGACAGTTGTGCTCTCAAGATAGTGCTCAAAGAAACAATGGAGACACAAAATAAAAGTAAAAGATTGACCCTTCGCAGAGGGAAGCAGGGATTAACATGCGCTAGAGCTTTTCATTTTTAAAACAGGAGTAAAATTGTTTTGAGAAGTGCTTGTTGTTGTCAACGAATGGTAATGGGTACACTAACTACCTCATCAACCGGACTCCCAAGAGCGGCTCCCATGAATTATTTGCATGTTTATGTGGCACTCCTTCCAACCTTTCTTACACAAACCATGGCTAACCGAATCCTCGGGTGCCTGCCAACAATCACATACCATGAAGGAGTGCCTTTTTATTTAAGTTTTATTATGATGATGACACTCCCCCATCCTTTGCTTACACAAGCCATGACTAACCGAATCCTTCGGGTGCCGTCCAACAATCACAAACCATGGAGGAGTGTCTATTTAAGTTAATTAATTTGGGACTGGGAATCCCATTGCCAGCTCTTTTTGCAAAATTATTGGATAAGCGGATGTGCCACTAGTCCATATGAGAGTCCGTCAAAAGTAAATGACAAGGTTGAAAGCTAAACACCACATACTTCCTCATGAGCTATGAAACATTAACACAAATTGAGAAGCATTTTGAAAGTTTTAAAGGTAGCGCATGAGAATTTACTTGGAATGGTTTGAAATGCCATGCATAGGTATTTATGGTGGACACTTTGGAACAACTTGGTTTTCAGGTGTTTGGAAGCACGAGCGGCGATCCCGCTCAGTACAAGTGAAGGCTAGCAAAAGACTAGGGAGCGACAAATCAAGAGAGCAGTAACTGTCATAATCATGCTTGCGGCAAAATAAATTAACGGAGGCATAAAAGTGATACAAGAACTCTGAAGCAATATAAATCATCGAGGCTTAATTGACTTTTTGTTCAGTAATATGCATGCGTGAGCATGTGCCAAGTCGATATAAATGAATTATTCAGAGGAGGATACCACAATGCCATACTTACTTATGAATAAAACAATGCAAGCGAACATCCATGACATGCTACTCATATTAATAAATTGGAGCTAAACATGAGAGATCATGAACTACTAGACTTTCTCAAATAACATATACCTCACATGAACCAACTAAGAATGCTCACATGGATGAGTATATGTACAAAAATGAAAACAAATAGAGTTCATACCAGCCTCTCACCACAATCAGATTGTCGTAGATCGTCATTATTGCCTTTTCACTTGTGTAGCTTGGATAATATGAAATGAAAACCACGCTCCAGCCACCGAAGACCATTGAACTCATGATGAACTTTACAAACCAAAGAAGAACAGCAAATATTTTTGGTGTTTTCGAATTGGAAACAAGAACAAAAGAAACAAGCAAACAAAGCAAAATCTTTTTGGGTTTTCTTATGGCAAACTACCGATAGCAAACAAAGTAAAATAAGAGCAAAGAACCAAATAAATAAATGGTGAAGAGAAACAACAGAAATATTTTTGGTCTTTTTGTGTTTTAGGAAAGAAACAAAGCGAAAACAAAAGAATGCAAACTAACAGAAACACAGAAAAGCAGGATGACAGAAATCTGCCAAATCCTGACAGCAGTACAGAAATCGAAATTAACAAAAATCTTCCATTGCTCAGACCAAAAAGTGTTCAACTAATGAAAGTTAGATAACAACCTGGGGCACATGCTCAAAAATTTTCAACTCAAAATAACGTTCTGGCTGTGCGTACGAATTTTTTTGGTAACAGCCCAGAATCTGTTTTTGGACAGCACTTCCCCAAATATCATCTCCCTCTCATTAGAAGACCACTATAAGAGACTAAACAAGTATGTACAAGTATCCAGCAACCATAATATGCAAAGAATGAGTGATGCCGGTATACCTCCCCCAAGCTTAGGCTTTTGGCCTAAGTGGAGTTCATTCCCACGGTCCCCATGAAGTGGTGTCTCCGTAGTACGACGAAGAACGACCCGGTTCCAGGTATGTGCTGGAGGAAACATCGGGGTATGTGACGGTGCAGTCGTAGGAGGGCTCGGCGTTCTCGGAGTCATGTTGCTGGTGGAATTCTTGTATCTTCATATGTTCCTCCACCTCCTCCTTAGTGAGCGACCATGATTGCCTGTCAATACTAAACAAACCTGGCTGGGGAAGAGGGATTTCCTTCTCATTCCCATCAGCAAACAACATTCTATAGACCATATTATCTATAGTGGAGTCAGTAGTAACAAAATGATGACTCTTCATAGCAGCAATATCTAGTCTCCTAGGGGTTAATGGCACATCATTAGAATCAAGAGGAAGTCTTAAATGTGTTAAAATGCGCAGTGCAATAGTTCCTCCAAAAATAGGCCCCCTGCTAGACAGGCGGCGAGCAATAAGAGAACCAAGATGATAAGATGTCTCTCCAGTAAGTGCAGCATTCAAGAAAGCAAGATGATAGCTAGAAATATTACTAGTATTTTCCCTACCAAGAATACTAGTAGCAATGTAATATGCAAAATATTTAATGGCGGGAAGTTGAATATTTCTTATCTTCCCGCGCTGAATGGTGCGGCAATCATCCTCGGTGATCCCTCGGTAGAGCTCCAACAGGTCCCGGGGGTTGTCATCAATCCTCCTTGCTGTACCTACAGGGGCAATATCCAATGCACGACAAAATTCTTCCAATTCCATAGTAACAGGATTATCATAGATCTTGAATGCAACTGTCGGCTCGTATTGCGTGTTGTGGAACTTGAAGCTCTCAACGAAAATTTTGGTGAGCCTGTAGTATTGTTCCCTTTCATCTCCCACGTAGGTGGCTAAGCCTGCCCTGTTGACAAGGGTGAAGAAGTCATCCAATATCCCTGCATTTGTCAGAAAATCATAACATGGGAAGGATGAAGCATTAGGAGCCCCATTGTCCTCCTCGGGCGCGAAGCTAGGCGCGATGACATCCTCATTGTAGGATCGCCTAATCTGAGTGGATGCCCTCGAGGGCCTACCGGTGCTGGTTGTTCCTTTCTTGAACAATTCTCCAAATTTGAATTTCTTCATCTTCCTTTTCTGAAATTTTCAACAATCATTATAAAATTTGATTTCAAGGTATATAATTGAAGGGAACTACTATAGGAACTTGCTAGAGTACTAAACATGCATCAAAACTAGTTTCTTCCTCTTAGAACAAGCATGCAAGCTCACTAAACATGTTATCTACAGCAGCAAAATATTCAAGATATACTCAACCAAACAAAATTCTAATTGGACAATCAAAGGAGTCACATACCAAGGAGTAAATGTGCCAAATTTCAAACAGAAATCTGGGCTGAGCAAGGAGATCGAAAAATCGCGAGTTCTTGAGCAGAAACACGAGTGAGAGGAACTTGGTGCGAGTTTTTTCGGGAGAGAGAAGATGCTGGGAGGAAGAGATGAAGTAGTGGGGCAAGGAGGGGCCCACACCACAGGGTGGCGCGCCACCTCCTTGGCCGCGCCGGCCTGTGGTGTGGCACCCTCTGGTGCCCCACAGGTCATCCTCTGGTACTCCTAGGTGCCTCGTCGAAAAATAGGACCAACGGTGTAATTTTTGTAATTTTTAGAGAACTTCGAAAAATACACATTTCTGGGTATTAAATTAATGATTACTGCGCAGGAAAATGATTTCTAAAATCTTAAACAACTAAAGCATATTGCAAAACAAAAGTGCTACAGCGAGTAAAATAAGTGGAGGGAGAAAGAAAGAAAGAAATGTTGTTTAGCTCTCTCATGCATTAAAATATACTTGTTAACAAGGTTGATCAAGTCTTGCTACCAAATAAATTTTATATGACATAAGAAGAAATAAACCTCAAATCAATCATATTACCTTATATTGAATTGATATGGATCCAATCACAAGAGTTTGATATTCTTCTTTAGGCTCATATATAGGACAATCAATGGATCCCACTTTGATAGTTTTCACATTAAAAATTGTATTAACTCCACATACTTTATCAATCCTCTTGGGAAAATAGACAGTATGTTCCTTATCATCAACATTGAAAGTAACCATGCCTTTATTGCAATCAATAACAGCCCCTTATTAAGAAAGGGTCTTCCAAGAATAATGGACATATTATCATCTTCAGGCATTTCCAACACAACAAAATCAGTTAATATCAAGCAATGTTGAGTAACTTGAACAGGAACATTTTCACATAAACCAACAGGAATAGCAGTAGATTTATCAGCCATTTGCAAAGATATATCAGTTGGTATCAATTTATCTAAATCAAGTCTCTTATAAAGAGAAAAAGGCATCACACTCACACCTGCTCCCAAATCACATAGAGCAGTTCTAACATAATTATTCTTTATGGAACAAGGAATAGTCGGTATACCTGGGTCTCCAAGCTTCTTTGGAATCTTACCATTGAAGGAGTAATTAGCGAGCATAGTGGAAATTTCCTCATTGGGGATTTTCCTTTTGTTAGTAACAATATCTTTCATATACTTTGAATAAGGAGGCAATTTAATAGCATCAGTCAAAGGGATTTGCAAAAATAAAGGTTTCATCCAATCACAAAATTTATTATAATGTTCCTCCTCCTTTGATTTTAGTTTCTTAGTAGGAAAAGGCATTTGCTTTTGAACCCAAGGTTCTCTTTCATTACCATGTTTCTCAGTAATAAAATCTTCTTTAGTGTACTTTTTATTTTTAGCAGGCTTTTCAGGTTCTTTTTCAACCTCTTCTTTATCAGGAGTATCATCCTTATCATTATCTTTATCATGTTCATTACCACTTTTAGTTTCAGCATCAGAAATAGAAATACTATTAGGATCATTAACAAGTTCAGAGGATTCTACAACATTCTTATGTTTCTTTTTCTTTTTCTTAGATGGAGCACTAGTTTTAGTTAGTTGAGAATCTTGTTCAACTCTTTTGGGATGCCCTTCAGGATATAGAGGATCCTGGGTAGAAACACCACCTCTAGTTGTTACTTCATAAGCATGTTTTTCTTTAGAATTATTTCCCAACAAGTCATTTTGCACTTTAGTAAGTTGATCAATTTGAGTTTGAACCATTTGAAAATGTTTAACAAGTATCTTAACATCATTGGAGGTTCTCTCCACAATACCATGCAATTCACTAATAGCTCAAGAATTTTCCATTAAATGATTCTCTACTCTCATATTAAAGTTTTCTTGCTTTACAATATAATTATCAAACTCATCTAAGCATTGAGCAGGAGGTTTTGAATACGGAATATCTTCCCTAGTAAAGCGTTGAAGCGAGTGTACCTCAATCATGGATGAAGGGGGAGTTATCTCACATAAATCTTCTATAGGAGGTAAATTCTTCACATCTTCAGGTTTAATACCCTTCTCTTTAAGAGACTTCTTGGCTTCCCTCATATCTTCATCATTTAATTTAATCATACCCCTCTTCTTCAATATCGGTGTCGGGTTGGTTCAGGTGTAGACCAATCATCATGATTCCGGCCTATTTTAGCCAATAATTCTTCAGCGTCGTCTGGAGTTCTTTTCCTGAAAACACAACCAGCACAACTATCCAGGTATGCCCTAGACTCAATGGTTAGTCCACTATAAAATATATCAAGTAAATCATGCTTTTCCAAATCATGGTCAGGCTGAGCTCTAATAAGAGAGCAAAATCTAGCCCAAGCCTCAGGCAATTTCTCTCCATCTTCCTGGTCAAAATTATAAATTCTCTGCAAAGCAGCATGTTTGAGCACTAGCAGGAAAGTATTTCCGGAAGAAAACATCAAGCAATTCTTTTGGACTTTTAATAGAACCAGAAGGCAAATTATTATACCAAGTTTTAGCATCATCCTTTAATGAGAAAGGAAAAATTTTAGCGACAAAATAAGTACGCATCTTAATATCATCAGAAAACAAGCCACTAAGAGTAGATAACTCAGTCATGTGTTCAACAGCACTTTCTTTTTCAGTACCACAAAAGGGTGTATTCTCAACAATAGCTATATGAGATAAATCAAGAGAAAAATCATAATCTTTATCCCTAATGTTTATAGGAGATGTGGCAAATTTAGGATCAGGAGATAATTTATATCTAACAGCATGTTCTGCAAGCAACTTTTTAATTTTTCTTGCATCAGTAGTAGCATTGCATTTTTCAATAAAATCATCATCAAGCTCTACATAATCTTCATCAAGATCATCACTAGAATATTCAACAGACTCAGGTGAATTAACAGGTGTAGCAGCATTTTCATTAGGAGTTTCAGTATTTTCAATTTGTCTAGACTTAGCAATTGTAGCATCTAGAAAAGATCCTAACGAACCATCATTATCAAGCACAGCAGAAGCATCATCACAATTATGAGAGGAATTTTCAGATTCAGCAGAAGTACCAGCATTTGAAGCTTGTGGTGGTGAAACAAGTTTACTTATCACAGATGGTGAATCAAGAGCAGCAGAGGTACTAAGAGTTGTACCTTTTCTTGTAGTGGATGGTAATATGGCGATCTTAGTATCGCGAGGTTTACCCATGATGGAGAATTTGCAGCGAACAATATCAATCCAAGTGAACTTCCAAATAAAGCTATGCTCCCCGGCAACGGCGCCGGAAAATAGTCTTGATGACCCACAAGTATAGGGGATCGCAACAGTCTTCGAGGGAAGTATTACCCAATTTATTGATTCGACACAAGGGGAGACAAAGAATACTTGTAAGCCTTAACAGCGGAGTTGTCAATTCAGCTGCACCTGGAAACAGACTTGCTCGCAAGAGTTTATCAGTAGTAACAGTTTTATAGCAGTAGGAATAGTGAAATAACAGCAGCGGTGAAATAAAGACAGCGGTAGTGATTATAGTAAACAGCAGGATTAAAATACTGTAGGCACGGGACGGATTAACGGGCGTTGCATGGATGAGAGAAACTCATATAACAGTCAAAGCAGGGGCATTTGCAGATAATAATAAAACGGTATCCAAGTACTAATCAATCAATAGGCATGTGTTCCATATATAGTCGTACGTGCTCGCAATGAGAAACTTGCACAACATCTTTTGTCCTACCAGCCGGTGGCAGCCGGGCCTCTAGGGAAACTACTGGAAATTAAGGTACTCCTTTTAATAGAGTACCGGAGCAAAGCATTAACACTCCGTGAACACATGTGATCCTCACATCACTACCATCCCCTCCGGTTGTCCCGATTTCTGTCACTTCGGGGCCATTGGTTCCGGACAGCGACATGTGTATACAACTTGCAGGTAAGATCATAAACAACGAATATCTTCATGAATCAATAACATGTTCAGATCTGAGATCATGGCACTCGGGCCCTAGTGACAAGCATTAAGCATAACAAGTTGCAACAATATCATAAAAGTGACATCTACGGATACTAGGCACTATGCTCTAACAATCTTATGACTATTACATGACCAATCTCATCTCCCTACCATCCCCTTCAGCCTACAGCGGGGGAATTACTCACACATGGATGGGGAAACATGGCTGGTCGATGGAGAAGCGTTGGCGGTGATGGCGGTGAAGATCTCCTCCAATTCCCCGTCCCGGCGGAGTGCCTTCTGGCTCCCGCGACGGAGTTTCGCGATGTGGCGGCTCTCTGGAGGGTTTCGCGACTTCGACTTCTCCCGTGCGTTTTTGGTCGAACCCGATAAGTAGTCCGAAGGAGGCGTCGGAGGCCGGCCGAGGGGGCCACACCAGGGCCGCGCGGGCCCCCTAGGCCGCGCCGCCTTATGGTGTGGGGCCCTCGGGCCTCAACCTCACTTGTCCTTCTGGCTCCGTCAGTATTTTGGGAAAATAAGGCCTTCTGCATAAATTCCGAGTTTTCCCGAAAGTTGGATTTGCACAAAAACGAGACACCAGAACAGTTCTGCTGAAAACAGCGTTAGTCCGTGTTAGTTGTATCCAAAATACACAAATTTGAGGCAAAACAATAGCAAAAGTGTTCGGGAAAGTAGATACGTTTTGGACGTATCAATCCCCTATGCCTCGGCAGTAGGCTCTATCATGTATGCCATGCTGTGTACTAGACCGGATATAGCACATGTTGTTAGTTTGACTAGCAGATATCAAAGTGATCCAGGAATGGAACACTGGATAGCGGTCAAGAATATCCTGAAGTACTTGAAAAGAACTAAGGATATGTTTCTTTGTTATGGAGGTGACCAAGAGCTCGTTGTAACCAGTTACATCGATGCAAGTTGGAACACGATCCTGATGACTCTAAGTCTCAGTCTGGGTACTTGTTTATATTGAATGGTGCTGTAGTAAGCTGGTGCAGCTCCAAGCAGTGCACGGTGGCGAAGTCTTCAACTGAATCAGAATACATAGCGGCTTCGGAGGCTTCATCAGAAGCGGTATGGATGAAGAGGTTCATTGTTGAGCTTGGTGTGGTTCCTAGTGCATTAGACCCACTAGTCATTTATTGTGACAACATGGGTGCCATCGCTAATGCACAAGAACCAAGGTCACACAAGAAGCTGAAGCATATCAAGCTGCGTTTTCATTCGATTCGCGAGTACATCGAAGATGGAGAAGTAAAGATTTGCAAAGTACACACTGATCTGAATGTAGCAGATCCGTTGACTAAAGCTCTCCCTAGGGCAAAGCATGACCAACACCAGAATGCCATGGGTGTTAGGTACCTTACAATGTAATCTAGATTATTGACTCTAGTGCAAGTGGGAGACTGTTGGAGATATGCCAAAGAGGCAATAATAAATTGGTTATTATATATCTCGTGTTTATGATAAATGTTTATATACCATGCTATAATTGTATTACCCGAAACATTGATACATGTGTGTTATGTAAACAACAAGAAGTCCCTAGTAATCCTCTTGTATAACTAGCTTGTTGATTAATAGATGATCATAGTTTCGTGATCATGAACATTGGATGTTATTAATAACAAGGTTATGTCATTATGTGAATGATGTAATGGACACACCCAATTAAGCGTAGCATAAGATCACGTCATTAAGTTCATTTGCTATAAGCTTTCGATACATAGTTACCTAGTCCTTTCGACCATGAGATCATGTAAATCACTTATGCGGAAGGGTACTTTGATTACATCAAACACCACTGCGTAAATGGGTGGTTATAAAGGTGGGATTAGGTATCCGGAAAGTATGAGTTGAGGCATATGGATCAACAGTGGGATTTGTCCATCCCGATGACGGATAGATATACTCTGGGCCCTCTAGGTGGAATGTCATCTAATTAGCTTGCAAGAATATGAATGGTTCATAAGAGACCACATACCACGGTACGAGTAAAGATTACTTGTCAGAGACGAGGTTGAACAAGGTATCGTGATACGATGATCAAACCTCGGACGAGTAAAATATCGCGTGACAAAGGGAATCGGTATCGTATGTAAATGATTCAATCGATCACTAAGTCATCGTTGAATATGTGGGAGCCATTATGGATCTTCAGATCCCGCTATTGGTTATTGGTCGGAGAGAAGTCTCAACCATGTCTGCATAGTTCGTGAACCGTAGGGTGACACACTTAAGGTTTGATGTCGTTTGAGTAGATATGGAATATGGAATGGAGTTCGAAGTTTTGTTCGGAGTCTCGGATGGGATCCAGGACATCACGAGGAGTTCCGGAATGGTCCGGATAATAAGATTCATATATAGGAAGTCATTTTATAAGTTTGAAAATGATCCGGTGCATTTATGGAAGGTTCTAGAAAAGTCCGGAAGAAATCACTATGGAAGGTGGAGTCCCGGAGGGACTCCACTAGGGGAGGAGTCCCAGGTGGGCTCCACCTGAGGTGGCCGGCCACCCCACCTCAAGGAAAGGTGGGAATCCCACCTTGAGTGGGACTCCCATCTTGAGTAGGTTTCCCACCAAAGGTAGGTTTTGGTGTTGGGGTCTTATTCGAAGACTTGGACTACAACTCTTGGGGCTTCCACCTATATAATGAGGGGCAAGGGGGAGGGGCCGGCCACACCCAAGCCATATAGGCCGCAGCCCCCAAGTGGCCGGCGCCCTAGACCCCCCTCTCCCCAAACCCTAGCGCCCCTCCTCCACATACTACTCCCGCAGCGCATAGGCGAAGCCCTGCCGGAGTTCTCCACCACCACCGCCACCACGCCGTCGTGCTGCGGGATTCTGAGGAGTATCTACTACTTCCGTTGCCGCTGGGCAGGGGAGGAGGACGTCGTCTTCATCAACACCGTACGTGTGACCGAGTACGGAGGTGCTGCCCGATTGTGGCACCGTCAAGATCTTCTACGCGCTTTTGCAAGCGGCAAGTGATCGACTACATCCACCCCGAGATCTAATCTCGTTAAGCTTTGCGAATCTTCGAGGGTTAGTCTCTTCATCTCCTCGTTGCTACCGTCTACTAGATTAGATCTTGGCTTGTGTTTCGTTCTTGCGGTAGGAAATTTTTTGTTTTCTATGCTATGAATCCCATCAGCTACCTCATGTATAAATTGACAATACATTTCATCATTACCTTCATTGATTACGGGGTGTCTTACCGTGACCGTTTTAATGAGATCTTCCACAGAATACTCATGTGTTGGAGCATTTCTATAGTCCAGTTCTTCAAGTGCTTCTCCATTTCTTTCAATCCTCATCATCTTGAGGTCTTCAATGGGGTTTGGTTCTGTTTTACCTGCATATCTTGCAAGTATAATAGTTTGGCTTTCAGCTATCTTCCCAGTTGTGTCTCAACGGTATTCGTTCTCTCCTATAAAGCTTAGACATCATTCTCAAGAGAAACGTTTTGATTAGATAAATTCTCTATTACAGTGATATGATTTTCAATAATCTTTATACAGGTACTATTTTGTTCAACTTGAGCATGCATAAAATTCTCAAAAATTACTTTCAACTGAAGTATTACCATTTCTTGCTCCATTACCGTTGGTAAAATTATTATTAGGAACTCCTTTATTATTATTATATGGTCTAGGAAAATTAGAGCCATAGTTTTGACTCTTCCATGCAGGGTTATAAGGATTTCTTGCTTCGAAGTCTATTTCCTCAACTTTAGTATTGGTGATGGCATTAACTTGGGTAGTTTCTTTACCCTTCAGAATATATAAAAGCTCATCTACCTTTGAAGTAAGCTCTTCATTGTTACCTTCGGTGATTGAATTCACCTTTCTTGAGGAGGATCTTTCTACATGCCATTGGGCATGGTTGCTTTGGATATCATCAAGAAGCCTCCTTGCCAGCTCAACTGGCTTGCTCATGAATGTTCCTCCTGCTGCAGTATCAAGCATAGACTTTGACATTGGGTTAAGGGCATTATAAAATAAATGTAGGATTAACCAATCCTCCATTCCATGACTTGGACAGTTCATGGTGGCCTCCTTCATCCTTTCCCATGCAAGCGCTAGTGGCTCGCGGTCTTCTTGTCTAAAATCTGTAATGTTAGAACGCAGTTGCATAGTCTTTGCTGGTGGGAAAAACTTAGTCATAAAGATATTAGTACATTCCTCCCATGAAGTTATACTGCCCTTAGGAAAAGCTAGCAACCAGTCTTTTGCTTTTCCTCTTAATGAAAAGGGAAACAAGCGCAATTTAATAGCATTTGGATCAACATCTTTAATGCGCATCATATCACATATTTCAGTGAATGTGTTCAAGTGCATACCTGAATCCTCAGCGGCCGAGCCTCCAAATTGGTTCTGCTGAACCAAACTTAAAAGATTAGGCTTAATTTCATAGTTCTCCGCTTCAACAGCGGGCTGAGTTATGGGTGCACGAATAAAATCATCATTGGGGATAGCATATTCCCCAAGCTTCTTTTCTACCATAGTGATTATCTTTTTGGGTTTTCGTTCTATGATTGAAAAAGAACAAGTAACTAATTTTTTGGGTTTTCAAGTATAAGTAAAATAGTAAACTCATAGCAATAAATAAAAAATTAAAACTAAAAATAAGATAACTAACAAGGTCTCTAGTAACCTAGCAGAATAGCAAAATTTATTCCTCGACAACGACGCCAGAAAAATGGTTGATACCTCCGATCCGGATTACGGATTGTAGTATGGTAAGCTTTTTCCCTAGAAAATATAGGTTTAATCGAACCTTGGGAAGCACTGCTAAATGGTGTATGAAGGAAACGTCTACAAGACTTTGCTAGTGTATTTTATCTTCGGTTTACCGGGCCTATCTAGTTTAGTTTTAATGGGGTTGTGTTCAATCATGGAAATAGGTCAGGGTCAAGGTTCCACCTGCAGCTATGCATACCTATATAAATAAAGCTCATATGTGTAACATATAAAATATAGATAAGGGATTTGTGGGTAGCACATCCGTAAATACCCTTGCCCCTAAAGCCAGAGGTGACAAGAGCCTAATGGTCCAACCATTGTCCTCACAGTCGCAACCAACAACAGTTATTAAGTAAATACAGACCAAAGCTTTAAGCTAGATGATTGTGCTATGATCCCGAATAAATCACTAAACATGTACCGGTACTTTCCCCTTTCTGTCACTAAGGTTTCGCGCGTACACGCCGTTCTCCACTCATCCCACCTCTTCCCTTGATCCTCTCTAATGATATGGGTACGTGCAGATCGTCAAAGACGAGGCAAAAGGACAAGGATACAAGATCACAAAACTCCTATTAAATTCTTACACATAACATAAAATTAGATGCACATAGTTGCTGCGAGAATTCACCCCAACCCGCAGCCCGTGAGGACTACTCTCACATAATATCAAGATCAAACATAGAAACCATTGTGCAAAATACTTAGATTGAAATCATAATATTCTTACAATGGTCGTCAATTCTCAAGGAGATCTCTATTACAATGGTGATAGCTATGGCTATGGAGGAGATGGAGGATGGAATGGATGAACTATATCTGGGGATGGATCTCCTTCGGTGTGTTGCAGATGGATCTACTGGATGGCGGCTCTATTTGGCGATGAATGGCTCTCTTTTCAGCATCGGTCCCTTCACGACTTTTATAGTGTTTGGCCTCGAAAACGCAGCGGCACACGCTACGGGCAGATGGTACGGGCGGGGCTTGCCCGTACCGGTGCCCGTTAAAGCCCCTGTAACCGCCTTCCGAGCGTAGTCAACTTTGCCATGCTCCTGACGCGATTTTCTTCAGTAATTGCAGGTCCATTTGCCATTATGACGTGATATCATGCACATCATCCAAAAATAGAAGAGATTGCACATCTTTGCATTGATTAGGCATTAGTGGCAAGTTGAGAGGCAAACTTAGTCAATTTCTTGACTTAGCTAGGGGTTTAAACGCGAGAAAATATGGCGTATTTCATAGCCATCAAATATTTTCCGCAATTTGCTAAATGATGTGAATCCTAGGTTTAGGCTACTTATTAGGGTGGCAGAGATTTCAATTATTTGGTTGCTTTGGCTATATGTAGAAATTACAAGGTTTTTAACGATAAAAATGCTTCTATTATGCAGGTCATCTACCGATGTATAACTACACTTTGTTTACGGTTACCCCTACAGTGTGTGGAGCATCTCGACCTCTTTACGGAGGTGCCTACACTATTGGTGGATATGGTGAGGGATATTTTTGTCCAACATGCACCGTGATCTACAGATTGCCCTCCTTGCCTTAGATATTTTTTCAGCATTTTCATTTGTAATCGTTGAGAACTTCAGTTTTTTACTTTTTTTTGTTATGTGTGAATTGGTACGGCTGTGTGCATATTAGTTATGCAGAGGCCGGGTGTAATGATTAAACTTTTTACGTAATAAAGCTTAAGTGACTAGTTTTACTTGTTTCTTATGGCTTTCCATCAAATTATGTAAACAATTTTATACTAAACCAGTATATACGGTGGAAAATAGAGTAATGATCTACAGCTTCTTAGTAAAAAGATATTTTCTTTCTCATTTTTTATCATCTTTTGCTTCGTCTTCTTGTTCCCCCTGATGGATATATGTATATTGTCTCCTCTTTCTTCCTTCGGCGGCTTTGTTCTTCTAATCGATTTAAACTCATGTTATTCTAACACGTGAATCTTGCCCTTCAGCCGAATACTTGAACTCCGGAAACCCGCCATCCTCTATGCACCTTAAGCAGAAGACCTCACCACGGATCTAAAAGGTACAACACATCGATTAAAGAAATAACAAAATGAAAACCTATGTAGATTAAACGAAGGACATACGTGCGACTTGGGAACACCGATAGAAGACTCCGGCGCTCCTTCAGAGGTTGTCACGTGATAGACACAACGAGGACAACATTCACATCTTTAGATCGTGGAGAAATGGGGAGGATGTGTTTTATCAAGAAATGAAGTTGGTGAATCTAGGGTTTTTATTTAAACCACAAAGGTCAGATCTAGGGATTAGAAAGTGAGGTCATTATGGAGTAGTACGACAGCATACGAAGTGGGGAGTGGAGATTAGGGACTTGGTGAAGGGCTTCATTTTATTATATAGAAAAACAGGAATAGGAAGTGTGGGTTTGGGTTTGTTTATGGTCTCCAAAGCAAATATAGGAAACTATGTGTGTTGCTTTTGCACATCAGTTCCATAATGGTTGCGATTTCTAGAGACTTGGAGGCCAAAAAAATGCCAAGTTTTCTTTGTGGTAGTTGAAAGGACAAACTAGCGACTAGAAGGGGGTGAGTAGGATCTACCAAATTATATCTTTTGTAAATTTTTAGTTTGGTTGCGGAAACATAAAGGTTAATGCGGAATAGTAAAGGTGATCCTATATGAGATGCAAGCACAAGAAAGAAAACCATAAATGCTAGACAAGTGTAAAAGAAAGCGGTACAGCCGGGGAATTTCTCGGAGACAAAGGAAACGAGGTTTGTTTTCCGTAGTTCACTCCACAAAAGGAGGTACCCCTACGCTGAGGACGTGTGGCACCACAAAGGCGCCAACAGCCACAAAGGCGTCACCTTATTCCTCGTAGGCTCACCACAAAGGCGTTCCTACTTCTCCACTAAGCAACGACGGTCGAGGTGGCTATCCTTCACACAATGTTGGGGCGAACTCCACAAAGGACAGAGACTCCCAACAACATCATGAACTAGTCACAACAAGATCTAGGACGGGATGCTCTTCCAACAACAAGAACCCCCACAAAGGATATCTAGACTTTCCAAGTCCACAAAGGATAATTATGAGGATCAGAAAATTTCTTGAGTAGATAGGTAGATCTAGTCCTCCTCCTTCGATTCCCCATGTTTGGAGGGATTTAGTTGGCTAGGGAGGGAGATCCACTCGATTTGAGCTCAAGAACAATGGAGGAGAGAGAAATACTTCGTGCTGCTTAGATCTGGTTTGAGGAAGAAGAAGGCTCCCCCTTTTATATAGCCCATACGAGTCTTCTAGCCGTTGTAGTGCCCGAGGGGGCGGAAGTTCCAGGTTTATTTACCATGGAAGCTCGCCCCCCTCCCCCCGGAGTATCTAGCTTTCTCCACAACTAGGCCAGGACGAAACTTCCGGCCGATCCGGACATTTGGGGCCGGAAGGAGTTAGCTTCCGGGTCCCTCCCCGTACGATGGCACGTGTGGACCTTTAGCTGGTTAAGGTAGGGCCAACTATAAATGACATCCGGCTAGAAAATTCTGGTGGAACTTTCGGCCAAGATGGATGCCTTGGCAGTCGCACGGTATTTGGGATGGATGGAAAACCCATTCGGCCCAAAACTTCCGGCCCAACATCCGGCCTAGGATTTTTCCTTTGAAATTGTTGGCATGTAGTGGGCGGACTTTCGGACGCTTGGGGGCCGGAATTTCCAGCCTAGAGATACACTTCTTCACTTGAAATCAGCAACAATGTAGCTTTTTCCTCACATGTACTCTTCCACCAAGTGCAAAGTTCATATACCCAATTCAAAGGAACCAGATACAAGACCAAAACAAAAGGTGGGCCATCATCCATACTGCTAAATTGATTCCTACACACTTGAGCACATATGGTAAAATTCTTATTCAAGTGTTGTTATCAAACACATAAAACACTAGGAATATAACATGCTCTTTCAGTGGTGGGCCACATTGGCCAGCTGGGCGATCCTTAGCAGTTGCTTTGAATGGACCACGCAATTATGGATGCCTCCTACCACGACATGCTTATGTGTCGGTATGCGGTCCTTCGCGGTGCATAATTAGCAACCCATATTTCTTGCCACCAAGAAATCCCATCCACCGCCAAAAATATTTTGGAGACACTTATTTTGTCTTCTACCTTCCATAAAATTTCCCGGCTATGAGGAGACATTCTTGTATTGCCCTTAAATGGTCACCTTGATGCACGATGTGTTGATGTGGCGGCCGTTGGAAGAAGATGTGGCACTGCGGTAGGAGAAGCAATGTAGGAAGAAAAGTACATGATGGACAATGGGAGTGTGGGAGGACAGAGGTTGTTGCAGACAACAACTTTGGGTGGACGAGGAAGAGCTTGCATAGTGGTAGCGGCAACGGAGGTGCCGGAGAAACAAACCATGGCAACTGGAATCCTTTTGCGCGAGGGATGTGTGGTGAGGGCGCGCGTGACCGCTATGACGATGAAGGATGCTTAGGCGCAAAGTCGAGGAGGTCAATTGGAAGCCAACAATGGAGCTTTAGAAGGCGTTCGGTGCAGAAGGCGAGAGGTGGGAGAGGCTATGTCACGACAATGGTGGAAGGAAGGATAGTTGGGACGCCGCTACGAGAGAGATTTTTTAGGATCAACCCTAAAAACGTCGTGTTTGAACTAAGTTATAGTAAAGAATGTGGTGTTTTAGGGTCAGCTGAAAAAACTTTAGGGTAGACTCCTTTAGGGATCTACTTTGACGGTTTTTAGAGGCTACCCCTATTAAGGGATGTGATAGAGTTGCTCTTACGCCGAGTTTCACTTTTATATTTGTTAGCTCGCTTTAGGGTATCTCCAACGGGGTGACACAAACGAACGCTCAGCGACCGTTTGCGTCCGCGTGGTCGAAAAATGCGGCCCGACACATAGTGACCGGGCTGTCCGCGGAGACGCAAACCTGGTCCAAATATGCGTCGACTTTGCGTCTCCGCGGACGCCGAATCTCATGTCGGACCAGCGCTTCAGTTGCTGGGTGATGGCGTGTAACTCACACGTTCGTTGGGAACCCCAAGAGAAAGGTATGATGCGCACAGTAGCAAGTTTTCCCTCAGAAAGAAACCAAGGTTTAATCGAACCGTAGGAGCCAAGAAGCACGTTGAAGGTTGATGGTCGCGAAATGTGATGCGGCGCAACACCGGGATTCCGCGCCAACGTGGAACCTGCACAACACAACCAAGTACTTTGTCCCAACGTGTGAGGTTGTCAATCTCACCGGCTTGCTGTAACAAAGGATTAAGCGTATCGAGTGGAAGATGTTTGCAAAGAAAACAGTAAAACACAATTGCAGTAGATTGTATGCTATGTAAAGAATAGGACCGGGGTCCACAGTTCACTAGAGGTGTCTCTCCCATAAGATAAAAGCATGTGTTGGGTGAACAAATTACAGTCGGGCAATTGACAAATAGAGAAAGGCATAACAATGCATATACATGATATGATAAATATAGTGAGATTTAATTGGGCATTACGACAAAGTACATAGACCGCCATCCAACGCATCTATGCCTAAAAAGTCCACCTTCAGGTTATCATCCGAACCCCATTCAGTATTAAGTTGCTAAGCAACAGACAATTGCATTAAGTATGGTGCGTAATGTAATCGACAACTACATCCTTAGACATAGAATCAATGTTTTATCCCTAGTGGCAACAACACATCACAACCTTAGAACTTTCTGTCACTGTCCCAGGTGTCAATGAAGGCATGAACCCACTATCGAGCATAAATACTCCCTCTTGGAGTTAAGAGTAAAAACTTGGCCAGAGCCTCTACTAATAACGGAGAGCATGCAAGATCATAAATAACACATAAACAATAGATTGATAATCACCATAATCATAGTATTCTCTATCCATCGGATCCCGACAAACACAACATATAGTATTACGATAGATGATCTTGATCATGTTAGGCAGCTCACAAGATCCAACAATGAAGCACAACAAGGAGAAGACGACCATCTAGCTACTGCTATGGACCCATGGTCCAGGGGTGAACTACTCACTCATCACTCCGGAGGCGATCATGGCGATGAAGAGTCCTCCGGGAGATGAATCCCCTCTCCGGCAGGGTGCGGAGGCGATCTCTGAATCCCCGAGATGGGATTCGCGGCGGCGGCGTCTCTGGAAGGTTTTCCGTATCGTGGCTCTCGGTACTGGGGGTTTCGACGGAGGCTTTAAGTAGGCGAAAGGGCAACGCGGGGGCCACACGAGGGGCCCGGGCAGCCGGCGCGGCCGGGGCTGGCCGCCGCCCTATCCCCTGGCTGCCTCGTGGCCCCACTTCGTTATCTCTTCGGTCTTCTGGAAGCTTCGTGCAAAAATAGGACCCCGGGCGAAGATTTCGTCCAATTCCGAGAATATTTCCTTACTAGGATTTCTGAAACCAAAAACAGCAGAAAACAAACTGGCTCTTCGGCATCTTGTTATTAGGTTAGTTCCGGAAAATGCATAAATATGACATATAATGTGCATAAAACATGTAGGTATCATCAATAAAGTAGCATGGAACATAAGAAATTATCGATACGTCGGAGACGTATCAGCATCCCCAAGCTTAGTTCTGCTCGTCCCGAGCAGGTAAAACGATAACAAAGATAATTTCTGAAGTGACATGCCATCATAATCTTGATCATACTATTTGTAAACATATGTAATGAATGCAGCGATCAAAACAAAGGTAATGACATGAGTAAACAAGTGAATCATATGGCAAAGACTTTTCATGAATAGTACTTCAAGACAAGCATCAATAAGTCTTGCATAAGAGTTAACTCATAAAGTAATAAATCAAAGTAAAGGTGTTGAAGCAACACATAGGAAGATTAAGTTTCAGCGGTTGCTTTCAACTTATAACATGTATATCTCATGGATATTGTCAACATAAAGTAATATAACAAGTGCAATATGCAAGTATGTAGGAATCAATGCACAGTTCACACAAGTGTTTGCTTCTTAAGGTGGAAGGAGATAGGTAAACTGACTCAACAATAAAAGTAAAAGAATGGTCCTTCAAGAGGAAAGCATCGATTGCTGTATTTGTGCTAGAGCTTTTATTTTGAAAACATGAAACAATTTTGTCAACGGTAGTAATAAAGCATATGAGTTATGTAAATTATATCTTACAAGTTGCAAGCCTCATGCATAGTGTACTAATAGTGTCCGCACCTCGTCCTACTTAGCTTGGACTACCGGATCTTTGCATGCCATGTTTCAACCAAGTGTCACAAAGGGTACCTCCATGCCGCCTGTACAAAGGTCTAAGGAGAATGCTCGCATTTTGGATTTCTCGCTTTTGATTATTCTCAACTTAGACATCCATACCGGGACAACATGGACAACAGATAATGGACTCCTCTTAAATGCATAAGCATGTAGCAATGATTATTATTCTCATATGAGATTGAGGATATATGTCCAAAACTGAAACTTCCACCATGATCATGGCTTTAGTTAGCGGCCCAATGTTCTTCTCTAACAATTTTGCATGCTCCAACCACTAAAATGATAGATCCTTCAGACAAGACGGACATGCATAGCAACTCACATGATATTCAACAAAGTTGATGGCGTTCCCCGAAGCATGGTTATCGCACAACAAGCAACTTAATAAAATATAAAGTGCATAAGTACATATTCAATACTACGATAGTTTTTAAGGCTATTTTTTCCCATGAGCTATATATTGCAAAGGTGAATGATGGAATTTTAAAGGTAGCACTCAAGCAATTTACTTTGGAATGGCGGAGAAATACCATGTAGTAGGTAGGTATGGTGGACACAAATGGCATAGTAGTTGGCTCAAGGATTTTGGATGCATGAGAAGTATTCCTCTCGATACAAGGTTTAGGCTAGCAAGGTTATTTGAAGCAAACTCAAGGATGAACAGGTGCAGCAAAACTCACATAAAAGACATATTGTAAACATTATAAGACTCTACACCGTCTTCCTTGTTGTTCAAAACTCAATACTAGATATTATCTAGACCTTAGAGAGACCAAATATGCAAATCAAATTTTAGCAAGCTCTATGTATTTCTTCATTAATGGGTGCAAAGCATATGATGCAAGAGTTTAAACATGAGCACAACAATTGCCAAGTATCACATTATCCAAGACATTTTAGAATTACTACATGTAGCATTTTCCAATTCCAACCATATAACAATTTAACGAAGAAGAAACTTCGCCTCGAACATTATGAGTAAAGCCTAAGGACACATGTGTCCATGTGCAACAGCGGAGCGTGTCTCTCTCCCACAAAGTGAATGCTAGGATCCATTTTATTCAAACAAAAACAAAAACAAAAACAAACCGACGCTCCAAGTAAAGAACACAAGATGTGATGAATAAAAATATAGTTTCAGGGGAGGAACCTGATGATTTTGTCGATGAAGAAGGGGATGCCTTGGGCATCCCCAAGCTTAGACGCTTGAGTCTTCTTAGGATATGCAGGGGTGAACCACGGGGCATCCCCAAGCTTAGAGCTTTCACTCCTCTTGATCATAGTATATCATTCTCCTCTCTTGACCCTTGAAAACTTCCTTCACACCAAACTTCAAGCAAACTCATTAGAGGGTTAGTGCACAATTAATAATTCACATATTCAGAGGTGACACAAAAATTATTTTCACTTCTGGACATTGCATAAAGCTACTGGACATTTATGGATCAAAGAAATAAATCCAACATAGCAAAAGAGGCAATGCGAAATAAAAGGCAGAATCTGTCAAAAACAGAACAGTCCGTAAAGACGAATTTAAAGCTGGCACCAGACTTGCTCAAATGGAAAAACTCAAAACTAATGAAAGTTGCGTACATATCTGAGGATCACGCTCGTAAATTGGCAGATTTTTTCGAATTTTCTACAGAGAACTGTGCCCAGATTCGTGACAGACAGCAATGCTGTTTCTGCGCAGCGATCCCAAATATAACATCAACTTTGACATAGAAACTTTACTTGGCACAAAAACATGATAAGGAGAGGTTGCTACAGTAGTAAACAACTTCCAAGACTCAACAAAACAAAAAATTGCTGTAGTAAAAACATGGGTTGTCTCCCATAAGCGCTTTTCTTTAACGCCTTTCAGCTAGGCGCAGAAAGTGCAAATCAAGTAACATCGAGAGTAGAAGCATCAACATCATTACCAGGGGTATTGGGAGTTTTCTCAACCAAGCATAGTATGTTTGATATATAAGTTTTAGCGTCTCCCTTTTCATTAGTCTTGGGTTTGCTACTCTCATCGAACAAATTTTCAGGAACAAGCCAAGCATAGTTATTTTCTAGTGCATCATTCATAGCTAGGAGTTTACATGGTATTGGTGCTTTGATTTCCCCACCATCATTAATGTTATTAGTGTACCTTATTCTATCCATGTCCATTTTTTCAAGGAGACCAATAAAATTGGTATGAGAACCTAGCATATTAAATTTAGCAAAAACTTTTCTAGCCTCTCTTGCTAATCCCCCAAATTCTCTAAGAAGAGTTTCTAGAACAAAATCTTTCTTTTCCCCTTCTTCCATATCACCAAGTGTGAGAAACATGTGTTGGATTATAGGATTGAGATTAACAAATTTAGTTTCCAACATGCGAACTAAAGCAGCAGCAGCAATTTCATAGGTAGGTGCAAGTTCTACCAAGTGTTTATCTTCAAAATTTTCAGTAATACTAACATGATTGAAAAATTCTTCTATATTATTTCTCCCAACTATAGACCCACGTCCTACCGGTATGTCTTTTGTGGTAAAATTAAAAGGAAACATGATGCAATAGGCAAAAAGTAAACGAGGCGAATAAAGTAAAGACAAGTAACTAATTTTTTTTTTGTGTTTTTGATATAGAGAGCAAGACAGTAAATAAAGTAAAACTAGCAACTAATTTTTTTGTATTTTGATTTAGTGCAGCAAACAAAGTAGTAAATAAAATAAAGCAAGACAAAAACAAAGTAAAGAGATTGAGAAGTGGAGACTCCCCTTGCAGCGTGTCTTGATCTCCCGGCAACGGCGCCAGAAAAAGAGCTTGATGGCGTGTAACTCACACGTTCGTTGGGAACCCCAAGAGGAAGGTATGATGCGCACGGTAGCAAGTTTTCCCTCAGAAAGAAACCAAGGTTTAATCGAACCAGTAGGAGCCAAGAAGCACGTTGAAGGTTGATGGTCGCGAAATGTGATGCGGCGCAACACCAGGGATTCCGCGCCAACGCGGAACCTGCACAACACAACCCAAGTACTTTGTCCCAACGAAACAGTGAGATTGTCAATCTCACCGGCTTGCTGTAACAAAGGATTAAGCGTATCGAGTGGAAGATGTTTGCAAAGAAAACAGTAAAACACAATTGCAGATTGTATGCTATGTAAAGAATAGGACCGGGGTCCACAGTTCACTAGAGGTGTCTCTCCCATAAGATAAAAGCATGTTGGGTGAACAAATTACAGTCGGGCAATTGACAAATAGAGAAGGCATAACAATGCATATACATGATATGATAAATATAGTGAGATTTAATTGGGCATTACGACAAAGTACATAGACCGCCATCCAACTGCATCTATGCCTAAAAAGTCCACCTTCAGGTTATCATCCGAACCCCATTCAGTATTAAGTTGCTAAGCAACAGACAATTGCATTAAGTATGGTGCGTAATGTAATCGACAACTACATCCTTAGACATAGAATCAATGTTTTATCCCTAGTGGCAACAGCACATCACAACCTTAGAACTTTCTGTCACTGTCCCAGGTGTCAATGAAGGCATGAACCCACTATCGAGCATAAATACTCCCTCTTGGAGTTAAGAGTAAAAACTTGGCCAGAGCCTCTACTAATAACGGAGAGCATGCAAGATCATAAACAACACATAAACAATAGATTGATAATCACCATAATCATAGTATTCTCTATCCATCGGATCCCGACAAACACAACATATAGTATTACAGATAGATGATCTTGATCATGTTAGGCAGCTCACAAGATCCAACAATGAAGCACAACAAGGAGAAGACGACCATCTAGCTACTGCTATGGACCCATGGTCCAGGGGTGAACTACTCACTCATCACTCCGGAGACGATCATGGCGATGAAGAGTCCTCGGGAGATGAATCCCCTCTCCGGCAGGGTGCCGGAGGCGATCTCCTGAATCCCCCGAGATGGGATTCGCGGCGGCGGCGTCTCGGAAGGTTTTCCGTATCGTGGCTCTCGGTGCGGGTTTCGCGACGGAGGCTTTAAGTAGGCGAAAGGCAGCGGGGGCCACACGAGGGCCCAGGGGGCAGGCCGGCGCGGCCGGGGCTGGCCGCGCCGCCTATCCCTGGCTGCCTCGTGGCCCACTTCGTTATCTCTTCGGTCTTGGAAGCTTCGTGCAATAATAGGACCCTGGCGAAGATTTCGTCCAATTCCGAGAATATTTCCTTACTAGGATTTCTGAAACCAAAACAGCAGAAAACAGAACTGGCTCTTCGGCATCTTGTTAATAGGTTAGTTCCAGAAAATTCATAAATATGACATATAATGTGCATAAAACATGTAGGTATCATCAATAAAGTAGCATGGAACATAAGAAATTATCGATACGTCGGAGACGTATCACTGGGGCGCCGCTAACATTCCCGCCAGTGGCCATTCCTAGCACAAAAAATCAAAGTTGACCGGCGCCAACACTCCAGGCCATTGCGATGGACGTCCTCATCGCCGCATTCACCATGGATTCCGAGGGAACCCTCGCAGCTACCGCCCTGAACTCTCCCATAGCCACGACCACAACCCCAATGGATACCGCATCTCCGCCCGACTCAAAGCGGGCCGCCACCAGCGTCCGGGAAGCTCAGCCGAAGGCGCCAAAGTAGCTGCCCTCGAACGAGGAGAAAGGCGTCCGGGCCGCGAAGCTTCGCGACCGGTGCAAGTATCTGAAGGAGATGAATGCAGCGGCGGTGGCCGCCCAGCAGGCGCATTCCCCTGCCCTACTGGCGTGGCGGATGCAGGTGAAAGCCGGCGCCCACGTAGGCCTCCATCATAGTCTAGCGGAGGCCATGCTCTTTGTCAAGCAAAAGAGGATCGTGTGCGTCGCTCCCCCAGCCTCGTCGGTGTGCTCGGTAAGTCCCCAGCTGGTTCGCCTCCGGACTTCAATGGGGCCCCCGTTCCTGACCTGAACCGGAGGCCGAGGAGCGGTGACTCGTGCCCGACCTCGACACAGAAGACGCGCCAAGTCCCGGAGGAGAGCATGCCGGTGCCCCGCACCCTGTTTGAGGAAAATGACATCATCTGCCTCGACGATGGACGACCCGATACGTTTTCTCTCTCAGTGTCTCGCTCTGCCGTGTTTCATTCGTCTGACATCCGGTGGTTCATAGGCCTATTGGACGGGACGCAATGAGGGAAATATCCAGGCCATGATCTTCGGTGGGCACAAACGCATGATGGGGTGGGAATCGATGGCGAACGGCTATTCTCTACCCATCCCACGCAAGAAACAACGCATGGCCTGTCCTGACCAGGGATGATGCTGGCAAAAGAAGGGGAAGAGCCACAGGACTAGCGGCATCAACGATGACGAGGACAAATATTTGTGCGATGCGTGGCTCGCGACCAGCCATGACTGCATAAATGGTTCCCAGCAAAAGGGCAATGTCTACTGGGCCAAGGTGGTCCAAGAGTACGAAAAGAGAAAGTGTCACGCGCCCTACACGATGAAATGCTATCTCACGCAAGAGTCCATCAAAAAAAGATGGAACTACATCAAACAATGAACCTAAATTTTAACAATCCCCAGAGCGGCACGGGTGTGCTTGGAGTGGCAAAGAAACGAGCATCGCCATTCCATCTATATACTTAGCATTAGCAAACCATGAATCTAACTTTTACCAATTGCAGGTATTGAGGGCCTTGGAGAAGTTCAAGGCAACACATATGAATGGCTTCTATATGGTCCATTGGTAGGAAAAGGTGAAGGACGCGTCAAAGTGGAGAATTGGCTATCAGGCCTACCATGAAGCTGTCAAGAATGTGACAACCACGCTGGTCGTCGATGGTGAAGACGACGATTCTGGGCAGAAAGTCCTTCCACCTCATCCCCGAGGCCATAAGTTTACCAAGGCCGATCTTGCCCGGGAGGCATCAACCCTTGTGTTGAGCCAGACCTTGGAGAAGATCATGGCGGACTCTCAAGCCGCCCGGGACAAAAGGGACAAGAAGAAGCGTCTAGAATAAGAGGCAGTAGCTGCCATCTAACTCAACCGCACCAAAGAGATCATTGAGGTCCAAAGGATGGACGTCAAGTCCAAAAAGGCAGACGCCGAGGCCAAAATGCGTGACGCCTGGACCAGAAGGATGAACGCCGAGGCCAAGATCCGGATAGAGGACACAAGGATCATGCTTGCCTATTTGAGAAACATGGACGACGACACCAGGGCCTAGTTCGTGAAGAAGCGCGCCGAAATCCATGAGCGAGACGTCTGATCTGCGGCGCCATTATCAACAATCATGGCCTCTTTTTGGACTATATTTGATGTTCTGGCCATGTTTGGGCACCTTTGGGACTACATTTTGTAACGTACCTTGTGCATAATGTGATGAACTTATTTGAGACCTTAATTTGAGCAAATATGATGGCCATATGTTCATGCTATTTGCTTGTTTCTCCTGTTTTTCGATATTTCAGAAAAAATGGCCCGCGACCAATATGCGTCGGACCGCTGGAGACACCCCGACGCAAACGGATGCATAACCATTTTCGCGTCCTCGAGCCGACGCAAACGGACGCGGATGGTCAATTTAGGTGTCCGAAATGCGCCGGCCCGATGGAGATGCCCTTAAGATAGCAAAATATAGGTATGTGGCATGCGGCACAACTCTCCCAGCTGTGGCTTGTCCCAACTTCATAAGACATGATCAGAGTTGCATTGGGTTGCCGGATTTCAACCTCACGGTTTGGTGTGTTTTACTTCGGTAAAGGAGTGGTGGACTTCGCTGGTCTTCCTCCAATTAGTGTTCTCGTTCTTAATCATGGGATGGCCTTGCTTCTCATGCTCGCGGACTGGAAATTTAGGTTTAACTAAAGGCTGTTTTCCAGATGGAATGCAACAAAGCACCGGGTCCAGATGGTTTTCCAGCGGAGTTTTACCAAACCTTCTGGGATACTATTAAAGGGGATCTTCTAGATTTGTTCAATGCTTTGCATATTGGACAACTAGAATTATTTCGTCTAAATTTTGGTGAAGTAATCTTGTTACCAAAAGTTAATGAGGCAGAAAGGATTCAACAATATAGACCTATTTGCCTCTTAAACGTAAGTTTCAAGATTTTCACGAAAGTGGCCACCATTAGACTTAATACGGTCGCGGATCATGTAGTTCGACCATCTCAAACAGCTTTCATGCAAGGAAGAAATATCCTTGACGGAGTGGCGGTTTTACATGAGACGGTACATGAGATGCATACTAAAAAATTAAATGGGGTTATTTTAAAATTAGATTTTGAAAAAGCTTATGATAAAGTAAAGTGGTCTTTTCTTACAACAGACACTCAGGATGAAAGGTTTTTCTCCTGAATGACGCGCTCTAATTAATGATTTTGTGAATGGAGGTAGTGTGGCAATTCGGGTCAATGATGACACCGGCCATTATTTCCAAACACGAAAAGGGTTACGCCAAGGAGATCCGCTATCACCGATGTTATTTAACATTGTGGCGGATATGCTGACTATACTCATAGAGCGGGCCAAGTCTGATGGTCAAATTGAAGGAGTGATTCCACATCTGGTTGATGGTGGTTTATCAATCCTTCAATATGTCGATGATACAATTCTGTTTATGGATCATGATCTCGAAAAAGCTCAGAACCTGAAATTAATTTTGGTAGCTTTTGAGCAATTATCGGGATTGAAAATTAATTTCCATAAAAGTGAATTGTTCTGTTTCGGTGATGCCCAAAATGATACAACTATTTATACAGAGTTGTTCGGTTGCGGGCAAGGCCATTTTCCCATTCGCTATCTGGGTATTCCGATTCATTATCGGAGACTCACAATCGCTGAATGGAAAATAGTAGAGGAAAGACTACAGAAGCGCCTTAGTAGTTGGAAAGGCAAATTACTATCTCTGAGAGGAAGATTGGTACTCATTAATTCGGTACTGACAAACATGGTACTGTATATGTTATCTTTCTTCCTTTTGCCAAAAGGAGTTCTGCACAAACTCGATTATTATCGATCCAGATTCTTTTGGCAAGGAGATAGTGAGAAAAAGAAGTATCGACTGGTTAAATGGAGTGTAGTTTGTAGTCCTAAAGATCAAGGCGGGCTTGGTGTTCATGACCTAGAAGTCAAAAACACAGCTCTGCTAGGTAAATGGCTTTTCAAGCTCCTTACCGAGGACGGGATCTGGCAAACTATACTCCGAAGAAAGTATATCGGCTCCAAGACGTTATCCCAAGTGGTTTGGAGACCTGGTGATTCACACTTCTGGGCTGGTCTAATGGCGTCAAAAAATGACTTTTTTCGTCATGGTACTTTCTCAATTAAGAATGGAGCACAGATACGGTTCTGGGAGGATGCTTGGTTGGACAATGCACCCTTAAGTGAACAGTATCCTGCGCTGTATAGTATCGTTCGTCGCAAGGGAGATACCATTGCCACGGTGATGGCCACCTCTCCACCGAATGTGACGTTTCGACGCGTTTTGATCGGGCAAAGGCTAGAGGCATGGAATGCTTTAATTCATAGGTTGGGGGATGTTATTCTATCACCGGAACCAGATGAATTTAGGTGGAATTTACATGTAGATGGCTCTTTCTCGGTGAAATCATTATACAATGCCATAATCCATTCTGATTTACCAGTTGATAATAATAAGAAAATTTGGAAGATGAAGATACCGCTAAAAATTAAAAAATTTGGATGGTACTTTCGTCGAGGAGTCATCCTCACCAAAGATAATCTTGTTAAGCGGAATTGGCAAGGAAGCTCTAGATGTGTTTTTTGTCATCATGATGAAACTATTAAACACCTCTTCTTCCAGTGCCAGTTTGCGAGATCTATTTGGTCTGTCATCCAAGTAGCGTCTACCTTGTATCCTCCCACTAGTGTGGCCAATGTCTTTGGTAATTGGCTTCATGATATAGATTCAAGGTTCAAGTTGCTTCTTAGGGTGGGGGCGCTAGCAGTAATCTGGGCGCTTTGGCTGAGTAGAAATGACAAGATTTTTAACGACATTAACTCCTCTTTGTTGCAGGTTATCTACAGATGTACGGGGATTCTTCGCTCGTGGTTACCTCTTCAGCGTATGGAGAACCGAGACCTATTTACGGAGGTCTGTACACGATTGGAGGCTACGGCGAGGGATACTTTTTCCCTACATGGGTGGCAGCATAGTCTACGGATTGAAGCCCCACCCTCATCATAGGCGTTTTACGTTTTATCGTTCCGATATGTATTTCGCCTAATTTCTAGTTTTACATCTTTTTATTCTAGACTTGACTATCATAAACGGCTGTGTGCATCCTGGTTATGCAGAGGCTGGATGTAATTGCTTCACAAAAGTAATAAAACATCCTTTATCAAAAAAAAAAAAAAAAACTAAAGGCCAGGGTCTTACGCACATGTACCATGCCTACAATAATATTCCACATGATTAAAACGAGAACACTAATTGGAACTTCGCCAGGGCGAGGCACTTGAGCCATCATGCCACCAGAGTATTCCTATTTTCAGCTTAGGCTCTCTCCTGCTTTGCGTCTGTTCTTGTCTGAACTTCTTGCTAATTAATACTAAATTTTGTCTCATGTTTTTCTAAAGAAATATCTTATGGCGCAGAGCGTTCACACTGCTAGGCCACGTACATAGACATTGGTTACACTTGGAGAAGAAGAAAGATCACAGCAACGCAGAGGGCTATTCCCAGGCTAATAACAAGTGCCAAAAGCCGGTGATTTTCCTCCAGCAGTTGGTCATTTTCCGCCATCTCGTCGCGCAGCTCCTTCTTTGTTGACCGTGCACGGACTGTAAGTTTCCGAACCTGGCAGCACGTACATCATCATTCAGTAACAGTAAGAATCAGTTCCCAGGCTGGCACACACATTTAAGGAGATTACAGCAAGCAAAAAAAAGAGCGGGAGGAAGAGAGCAACGGATCGACCTTGTTCAGGGCCTTGTCCATCTTCTCGCGTGTCTCAACGAGTGCCGCCATCTCTGCGAAATTCTGAGAAAGGAACGGTAGATGCTCAAAAACAGTCAACCGACCATTGGGAGAGATTAATCATGAAAACAGTTAGTGTACATGCAGTCTAGTAAGCCATGACTAGTACCTGTTGCAGCTCACGAATCTCCTTGTCGAAATCCATGGCCGCGGCGTGCCGTTCCTTGATTTCATCCATCGCGGGGACGACCTGTAACCCGAACCATTTGTAAGATTATCAAATTGACATGGAGTCAGAGATCCCTTTCCACAAACAAACAGAGATTCCTTATTCTGATCGAGTGACATGGAACGCCGTTAATTAACTGACCTGCTCTGGATTTATTCCCTGCAGTGCGTTCTCAAACATCTGCACGATGCTGCTGGCGGTAATCATGCGAACCACCTAGACATATATTGTGCGTCTTACAATAATGAGATTAAAAGAAAACACAATGTGTTAATTTGCATGTTTCCAGTGCAGTAGAACTAGCATGCCTACCTCATCAGAAAGCTTTATTCCGGTGGCTGCTCAAGGTACAAGATCCAGGGTTGTCACTCACAAAAAACAGGGCAGACAAGGAAGATCATATATACTTAAGTTATAAACTAGAAAGAAACTTTTCGGAAGGGAAAAAAGAAGCAGAAAGACAACATAGAAAGTTAAACATGTTCAGTTGCTGACCTGTGAAAGTCCTCCTCTGGACAACTTCTACGTACTGCTCCCAGACAGTTTTCCGCAGATTCTGTAACTAATAGGCATTACTTCTACCGAAAATTTCTCTTAAAATATTGTCACAGAAGGTGTACGTTCTATATAAGCAAACCTTAAAATCATTCTCCTTTTCTTTTAACTTTTTCTTCAGTTCCCTGTAGTCAACAAGAGCTAGTCAGATGTCACTATCTTTCAGTGAACAAACGAACACATGCTTTTAACCGTGTCAAGTAAATTAGGACAAAGTGGTTATGTTTCTCTTGCATATCAAACTTATCTGGATGTGTTTTATACCAGGTAGAAGTTATGTACTGGACTAGGAACTAGCAGTGAACACTTGGGAGCTGTACTAATAAGTTAATCACTCCAGATTATTGATCTACTAGAGAAATGGATCAAGGTCTTACATGGTCATCGACATTGCTGATGGATCCATGGTCTTGGGAAGGGTGACTGGATATCCAGGGCCTTTTGACAAATTGTTCAGAATTGGAGTCAGCACACTTTGGAAGATCTTATTCAACTTTTCCTTCATGTTATGGGCCATCTGCCCCACTTCATCCATTTCCTCCTGTATCTTCACCTTGATTTCTAGAAGATATGCCATAAAAATATGTCACAGTTAGAAATGCAAGATTATTCTCTGAAAAAAGAAAATATATGAATGATTATTCTCTCAAAAAAATAATAGATATGCAAGATTATTCTCTCAAAAACATAAAATAAATGCAAGACTCTGAATGGACTTCAATAGGTGTAGTCCACACCTTTGATAGCATCATGTCCAGAGACTGAACTGAACTCAAGATTGGCTTCCTGCAGGGGGTAAAGAAAAAAAGAATTGCAGAAGCAAAATCAGTACACGGAAAGAGCAATTGAGCTGTGGTGCCAAAGATGCACGGAAGTTAGATCGTAGTAAGCATGTAAATATGTTCTGACAATTGGATGGCGATGAGTTTACCTTCAGTTTCTGAACCATGTTCCCCGTGTTTTCCAGCAACACCCCAAGCTCGCTAACCTCCTGGAAGTAGTGCTGAGGTCCATAGACTGCAGTAGCGTCGGCGTGCAGGCGCCCCAGCTCAATGTCGCGCTCGCCCATGGCAGGAGAAGCCTGCGTTGAGAGGAAATAATCAGCTGCAATACCAACAAGCAAGATCTGAAGTTTCTACGATCTAACAAAACAAAAAGTAGGCAACGAAGAAAAGGATTTGCCGGTTAAATCTTGTGCAGAAACAAACCCGTGCTGCGCTGTTGATCGAGAGGGAGACGAAAGATGAGAAGGAGAAGAGGAAGCTGAAGACGTCTGTGGCCGTCTCTCAGGCTGCGATGGAAGCAGGTGGTATATAGCAGAGCTAGCACACAACCAACTACTAACAAGTACAGTCAAAACGTGGCCATGCGACTGAGCCAGTGTGAGCTAGCGCCACAAAGGTTTTCCATTACGGGGAGGAAATTGCATAAACTCGCATCTATTGTACACAAAATACTCGCTTTACCTGTTTTTATGGGAACAAATAAGTATACCAGTAATTTGTTGTGCAGATGTCTAAATCTGAGGTTAAGTTTTTTTTTTTGCAAGGGAAAAGCTGATTATATTAAAACACGGTTCTTACAAAACAATCCAGAAGAAAGCACAAAATTACAACTGAGTCCTTCTGGACCTCGATGCCCTGGAAGACGACGAAGACGTTCCGCCGGTGCACCGCCGCAACTCCTCCCCTTAGGCCTTGGTACGGGAGGCATCTCTCTGCGATCGGGAAGTCGATGGTCCTCAGCTCCGGAGAGACTCCGCCCTGCATCTTCAGTGCCATCGACGTGTGCAGCACCACCAGCTCCTCCAGATTTCAACTGGACCGGATCCGCAGCTACTCGGCATCCGGCGAGGGACAGCCACGTCCGCAGCTCCGAAGACCTGCAAAGATGAGGAGGACGGTCGCTCTTCAGCAGCACTCCAAGGAGGTCCACTGCCGAAGGGAACGAGCGCCGCCCCAAAACACCACTCCGGCTGCGCCTACGCCTTCTCGACGCCGCTGGCTGGAAGCTACCCAACCCTACACTATGTACAGCGAAGATCCGGGGTTCCCCACTCTTGCGCCGCCGAAGCGGCCACCGGAGGGAGAGGGAACCGGCGAAATCGTCAGCAGGGAGGTGGATTGACCGGCTAGCTCACAAATCGACTCTTAGCAACGAGATGACAAGGTCCAGGTTCCTTTTTAATATGTACTCTAAATCTGAGGTTAAGTTGGTTAACAGAAAATCTAATGACCCACGTAATTGGAAAGGATGATGTATGCATTTTTCGGGGGATTTTACAATTTGCCATACTTTTCTTTTACTTCTATCATTTGCAATTTTGTGTCTCACTGATATGTGGTGGTTATGTGGTAAATAATACACTTTGAAGAAAAGTGTAGCAAATCGCATTTTTCTTCGTTTTGAATACGCCTCATGATAATTGAAACGCGGTGTAAAGCATATGACAATAACTTCCGCGAAATTTCTCGGTCACACACAGTGGCGGAGCTCCCATTGTGGCATGGCCTGGCCTCTCCCAGAGCTAGATTGGGTCATCATTCATCAATACATAAAACACTATCTTACGAAAGAAATATCTGGCTAGAACGGAAGAAACTACTCCAAAGTTCAGCTTTATGTATTGTTCATTCAACAAAGGGCAATTATTGGATGAATTCTTTGAATTTGCATCTTATTCCTTCCTTTAAGGGCACGTTCAATGGGACGCCGCAAACGAAAGCGAAGTAACCGTTTGCGATCGCGTGGTCGAAAAATGCGCCTACTCCCAGGCCAGCAACCCGACGCACAGTGATTGAGCTATCCGCGGAGACGCAAACACGGTCCAAATATGCGCCGAGTTTGCGTCTGCGCTGACGCTTCGCGGTCAGGCCGACTGACAGCCGTTCCTCACGTAGGGCTCGCACTCCAGTGGCTCGGACGTCGCTCACATTCCCGCCAGAGGCCACTCGCGGCCCAAAAAAATCAAATTTGAGCGACGCCAACACTCCAGCCCCTTGCGATGGACGTCCTCCTCGCCGCAACCGCCATGGATTCCGAGGAGACCTTCCCTGTCACCGCTCCATCCACCCCATAGCCACCGCCATAGCCCCGCATATCTGGCTGGCTCAAAGCGTGACGCCACTGGAGGCCACGAAGCAAAGGCAAAGGTGCCAAAGAAGTTGTTGTTGAAGAAAGAGAAAGGCGTCGAGGCCACGAAGCGACGGGGTAGGCGCATGAATTAATCTGAAGGAGAGGAAAAACGTGGCGGCAGTCGCACAGCAGGCTTTGGTCACCGCAAAATGTCCTGAAACATGCAGGTGAAAGCCAACACCCACGTGGGCCTGCATACTGGCCTCGCGGAGGCCGTGCTCTACATCAAACAAGAGATGATCCTCGGCGTCGCTTCTCCCCGACCTCGTTGGTGAGCTCGGTAAGTTCACAGCTGCGTCCTGGAATGCATGTACCCTCGTAGGTCCACGCGGCGTCCCAGATCACGTCCAGCATCGCGTCGGCCCATTTCAACGGGGCCCCAGTTCCCGACGAACTCAACCGGACGCCAAGAAGCGGTGACTCGTGCCCGACCGCGACACAAAAGACGCGACCCGTCCCGGAGGAAAACATGCCGGTGCCACATACTGTTTGAGGAAATGCAACCATCTGCCTGACGATGGACGATGCGGTACATTCGCTCTTATTGTCTCGGTCTAGGGTGTGTCATTGGTATGACGTCCGGTGATTCGTAGGACTATTGGATGTGACGTAGAGAGGGCGATATTTTATCCATTATCTTCGGCGGCGGCCGGTGTTGGAATAGCCACACAGGATCCTAGCCCAGAGACGCAGGATCAGTGGGCACACACGTTGGATGGGACAAACATCGATGGCGAACGGTTGTTCTCGACCCAGCCCACGCAGCCAACAGTCGTCTGCGTCGATGCGATGAGGAGGCATTGGGGTTTGACCTTATCATGCTGATGATGCCAAGAATAAGGGGGAGAGCCACAGGACCACCGGCTTCACCGACAAGGAGGACATTGTTTGCGCGATGCATGGCTCGCGACCAGCCATGGCTGCATAAACGGTGCCCAACAAAAGGGCAAGGTCTACTGAGGCAAGGTTATCCAAGTGTACAATGAGAGAAAACAACACAAGCCCTACAAGATGCGCATCGATAGCACGGAAGAGTCCATGAGAAAAAAAATCTAGGCCTACATCACACAGGAGACCTCCACGTTTTGCGCCACCATCGATCATGTTATTAACAACCCCGAGAGCAGCACGGGCGTGATGGCACTGGTAACGGGTAAGTAACAGACATCGTCATTCCATCTATCTATGCAACATTTAGCACATCATAAACCTAACTTTTAGCTATTTTAGATACCTAGGACCTTGGGGTGTTCAAGGCAAACACATAAGAATGGCTTCCATATGGTCCATTGTTGGGAGAAGCTGAAGGAGGCGTCGAAGTGGAGGGTTGGCTATGCAGCCTACCATGACGATGTCAAGCATGGGACAACCACGTTGGTCGTCGACGACGAAGACGGCGATCCTGGGAAGAATGATCTTCCACTCGTCCCTGGGGCCATAAGGCTACCAAAGCCGATCTTTCCCGAGAGACATCAGCCCTAGCGTTGAGCTAGGCCTTGGAGAAGATCATGACTGAAATCTCAAGTTGGCCCTGGCCAAAAGGGTCGAGAAGAGGCCTCTGCTGCCATCTATCCCAACCTCACCAAAGAGACCATTGAGGTCCAAAGGTGGACGTCATAGCCAAAAAGGCAGACGCCGAGGTAAAATGCTTGACGCCGAGACCAGAAGGCTGGACGTCGAGGCCAATATTCGAGCATAGGACACAATGATCAGGCCGACTATACCACCATGGACGACGAAATTAGACCTGGTTCCTGAAGACGCGCGCCGAAATCCGCGTGCTTATGATCCGATGGTCATATTTTGGTGGAATTTACTTGTTTGTGATGTTTTGGTTTATTTCCAAAAAATAGCCCGGGCTGACAAAATGTGTCGGCCCGCTGGATACCCTGGGCGCAAACGGACCTCTAACCATTTCCGTGTCCACGTACCGACGCAAACGAACACGTGATCAATTTAAACGTTCGAAATGAGTAGGACAGTTGGAGATGCCATAAAAAAAACTGCGTCCATACCAAAATAATTGTTCGTCCTCCGTAACGTACTGCACACGCACAAGGGAGCACAGACTGAGAAGTGAGAACACACGCAAGTACCCGTATTGGAATTCTACTTTTGCAATGGGAAAGTAGCAAATGCGTGCCTGAAACATCTGTCCAAGCACGCGCTAGCACCCCGCGTATGACGAAACATGGTAAGAGGCTTCTGCTCGGCAGCGTAGTGACTTATCATCAAGTTATCATGTTGTGCCCGTAGGTCGTGGTCACGTCACGATTCGTACAACTTTGTGGTGTCTGTTGAATGTGAACGGAAAATAATGACCTTTTTCCATATGAGCGTAAATTCACCAAGGCCGGGTTACACTGCATGTGCCTGCGCAGTGCACTGTCATGGAAGATGCAGATCAACCTGCCCAGGGCGTGAAATAGTGCATCGATCCTAATTAAATCCTGATTAGTCTTACGAAGCATATAGAACAAGGTTATGGACGAAACAGACTTTGGCTGCATTGTATAAATAAAATCAAACGTGTGAACTAATACAACGTGACGAGCAAATCCTATTGCAATTCCTACTCCTCCACGGCAAGCTTGAAAGCATCCAGATATAACTTGGCGTGCGAGACAACAGACAAGGTGATCTGGCGATGGACTGAAGATAGGCAGTGTCAGGATTAATACGTCATTAAGGAAACATCAATATATATAATCAAATCACGCATTAGAACATCTAATGAATGAACTGGCACAACGATTAGTAGACGATGCAGTGAAGCCCATAACAACGGAAAGTGGGATGTTGCAAATGACTGGCGGTGGTGACCTTCCTGTGGCTTCTAGCCTTCCTAAATTAGTAGGCTGAGGAAATATTGTGTTGTAGCAGATTGTGACCTGATCAACATTTTCCCTAAGAGGCTCCCCTCTCTTATATATGACACAATGTGACAAGCGATCAAACCATCGAGTTAAAGAAGTGAGCCTAGCTCATTTGGTTAGGGAAGTGGATGTACAACCTAGCCACCCAGGTTCAAGTCCTCAGAAACGCGAATTTGGGTGAAAGGGTTGTGGACGTTTATCCTGCGGAACCCACCTTAACATTATGTTTCTAGCTTTCACTTTTCAGAACTTCTTTTGGGCTAGAAAAGAGTGTTTTACCATCCAGCGCTCCCAGGCCGTACCCAAACTACGGGCGAGGGGGCCAAGCGGGGCCACCGTCGGATCGAGAGAAATGGCAAGTGGAGCCTCGGGCCCACTTGTTAGACAGGTGCGTCTTCTGTCATTCCTGACATCTCGTTTCAGACGCAAGCCCTTAACAGTGCATCATCGGTGGCAGCGCCACACCAAAGACCAGATAGATGTCAGTCGGGGGCGCCCAACTGCCGGGGAGTTGCTCTCCAATGGCACGGCTTAGAGCATCTCCACTTGCCCTCCCCAAAGGTCCCCAATAGCCGATTGGGGGCCACCGGCGCGAAAACGGACGCCCATCCACGGGCCACAATTTTTTTTCCGCCGGCACGTCCCAACTCTCCATCTGGCGCCCCCCAAGCCAAACTCAATCTACAGGGTGGCTAGCGGGGGCGCCGGCTTGGCGAGAATACGCCGCGGGCCTGTTGGCGACCAGAGCAAAAAAAAAAACACAAATATTTTCCTCCTTCACCTCGCGACTACCTCCAATTCCCGATGTCTCCGCCGCAACCACCCCTCGCCGCGACGGTCCATTGCCGCTGGTAGGAACCTACTCCACAGCTGCATACAATCCGCCACAACCTTCGCCACCTCGTCGGCCCTTCCCACCGTCGCCGTTCACCCACTCCCGCCACCACTGCTACCTCCATCCCTACCACGCTCCCACCTTGCACGCGAGGTGTTCGGCTATTTGCCAAGGCGATGGACTCGGACGACGAGGACGTCATGGCCACGCTCATGGACGAGGAGCTCGATGTCGCGGCTGCTACCAGGGACGCCGCTGGAGACGATGAACATCTGGTGGTCCTCATCTCCCTCTAGGCCATGATCGCCGAGGAGAATGATGTCTACGGGTGCTTCTATTCTTGTAGACAGTGTTGGGTCTCCAAGAGCAGATGTTTGTAGAACAGCAGCAAGTTTCCCTTAAGTGGATTACCCAAGGTTTATTGAACTCAGGGAGGAAGAGGTCAAAGATATCCCTCTCATGCAACCCTGCAACCACAAAGCAAGAAGTCTCTTGTGTCCCCAACACACCTAATAGGTGCACTAGTTCGGCAAAGAGATAGTGAAATACAGGTGGTATAAATAAATATGAGCAGTAGTACGGCGCCAGAAAATAGCTTGCTGGCGTGCAGTTGATGGTAGTAATATTGCGGGAAGTAAACAAGCAGTAGTAACGCAGCAGTAGTAACGCAGTAAAACAGTAAACAAGCGATAGCGATATTTAGGAACAAGGCCTAGGTATTAGACTTTCACTAGTGGACACTCTCAACATTGATCACATAATAGAATAGATAAATGCATACTCTACACTCTCTTGTTGGATGATGAACACATTGCGTAGGATTACACGAACCCTCAATGTCGGAGTTAACAAGCTCCACAATTCAATGTTCATATTTAAATAACCTTAGAGTGCATGAAAGATCGAAACGACTAAACCAAGTACTAACATAGCATGCACACTGTCACCTTCACGCTTATGTAGGAGGAATAATACACATCAATACTATCATAGCAATAGTTAACTTCGCAATCTACAAGAGATCATGATCATAGCATAAACCAAGTACTAACACGAGTGCACACACTGTCACCATTACACCGTGTAGGAGGAATAAAACTACTTTAATAACATTACTAGAGTAGCACATAGATAAATTGTGATACAAAACACATTGCAATCATAAAGAGATATAAATAAGCACTTCACTATGCCATTCATAACAGTGAATAAGTATTCTGTGAAATATAGCCTAAGAGACCCACACGGTGCACACACTGTCACCTTTGCACACGTGGGACAAGGAGTCTCCGTAGATCACATAAGTAAAACTCACTTGACTAGCACAATGACATCTAGATTACAAGCATCATCATATGAATCTCAATCATGTAAGGCAGCTCATGAGATTATTGTATTGAAGTACATAGGAGAGAGATGAACCACATAGCTACCGGAGCCCCGAGCCTCGGGAGAACTACTCCCTCCTCATGGGAGCAGCAGAGTTGATGAAGATGGCGGTGGAGATGGCAGCGGTGTCGATGGAGAAGCCTTCCAGGGCACTTCCCCGTCCGGCTGCGGGACAGAGACTCCTGTCCCCGGATCTTGGCTTCGCGATGGCGGCGGCTCTGGATGGTTTCTGTGGGTTTCGTCCTCCGTATCAGGGTTTTCGCGACGGAGGCTTTAAATAGGGGAAGAGGTGGCGCAGGAGGGTCGAAGGGGTGCCCACACCATAGGGTGGCGCGGGCCCCCCCTGGCCGCGCCGGCTGTGGTTTGGTGGGCTGTGCCCCCTCTCGCGGTTCTCGTGTGTTGGATGCTTCCGGGCAAAATAGGAACTGGGCGTTGATTTCGTCCGATTAGAATATTTCGTTACTAGGATTTCTGAAACCAAAAACAGCGAAAACAGGCACTTCGGCATCTTGTTAATAGGTTAGTTCCGAAAATGCACGAATATGACATAAAGTGTGCATAAAACATGTAGGTATCATCAATAAAGTAGCATGGAACATAAGAAATTATCGATACGTTGGAGACGTATCAACATCCCCAAGCTTAGTTCTGCTCGTCCCGAGCAGGTAAAACGATAACAAAGATAATTTCTTAAGTGACATGCCATCATAACCTTGATCATACTATTGTAAGCATATGTAATGAATGCAGCGATCAAAACAATGGTAATGACATGAGTAAACAAATGAATCATAAAGCAAAGACTTTTCATGAATAGTACTTTCAAGACAAGCATCAATAAGTCTTGCATAAGAGTTAACTCGTAAAGCAATAATTCAAAGTAGAGGTATTGAAGCAACACAAAGGAAGATTAAGTTTCAGCGGTTGCTTTCAACTTATAACATGTATATCTCATGGATAATTGTCAACATAGAGTAATATAACAAGTGCAATATGCAAGTATGTAGGAATCAATGCACAGTTCACAAGTGTTTGCTTCTTGAGGTGGAGAGAGATAGGTAAACTGACTCAACATAAAGGTAAAAGAATGGTCCTTCAAAGAGAAAAGCATCGATTGCTATATTTGTGCTAGAGCTTTGGTTTTGAAAACATAAAGAGAGCATAAAAGTAAAGTTTTGAGAGGTGTTTGTTGTTGTCAACGAATGGTAGTGGGCACTCTAACTACCTCATCAACCAGACTTTCAAGAGCGGCTCCCATGAAGGACGTTATCTCTACCAGCAGGTAGATCATCCCTCTTCTCTTTTGTTTACACATGTACTTTAGTTTAGTTTTTCTTTATTTATGGATGACACTCCTCCCAACCTTTTGCTTACACAAGCCATGGCTAACCAAATCCTCGGGTGCCTTCCAACATTCACATACCATGGAGGAGTGTCTATTTGCAAAATTAAGTTGCTTACTGATGAATCAGAGCAAAACATGTGAAGAGAATTATTAATGCAAGTTAATTAATTGAGGCCTCATTGCCAGCTCTTTTTGCAAAATTATTGGATAAGCGGATGAAGCCACTAGTCCATTGTGAAAGTCTGTCAAAAGTAAATGACAAGATCGAAAGATAAAACACCACATACTTCCTCATGAGCTATAAAACATTGACACAAATAAGAGTTAATAACTTTTGAATTGTTTAAAGGTAGCACTCAAGCAATTTACTTTGGAATGGCGGAGAAATACCATTTAGTAGGTAGGTATGGTGGACACAAATGGCATAGTGGTTGGCTCAAGGATTTTGGATGCATGAGAAGTATTCCTCTCGATACAAGGCTTAGGCTAGCAAGGTTTATTTGAAACAAACACAAGGATGAACCGGTGCAGCAAAACTCACATAAAAGACATATTGTAAACATTATAAAACTCTACACCGTCTTCCTTGTTGTTCAAAACTCAATACTAGATATTATCTAGACCTTAGAGAGACCAAATATGCAAATCAAATTTTAGCAAGCTCTATGTATTTCTTCATTAATGGGTGCAAAGCATATGATGCAAGAGCTTAAACATGAGCACAACAATTTCCAAGTATCACATTATCCAAGACATTTTAGAGTTACTACATGCAGCATTTTCCAATTCCAACCATATAACAATTTAACGAAGAAGAAACTTCGCCTTGAACATTATGAGTAAAGCCTAAGGACATATTTGTCCATATGCAACAGCGGAGCGTGTCTCTCTCCCACAAAGTGAATGCTAGGATCCATTTTATTCAAACAAAAACAAAAACAAAAACAAACCGACGCTCCAAGTAAAGAACATAAGATGTGACCGAATAAAAATATAGTTTCACTAGAAGAAACCTGATAAGTTGTCGATGAAGAAGGGGATGCCTTGGGCATCCCCAAGCTTAGATGCTTGAGTCTTCTTAAAATATGCAGGGATGAACCACCGGGGCATCCCCAAGCTTAGACCTTTCACTCTTCTCGATCACATTATATCACCCTCTTCTATTGACCCTTGAAAACTTCCCACACCAAACTTCAAGCAAACTCATTAGAGGGTTAGTGCATAATCAAAATTCACATGTTCAGAGGTGACACAATCATTCTTAACACTTCTGGATATTGCACAAAACTTCTGAAAGTTAATGGAACCAAGAAACTCATTCAACTTAACAAAAGCGGCAATGCGAAATAAAAGGCAGAATCTGTCAAAAACAGAACAGTCCGTAAAGACGAATTTTAAAATGGCACCAGACTTGCTCAAACGGAAAAACTCAAAACTAATGAAAGTTGCGTACATATCTGAGGATCACGCTCGTAAATTGGCAGATTTTTTCGAATTTTCTACAGAGACTTGTGCCCAGATTCGTGACAGACAGCAATGCTGTTTCTGCGCAGCGATCCCAAATATAACATCAACTTTAACATAGAAACTTTACTTGGCACAAAAACATGATAAGGAGAGGTTGCTACAGTAGTAAACAACTTCCAAGACACAAATACAAAACAAAGTGCTGTAGTAAAAAAACACATGGATTATCTCCCAAGAAGTTCTTTCTTTATAGCCATTAAGATGGGCTCAGCAGTTTTAATGATGCACTCGCAAGAAATAGAAGTTGAAGCAAAAGAGAGCATCTAGAGGCAAATTCAAAACACATTTAAGTCTAACATGCTTCCTATGCATAGGAATCTCGTAAATAAACAAGTTCATGAAGAGCAAAGTAACAAGCATAGGAAGATAAAACAAGTGTAGCTTCAAAAATTTCAGCACATAGAGAGGTGTTTTAGTAACATGAAAATTTCTACAACCATATTTTCCTCTCTCATAATAACTTTCAGTAGCATCATGAGAAACTCAACAATATAACTATCACATAAAGCATTATTATCATGAGTCTCATGCATAAAATAATTACTACTCCCAACATAAGCATAATCAATTTTATTAGTTGTAGTGGGAACAAATTCAACAAAGTAGCTATCATTATTATTCTCATCATCAAATATAGGAGGCAAAGTATCCTCAAAGTAAATTTTCTCCTCAATGCTTGGGGGATTAAAAATATCATGCTCACCAAAGCCAGCTTCCCCAAGCTTAGAATTTTCCATAGCATTAGCAACAATAGTGTTCAAAGCATTCATATTAATATGTTCCATGGGTTTTTTAATTTTCGCATCAAACCATCCATGTCTTAAATCAGGAAATAGAATAAAAAGGTCATTGTTGTCCATTATGCCTAACTAGTGTAAACAAGAAACCAAATGTCGCAATTGCAGAGTCTAAAGGAAATAGCTTCGAGCACACACACAATGGTGCCAGAAAAGTACTGTTACCTGGAACCGGAGTATGAGTGCCTTTTACCTTTCCTCCCCGGCAACGGCGCCAGAAAAGTGCTTGATGTCTACGGGTGCTTCTATTCTTGTAGACAGTGTTGGGCCTCCAAGAGCGAGGTTTGTAGAACAGCAGCAAGTTTCCCTTAAGTGGATTACCCAAGGTTTATCGAACTCGGGGAGGAAGAGGTCAAAGATATCCCTCTCATGCAACCCTGCAACCACAAAGCAAGAAGTCTCTTGTGTCCCCAACACACCTAATAGGTGCACTAGTTCGGCGAAGAGATAGTGAAATACAGTGGTATAAATAAGTATGAGCAGTAGTACGGCGCCAGAAAATAGCTTGCTGGCGTGCGGTTGATGGTAGTAATATTGCGGGATGTAAACAAGCAGTAGTAACGCAGTAAAACAGTAAACAAGCAGCGATAGCGATATTTAGGAACAAGGCCTAGGGATTAGACTTTCACTAGTGGACACTCTCAACATTGATCACATAATAGAATAGATAAATGCATACTCTACACTCTCTTGTTGGATGATGAACACATTGCGTAGGATTACACGAACCCTCAATGCCGGAGTTAACAAGCTCCACAATTCAATGTTCATATTTAAATAACCTTAGAGTGCATGAAAGATCGAAATGACTAAACCAAGTACTAACATAGCATGCACACTGTCACCTTCACGCTTATGTAGGAGGAATAATACACATCAATACTGTGGTGACCCAGCGTACCACTGCATGGTGTAGTACACAAGTCGTTGACATAACACAAGTGAAACACCGTTCCACTCATATTACATCCCTCAGAGTGGTACAACAGAAACATATGCGAGTCCAAGGCATGTCTATAGAAGGATACACAAGTTGTTTACAAAGATCAACACAGCCTCCTACTTTACAGTGAGGTAAAACTTCAAATAAAGTTCCAGAAGAACGACTCGTAGACTAACTTATTGCTAACTCAAGCTTAAGAGCTACTAGGCTTGCTATAGAAATCTAGCTACTTAGGTGCTAGGATTAGGGAAAGACTCCCTTCTATTACTAGTCTAAGTTTCCACTTTAGTTGATGCAGCAGTTGACTTCATTGACTTCTTTGCTTGGATTCTTCATCTTGTTGCAGTTGACTCCTTTGTCTTCTTGTTCCACGGTAGTTTATCCTCCGGTGCCTCCATAGCTAAGCAGGGGATTTAAGAGTGGGATGAGTACGAGCGTACTCAGCAAGTTCATATTAGGGAAATAGGTGTATCATGCACTAGCTACAGCCACAGACCAGAAAGTCATAGGCAAATGCAAGTTTTCATAAACATTTCTTCAAAAGGTTTATTTTATTCTGAAAACTATGCCCGTCAGTCTTCACGGGTTGACTAGAACTTCATGGAGTTCCTTTCCTGCCGCGTTCGCAGTTCCTTCCCGGAACAGGGAGTGACAGTCACAATTCTTGATACCCTCTGCAGAGGTGCGTTACTTTTCCCATAAGAGAACTTAACCTTGTTGCCAACCGGGCTGCAGGCTCCGTCCACACTTCCTTGGTGTGAGGCCAGGTATAAGAACCAAGCCAATCACTGCCTTCTCCGCGACCTCGCAGACCCACCCTTTTGTAAGTCTGTCCTCTCCTATATCTATGGGTAGACTAACACAGGCACTTGTTCTCTCCTATATCTAATGGTAGACTGTGCAGGACCACATGTCCCCACCTTTACCAAAGATAGACTGATCCGAACAACTTATGTGCCCTGTTCTATACACCATAGATAGACTGATCCGGACAACCCTTACAATCCTTCATAGACCAATAATAAGTCTACCCTCTCCTGTATCTAATGGTAGACTGTGCAGGACCACATGTCCCCACCTTTACCAAAGATAGACTGATCCGGGCAACCCTTATCACCAGTCCGTTGGCATGCGAGAGGGAAAAGATACAGCTGACTTCCCCAGAGCCATTATAGATCTTATGGTTAACGCGATATGTACGGCGCTAGAATCACTGGACGGCATTGGTACTTAGTCCTAGATGAATAGTACCCTTGCAATGGAACCTCCACCAATCAACACATACCATGGTTCCATTGCCCACCACATAGTCATATTCATAATTGTAAAATAATACTTTGCTTTTCAATGCAGGAGTGATAAGTATAGTACTTTGCATATAATTTGATAAAAATAATCAAATGACATGAGCAAGCGATGAACTTGCCTTTCTTGACTGCAAGATTATGCAGGCAAAAGCTTCGATACGTGAGAACTCCAAATTCTGAAATACCATCATTGTCCGGTAAGGACAATGTTTAAAGAACTGGCAAAGATGCTATAATGCATAGTATGAGATGCAATCGTCCCGAGCGTAACCTAACCTCGATGATTTAGGATGAATGAGTTGTAAAGATTTCTTTAGTGTGTGTTGCACTTTTAGGATGGTTCTTAAACAAGGTTCTTATTAGGGTTGGTGATATTAATAGCATAAACAAGTGATATAATGCATCATAACAATCATACACATAAAGAACAGTGGTGGAACAATATGTAAAGAACAGTTGTCAATTTTTAAGTTCTATGATGCATGGTTGAGAATTATATGTATTTTACTTTAAAAGAATAAATTTTGAAGAACATGTTGATTAAGAAATAATAAGTATTTCAAATAAGAACTATGGCTTTTATGGTTTGATTGACATCTGTACTTCAAAAGAATAACTTTCGAAGAACAGGTTAAATAAGAACAAGAATTACTACGAATAGGAGCTATGGGCTTCTAGGGATTACTAATGGGTTTATTTAGTTTACTAATAGGAACTAGTTGGTTCTTAACTTGGAATGGGTTTATATGTAGCAAATATTGGTAGGGTTATTATTATGGTTTCCCATATACATCATATCAAAGGATGGTTATTAAGATGGTTCCATAGGTTTGTTATTAGGTTTACTATGGTTTCACAACTGCTTCACTAAGTAATCACTAATGGTTTCTAAGCTAAGTGGTTTATTATTTTCTAAATAGGGTTTAGTGGGATAGGAGCATGTGTTGTGAATGGCTACACAAGGTTGGTGCTAGGGTTAATCATTATGGTTCTACTAGGGTTTGATGGTTGAGGTTGGTCCTAATGGTATGGTATATAGGAGTGGTGATCAATGGTACTAATTCAATTAACAATTTAGGATTTGCTCCTAAGTGACACTAGGGAATCATATAGGTTTTAATTAAGAATAGGGACATGCAATGATAATCTCATGGGACTTGGTTTTATGCTAGTGGATCATAAGCATGCATTGAATTGTTGCTTATTAGGGTTCTATATGTCAAGTAAATCTCACATGATCACATGTGACACATAACTAGGGTTTTAGAATATAACTAAGGTGAAATGATCACATAAAATAATAGGATCAAGGTCTTACTTATATTGAAACTAGGGTTTCTAAATTATGATACAATGCTTAAGCTAATAATTAGTACTAGAATTAATGGGACTAAGTACTTTGCACAAAATTAATAATAACCTTATCATTTAATTATTTTAAAGGGTTTAAGAATTAAGATAAAGTTTAGTTAGGATTTAATTTCTAGAATTAGGGTTTTATAATTATGATTAGGTTTTAAAATGATAACTTGTTAATTAAAAATGTTTAAGTTACAAATTTTGGAGTTATCAAAATAATATTAGTTGTTGGTATTTTCTTGCTTTATTAATATTTAAAGAAAATGGTAAATGGTAATTTGCAATTTAGGGTTTATGAATTATCACTAATATTTAAATTAATAAAAAGATGATTAAGAAAATTAATCTTAACATTTTATTTACTTACTGAATAGCTATTATTTAGTTTGGATTCTTAATTAATTTATTGAATTAAAATTGTATTTAAAACAATTAGAAAGACATAATTAATAAAGATAAAAATAAGTGAATTTTTATTTTGACACACATTTTTATTTTATATTTTATTTGAATAGAGTTTATTTTTGTGAGCATTTGGATATATTATTTGAATTTTTCTGAGTTGAAATGAATTTTATATGATTTTTCAAAGTTTCAGTTATTTACTGGATTTTGAATTAAATCTAAAATACTAAAGATACCGATTCGCATCTAGCCCTAGACACTGACTGGTGGGGTCGCTGACTAGTCACCTGCCTCGTTGGCAGCTGACCAAGTCAACACGACCAGCGGGTCCACCTCCACGTCACCTCGCCGGAGGGAGCGCCGGCGAGCAACGGCGAGGATGGTACAGTGCACTATAAGCGACGATCTGAGGCGCGTTAGAACCGCAAGAAGATACTGAGTAGGTGAGCATCAACGCCACCACCGATAGGTCACCGGAGAAACTCCGGCGAACTCGACTGCGGCGGCGCGACTCGGCCAAGATGCGAGAATAGGCTACAGACGGCGGGAAGATGTAAATTAAGGGTCTATGGATGCGCAATCTCACCCTGGACACGATGGTGAGGTCGGCGATATCGCTTATCGAGGGAGACGGCGATGAATTCGCCATTACCGGCGATATGCTGCAGAAGGGATTGGCGAAATTCGTCGGCTTGAGGAAGATTCAGGACGATTCCTTCCTCCCAAATGATCTACGGCGCCAGGCGCTTCTCCTCGACCACGCGCCTGAGGCTGGGGTGGCCTGTACCGCCGTGTTCTTCCTCGGCTCCGGCGTACTGGCACGGATGGAATTGAGAGCTAGAGAGAGATAGAAAAGATCTGGAGGAGTGGATGAGATCAAGGAGTGCTCGGCGGTGCTTTCACCCCTATTTATAGGCCGAGGGGAGCACGGATGCTGCGACACGACGACGGCGACGGTGAAGAGGTGGCGGTCTCTGGAGACTTTGATTTGGCGAAGATCTTTTCGCCCGTGGATAGGCTCGGACGCGAGAGACATAGAGAGGAGTTCTGGAAGCTTCTACGCGTCCGGGACGTCCTTATCGTCGACGAGGATCGTGGCCTACTGGCTCAAGCTCGCTGTCGACGCCGGGGAAGACGACGGTCACGTTTTTCCTCTCGCACGATTCTTAAAGCGATCAAAACGACATTTGCTTTGGGCTGGACTGCTCCTGGGCCGTGGTGTGGGTTGATCTTGGGCTCAGCTGGTTGGCTTTGGGCTGCTGCGGTGCTGGGCTGCTGTTAGGCTTCGGCTGAAGAGGTAAGCCTGGTAAGCCCCTCTCTCTTTCTTACTCTCTTTTCTATTTTCTGTTTTTATTTTCTGCTTTGATATTTGAATTCAAATTTGAATTCTGTTTTGTTTTGGAGATTCTAAAACATTTGAATATCAATATAACTTGATAACAATGCTCACTGTATAATCTTGTTGTTTAAACAAATATTTAGTTTAGGATTTAATTAATATTTTGGTGAGGCTTGAGTAAAATAGAAATGGTTAGTTATTCATTTTAATTCCCTTGTTAATTTAGAAACCAAATCTATTTAAATGGTTTGAAATTTAGAACATGTGCATAGTGAAAATATTATTAGGTTTAACTAGTGTGCTTAACAAAATATTGATTGTTCATATCTATTTTAATTATGGCTAGAGTTTAAATTAAATGGTAATGAGAATGGATTGGTTCATCATTTTATGTGAAGAATTGTTTCCAATGGTTTAAGAAAATGGTTTGGATCAACTCTATAATCACTAATCTTGCTTAGCAACTTTTATCTTGAATTATTTAAGCTAAATCCTATGCTCACCAAATTCAATTAACTTGCTAATGTGATTCTATTTTATAAACTACTATTTCACTTGGTTCATAAAGCACATTCCTAAGGGAACATAATATAATTGGATATTGGTTTCACTCTACTCACTTAAATAGCATTTGAGCTTAGGTATAACTAGTTTGGTTTGTACTTGTGATCTATGATACACAAGTTAGGGCTTATTATTTTATGTGGAGTGGATCCCATATGAAATGGTTTAGGGTTTTTCATAAGCTTCATTGAATTGAAATATAAATAGGCATGAGGTATGGCAGGGTTCTACTTAAGATCCAAAGTAAACCATGGGTTGGAATTCAAATATGGTCTAGGGTTTTAGTTATGTTTCACTAATAGAATATGGCTCTCACCTCCAAGATTAAGGGTTGGTTTGCACAAGAAGGATTTAATACTACTCTAGTATTCTCTAGGATAGACATGGATATGGTTAACATCTATAATATCTCTCACTTCTAAATGTCTTGGAAAATCCTAAGGTCCTACTCAGGAGATGATGATATGATCCTCTAAATATATGGTTTGCCTAAGATTCTACCTTGGTATCTTATGTAGCTTGTTCTTCTGGAAATCTGATAAACCTGCATCTTGTGGCATGCCTCCACCTCCTAGCTTCTTCATCTTGATCCTAGCTAATCACATGGAGTGGCTCTATGTGTTTGTTCCCATGTATCATGGTACTTGATGAGCAAATGGATGAAGGGGTGGCTCTATTTATAGGCTTGGGCAAGCTCTAGTATCATGACACATAGGTGGTGACTCTTGGGTTGGTTTGATGAGTAAGGTGCTTGGGTGTCATGCCCTCATCCATAGCAATCCTTTGAGCATGAGGTGGCAAAGCTTGGAAAGCAAGTCATGAAGATATTTTCATCCTATGTGGCAAGATCATTATCCTCTCATATGATTTATATTTGGATAGCCAAGTGGCATTTGTTACTAAATATCTTGTGGATGGTTTTATTATTATGGATGAGTCACTACATCATACTTGGTTGGATTTATATTATAATATTGGTCAAAAAGTCAAGGTTGAAGGTTATTCCTCAATTTTGAATAGTTGGTGTTTGATTGCACCAAGGCATGATCATATGAGTTTCAAAATACTCATGAGTAGTTTTATTCAAATAGTTTGAACTATAACTTGTAATGTAAATGGATTCAGTTTTATGATATTCCATATATTTAATAAGTTATGATTTAAATAAGAATGTATGGCCTTTATGCACTTTAAACCCTATGATTTACCTTATTTATTAATAAGTTTAGAATTGAGTTATATTACACACAAAAGTAGTTGAAGATACACCATGAGAATCATGGTAAAAACATTTATTTAGTAAAAGATATGGAAAAGATAAGTAAAGAATAGTTTCTTAATTCTTTGATTTATGGTTGAATAATTATTCATGTGTTGTTGTAAGGAATGTCATGTTGAGATCTTTTATAAGATCTTGTAATTGACCCTTACTTAAGGTATTGTTTGTTGTCAAAACTAATTCCATTTGATCTAGCTCCTAGATCAAATCCTCTCTACCCAAAACAAGGTTTTAACAAATATCACAGTGAAGTTTATAGCGCTTGACTTGATGATCTACTTCAATTCCAGCAAGTCAAGTGAAACTTCAGTTACTATGGTAAGTTTTATTTGAAAGCGCGAAAATTCCCCGGATTTTCTATGCATGAATGCAATGCACACTTTGGTGTTCTCTCATTTTATAGCCTCTAAACCTGGGATATTACAGCCTCTCCCCCTTAAACTGAACTTCGTCCCGAAGTTCGAACGCTCTCATGTTTCGGAATGTTGAACTGACTTAAACAGATCACAATCCTTTCAAACTCCCTAGTGATATCATTAGATATAATTGAATATATCCCTTGTCTCGATCCTTCATGAAGTCTTCTGATGTCTGGCACTGATACTTTCTTCAATTACATGATTTCTTCCAACACTCTAAGCTTATAGGCTTACTCTCCAAAGATTCTTGGATTAGGACATCTTCTTATGCTAATGGACTTTACTAATGGTTGTGGTGACATCTTCCTATTTGGGTACTCAAAGCTTGGTTCTACCAGCTGGTAATCCAGCTGCGGTGCCCAAACCTTAAGTCTAAAGGATTGGTTTAAAGTAAGGTATTGTTTTTCCCTTACTACCATAACGAATGTAATGGTACTTCGTAAGGTATTTATAATAGGCATGGTCCTGGTTGTTTAGTCCTACGAATGGATTAGACTCATTTAGTCCATCCAATCATGGCTTCTAGTTCATACTAGTTATCTTCCTTTTGGTTTCTTTAGGTTCCATGAAAGGAATCTTTCTAATAGGCTTATGTTTTGGTATGGTCAAACCCTTCGGTATTTGAGCTTCTCAAGCTTTGATTGTCCTCCGACATCTTCTTCATCCAACTTCATTATCTTAGACTTACTTGAGCTCTTCTGCTTCTGAGTAATTATTAATTACCCACTCAAGTTAAGGTATAACCCTTACTTCCTCGAGATATGAACCTCGGCTTCTGGTCTGACAACCTCCTGAGAGTACTATTATATGGATACCTCCACCAATCTTATGAGAATAGGATCGGACTTCCTCTCAGTTCAGACCTTCTTCTTTGTCTTTCATACTCCAAATCATATCTTAATACTTCTCCTTCAATCTTCCTCTCCCCCTTGGAGTTTACTAATGATCTTCGACTCCCTTTCTTCTAATCATTAAACTCCAAGGTAGAAGATTGGTTTAAGTCTGGCTTATAGTTTGTATTTTTCTAGAGTCTCACGAAGAATTGTTTGCGGTGTATCCACACAGTTATGGGTATCCGATGTGAATCCTCCGACTAAATATTTATTAGCTACGGAATACCAGCTACGGAATCCCTCTTTCCTTTAGAGTGAAAGAACGATTAAGCTGTGGACTAATTGTTACCAGCTGCAGACTATCTAACACAAGATGTGGCTTATTGGATACCAGTTGTGGCTATGTTATGGTTCTAGTCCACATCTACCTACCAGTTGTGGCTACTTTTATAGTTTTAGTTAAGATATACCTCACTTCACATACTTTCTCTTCATGATTATCCTATATCAGCTGCGGTCTGATGATACCAGCTGCGACTTCACTTGTCTATTTTCCTTTTTCTAAGGTTTGTTTTGCAAGATAACCACTTGTTGACACTATGAAAATAGTATTGTAAGTGACTTCACTTGCATTCCCTTCTTTCATAATGAATATGGCTCCACTTCTACTGCTCCATATTCACTATTTTCTCACTTTCATGGTACTTCCATGTTGAAGTACTCCTTGATTAAGGATAGAAATGAGTTTGGATTGGTCCTTCCTTTAGAGTATTGTGGTTGCTTCCCACAATTTGACTTCTTTCTTCCAGTGAACCTTCATCTTGTCTTCCAAAATCTTCAGAATCCGTCACTTCCTCACACGAATACCTTTACCCTCTAGACCTATAACATCAAGTAAGAGTTTGATATTGCAACATGCATTTGCATATCAAAGTCAAACTTCATGTATGGATCTAGTCAAACAATGAAAATCCAATAAAATCCAAGAAAATCCAGCTTTGTGTTTATAATACACATCTTTATATGCCCGAATATAATAGTTGGGTAAGACATCCCTAGACATCAGGCTCAGATGTGTAGTATATAACACCACATAAGATAGGTTTAGGTTGTGATACTTAGCACGAATACGTGAATTTCTACTATTTGTCTCAATATTTATCTTAATTGCACATTTGCAATGAGACAAACTTGAAACAAAATGGCCTGGGATAGTTGAAGTTAACCTAGTTTTCTTTGGAAGTACTAACAAAATAGTATACCATATATATGTGCTATTGAGGACTACTTCCTATAATACAATTAGTTCTAACATGTCTACTCTAAACACATGTTTGTTTAGAATATACCACCTATAACTCTAGGATTTCTCTATGTGATATGCTCTAAATAAGCCTTCTTTAAATTAAGGACTATGGTTCTAACATACTTGGTACAGTTATTAGGATTTTAAGGCCTAAGCTTTCGAACTATTCCCTAAATCCTACTCCTTATCATTCTTTTGTTATCGTACTTATGATGGTCTACTCCATCACATCATGACTCTCAAGTGAATCATATATGATTACCAACTCTACCATGAAAAGTAGACTTATATAACTCCTATCACTCTTCCTTACCTCCTATGATTGACTCATCATAGGTCTAAACTACCTAGTATGACTTATCTTCCTCATATGATACCAGTCATTTGACATCTTAAACGACTCTTACTTAGCCATAACTTGCATTGGTATACTTCTTCCAATAGGATATCTTCCTTATGGTTGTATCCTCTCTTTGGACTACCATGTATTGTATACCAACTGTGGTCTACTACCACCCATTATCTTAAGCTTCAATGGTGTTCTAATTATTTGGAATGAAGCAAGATAACTAACTAACTTCACTTAAGAAAGATAGATAAGAAAGATTGACTCAAGTGTGTCAGGATTATTCTCAAGTGAATACCCATCTCAAGTCAAAAGAATAGTTGGTTTAGCATAGTTGACTTAGCTAAAACACTTCCTATAGACACTACCAAACCTATAGGTCTCCTTTAAAGGGTTTTAATCCTAGGGTCAAAGCATTTGCTCTGATACCAGCTGTGGTGACCCACCCACCACTGCATGGTGTAGTACACAAGTCGTTGACATAACACAAGTGAAACACCGTTCCACTCATATTACATCCCTCAGAGTGGTACAACAGAAACATATGCGAGTCCAAGGCATGTCTATAGAAGGATACACAAGTTGTTTACAAAAGATCAACACAGCCTCCTACTTTACAGTGAGGTAAAACTTCAAATAAAGTTCCAGAAGAACGACTCGTAGACTAACTTATTGCTAACTCAAGCTTAAGAGCTACTAGGCTTGCTATAGAAATCTAGCTACTTAGGTGCTAGGATTAGGGAAAGACTCCCTTCTATTACTAGTCTAAGTTTCCACTTTAGTTGATGCAGCAGTTGACTTCATTGACTTCTTTGCTTGGATTCTTCATCTTGTTGCAGTTGACTCCTTTGTCTTCTTGTTCCACGGTAGTTTATCCTCCGGTGCCTCCATAGCTAAGCAGGGGATTTAAGAGTGGGATGAGTACGAGCGTACTCAGCAAGTTCATATTAGGGAAATAGGTGTATCATGCACTAGCTACAGCCACAGACCAGAAAGTCATAGGCAAATGCAAGTTTTCATAAACATTTCTTCAAAAGGTTTATTTTATTCTGAAAACTATGCCCGTCAGTCTTCACAGGTTGACTAGAACTTCATGGAGTTCCTTTCCTGCCGCGTTCGCAGTTCCCGAACAGGGAGTGACAGTCACAATTCTTGATACCCTCTGCAGAGGTGCGTTACTTTTCCCATAAGAGAACTTAACCTTGTTGCCAACCGGGCTGCAGGTGATACGTCTCCAACGTATCGATAATTTCTTATGTTCCATGCCACTTTATTGATGATATCTACATGTTTTATACACATTATATGTCATTATTATGCGTTTTCCGGAACTAACCTATTGACGAGATGCCGAAAGGCCAGTTGCTGTTTTCTGCTGTTTTTGGTTTCAGAAATCCTAGTAACGAAATATTCTCGGAATCGGACGAAATCACCGCCAAAGTTCCTATTTTTCCCGGAAGCTTCCAGAGCGGAGGGGATGAGAGGGGAGCCAGGGGGCCCCACACCACACCCCGGCGCGGGCCAGGGGCGCGCCCCCTAGGGTGTGGGCACCCCGTGGCCCCTCCGACTCCCTCTCGGCGCCTATTTAAGCCTCCCTGACCTAAAAACACCGCCAGAGACCACGATACGGAGAAAAACCTTCCAGAGCCGCCGCCATCGCGAAATCAAGATTCGGGGGGACAGAACTCTCTGTTCGGCACCTGCGGAGGGGAATTGCCCCCGGAAGCCGTCTCCACCGCCATCTTCACCGCCATCGCTGTTCCCATGATGAGGAGGGAGTAGTTCTCCCCTGGGGCTGAGGGCTCTACCGTAGCTATGTGGTTAATCTCTCTCTGTGTACCAATACAATGATCTCATGAGCTGCCTTACATGATTGAGATCCATATGATGAGCTTTGTATCGCTACTAGTTGTGTGCTACTCATGTGATGTTATTAAAGTAGTTCTATTCCTCCTACTTGGTGTAAAGGTGATTAGTGAGTGCACCCTGTGGTTCTTGTCGTAGGCTATGATCACGATCTCTTGTAGATTGTGGAGTTAATTATCATTATGATAGTATTGATGTGATCTATTCCTCCTTCATAGTGTGTGCACTATGTTAGTTCTTGGTTTATTTTTGCAATGATCTATTATGCTCTAAGGTTACTTAAATATGAACATGGAATTGTGGAGCTTGTTAACTCCGGCATTGAGGGTTCGTGTAACCCTACGCAATGATGTTCATTATCAAACAAGAGTGTATGTAGCACATATGAGAAGAAGTATTTATTATGCGATCAATGTTGAGAGTGTCCACTAGTGAAAGTATGATCCCTAGGCCTTGTTTCCAATACTGCAAACACCGTTTACTTACTGTTCTGTTGCATGTTTACTCGCTGCCATATTTTATTCAGATTGCTATTACCACTCATATACATCCATATTACTTGTATTTCACTATCTCTTCGCCGAACTAGTGCACCTATACACCGACAAGTGTATTTGGTGTGTTGGGGACACAAGAGACCTCTTGCTTTGTGATTTCAGGGTTGCTTGAGAGGGATATCTTTGACCTCTTCCTCCCTGAGTTCGATAAACCTTGGGTGATCCACTTAAGGGAAACTTGCTGCTGTTCTACAAACCTAATACACTTGGAGGCCCAACACTGTCTACAAGAATAGAAGCACCCGTAGACATCAAGCACTTTTCTGGCGCCGTTGCCGGAGGAAAGGTAAAAGGTACTCACACTCCGGTTCCAGGTAACAGTACTTTTCTGCGCCATTGTGTGTGTACTCGAAGCTATTTCCTTTAGACTCTGCAATTACATCTTTTTGTTTCTTGTTTACACTAGTTAGGCATAATGGACAACAAAGAGCTTCTTATTCTATTTCCTGATTTAAGACATGGATGGTCTGATGCGAAAATTAAAAAACCTATGGAACCTTATTTACATGATAGTAGCAATGTTATTAGTATGAATGCAATTACTGCTAATGCTATGAAGAAGTCTAAGCTTGGGAAAGCTAGTTTACATAAAAATAGTCTTTTTAGCTCCTCCGCTTTGGAAGAAATATTTTGCTCTGATAATGCTTTATCTCCCATATGCGATAACTTTAATGATGCTTCTGATATTTTAAATCCACCTGCTGAAAGTATTCCGTATAAAATACCTATGAAAATTATTGAACGTGTTATGGATAACCGCTATGAAGGGGATGGAACTGTCCATCCTAGTAATCATTTACTGTTTTTGCATGAATTATGCGGGTTATTCAAGTGTGCAGGTATTTCAATGGATGAAGTTAGAAAGAAATTATTTGATATGTCGCTGTCTGGTAAAGCGGCGCATTGGTATAAACTGCTGAAGGACGGGCGCTCTCTTGATTGGAAGGATATTGTGCCTCTATTTTATTCCAAGTTCTATCCTCCAAGTGAAATTCACAAAGATCGAAACCATATATATAATTTTTGGCCTCATGATGGAGAGAGTATTGCCCAAGCATGGGAGAGATTGAAGACTTTAATGCTCAAATGCCCCAATCATGAGCTTCCAGGTAATATAATTATTGATAATTTCTATGCAAGACTTTCTTTTCAAGATAAGACCTTGCTGGATACTACTTGTTCTGGATCATTCACGAGCAATAAAGAAGAGTTTAAAAGGGACCTTCTAGATCGGATTAAGGAGAACGCTGAAGATTGGGAGAACGACAAAGGTAAAGAGTCAGGTATAAATTATGATTATGAATGCATTGAAACCTTCATGAATACTGATAAATTTCGAAATATGAGTGCTACTTATGGTCTTGACTCTCAAGTTGCTGCAAATCTTTATAAAGCCTTTGCTTCTCATTTAGAATTGCCTAAAAAGAATTTTGATAAGTATCATGAACCTTTTAAAGAGGCTTGCATGAAGAATGACATTGTTGTTAATAATTGCAATAAGCATGCTCAAACTCCTAAGAATGCTATTTCCTATAAGCATGTTAATTTTTGTGGAATACATAGACCTTGTGGAATTAATCAAATAGAAGATGAATATTGTATCCATCACAGAAATGAAAAAACTAGAAAATGGTCTAGAGCTCTAGATGATCTTGGAGAAAAAGTGTGTGCCCTCTATCCTTTTATTTGTGAACTTTGCCATAGAGTTGGTCATTTTAATTTTCAATGTTCCTCCAATGATAATTCGAACCCCATAAGTGCTGCAAATTTGTATTGTGATGATGAAATTACTCCTAATCAGCATGATGAACTTACCTTATTTTTGAAGTGTGAAGAGTTATCAAGAAAAATTTCTTTGTTAAATATTAACGATCTTGATATTGATGATGTCCTGCATGGTTGTCTTTCTTATTGCATTAATAATAGCCATACAAATACTTACATACAAAATATTTTAGAAGATGACACCTTGCCAAAATATGATAGGACCGCTGTGTGTGTTTTCAACTAATTAATGAAAAGGAGGGATCCTCCCAAGTTTCTTCTATTGTTTCTAAAAGTAAATCAGGTTATGCGGACAAGCCACCCTTCAAGCCTCTTCCTCCTAAAGAAGGGAACGAGGAGAAGGAGAAGAAGAAGAAGAAGAAGGGAACGAAGAAGAAGAAGAAGAAGAAGAAGGACAATAAAAAGAAAGAGGTAACGGTGTATCCCGTGAATGAGATAACGCTAGGTAACCGTAAGTATGTTGCTCCTAATGATTATTATGATAATGAATCTGAGTACGATGATCTTCCTATACCCTTTACCCATATTAGTGATCATGATTTGGATGAGCACGCTGCCTTTGATATTGAAAATCTCTTTGGTGCTGATTATGAAATTAATGATGATAGCATTATTCATGTCCCCTTAAACGATGATATTGAAAGCTCTAAGCTTGGGGATGTTGTGCTTAAAGATCCTGTATTTGAGACATCTACTTTTAGTGAAAATGATGATATTACATATTCAGGTTTAGATAATTGCTATAGAGATGTATATGACACATGTTACAATTATCCTTATGAAACTTGTCATAGTTATGATGGGCTTGCCAAAAACAATTCTTTTAATATGCAACTTGTTTACCATGTTCAAATTCTTGATAATAATCTTGCTCCAATTACTATTAATGAGAATAACTCTTCTTATGTCAAAATTAATGATACTTCTATGCATATGAACCATGATAAGAATATTTTAAGTGACGGGTATATTGTGGACTTCATCAATGATGCTACTGAAAGTTATTATGAGAGAGGGAAATATGGTTATATGCATCTTAATAATATTAAGTTTCCCCTCTTTATGTTGAGAATCTTTAAGTTACTCGTGTTTTATCCTCTTATGCTTGCCACTTTGCTCTTCATGAATTCATTTGTGTATAAGATTCTTTTGCATAGGAAGCATGTTAGGCTCAAATGTGTTTTGAATTGCCTCTTGAAGCTCTCTTTTGCTTCAAATACTATTTCTTGCGGGTGCATCACCAAAATTGCTGAGCCCATCTTAATGGCTATAAAGAAAGAACTTCTTGGGAGATAACCCATGTGTTATTTTTCTACAGTACTTTGTTTTATATTTGTGTCTTGGAAGTTGTTTACTACTGTAGCAACCTCTCCTTATCATGTTTTTGTGCCAAGTAAAGTTTCTATGTCAAAGTTGATGTTATATTTGGGATCGCTGCGCAGAAACAGCATTGCTGTCTGTCACGAATCTGGGCTCAGTTCTCTGTAGAAAATTCGAAAAAATCTGCCAATTTACGAGCGTCCTCAGATATGTACGCAACTTTCATTAGTTTTGAGTTTTTCCATTTGAGCAAGTCTGGTGCCATTTTAAAATTCGTCTTTACGGACTGTTCTGTTTTTGACAGATTCTGCCTTTTATTTCGCATTGCCGCTTTTGTTAAGTTGAATGAGTTTCTTTGTTCCATTAACTTTCAGAAGTTATGTGCAATGTCCAGAAGTGAAAAGAATGTTTGTGTCACCTCTGAACATGTGAATTTTTGATTATGCACTAACCCTCTAATGAGTTTGCTTGAAGTTTGGTGTGAAGGAAGTTTTCAAGGGTCAAGGGAGGAGGATGATATACTACGATCAAGAAGAATGAAAAGTCTAAGCTTGGGGATGCCCGGTGGTTCATCCCTGCATATTTCAAGAAGACTCAAGCATCTAAGCTTGGGGATGCCCAAGGCATCCCCTTCTTCATCGACAAAGTATCAGGTTCCTTCTCTTGAAACTATATTTTTATTCAGTCACATCTTGTGTTCTTTACTTGGAGCGTCTGTATGCTTTTGTTTTTGTTTTTGTTTGAATAAATGATTGTTTGGGAGAGAGACACGCTCCGCTGGTTCGTATGAACACATGTGTTCTTAGCTTTTAATTTTCATGGCGAAGGTTGAAACTGCTTCGTTAATTGTTATATGGTTGGAAACAGAAATGCTACATGTAGTAATTGGTGTAATGTCTTGAATAATGTGATACTTGGCAATTGTTGTGCTCATATAGATCTTGTTTAAGCTCTTGCATCATGTACCTTGTACCCATTAATGAATAATTACATAGAGCTTGTTAAAGTTTGGTTTGCATGATTGGTCTCTCTAAGTCTAGATATTTTCTGGTTGAGGTGTTTGAACAACAAGGAGACGATGTAAAGTCTTATAATGCTTACAATATGTTTATATGTGAGTCTTGCTGCACCATTTCATACTTGAGTTTGCTTCAAATAACCTTGCTAGCCTAAAACCTTGTATCGAGAGGGAATACTTCTCATGCATCCAAATACTTGAGCCAATATTCATGCCATTTGTGTCCACCATACCTACCTACTACATGGTATTTCTCCGCCATTCCAAAGTAAATTGCTTGAGTGCTACCTTTAAACAATTCAAAAGTTATTACCTCTTATTTGTGTCAATGTTTTATAGCTCATGAGGAAGTATGTGGTGTTTATCTTTCAATCTTGTTGGGCAACTTTCACCAATGGACTAGTGGCTTCATCCGCTTATCCAATAATTTTGCAAAAAGAGCTGGCAATGGGATTCCCAGTCCCAAATTAATTAACAAAAAATAGACACTCCTCCATGGTATGTGATTGTTGGACGGCACCCGAAGGATTCGGTTAGCCATGGCTTGAGAAAGCAAAGGTGGGGAGGAGTGTCATCATAATAAAACTAAAATAAAAAGGCACTCCTTTATGGTATGAGATTGTTGGCAGGCACCCGAGGATTCGGTTAGCCATGGTTTGTGAAAGAAAGGTTGGAAGGAGTGCCACCCAAAAATAAAATAAAATGGGAGCCGCTCTTTGAAGGTTTGTCTGGCAAGGGGGTTAGAGTACCCGCTACCATTCGTTGACAACAACAAACACTCCTCAAAACTTTACTTTTATACTCTCTTGATGTTTTCAAAATAAAAGCTCTAGCACAAATATAGCAATCGATGCTTTCCTCTTTGAAGGGCCATTCTTTTACTTTATTGTTGAGTCAGTTTACCTATTCTTTCTATCTTAGAAGCAAACACTTGTGTAAATTGTGTGCATTGATTCTTACATGTTTACCTATTGCACTTGTTATATTACTTTGTGTTGACAATTATCTACGAGATATACATGTTAAAGTTGAAAGCAACCGCTGAAACTTATATCTTCCTTGTGTTGTTTCAAAGCTTTCTACTAAGAATTTATTGCTTATGAGTTAACTCTTATGCAAGACTCATTGATGCTTGTCTTGAAAGTATTATTCATGAAAAGTCTTTGTTATGTGATTCATTTGTTTACTCATTATCTTCATCATTGCTTCGAATCTCTGCATTTATCTCATGTGCTTTACAATAGTATGATCAAGGATATGATGGCATGTCACTTCAGAAATTATCTTTGTTATCGTTTTACCTGCTCGGGACGAGCAGAACTAAGCTTGGGGATGCTGATACGTCTCCAACGTATCGATAATTTCTTATGTTCCATGCCACTTTATTGATGATATCTACATGTTTTATACACATTATATGTCATTATTATGCGTTTTCCGGAACTAACCTATTGACGAGATGCCGAAAGTTCTGTTTTCTGCTGTTTTGGTTTCAGAAATCCTAGTAACGAAATATTCTCGGAATCGGACGAAATCACCGCCAAAGTTCCTATTTTTCCCGGAAGCTTCCAGAGCACCGGAGGGGATGAGAGGGGAGCCAGGGGCCCCCACACCACGGCGGGCCGGGGGGGCGCGCCCCCTAGGGTGTGGGCACCCCGTGGCCCCTCCGACTCCCTCTCGGCGCCTATTTAAGCCTCCCGACCTAAAAACACCGCCGAGAGACCACGATACGGAGAAAAACCTTCCGAGCCGCCGCCATCGCGAAATCAAGATTCGGGGGACAGAAGTCTGTTCCGGCACCTGCGGAGCGGTGCCCCCGTCTCCACCGCCATCTTCACCGCCATCGCTGTTCCCATGATGAGGAGGGAGTAGTTCTCCCAGGCTGAGGGCTCTACCGTAGCTATGTGGTTAATCTCTCTCTCTGTACTCAAATACAATGATCTCATGAGCTGCCTTACATGATTGAGATCCATATGATGAGCTTTGTATCGCTACTAGTTGTGTGCTACTCATGTGATGTTATTAAAGTAGTTCTATTCCTCCTACTTGGTGTAAAGGTGATTAGTGAGTGCACCCTGTGGTTCTTGTCGTAGGCTATGATCACGATCTCTTGTAGATTGTGGAGTTAATTATCATTATGATAGTATTGATGTGATCTATTCCTCCTTCATAGTGTGTGCACTATGTTAGTTCTTGGTTTATTTTTGCAATGATCTATTATGCTCTAAGGTTACTTAAATATGAACATGGAATTGTGGAGCTTGTTAACTCCGGCATTGAGGGTTCGTGTAACCCTACGCAATGATGTTCATTATCAAACAAGAGTGTATGTAGCACATATGAGAAGAAGTATTTATTATGCGATCAATGTTGAGAGTGTCCACTAGTGAAAGTATGATCCCTAGGCCTTGTTTCCAATACTGCAAACACCGTTTACTTACTGTTCTACTGCATGTTTACTCGCTGCCATATTTTATTCAGATTGCTATTACCACTCATATACATCCATATTACTTGTATTTCACTATCTCTTCGCGAACTAGTGCACCTATACACCTGACAAGTGTATTTGGTGTGTTGGGGACACAAGAGACCTCTTGCTTTGTGATTTCAGGGTTGCTTGAGAGGGATATCTTTGACCTCTTCCTCCCTGAGTTCGATAAACCTTGGGTGATCCACTTAAGGGAAACTTGCTGCTGTTCTACAAACCTCTGCACTTGGAGGCCCAACACTGTCTACAAGAATAGAAGCACCGTAGACATCCAGGCTCCGTCCACACTTCCTTGGTGTGAGGCCAGGTATAAGAACCAAGCCAATCACTGCCTTCTCCGCGACCTCGCAGACCCACCCTTTTGTAAGTCTGTCCTCTCCTATATCTATGGGTAGACTAACACAAGCACTTGTTCTCTCCTATATCTAATGGTAGACTGTGCAGGACCACATGTCCCCACCTTTACCAAAGATAGACTGATCCGAACAACTTATGTGCCCTGTTCTATACACCATAGATAGACTGATCCGGACAACCCTTACAATCCTTCATAGACCAATAATAAGTCTACCCTCTCCTGTATCTAATGGTAGACTGTGCAGGACCACATGTCCCCACCTTTACCAAAGATAGACCGATCCGGGCAACCCTTATCACCAGTCCGTTGGCATGCGAGAGGGAAAAGATACAGCTGACTTCCCCAGAGCCATTATAGATCTTATGGTTAACGCGATATGTACGGCGCTAGAATCACTGGACGGCATTGGTACTTAGTCCTAGATGAATAGTACCCTTGCAATGGAACCTCCACCAATCAACACATACCATGGTTCCATTGCCCACCACATAGTCATATTCATAATTGTAAAATAATACTTTGCTTTTCAATGCAGGAGTGATAAGTATAGTACTTTGCATATAATTTGATAAAAATAATCAAATGACATGAGCAAGCGATGAACTTGCCTTTCTTGACTGCAAGATTATGCAGGCAAAAGCTTCGATACGTGAGAACTCCAAATTCTGAAATACCATCATTGTCCGGTAAGGACAATGTTTAAAGAATTGGCAAAGATGCTATAATGCATAGTATGAGATGCAATCGTCCCGAGCGTAACCTAACCTCGATGATTTAGGATGAATGAGTTGTAAAGATTTCTTTAGTGTGTGTTGCACTTTTAGGATGGTTCTTAAACAAGGTTCTTATTAGGGTTGGTGATATTAATAGCATAAACAAGTGATATAATGCATCATAACAATCATACACATAAAGAACAGTGGTGGAACAATATGTAAAGAACAGTTGTCAATTTTTAAGTTCTATGATGCATGGTTGAGAATTATATGTATTTTACTTTAAAAGAATAAATTTTGAAGAACATGTTGATTAAGAAATAATAAGTATTTCAAATAAGAACTATGGCTTTTATGGTTTGATTGACATCTGTACTTCAAAAGAATAACTTTCGAAGAACAGGTTAAATAAGAACAAGAATTACTACGAATAGGAGCTATGGGCTTCTAGGGATTACTAATGGGTTTATTTAGTTTACTAATAGGAACTAGTTGGTTCTTAACTTGGAATGGGTTTATATGTAGCAAATATTGGTAGGGTTATTATTATGGTTTCCCATATACATCATATCAAAGGATGGTTATTAAGATGGTTCCATAGGTTTGTTATTAGGTTTACTATGGTTTCACAACTGCTTCACTAAGTAATCACTAATGGTTTCTAAGCTAAGTGGTTTATTATTTTCTAAATAGGGTTTAGTGGGATAGGAGCATGTGTTGTGAATGGCTACACAAGGTTGGTGCTAGGGTTAATCATTATGGTTCTACTAGGGTTTGATGGTTGAGGTTGGTCCTAATGGTATGGTATATAGGAGTGGTGATCAATGGTACTAATTCAATTAACAAGTTAGGGTTTGCTCCTAAGTGACACTAGGGAATCATATAGGTTTTAATTAAGAATAGGGACATGCAATGATAATCTCATGGGACTTGGTTTTATGCTAGTGGATCATAAGCATGCATTGAATTGTTGCTTATTAGGGTTCTATATGTCAAGTAAATCTCACATGATCACATGTGACACATAACTAGGGTTTTAGAATATAACTAAGGTGAAATGATCACATAAAATAATAGGATCAAGGTCTTACTTATATTGAAACTAGGGTTTCTAAATTATGATACAATGCTTAAGCTAATAATTAGTACTAGAATTAATGGGACTAAGTACTTTGCACAAAATTAATAATAACCTTATCATTTAATTATTTTAAAGGGTTTAAGAATTAAGATAAAGTTTAGTTAGGATTTAATTTCTAGAATTAGGGTTTTATAATTATGATTAGGTTTTAAAATGATAACTTGTTAATTAAAAATGTTTAAGTTACAAATTTTGGAGTTATCAAAATAATATTAGTTGTTGGTATTTTCTTGCTTTATTAATATTTAAAGAAAATGGTAAATGGTAATTTGCAATTTAGGGTTTATGAATTATCACTAATATTTAAATTAATAAAAAGATGATTAAGAAAATTAATCTTAACATTTTATTTACTTACTGAATAGCTATTATTTAGTTTGGATTCTTAATTAATTTATTGAATTAAAATTGTATTTAAAACAATTAGAAAGACATAATTAATAAAGATAAAAATAAGTGAATTTTTATTTTGACACACATTTTTATTTTATATTTTATTTGAATAGAGTTTATTTTTGTGAGCATTTGGATATATTATTTGAATTTTTCTGAGTTGAAATGAATTTTATATGATTTTTCAAAGTTTCAGTTATTTACTGGATTTTGAATTAAATCTAAAATACTAAAGATACCGATTCGCATCTAGCCCTAGACACTGACTGGTGGGGTCGCTGACTAGTCACCTGCCTCGTTGGCAGCTGACCAAGTCAACACGACCAGCGGGTCCACCTCCACGTCACCTCGCCGGAGGGAGCGCCGGCGAGCAACGGCGAGGATGGTACAGTGCACTATAAGCGACGATCTGAGGCGCGTTAGAACCGCAAGAAGATACTGAGTAGGTGAGCATCAACGCCACCACCGATAGGTCACCGGAGAAACTCCGGCGAACTCGACTGCGGCGGCGCGACTCGGCCAAGATGCGAGAATAGGCTACAGACGGCGGGAAGATGTAAATTAAGGGTCTATGGATGCGCAATCTCACCCTGGACACGATGGTGAGGTCGGCGATATCGCTTATCGAGGGAGACGGCGATGAATTCGCCATTACCGGCGATATGCTGCAGAAGGGATTGGCGAAATTCGTCGGCTTGAGGAAGATTCAGGACGATTCCTTCCTCCCAAATGATCTACGGCGCCAGGCGCTTCTCCTCGACCACGCGCCTGAGGCTGGGGTGGCCTGTACCGCCGTGTTCTTCCTCGGCTCCGGCGTACTGGCACGGATGGAATTGAGAGCTAGAGAGAGATAGAAAAGATCTGGAGGAGTGGATGAGATCAAGGAGTGCTCGGCGGTGCTTTCACCCCTATTTATAGGCCGAGGGGAGCACGGATGCTGCGACACGACGACGGCGACGGTGAAGAGGTGGCGGTCTCTGGAGACTTTGATTTGGCGAAGATCTTTTCGCCCGTGGATAGGCTCGGACGCGAGAGACATAGAGAGGAGTTCTGGAAGCTTCTACGCGTCCGGGACGTCCTTATCGTCGACGAGGATCGTGGCCTACTGGCTCAAGCTCGCTGTCGACGCCGGGGAAGACGACGGTCACGTTTTTCCTCTCGCACGATTCTTAAAGCGATCAAAACGACATTTGCTTTGGGCTGGACTGCTCCTGGGCCGTGGTGTGGGTTGATCTTGGGCTCAGCTGGTTGGCTTTGGGCTGCTGCGGTGCTGGGCTGCTGTTAGGCTTCGGCTGAAGAGGTAAGCCTGGTAAGCCCCTCTCTCTTTCTTACTCTCTTTTCTATTTTCTGTTTTTATTTTCTGCTTTGATATTTGAATTCAAATTTGAATTCTGTTTTGTTTTGGAGATTCTAAAACATTTGAATATCAATATAACTTGATAACAATGCTCACTGTATAATCTTGTTGTTTAAACAAATATTTAGTTTAGGATTTAATTAATATTTTGGTGAGGCTTGAGTAAAATAGAAATGGTTAGTTATTCATTTTAATTCCCTTGTTAATTTAGAAACCAAATCTATTTAAATGGTTTGAAATTTAGAACATGTGCATAGTGAAAATATTATTAGGTTTAACTAGTGTGCTTAACAAAATATTGATTGTTCATATCTATTTTAATTATGGCTAGAGTTTAAATTAAATGGTAATGAGAATGGATTGGTTCATCATTTTATGTGAAGAATTGTTTCCAATGGTTTAAGAAAATGGTTTGGATCAACTCTATAATCACTAATCTTGCTTAGCAACTTTTATCTTGAATTATTTAAGCTAAATCCTATGCTCACCAAATTCAATTAACTTGCTAATGTGATTCTATTTTATAAACTACTATTTCACTTGGTTCATAAAGCACATTCCTAAGGGAACATAATATAATTGGATATTGGTTTCACTCTACTCACTTAAATAGCATTTGAGCTTAGGTATAACTAGTTTGGTTTGTACTTGTGATCTATGATACACAAGTTAGGGCTTATTATTTTATGTGGAGTGGATCCCATATGAAATGGTTTAGGGTTTTTCATAAGCTTCATTGAATTGAAATATAAATAGGCATGAGGTATGGCAGGGTTCTACTTAAGATCCAAAGTAAACCATGGGTTGGAATTCAAATATGGTCTAGGGTTTTAGTTATGTTTCACTAATAGAATATGGCTCTCACCTCCAAGATTAAAGGTTGGTTTGCACAAGTAGGATTTAATACTACTCTAGTATTCTCTAGGATAGACATGGATATGGTTAGCATCTATAATATCTCTCACTTCTAAATGTCTTGGAAAATCCTAAGGTCCTACTCAAGAGATGATGATACGATCCTCTAAATATATGGTTTGCCTAAGATTCTACCTTGGTATCTTATGTAGCTTGTTCTTCTGGAAATCTGATAAACCTGCATCTTGTGGCATGCCTCCACCTCCTAGCTTCTTCATCTTGATCCTAGCTAATCACATGGAGTGGCTCTATGTGTTTGTTCCCATGTATCATGGTACTTGATGAGCAAATGGATGAAGGGGTGGCTCTATTTATAGGCTTGGGCAAGCTCTAGTATCATGACACATAGGTGGTGACTCTTGGGTTGGTTTGATGAGTAAGGTGCTTGGGTGTCATGCCCTCATCCATAGCAATCCTTTGAGCATGAGGTGGCAAAGCTTGGAAAGCAAGTCATGAAGATATTTTCATCCTATGTGGCAAGATCATTATCCTCTCATATGATTTATATTTGGATAGCCAAGTGGCATTTGTTACTAAATATCTTGTGGATGGTTTTATTATTATGGATGAGTCACTACATCATACTTGGTTGGATTTATATTATAATATTGGTCAAAAAGTCAAGGTTGAAGGTTATTCCTCAATTTTGAATAGTTGGTGTTTGATTGCACCAAGGCATGATCATATGAGTTTCAAAATACTCATGAGTAGTTTTATTCAAATAGTTTGAACTATAACTTGTAATGTAAATGGATTCAGTTTTATGATATTCCATATATTTAATAAGTTATGATTTAAATAAGAATGTATGGCCTTTATGCACTTTAAACCCTATGATTTACCTTATTTATTAATAAGTTTAGAATTGAGTTATATTACACACAAAAGTAGTTGAAGATACACCATGAGAATCATGGTAAAAACATTTATTTAGTAAAAGATATGGAAAAGATAAGTAAAGAATAGTTTCTTAATTCTTTGATTTATGGTTGAATAATTATTCATGTGTTGTTGTAAGGAATGTCATGTTGAGATCTTTTATAAGATCTTGTAATTGACCCTTACTTAAGGTATTGTTTGTTGTCAAAACTAATTCCATTTGATCTAGCTCCTAGATCAAATCCTCTCTACCCAAAACAAGGTTTTAACAAATATCACAGTGAAGTTTATAGCGCTTGACTTGATGATCTACTTCAATTCCAGCAAGTCAAGTGAAACTTCAGTTACTATGGTAAGTTTTATTTGAAAGCGCGAAAATTCCCCGGATTTTCTATGCATGAATGCAATGCACACTTTGGTGTTCTCTCATTTTATAGCCTCTAAACCTGGGATATTACAAATACTATCATAGCAATAGTTAACTTCGCAATCTACAAGAGATCATGATCATAGCATAAACCAAGTACTAACACGAGTGCACACACTGTCACCATTACACCGTGTAGGAGGAATAAAACTACTTTAATAACATTACTAGAGTAGCACATAGATAAATTGTGATACAAAACACATTGCAATCATAAAGAGATATAAATAAGCACTTCACTATGCCATTCATAACAGTGAATAAGTATTCTGTGAAATATAGCCTAAGAGACCCACACGGTGCACACACTGTCACCTTTACACACGTGGGACAAGGAGTCTCCGGAGATCACATAAGTAAAACTCACTTGACTAGCACAATGACATCTAGATTACAAGCATCATCATATGAATCTCAATCATGTAAGGCAGCTCATGAGATTATTGTATTGAAGTAGATAGGAGAGAGATGAACCACATAGCTACCGGTACAGCCCCGAGCCTCAATGGAGAACTACTCCCTCCTCATGGGAGCAGCAGAGTTGATGAAGATGGCGGTGGAGATGGCAGCGGTGTCGATGGAGAAGCCTTCCGGGGCACTTCCCCGTCCGGCAGTGCGGAACAGAGACTCCTGTCCCCCAGATCTTGGCTTCGCGATGGCGGCTCTGGATGGTTTTGGGTTTCGTCCTCCGTATCAGGGTTTTCGCGATGGAGGCTTTAAATAGGCGAAGAGGTGGCGCAGGAGGGTCGAAGGGGTGCCCACACCATAGGGTGGCGCGGGCCCCCCCTAGCCGCGCCGGCCTGTGGTTTGGTGGGCCTGTGCCCCCTCTCGACGGTTCTCGTGTGTTGGATGCTTCGGGCAAAATAGGAACACAGGCGTTGATTTCGTCCGATTCCGAGAATATTTCGTTACTAGGATTTTTGAAACAAAAAACAGCAGAAAACCGGCACTTCGGCATCTTGTTAATAGGTTAGTTCCAGAAAATGCACGAATATGACATAAAGTGTGCATAAAACATGTAGGTATCATCAATAAAGTAGCATGGAACATAAGAAATTACCGATACGTTGGAGACGTATCAGAGAACAAGCCGATCATTGGTGGCTCCGCGCCGGGGCGCCGCAAGAGCAAGCCAAGGCAGAGGATGGAAGGCTACTGCATGGTCTACACCAACTACTTTGGCGACGATCCATTGCATTCCGTTGTCGTTTCCGGATGAATAGGAAGCTCTTCCTGAAGATAGTCGAGAATTTGAGGGAGATCGACTACTTCAAACTAAAGAGAGACGCCGTCGGCGAGCTTGGTTTCTCGACAATTCAGAAATGCACGGTGGCTCTTCGGATGCTTGCCAATGAAATTGCAGGTGATACACGTGATGACTATCTGCGCATGAGTGGACCATTGATTGCATGTAAAGATTCTGCAGGGCAATTGTGGACATGTTTGAAAAGACCTATCTGCGCACCAATGCGGCAGACACACCTCGGATTTTGGCACAAAATGCAGAGAGAGGTTTTCCTGGGATGCAGCATCATCATGCACTAGGCATGGAAGAACTGTCCGTTTGCATGGCAGGGGTATAAGGGACACAAGGGTGCATGCAGTGTGGTGCTTGAGGCAGTGGCTGACCAGGACCTGTGGATTTGGCATGCGTTCTTCGGCATGGCAGGATCAAACAATACTATCAATGTGGTGCAATGCTCCGATGTGTTCCAAAAGCTTGTCGAAGGCAATGTCCTTTCGGTGCAGTTTGAGATGAATGTCCACCACTACTATCTTGCAGATGGTATCTATCCAAGATGGTCAACATTTGTGAAGACAATCTTGAACCATGTACCTGGAGGGAAGAAAGCTTGGTTTTCTTAAATGCAGGTGGCTGCCATAAAGGATATGGAGAGGGCATTTGGTGTGCTGCAATTTCGCTTTGCCATTGTCTAGAGAGGAGATGTGGGAGATCATGATTGCTTGTGTCATAATGCGCAACATGATCATCGAGAGCGAGCGGGAATTTCCAGTGTTTGACACTGAACCACATGAACATATGAACGGATGCATGGATCCTCTTGCAGATGTTGATCACAATGTACCTCCCGCATTTGCTGCCTCAAGAAGTTCGAGACTCAAACACTCATCGCCAACTGTAAGATGATCTGGTGGAGCATTTGTGGATTCTCAAAGGCGGCGTCTAGTTTGTTTATTTGTTTGCCATTCTGATTTAAATTTTCAAATTTGTTTAAGTTGTAATAAATTATCCCAATTTATTTGTTGTTTAAATGTAAATTATATATAAAATTGTATTGGGAGCGCCTATGAGGTGCACGGTTGGGTGCCGGCAAGTCCCCATTTTGCATTTTGCGCCGGCGCCTTCCCGTACCGTCCCTAAAACGGAGATGCTCTTTGTGCCGCATGGCCAATGGATGGCACCCACACTTGTATGCTGAAGCAAGCCGGCAGGCTTGGCAGCCGCTGATGCATCGCATGCATCTGCACAGCCAAGGTGCCCCTGCCGGCCGCGGGCACCAGCATCGATCAGACATGCATCAGGCTCCAGCCATGTACTCATGCCTTGGACTCATGCCCGACACTGCTGATCTGAGTCGAGGACGTCGAGATCGGTAGGTCGAAAAACCAGCAGCGAACTGTTAGATCGGGTCGCCGGCAAGGCGTGCTGGTACGGCAGATTGGCCAGAACGGAAAGCAGGAGACGCGGGAAGATGGCTGCTAGATCAGGATTCAGGAGGATCACTAGGTGATAGATCCAGCAAAAAAAGGGCGGAGACACGCTGCCACCGCCGTCCGCCGGTTGGACGGCCTCCTCCGCCGACGGCGAGGTGAACGGTGTGGCAAGGGGAGTCCGGAGTCGACTAAAGCAAACGGGGCCTAACACATGTACCATGCCTACAATAATATTCCACGGGATTAAGAAGGAGAACAATAATTGGAAATTTGCGGGTGCGAGGCAGTTCAGGGATCATGCCACGAGCTGGAGAGGCGGTGGCGCGGCCTGGTGTTGCTTCGGTGGTGCGGCCTGGAGGTGCGGCGGCGGTGACGCCCTGGCGGCGACGCGCGGCGGTGCGAGCTGGAGAGGTGGCGCGGCCTGGTGATGCTTCGGTGGTGCGGCCTGGAGGTGCGGCGGCGGCGGTGACGCCCCGGCAGCGGCGCGCGATGTCTGCGGGCGATGGTGGTGCCACGGGCTTGGCCTGGCCCGCGTTTGCGCCGGGGAAGCGGTGGTACGCCCGGCGTGGTGCTGCGCCGGCGGTTGCCGGAGGTGCTAGATGCATCGGTGGGCGCGGCGAGCCCCTGGGAGGAGGAGCTGGGTGAGGGGCGGCGGGACGCGGCCCCGGAATCCTCGGCGGTGCGGCAGCTGCGGTCTTCGGCGTCGTCTTCGGGCCCCGTGTTGGTGTTGGTCGGCGTCCCCTCTATGTGGCGTTCCGGCGGCGCCCACGGTGTTCTTCGGCGACGCTCCGTTGGCTACAGGCGCGTTGCTCCGGGGTTCGCTTTCGGCGGATGCAGGTGGTGATCTGTGCCGGTCCTCTTTTGGGCGGGCGCGAGTTTCTTGGGACTCTTCGCTGGGCGAAAGCTCTGTCTTGGCGGTCGGCCAGGACCGACGACGGTGACGCCCGTGGGCGCCGCTTCCTTCTTGAAGGCGTCGTCGAAGCGGATGTCTCTTGATCTCCGCCCGGGCTCTCCGGGGGAAACCCTAGATCCCTCACGGGATCGGGCGAGGGCGGCGCTCTGGCACTGGTAGAAAAAAGGCCTTCCGTCCAGCCCCATTAGTCGCGGAAATGCAAAAACCGCGACCAAGGGGCCTTTAGTCGCGGCTCGGTTGCCCAACCGCGACCAAAGGCCTGGGCCCAGCGCGCTCGGTGGCCAGCTGGTGGACGGGAGGGGCTTTAGTCGCGGTTGGCCAGGCCAACCGCGACTAAATGTCCTCAGGCCTGGCCCAAAGGCCTTCAGTCGCGGTTGGCCAGGCCAACCGCGACTAAAGCCCCTCCCCTATATATACCAGCCAGCCCACAGCACTTAGCCATTTGGTGCCCACTTCTCTTCACAAACTTCACAAGGGGGTGTATGGTTTGCTTTTGGCTCTTCTTATGCACACAAGGTGTTTGATGAAATGTCCCAAGAGCATGAAACAAACATGATATGAAGTGTCGGAGCCACACTTGATCGAGCTTCCTCATTTATTTTTTCCTCCTCGATCGCGGTTAGCAACAACACTTGAACCTTTCATATATATGTGTCATTGATAAAATATGCATATGTGTGTAGTTCATTGTTTAATTTCTATTTAGTTTAACAAATGCATGCGATGGTTAATTATATATTTTGTATTATAATAATGCAGATGAATCGGCAATGGATGTACGCTAGCCGACTCTCCGGCGAATTCACTACGGGTTTGCAAGATTTCCTCGTAGTGGCTAATGCGAACAAGCAGGGGGGGTTTGTTATCTGTCCATGTGTTAACTGTAAGAATCAGAAGGGTTACTCTTCCTCAAGGGAAGTTCACGTGCACCTGATTCGGCATGGTTTCATGCCAAGCTATAATTGTTGGACCAAGCATGGAGAAAGAGGGGTTATAATGGAAGAAGATGAAGAAGGGGATGACATCGATGAGAGCTATCTTGATCATTTCGGTGATACTTTCATGGATGATGCTGAAGGTGGGGAAGGTGAAGGGGAAGGTGATCAAGAAGAGGCACGTGATGAGCCCGCTGATGATCTTGGTCGGACCATTGCTGATGCACGGAGTCGCTGCGAAACTGAAAAGGAGAGGGAGAATTTGGATCGCATGTTAGAGGATCACAAAAAGTCGCTGTACCCAGGATGCGATAATGGTCTGAAAAAGCTGGGCTGCACACTGGATTTGCTGAGATGGAAGGCACGGGAAGGTGTAGCTGACTCGGGATTTGAAAACTTGCTGAAAATGTTGAAGAATATGTTTCCAAAGAATAACGAGTTGCCCTCCAGTACGTATGAAGCAAAGAAGGTTGTCTGCCCTCTAGGTTTAGAGGTTCTGAAGATACATGCATGCATCAACGACTGCATCCTCTACCGCGGTGAATACGAGAATTTGAATGAATGCCGGTATGCACTGCATTGCGTTATAAGATCAGAGGCGATGACCCTGTGTCGAGGGCCAGAAACCCAGGAAGAAGGTTCCCGCCAAGGTGATGTGGTATGCTCCTATAATACCACGGTTGAAACGTCTGTTCAGGAACAAAGAGCATGCCAAGTTATTGAGATGGCACAAAGAGGACCGTAAGTCGGACGGGGAGTTGAGACACCCCGCAGATGGAACGCAATGGAGAAAGATCGACAGAGAGTTTAAAGATTTTGCAGCTGACGCAAGGAACATAAGATTTGGTCTAAGTACAGATGGCATGAATCCTTTCGGCGAGCAGAGCTCCAGCCATAGGCCCGTGACTCTATGCATCTACAACCTTCCTCCTTGGTTGTGCATGAAGCGGAAGTTCATTATGATGCCAGTGCTCATCCAAGGTCCGAAGCAACCCGGCAACGACATCGATGTGTACCTAAGGCTATTAGTTGATGAACTTTTACAGTTGTGGGGCAGACCTGGTGTCCGTGTGTGGGATGAGCACAAAGAAGAGGAATTTGACCTACGAGCGTTGCTTTTCGTAACCATCAACGATTGGCCTGCTCTTAGTAACCTTTCGGGACAGTCAAATAAGGGATACAATGCATGCACGCACTGCTTACATGAGACTGAAAGTGTACATTTGCCAAATTGTAAGAAGAACGTGTACATGGGGCATCGTCGATTTCTTCCCAAAAATCATAACGTAAGAAAGCGCGGCAAGCATTACAACGGCAAGGCAGATCACCGGCCGAAGCCTGCGGAACGCACTGGTGCTGAGGTATTTGATATGGTAAAGGATTTGAAAGTCATCTTTGGAAAGGGTCCTGGCGGACAATCAGTTCCGAAGGGAGCTGACGGGCACGTAGCCATGTGGAAGAAGAAATCTATATTCTGGGAGCTAGAATATTGGAAAGTCCTAGAAGTCCGCTCTGCAATCGACGTGATGCACGTTACGAAGAATATTTGCGTGAACCTGCTAAGCTTCTTGGGCGTGTATGGGAAGACAAATGATACAAAGGAAGCACGGCAGGACCAGCAACGCTTGAAAGACCCTGATGACCAGCATCCGGAATGGTTTCAAGGTCGTGCCAGCTACGCTCTGACCAAAGAAGAGAAGGTCATCTTTTTTGAATGCCTGAGCAGTATTAAGGTCCCGTCTGGATTCTCGTCCAATATAAAGGGAATAATAAACATGGCGGAGAAAAAGTTCCAAAACCTGAAGTCTCACGACTGCCACGTGATTATGACGCAATTGCTTCCGATTGCTTTGAGGGGGCTCCTGCCGGAAAATGTTCGAGTAGCCATTGTGAAGCTATGTGCATTCCTCAATGCAATCTCTCAGAAGGTAATCAATCCAGAAGTTCTACCACGGTTACAGAACGATGTGGTCCAATGTCTTGTCAGTTTCGAGTTGGTGTTCCCGCCATCCTTCTTCGATATTATGACGCACCTCCTGGTTCACCTAGTCGAAGAGATTTCCATTCTCGGTCCTGTATTTCTACACAATATGTTCCCCTTCGAGAGGTTCATGGGAGTATTAAAGAAATATGTTCGTAACCGTGCTAGGCCAGAAGGAAGCATCGCCAAGGGCTATGGAAATGAGGAGGTAATTGAGTTTTGTGTTGACTTTGTTCCTGACCTTAAGCCGATTGGTCTTCCTCGATCGCGGCACGAGGGGAGACTAAGTGGAAAAGGCACGATCGGAAGGAAATCAACGATATGTATGGACGGCCATTCTCTGACTGAAGCACACCACAGTTCTGACCAATTCCAGCTTGGTGGCTCCGTACTTTGAGAAACACAAGAATATTTTACGCTCGGACAACCCGGGGAAGCCTGAATCCTGGATTAGGAAGGCCCACATGGAGACTTTCGGCAGTTGGTTGAGAAAACATTTAATGAGTGACAATGAGGTTGTAGATCAGCTGTACATGTTGGCCAAGACACCATCTTCGACTATAACGACTTTCCAAGGGTACGAGATAAATGGGAACACATTTTACACGATCGCCCAAGATAAAAAGAGCACCAACCAAAACAGTGGTGTCCGCTTTGATGCAGCAACCGAGAATGGGCAAAAGGTCACATATTATGGTTACATAGAGGAGATATGGGAACTTGACTATGGACCCTCCTTCAAGGTCCCTTTGTTCCGGTGCAAATGGTTCAAGCTAACAGGAGGTGGGGTAAAGGTGGACCAGCAATACGGAATGACAATGGTGGATTTCAACAATCTTGGTTACCTTGACGAACCATTCGTCCTAGCGAAAGATGTCGCTCAGGTTTTCTATGTCAAGGACATGAGTAGCAAACCGAGGAAACGGAAAGATAAGAAAACGATCAGTACATCATGCGATGATCCAAAGCGCCACATTGTTCTTTCAGGGAAAAGAAACATCGTGGGAGTGGAGGACAAGACAGACATGTCAGAAGATTATAATATGTTTGGTGAAATTCCGCCCTTCAAAGTGAACACCGATCCAAGAATTAAGTTAAATGATGAGGATGCTCCATGGATACGGCCCAATCGTAAGCAAGCAGGGACACAAGGGAAGAAATGATGTGTAATAATTTATTGTACCAAACTTTGTTGAATGGATCATGTGAATTATATTGCCCGTGATGTGTTTGGTGTCCATTTTCGAATGATTCGATTGATTCGAGAGATAGCACTGATGATACATGAAATTTGGAGTGATTTAGTCATACTCCTGCCTAGGCGTATAATATGCATACTCGTAGTCTTCATAGTCGCCGCCGTTGTACTGGTAGTCGTCGCCTTCTAAGTTACCGCCGTCGTCGTCGCTGCTGTCGTCGCTGTCATCGGGTGGCGCTCGTGGCTCGAACTGAGGGTAGCGCAGGCGGGGGATATCGCCGGCCGTGATGTAGTCCATGACGCTCTGCAGAGTCCGGCCGTACCACCATAGCCGACGGCCGGCCTCGTGGAAGTTCCCAGGAGGCAGACCGTCCTCCTCATACCTGGCGAGCGCCCTCACGCCGATTGATGAAGAAGGCGTCCCAAGTATGCTGGTTATCGGGATGCCAGCGGGGATTCATCCGCTGCTCCGGCGTGAGGTCGAGGTAGTAGTGGTTCGTGATGGCTGCCCGGCGCGCAGTACCCTGAGGGACGGGAGGGACCGGCACGCCGCCGGCGCTTAGGCTCCAGCCGGCGGGGACGCGGTAGCCCGGTGGGCAAGGGTAGTTCGAGGCGCAAAGCTCCTCCACCTGCTGGTAGGTTAGAGTGGGTGCGGTGGAAGCCATGAGAGAGTGATGAGAGATTGGAGAGATGTGATAATGTTGGCCAAGCCGGGCAACATATATGTAGTGAGAAATGGCGGGAAGAAAGAGGCGGGAAGAAAGAGGGCGGGAAGAAATTGGCGGGAAGAAAGAGGCGGGAAGAAATTAGGGAAGAAAGAGGCGGGAAGACAGGGAAGAAATGGCGGGAAGAAGAGAAATGCCCGTGATGTGTTTGAAATGAATTAGTTTTATTTTTATGAATTTTTTGATATATTATTTGTATTTTTAACATTTTGAATTGAATTGGTTTTATTTTTCTGAATTTTTTGATATATAATTTGTATTTTTAACATATTGAAATGAATTAGTTTTATTTTTCTGATTTTTTTGATATATAATTTGTATTTTTAACATATTGAAATGAATTTGTTTTATTTTTCTGATTTTTTTGATATATAATTTGTATTTTTAAGATTTTGAATTGAATTAGTTTTATTTTTCTGAATTTTTTGATATATTATATGTATTTTTCACAATTAGAAATGAATTATTTTTATTTTTCACATTTAGAAAATGAAAGAATTTTGAAAAAGGCCTTTAGTCGCGGTTGGCCTGGCCAACCGCGACTAAAGGTCATTTCCGCGGGAACCAAAAAAGGGGCGAAAAAAGGCCTTTGGTCGCGGTTGGCCTGGCCAACCGCGACTAAAGGGTGCTATATAAGCAAATCGCGCCCGTGGCGGTTCACTCCACATCTTCTTCCTCGAACCGTCAGGCCGCTCCTCAGACGATCGACGCCCCTCCTCAGACGATCGACGCCCGCTGCCGCCGCCACACGCCGCCGTCGACCGCCTCAGCTCGTACGTCGCCGTCGTGCGCCGCGCGCCTCTCGATCCCCTTCTCACTTCGATCCCGCGCGCCGCCACCGTACCGCGCGCGCCGCCGCTGCTCTCGGGCGTCCGCGCGCCGCTAGAGAGGACGAGAGAGAGGGCGGCCATTGCGTTGCGCCGCCGCCGCCACACGCTTTGCCGCTGGTGCCAGCTGCCCTGCGGGCCCTGCTGCCCGCCGCCGCCGCCGCCGCGCGCTGTCGAGAACGAGGAAGAACATGCGAGAGAGGGAGAGAGAGAGGCGGGGCGCACAGCCCCTTTGTTTTTTTTACTTTGTAACTAAGTTGTTTTAATTAAAAACTAGTAAAAATGCCAACTTTATTGAATTGCAACTACAAAATTATGTGAAGAACTAAAAATTTGAACTTCACAAAAACTTTAATTAACTTAACAAAAAAATTGAACAAGAAATAACTTAACAAAATTTAACAAAATAACTTAACAAAAGTTTGTCAAAAAATATAATACGCGCGGGTTTTTTTGTTTTGTATGAAAAATATAATACTTTGGAATGTTAACTGAAAAATTGACTTAATAAAAAATCCCTCTCTTTTTTTACTTAACAAAAAATTAACTTAACTAAAATTTTGACTTAATAAAATTAAAACTTAACATATTATTATGACTTAATAAAATTTTGACTTAATATGACTTAAATTTTGACTTAATTATATGACTTAAAATTTTGACTTAATAAAATTAAAACTTAACATATTATTATGACTTAATAAAATTAACTTAACTAAAATTTTGACTTAATATGACTTAAATTTTACAAGAACTCAAAATAACTTAACATATTATTTGTATTTTTTCACTTTTAAAAGAACTCTAGACTTGACTTAGAAATTTTGTCTTAAATTTTTTGACTTAACGAAAATTTGACTTAACCACCGCGCGTATACAGGGGCAGCGTCGCCCCCTCCGTATACGCGCGGTGTTTTTTTGGGATCGAGAGGGGGCGGCGAGGGTTATGTGTCGTCGGCACCACTACCGCCCTTTCGCCACCGCTTCGCCACCGCCACCGGTCTAATACACGCGTCCCCCCTCTCGCCTCCCTCGTCGCCCTCTCTCTTTATATGTAGATGTGATAATTAATGCTGCCATATACACAATTACTTAGTTTTTACTACATGTTTTCAGGACTGACATATGGCGGACGATAGAGCTGACCCGATTATGGACAACTATGATCAAGAAATTGAAGAACAGCTATTTGGCATCATAAAAGGCGATATTCCTTATGTGCCGACCGAACAAGATGAAGAGGATATTTCTTCTTATCTGAATCTTGACGGTCAAGATGAAGGCCGTCAGCAAGATGATGGGGAAGAAACGTCGATCAACGACGATCTTCAATTGCAAGTAGCAACTAGCTCCGGCGCCGAGGTATATATATATATACATTTTTCCTCTGGTGATACAAACTTACTGATTTGAATAAATATGTGTGTACTAACACGCGCGACTCTCTTTCTTATTTTAGCCCTCGGCCGGATCGTCGAAAAAATCGAGTACGTCGTCGTCAAAGCGTGGCGCAACCAAGACGCTCAAACCAGGAGAAACATATACCATCGAGGTTGTCGACAGTGCAACCGGCAGGCCGCTGGAGCCCCAGTCGCCACCAAGTTTATCAACCAATGCGGAGCCGTTGTTAGAGACAACATCTCGATCACCCTCCAGGAGTGGAATGAGCCAAAGAAGGCACGTCTTGGTTTCACTTTTGTTGACAAGAGAACTAAAAAGGATTGCTTTCAAAAGCTTATGGAGCATTTCATCCTACCTCCGGAATACCACAAATTCGATGAGGCGGGTAACAAGATTCAGGAAAACAAGGAGAGGAGGAGGCTACTCAAACACTTCGCTCTTGGTAAGATGGCTGATACATTCCGGAAATTCAAGCAGAATCTAGCCCGTGACTATGTCAACCAGAACAAGACTCCGGAATTCAAAGGACAGTATGAGAGACTTGAACATGATTGGCCAGAATTTGTGAAGCAGAAGAAATCGGAGCATTTCATTGAAATATCGAAAAAAATAAGGAAAATGCGGCTAAGAAGGAGTACAATCATGTTATGGGGCCAGGAGGGTATCGCTTTTGGGAGCCTAAGTGGGAGAAGATGGAGAACGAGCTGAGGAGGCGAGGAATCCGTCCAGGTACGGAGGGATGGGACCGAAGGGCCAAAAGCTGGTGGTACGGGCATGGGGGAACGCTAGACCCGGAGACAGGGGCGTGTGTTTACGGGAACAAAATGTTTAAACCCACCCAAGCCCTTATTGACGCAATGAGGGATGCTCAAGAGGGGAAGATCAAGTTCAACAGAGAACGACGCGCTGACAAGAGCCCTCGGGAATCCTGAACACGGAGGACGTGTACGAGGCATGCCCGGGAACATTACATGGAAAGAAGGTTCTCCCAGGACGATGACCCGTACGGTTACGAAGCCGTAAGAGAAAGTCGGATCGGGAGGCAGATGTTGTGGCGCGGTTGGCATCGGAAGTCGATGAGGTGAAGAAAACCCTGTCTATACTATTACAGGAGAGATCGGCAGCTGGGACGCATGAAGATCATCCAGCGGATCTCGGAAGCCAGCAGCGGAGAAGCGGCGTGGCTTCCACGGAGGCCCACCGGCTGGATGCACCGGAGATCGAAATTACTGCACCGGAGCCTCCTCGCTACCCCGTGGACGATGTAAAGGAGATGAAAGAATGTCATCTGCATTATCCTACTGGGAACATGTCCACGAAGGTAGCCATCGGCAGTGCTTTGCCATGTGAGCCTGGAGCACTCCACCACAACAAACCCATTGCAGATGGCTATGCTCGTGTCACGGTGGAGGAAATAGTCCCAGGGTTTGAGGACCTGGAGATTGACATTGCTACACCCGAAGGGGAGAGAAGACTTGGAGGTGTCAAGCGCCAGTTTATTCTCTGGAAAAGAAGTTTATCAAGTTTCCAGACGAGGCGCCAAGGCGAACAAGTCCACCCCCTCCGGTGGTGGTGGCGGCGGCGGTGGTGGTGGTGGTTCACCTACACCTCCTTCACGTCAGCCGACGCCGCCCCCCAATTCACCTCGGCGGGTAGCAGACGCCGCCCCCGTCCACCTCCGGCGAAGAAGCAGCCGCCCCCGGCAAAGAAGAGGAAGCAGTCCTGGACTATTAACCCGGACCCGTATGTACCTAAGATCACAAAGGTACCGGAGCCATCACTGAAGCCTCTCATCCGGAGACCTTATGACCTTAGTGTGGAGGAAAATGCAGCGGTCGTGGCTGCTCAGCATGAGAAATGGATGGCGGACTGCAAGAAGAAAAGAGAGCCCGAGCCCAAGCCAGTATATTCTGACAAGCAAAAGAAGTGGGCTAAGTCATTTTTGACCGAACCGTCCCAAGCCGCGAAGAATCTGCCTGACTACTATTCACATGAACTTCGTAGGCAAGCACTCATCTTGAAGGAGAAGCAAGAGTTGGCGGAGAAGCAGGAGAAGAAAGCCTCTCATAGTGAAAGTAAAAAAGAGGGGAAACAAGTTGCCCAGCTCGGGGAACAGAGTAAACAATCCATCGCCCCTCTCATAGTGAAAGCCGCCGGTCCGGATGACCCCGAAATCATAGCAGCTGCGGCAAGACAGGGATTGACTGTAGCGAGTGCCACAGAACAAGCGGCCAACTTAGGTCTGACTCTTCGTGCAGTGTTAGGCCTTGATGAGGCGCCAACAATGAAGGACGTAGTAATTACATATGTGTCGAATGGGCCTCTCGTCGAGCCTGCGCAGGAAAAGGATCTACCTCCACAAATGACAGGTCTGCTAAATTGGTACAAGGCTTACATAAAATTAAAAAACGCCAAAGACTATATTTATGCGGAAGTTAGACCTGAGCATCACTTCAAACATTACTATGTACAAATTCATCGGAGTGAATTGTTCCAGCTTTTCAATCTGCGCGAGCTCGACAAATCTATCATCAGTTGCTACGTTCTGTAAGTGATTTATTTCTACCCCATCTCGTTCATTGCCTGCACTATATATATATATATATATATATATATATATATATATATATATATATTGTCCTAACTATCTTGTTGTGTATGCAGAATGAAGAAGCGGGAATGCATAATAAGGAACATCCATGATGTTGGGTTCATTGACCCACATATCGTTAATTCATATGTGTTACAACATTTTCCCGCCGACATGGAGGCCGACCTGTGGATGTTTTTTTCAAGGCAGGAACTCAAAAGTGATATTCTATTTCCTTACCATTTTGGGTGAGTGTTTCTTTCTTGAGCACATTCTCTTTTGTTTACTCCATGCAAGGTATGTGGCTAATCGATGAGTTAATTATGCATGACTGTGCATGTATCGTGTCCGCAGGTTCCACTGGATTCTGCTAGTAATTCAATTTCACGACTCCACAGTTCTCATCCACGACTCTCTGAATATGAATGCAAAGCTTTGGGCCGACTTGAGAAAAATGATGCAGAAGTAATTATATATTTTCATTCACTTGCGCTCTATATCGATCGGCCTATTTTGTTCATTTCCTAATATCAAGTAACTAATAACTCTCTTGTTCATTTAATTTTCTTTGCCTCGTAGGGTTTGGACACGGTTCGTAAACACAAAGGTCGGTGAATTCAAAAAAGAGCTACAATTTAAAAGGGTAGTGTCTGCGACTGGAGATATTCAGCCAAAGGGGACCAATCTATGTGGATACTATGTTTGTGAGATGATCCGGAGATACACCTCTGAGCGGATTTCGTGTCCGAACAACATTAGCAGGAATAACCTTCGGAAGACGCTTAGTCTAGAAGCTCGCTTCCGACCACTTCAAGAGGAACTAGCTGGATGGATCGCGAAGCAAGTCATCGATCCTATAGGAGAACACTATGTAGAGGACGTAGAACTTCATATGCAGTAAATCATATGTATGGAAACTAGTTCAAAATTGTATATGGTCATCGATATTGAATATATATTGTCAATTCCTCTTGAATTCTTTTTGGTTCTAATTTCAAATTTGTTTGAAATTGTACGTTCATATGCATGTATATGTAGTACCGTAGAATATGTGAAACTCCTTCAAAATTAAAATAAAACAGAAAAGAAAATAAAACAATACAAACTAAAAAGAAACCAGGTTTAGGGGGGCTAAAACCCTAAACCTGGGTTCTTTAACGGCCTTTAGTCGCGGTTGGCCAGGAGAACCGCGACTAAAGGTCCTCCGAAGGAGTGCTGGCGGCCACGTGGAGGCGCCTTTAGTCGCGGTTCGTAAGGAACCGCGACTAAAGGGGGTGGGCTTGATCTCCGCCCGGGCTCTCCGGGGGAAACCCTAGATCCCTCACGGGATCGGGCGTGGGCGGCGCTCTGGTGTCGCTTTGCCTCTTGAGGCCTCGCTTTGGACGTCCACTGGACAGAGGGGTTTGTGGAGTGTTTTGGCGGTTTCGGTGGAGGCGGGTTAGTCTTCGGCCAGGTGGGACGCGGCCTCGGGGTCGGTGTGGTAGTTGGAGCGGTGGCTCCGGTCTTTCGCCTCCGCCTGTTGCGTTGAGGTGTGGTGTCGACCTGTTGGTCGTCGACCCGTGTGGAGCGCAGCCTCGGGGCTGGCGTGTGGTGTCGTGTTGTACGGTTTTTGGGCCAATTTAGTTTTCCTCATAAACGGACCAACTCTTCTTCTTCTATATCAATGAAAGGCAAAGCTTTTGCCTCGTTTCAAAAAAAAAAAAAGAGTAGTCTTCTTTTTTTCAGCTCAGGTTCTCATGTTTTCCGTCTGTGATCTTTGGAACTTATCTGAACTTCTCGCTAATAAAAACTTTACTAGAGTTAAAGTTTTGCCTCATGTTTTTCCTAAAAAATAATGACACTGGTTACACCTGGAGAAGAAAGATCGCAATCACGCAGAGGGATATTGCAAGACTGATCACCAGTGTGAAAAGCCGGCCATTTTCTTCCAGCAGTCGGTCATTTTCCGCCATCTCCTTGCGCAGCTCCTTCTGAGTAGACTGTCCACGGACTGTAAGTTTCCGAACCTGGCAGCATATACATCATTCAGTAATACTAGTAAAAATCAGTGTAGACATTGGTGGACAAAGTAAAAATCAGAAAAAGAGCTGGACGAAGAGAGCCACGGATCGACCTTGTTCAGGGCCTTGTCCATCTTCTCGCGTGACTCAAGGAGTGCCGCCATCTCTGCGAAATTCTGAGAACAGAACGGTAGATGCGCAAAAACAATCAACGGACCATTGGGAGACATTAATTAAGCACAAAAACAATTAGTGTACATGCAGTCTAGTAAGCCAAGACTAGCTACCTGTTGCAGCTCAAGAATCTTCTTGTCGAAATCCATGGCCGCGGCGTGCCGTTCCTTGATTTCATCCATCGTGGGGGCGACCTGTAAACCGAACCAATTGTAAGATTATCAAATAATGATGACATGGAGTCAGAGATTCCTTATTCTGATCGAGTGACATGGAACACCGTTAATTAACTGACCTGCTCTGGATTTATTCCCTGCAGTGCGTTCTCAAACATCTGCACGATGCTGCTGGCGGTAATCATGTGAACCACCTAGACATATATTGTGCGTCTTACAAGAGTGAGATTAAAAGAAAACACAATGTGTTAATTTCCATGTTTCTAGTGCAGTAGAACTGGCATGCCTACTACCTCATCAGAAAGCTTTATTCCGGTGACTGCTCAAGGTATAAGATCCAGTGTTGTCACTCACAAAAACAGGGCACACAAGGAAGATCATTTATACTTAAGTTATAAACCCGAAAGAAACTTTTCGGAAGGAAAAAAATGAACCAGAAAGACAACAAAGAAAGTTTAACATATTCAGTTGCTGACCTGTGAAAGTCCTCCTCTGAACGACTTCTACGTACTCTTCCCAGACAGTTTTCCGCAGATTCTGTAACTACTAGTTATTACTTCTACCCAAAATTTCTGTTAAAATATGGTCACAGAAGGTGTACGATTATATAAGCGAACCTTAAAATCATTCTCCTTTTCATTTAACAGGGCACACAAGGAAGATCATTTATACTTAAGTTATAAACCCGAAAGAAACTTTTCGGAAGGAAAAAAATGAACCAGAAAGACAACAAAGAAAGTTTAACATATTCAGTTGCTGACCTGTGAAAGTCCTCCTCTGAACGACTTCTACGTACTCTTCCCAGACAGTTTTCCGCAGATTCTGTAACTACTAGTTATTACTTCTACCCAAAATTTCTGTTAAAATATGGTCACAGAAGGTGTACGATTATATAAGCGAACCTTAAAATCATTCTCCTTTTCATTTAACTTTATCTTCAGTTCCCTGTAGTCAACAAGAGCTAGTCAGATTTCACTATCTTTCAGTGAACAAACAAGCACATGGTTTTAACTGTGTCAAGTACATTAGGACAAATTGGTTATGTTTCTCCAGCATATGAAACTTATCTGGATTTGTTTTATACCAGGTTGAAGTTATGTGGTGGACTAGGAACTAGCAGTGAACACTTAGGAGCTGTACTAATAAGTTAATTACTCCAGATCATTGATCTACTAGAGAAATGGATCAAGGTCTTACATGATCATCGACATTGCTGATGGATCCATGGTCTTGGGAAGGGTGACTGGATATCCACGGCCTTTTGACAAATTGTTCAGAATTGGAGTCAGCACACTTTGGAAGATCTTATTCAACTTTTCCTTCACGTTATGGGCCATCTGCCCCACTTCATCTATTTCCTCATGTATCTTCACCTTGATTTCTAGAAGATATGCCATAAAAATATGTCCCAGTTAGAAATACAAGATTATTCTCTCAAAAAATAAATATTTGAATGATTATTCTCTCAAGAAAATAATAGAAATGCAAGATTATTCTCTCAAAAAATAAAATAAATGCAAGACTCTGAATGGGTTCAACAGGTGTAGTCCACACCTTTGATAGCATCATGTCCAGAGACTGAACTGAACTCAAGATTGGCTGCCTGCAGGGGGTAAAGAAAAGACGAATTGCAGAAGCGAAATCAGTACACGGAAAGAGAAATTGAGCTGTGGTGCCAAAGATGCACGGAAATTAGATCGTAGTAAGCATGTAAACATGTTCTGACCATTGGATGGCGATGAGTTTACCTTCAGTTTCTGAACCATGTTCCCCGTGTTTTCCAGCAACACCGCAAGCTCGCTAACCTCCTGGAAGTAGTGCTGAGGTCCATAGACTGCAGTAGCGTCGGCGTGCAGGCGCCCCAGCTCAATGTCGCGCTCGGCCATGGAAGGAGAAGCCTGCGTTGAGAGGAAATAATCAGCTGCAATACCAACAAGCAAGATCTGAAGGTTCTACGATCTAACAACACAAAAAGTGGCAACGAAGAAAAGTAGCGGCGGGTTGAGTCTTGTGCAGAAACAAACCCTTGTTGCTCTGTTGATCGAGAGGGACAATGAGGGAGATGAAAGATGAGAAGGAGAAGAGGAAGCTGAAGAAGTCCGTTGCCGTCTCTCAGGCTGCGATCAAAGCAGGTGGTATATAGCAGAGCTGGCACACAACCAACTACTATCAAGTACGGTCAAAACGAGGCCATGTGACTGAGCTAGTGTGGCTCCCCTGCGCCGAGTGACCGCGTTCCTAATATATGGCCCGCGCACGGTCAGTGGCTCACACGTTGCTCACATTCTCGTCAGAGGCTACTCGCAGCCCTAAAAAGGTATAGTTGAGCGGCGCCAACACTCCAGCCCCTGCGATGGACGTCCTATTGGCCGCAGCCCGCAGCCGCCACGAAATCCGAGCTAACCCTTGCAGCTACCGCCCCTGACACCGCCGTAGCCACCGCCACAACTCCGATGGAGACCGTCTCTCCGGCGGGCTCAAAGCGTGCCGCCACCGGAGGCCGCGAAACAAAGGCGTAGGCGCCAAAGAAGATGCTGACAAAGGAGGAGAAAGGCATTGAGGACACGAAGCGATGGGGCAAGCGCATGAATCTTAAAGAGAGGAAAGACGGGGCGATGGTCGCACAGCAGGCGATGGCGGCCGTCCAAATGGCCTGGGAGATTGAGGCGAAAGCCAACGACCAGGTAGGCCTTCATCCTGGCCTCGCGGAGGCCATGCTCTACGTCAAGCAAGAGAGGATTGTCGCCATCGCTCCCTCGCCATCATCGGTGAGCTCCGTAAGTTCCCTGATGCATCCTGGTACGCCTTCCGCCCGTGCGCAGGTCCTCGCGGCGTCCCGGTTCGCGTCCGGCGCCGCACGAGTCCAATTCAACGGGGCCCCAATTCCTAACCTCAATCAGATGCCGAGAAGCGGTAACTTGTGCCCAACCGCGACACAAAAGACGCGAGCGGTACCGGAGGAGAACGTGCCGGTGCCCCGCAACCTGTTTGAGGAAATGCCACCATCTGCCCCAACGATGGACGACGCGGTACATTCACTCTCATTGTGTCGGTCTGGAGTGTCTCATTCGTCTGACGTACGGTGAATCGTAGGCCTATTGGACGGGACGCAGGGAGGGCGATATTGCGACCGTGTTCTACGGTGGCGGGTTTTTTTTTTGCGAAGGCGGCGTCGGGACAAGGACGCAGGATCCCTGCCCACAGAAGGAGGATCAGTGAGCACATACGCTGGAAAGGGCAGAACAGTTGTTCGTCACCCAGCCAACAACCGTCTGCATCGATGCCGACGAGGAGGCATTGGGGCCTGACCTCACCTGGGCTGATGATACCAAGGAGGAGGAGAGCCATAGGACCAACGACTTCGCCGACGACGAGGACAGATGTTTGTGCGATACGTGGCTCGTAACCAGCCATGACTGTATAAACGGTGCCCAACAAAAGAGCAAGGTGTAGTGGAGCAAGGTGGTCAGGGACATAGCTGCCTTAGTGCCACTGGTAAAAATGTGCAAAACCTTCACTAATTAGTACTAACTCATGATGATTTATGGAGGCTGACCCCGGTGTCATAGAGAAGGTATAGATATGACCCCATCGGTATTTGTTTCTAACTTCATCCCTAAATGTGGTCCAAGAGTACCATGAGAGAAAACGCCACGAGCCCTACCAGATGCGCAGCGATAGCACAAAAGAGTCCATCCGAAAAAAGATGAACCTACATCAAACACGAGACCTCCAAAATTTTGACCGCCGCCAACCATGTTTTTACACACTCCGAGAGCGGTGACCTTGCAGATGTTCAAGGCAACACACAAGAAGGGCTTCCATATGATCCATTGTTGGGATAAGCTAGGCGTCAAAATGGAGATTTCGCTATGTGGCCTACCATGAAGCTATCAAGAATGGCACAACCACGGTGGTCGTCGACTGCAAAGATGACGAACCTGGACATAATGCCCTTCTACCTCGTCCCCGGGACCATAAGGCTAGCAAGGTCGATCTCGAAAGGCATCAGCCCTTGCGTTGCGCTAGGCCTTGGAAAAGTTCATGGGCGATTCACAAGTCGTCTTGGCCAGAAGGGATGATAAGAGGCGTCTGAATCTGTAATTAAGTTGGTTGACAGAAAATCTAACGACCCATGTAATTGGAAATGATGATGTAGCATTCACTGTTATCAGCCAGACTTTTATTTTGTGACAAAAAAAGTAGAGTTTATTTTAAAAAAATGAATATATTGTAGTAACTAAAACAATATAAAGTACTAACATATCTAGAAAAGTTTGGAATGATCAGGAAATTCAATTCGGCTCCCGGGTGCGTATGCTCCCTCTACCAACAAAACATATTTCGAAGTGTGGAAAAATTTTGACAAAAAATTCTACATGTACATCTCCATAATATATGTGTGTGCGTCAAGTTTCACGAAAAAATAATATTTTGTGTGGCCTATGTAAAAAAGAGAAAACTTATCCTGTGAAAAGCATTGTTTTCAGCACTGATTTTTGTCTTTTTTACACACGTCACATGATAAGTTCATTTTTTATGAAACGACTTTGCGTGTAGCACGTGAAGATGTACATGCGAATTTTTTGTTTCAATTTTTTTGAAATTTAAAATATATGTAAGATGCATTTCAAAATATAGGGAGCATATGATCCCATGTTCCAAAACACCACTCCCGGAATGATCACCCATTTAAAATATGTATAACTTCCTTGTGATATTCAACAATGTCTGTTAGAAGGAAAAAAAAAGTTGGTGCTCCTCAATCATCATATTGATAATTTGGTATTAAGCAACTTAATCATAAATTTATGTCTCTGTGTAACAAATTACACTTATAATTAGCGGTTTGTGCAAAAAGGACGTGAAATCATTACTTTGTGCCACAGATACATCTATACTTGACGATTTCTGTATTTGTCTCCGTTTTGGAATACACCTCGTGATAATTGAAACGCGGTGTGAGCATACGAGAAAGACTTCCGCAAAATTTCTCGGTCACACACACTAACACACAAGGGATGACACAGTGAGAAGTGAGAACACACGCAAGTACCCGGATTGGAATTCTGTTTGTGCAATGGCAAAAGTAGCAAATGCGTGCCTGAAACGTCTTGCAAGGCTGGATCGTTGCAAATGAAATCGTAGTACTATCCAAGCACGCGCTAGCACCCCGCGTATGACCAAACATGGCAAGTCTTCTGCTCGGCAGCGTAGTGGCTTATCATGCTGTGGCAATAGGTCGTGGTCACGTCATGCTTCGTACAACTTTGTGGTATCTGTCGAATGTGAAAGGAAAATAATGACCTTTACCATACGAGGTTTAAACTCTAGACGCTCTGTCCTAATTGCACCAAGGCCGGGTTACACTGCATGTGCCTCGGCAGTGCACTGTCATGGAAGATGCAGAGCATCCGCATCTCTAACTAAGGCTGGACGTACGGGCCGAGTTTTTAGCTCGGCCCGAGCTTTTCCCGGCTCGGCCCGAGTTGAGCTCGGCCCGCGTAAGAGACAGCCCGAGCCGAGCCTGATTTTCTGGACCGCAGCGGGCTGAAAGCTCGTCTGGCTCGGCCCGAGCCAGCCCGTTAGCTCGTGACTTTTTTTTCGAATTAACATAGAGAGGTGATCTGGCCTGGTATTGGCCCAAAACGTGGATGGATGGGGATCGATCAGGTCACGCATCACGCACGGACCGGTCTTCGTGTCCGATTCACTCCACGCCCGCACAGCACAGCCGCCGCGCCGCCGCCGCCCATGATGTCGCCTCCGCCGGCCGCCTAGCCACCCCCTTGCGCCCCAGCGTCCCCTTGCGCCCCACCGTTCCTCGCCTCTCTGCCTCTCACCATCCTCCATCGGCGCTGTCTCCATCCACGCAAGCCAACGCGCCATCGAGGTCGCGCTCGTCGCGGAGTTCGTCGATGCTGCAACCGTCGGCGTCCATGGTGCTCCGCCGTGGGGTGGGGCCTACCTGGCAGTGACTAGAGGCTTCCAGCTCGCGAGCCGGCCCGAGCTGGACCGAGTTTTACCTAAGCTCGGTCCGAGGCTACTTTTCCGGCTCGTCGGCAAAACGAGCCAGCCCGAGCCGAGCTGATTTCCGGCGAGCTAAAGCATGGCTCGGACCGAGCTCGGCTCGAGCTGGCTCGTGTCCAGCCTTATCTCTAACCCAACCCTAATAACTTAGAGGAGAAAACGGATCCCTAAAGTGGATTCTATATTTTTTTCTCCTCTAAATTTTGGCCGCCGGATTTGATCTCCAAAAATTTACGGGACTTAAATTTATTCATCATCATTTTCAAATCTTCACACCACATCATGGCACATATTCATAATACAAACATGCATAAAATATAATCCATAATACATCAAATCGAGCAAGTTAGCTCCAAAAGTGACGCTCTCTCCATCTCGGCCACCTCAAAGACCACCACCAACACTATTCTCTCGGGCCAAGATCCTCGAACAAGAAATCTCCAAATATACCCTAGCTTGTTATCAAATGTGCTTGGGTTCATGAACATGATGTTGAGGTCGGCATCCCCCTCTGGCCAACTTCTCCCTGTCAAGTGCTAGCCATTTCTCTTCTATCTTCTTCTCCTTCGTCATCCTTTCTTCTTAAAGTGCAATCATTCGCTCCTCCACCGCCAACTTGGAACGCCACTTCTCCTCCTACAACATTTTGAGCTCAATGGCCACAGCCCATCGGTTGCAACACTCAAGTATTGCGCCCCAACGATGACCAAGTCCGCGTTGGGTTCGGTATGATGGCATGGTGGCCACCTTGTTGTAGTACTCCTCAATTCTTCACCAAAACCGGCCTATCCTTCAATTGATTGGCACCAATCGATGCATCAACTGACACATTCGTCCAAACATGGCACAATGCCACATCTTCTTCCTCGCAAAAGTTAGTAGACCGCTTGCCCAGGACCTTGTACTTATTCTTGGCCTTGCCCTTGGTCGGCGGCTACACCATGGCCTCCTCTTCCCCGGCCAAGTAGTTGTCGTCGGCCAATAGCCCAACACCTCCTCGTCGCCGCTGAATTTGAGGTCATCGAGGCCTTGGTGGTGAGATTGATCGAGTTGTGACATGAACTGGGTGACGGACACCTTGGTGGTACTTGGAGTCAGTCTGCGAATATCATCGATCACCTCGCCGGCGTCATCTTGAGGAGCGTCGGTGGCCGTTGAGGAGGACGACGACGTGGCCTTGGAGGTACCATTGGGCTTGCCCTTCATCGTCGGCTTGGACGCGACCTTTCTTTTCTTCTTCTCCACTGCCTCTTACGAAAGGGCGATCATGACCTCCGTCGGCTTCCGCACCCGCGGACCGCTCAACACCGGCGCAAGGGGCGGCCGACCCACCTTCACCGCCTTTGTTGTGGCCTCGAATGACTTGGAGGTGGTCTTGGCAGGTGGTGCCCAACCGTTTCCGCGACATCGAAGTCATTGCGGGGGTCGATTCTGCGGTGTCGCGTCGGCAGGAAACTCCGGCGAGGCTGCCAAAGCAATCTCTGGTGACATTTCGGCTGGGGGTGGGGAGAATCCCGGCGCCGAAGACAACTGGCGGCGGTTTTGGGCTGGAGGGTCGGCGGCGAGGTAGGAGGGGAAATATTAGGAGTCGAGTTCGCGGCCGAGTATATTTGAGAGAGTGGGGGAAATATGATAGGATTCATTATCCTATATTTGCTCATCTAACTGATTTTGCGGCTTCGATTAGAGCCGCTTTCGGCCGTTAGAGGAGCAAATTTTCTCATCCGGCCACGGTAAGCGGGTGGGTTAGAGATGCTCTCAGGGCGTGAAATACTACATCGACTCCTAATTAGTCTGCAATAGCATATAGAACAAGGCAATCCTCAATTTTTGGCCCGACTTATAAATAAATATAAGGGATTTCTTTTTTTAGTGCCCTCAGGTTCTTAGTTGTACTCAGTTTTCCTTAACTCCTTAGTTTTTCCTCAGTTTTCCCAAAGCCCTTGTCTGAAACCCACAGAAGGAGCTCGGATGGGAGGATTCCTGTTTAGTTGACCGTTCCGTGCTGACGTGTGGGGCCACGTCATGTGGGGCCTTGCCGCGTGGGACTGGTAGATAGGGACCGCGTGGGACAGGACGAGACCGCGTTTGATTGTACATGAGAGCTAGGGTTTTTTCTCTCTCGGCCCAAATTTTGGCATTTTTAAGAGCGCATTTTCCCCTCTTTCTCTCTCTGTCTTTTTTCACCAAATTAGTATCAAATCTAGAGAATCTTCTATTTCTGTCTTTCTTCAATTATTTTTGCCTTGTCCATCGTTTTTTGCCCAATATGGCAGCAAATCTAGTAGAAAATCTAGAAGCTAGTATATGATAAATTCATAGCAGCATAATAAATCCAGAAAACTAAGTATAATGCATAAACTGCATACAGCAGCCAAAAGCAGCCAATAACGATGTTAATGTTCACGACAAACTAAGCTAAAAATAATAGAAGACGCACGTAATGTATGGCCAACATGAAGATTAGGATACCCTAGGATGAATAAATCTGTTCTTCATTCATCATATATTTCTTCGTTGCTCCAATCTCTGATCTGAAAAAAAATATTCATTGAAATACTTCCGTCTGCAGTGTGCAGCCAATACATTCTCCAAACGGTATGGCCTTTGTTCATTTCTGAGGCCGTAGTTTCCTAATCTTTCCTAAGTACTCTCTGATATAACCCAAATCCGCGTAGTAGATGCAGCCAGGTCGAAGTGTCGGATGCACTCTGGTGTCGACGGAGATACACCGGATATAATGGACGAAGAAGGCACGACTGCCAATGTTACTGACGACATGGAGAGAGCGGCTCTCAGTGTCCACACGGTACACCAATGGTTGATCTTCCTCCAAATGCATGTTGTCCAACAACACAAGCAGCAGATCACCATCCGACTTCACAAGGTAGAACTTGTCATTTCCAAGTTCTGGAAATGAAATTAGTGTCTCCATGTTGACAGTGCTCGCGCGCTGCTCCAACTGGACATTGTTGGTGCACACTAATTTTCCGAACTCAAAATTGTCCACAGCTATTGCATACAATTCACCATTGAACGGGGTAATGCAACGCAGAGAATGGTGCTCGATCGAAAATCTTCCTTCTCCCCAATCTTCATCTATATCCTTAGTTGGAGTGCTCTCATCGACCCAAGCAATTTCCACCGGGTAATGTGTGGAAACGAAGACCATAGTCGGGGACTTCATTACAGCGACTGACTCCAGAATAACAGATGGCATCTGCGCCTCAAACATAGTGTTCAATGTCTTTGTGAGTGGGTTCAGAAGCCGTATCTTGTGCGGCTGGTTCTTCTGGGCAAGCACGATGACGCCACGGCAAAAGCCGATGAAGTAGTATCTAAAATATATTGATGAAGATAACATTCAGCACTAAGATGTTTACGATTGAAAATAAAAATAGATTAACTCTATAGATATGGAGGAATTTGAACCTTGCATGAACTTCCGTTAGATCGATGGTGACGTAGCGGGATGTGCGGAGATGGAGGAACGTGAACTCAGCGGCGCATGGAAGGGCATGTTCTACAATGATCCATTCGTGCAGGTGCACGTCGGGCTCAGGTACCCTTTAGTCGCGGTTGGTGCTATAGATATATATGGAGGAATTGGAACCTTGCATGAACTTCCGTTGGATCGATATTGAGAAATATTGAGAAAAACAAAAATATAATTCACTTCAAAATCATAAAAATACAAATAATATATCAAAATATTCATAAAAATAAAAATAACTCATTTCAAATCAGAAAAATACAAATAATATATCAAAATATTTAGAAAAATAAAAATTATTCATTTCAAAATCATAAAAATACAAATAATATATCAAAATATTCAGGAGAATAAAAATAATTCATTTCCCGCCTCTGTCTTCCCCCGGCTCCTATCTTCCCGCCATTTCGCCAATTCTTCCCACCATCGCTTCCCACTGATGACCCACAAGTATAGGGGTGTATCATAGTACTTTCGATAAATAAGAGTGTCGAACCCAACGAGGAGCAGAAGGTGTTGATGACCAAACGTTCTTGAGGACACACGGGATTAGTCTAGTGCTTTCGCTTCATATAGTTGATTAATCCTCATTGTTTTGATAAGTGTTCTGTGGGTGAACCTATGGTAATGCACCGCCCTTCCTAGGACTAGTACATACTTGTGATTAAACCCCTTGCAAGCATCCGCAAATACAAGAAAGTAATTAAGATAAATCTAACCACAGCCTTAAACTCTGAGATCCTGCTATCCCTCCTGCATCGATATACCAACGGGGGTTCAGGTTGCTATCACTCCGGCAACCCCACAATTAGCAAACGAATACAAGATGTATTCCCCTAGGCCCATAAAGGTGAAGTATAATGTAGTCGACGTTCACATGACACCACTAGAAGAATAACACCACAACTTAAATATCAAACCATTAAATATTACTCAACATAGTTCGCTACTAACATTTAGACTTCACCCATGTCCTCAAGAACTAAACGAACTACTCACGAGACATCATATGGAACATGATCAGTGGTGACATGATGATGGATAACAATCTGAACATAAACCTTGATTCAATGGTTTCACTCAATAGCATCACTAACAAGTAGTAATCAATACCGGGAGAGTTTCCCCTATGAAATACTCAAGATTCAACCCAAGATGTTACAGCGGAGACGAGGTGCAGCGGTGGAGATGGCGGTGTCGATGGTGGAGATGATAATGATGATGATCCCAATGAAGTCCAGCTCGATGACGATGACGATGGCGACGATTTCCCCCTCTGGAGGAATTTCCCCGGTTCTGCCTGGGAGAGCTCTTTTCTCTCGGTGTTTTTCCGCCCCGAGAGGCGGGTGTCTATTCTCGATGCCCCCTCGTACCTTAGGGTTCTCGGGAGATGAAGTACGCGAAAGCGAGATGGCGGAGGGGGGTCGTGGCCCCCCTCCCCACATGGTGGCGCGACCAGGGTAGGGCCCGCGCCGGCCTATGGGGAGGGCCCATGGCGGCCCTCCTCGGCCTCCCCTTTTGGCTGGCTCCATCATTTGGGAAAATAGGAGCTTCGGTGTATTTTCCGTCAATTGTTGATCTTCAGAAATATTGTATCCTGACGGCGCTTTTTCCAGCAGAATTCTGGCTCCGGTGAATAATTCTCCAATAATCATGAAACATGCAAAATAGATGAAATAACATAAGTATCATCTCTAAATATGAAATATATCAATGAATAACAGTAAATTATGATATAAAATAGTGATGCAAAATGGACGTATCAACTCCCCCCAAGCTTAGACCTCGCTTGTCCCCAAGCGAAACTGAACTCAGTAAACAAGACCACATGTTTATGGAGTGAAGAGTCGATAAATAAAATACGGACAAGAAGCATCACATTTATTAATTCACACAAGACATTTGATGTCTACGGGTGCTTCTATTCTTGTAGACAGTGTTGGGCCTCCAAGAGCAGAGGTTTGTAGAACAGCAGCAAGTTTTCCCTTAAGTGGATCACCCAAGGTTTATCGAACTCAGGGAGGAAGAGGTCAAAGATATCCCTCTCATGCAACCCTGCAACCACAAAGCAAGAAGTCTCTTGTGTCCCCAACACACCTATTAGGTGCACTAGTTCGGCGAAGAGATAGTGAAATACAAGTGGTATGAATGAATATGAGCAGTAGTACGGCGCCAGAAAAGTGCTTGCTGGCGTGCAGTTGATGGTAGTAATATTGCGGGAAGTAAACATGCAGTAGTAACGCAGTAAAACAGTAAACAAGCAGCGATAGCAGTATTTAGGAACGAGGCCTAGGGATTAGACTTTCACTAATGGACACTCTCAACTTTGATCACATAACAGAATAGATAAATGCATACTCTACACTCTCTTGTTGGATGATGAACACATTGCGTAGGATTACACGAACCCTCAATGCCGGAGTTAACAAGCTCCACAATTCAATGTTCATATTTAAATAACCTTAGAGTGCATGAAAGATCGACACGACTAAACCAAGTACTAGCATAGTATGCACACTGTCACCTTCACACCACGTAGGAGGAATAGATCACATCAATACCATCATAGCAATAGTTAACTTCATAATCTACAAGAGATCATAATCATAGCCTACGCCAAGTACTAACACGGATGCACACACTGTCACCATTACATCGTGCAGGAGGAATAAAACTACTTTAATAACATCACTAGAGTAGCACATGGATAAATTGTGATACAAAACACATTGCAATCATAAAGAGATATAAATAAGCACCTCACTATGCCATTCATAACGGTGAATAAGTATTCTGTGAAATATAGCCTAAGAGACCCACACGGTGCACACACTGTCACCTTTACACACGTGGGACAAGGAGTCTCCGGAGATCACATAAGTAAAACCCACTTGACTAGCATAATGACATCTAGATTACAAGCATCATCATATGAATCTCAATCATGTAAGGCAGCTCATGAGATTATTGTATTGAAGTACATAGGAGAGAGATGAACCACATAGCTACCGGTACAGCTCGAGCCTCAATGGAGAACTACTCCCTCCTCATGGGAGCAGCAGCGTTGATGAAGATGGCGGTGGAGATGGCAGCGGTGTCGATGGAGAAGCCTTCGGGGGCACTTCCCCGTCCGGCGGCGTGCCGGAACAGAGACTCTGTCCCCCGGATCTTGGCTTCGCGATGGCGGCGGCTCTGGAAGGTTTCGCGTATCGTGGCTTCTTCGTATCGTGTTTTAGGTCAGGGACCTTTATATAGGCGAAGAGGCGGTCGGAGGGCTGACGGGGCGGCGACACACTAGGGGGCGCGGGCCCAGCCCTGGCCGCGCCACCCTGCGTCTGGGCCACAGGGCCTCCTCAGCGACTCCCGGGTTTGGATGCTGGGCAAAATAGGAAACAGGCGTTGATTTCGTCCAATTCGAGAATATTTCCTTACTAGGATTTAAACCAAAAGGTGGAGGCACTTCGGCATCTCGGGTTAGGGAAAATGCACGAATATGACATAAAGTGTGCATAAAACATGTAGATATCATCAATAATGTGGCATGGAACATAAAAAATCGGAGACGCAGCATCCCCAAGAGTGCTGCTCGTGATAGGTAAAGCGATAACAAAGATAATTTAGTGACATGCCATCATAATTGATCATACTATTTGTAAACATATGTAATGAATGCAGCGATCAAAACAATGGTAATGACATGAGTAAACAAGTGAATCATAAAGCAAAGACTTTTCATGAATAGTACTTCAAGACAAGCATCAACAAGTCTTGCATAAGAGTTAACTCATAAAGCAATAAATCAAAGTAAAGGTATTGAAGCAACACAAAGGAAGATTAAGTTTCAGCGGTTGCTTTCAACTTATAACATGTATATCTCATGGATATTGTCAATGTAAAGTAATATAACAAGTGCAATATGCAAGTATGTAGGAATCAATGCACAGTTCACACAAGTGTTTGCTTCTTGAGGTGGAGAGAGATAGGTAAACTGACTCAACATAAAAGTAAAAGAAAGATCCTTCAAAGAGGAAAGCATCGATTGCTATATTTGTGCTAGAGCTTTTATTTTGAAAACATAAAGAGAGCATAAAAATAAAGTTTTGAGAGGTGTTTGTTGTTGTCAACGAATGGTAGCGGGTACTCTAACCCCCTGCAAACTTCAAAGAGCGGCTCCCATTTTATTTTATTTTTGGGTGACACTCCTTCAACCTTTCTTTCACAAACCATGGCTAACCGAATCCTCGGGTGCCTGCCAACGATCTCATACCATGAAGGAGTGCCTTTTTATTTTAGTTTTATTATGATGACACTCCTCCCCACCTTTGCTTTCTCAAGCCATGGCTAACCGAATCCTTCGGGTGCCGTCCAACAATCACATACCATGGAGGAGTGTCTATTTTTTTTAATTTGGGACTGGGAATCCCATTGCCAGCTCTTTTTGCAAAATTATTGGATAAGCGGATGAAGCCACTAGTCCATTGGTGAAAGTTGCCCAACAAGATTGAAAGATAAACACCACATACTTCCTCATGAGCTATAAAACATTGACACAAATAAGAGGTAATAACTTTTGAATTGTTTAAAGGTAGCACTCAAGCAATTTACTTTGGAATGGCGGAGAAATACCATGTAGTAGGTAGGTATGGTGGACACAAATGGCATAGTGGTTGGCTCAAGGATTTTGGATGCATGAGAAGTATTCCCTCTCGATACAAGGTTTAGGCTAGCAAGGTTATTTGAAGCAAACTCAAGGATGAACCGGTGCAGCAAAACTCACATAAAAGACATATTGTAAACATTATAAGACTCTACACCCTCTTCCTTGTTGTTCAAAACTCAATACTAGAAATTATCTAGACCTTAGAGAGACCAAATATGCAAACCAAATTTTAGCAAGCTCTATGTATTTCTTCATTAATAGGTGCAAAGTATATGATGCAAGAGCTTAAAAATGAGCACAAAAATTGCCAAGTATCAAATTATCCAAGACATTTTACCAATTACTACCTGTAGCATTTTCTGTTTCCAACCATATAACAATGAACGAAGCAGTTTCAACCTTCGCCATGAACATTAAAAGATAAGAACACATGTGTTCATATGAACCAGCGGAGCGTGTCTCTCTCCCACACAAGGATGAACTTATTCAGAGAATGAAGATAACAAAACAAAAATAAAAGCACACAGACGCTCCAAGTAAAATACATAAGATGTGACTGAATAAAAATATAGTTTCACTAGAAGAAACCTGATAAGTTGTCGATGAAGAAGGATGCCTTGGGCATCCCCAAGCTTAGACGCTTGAGTCTTCTTAAAATATGCAGGGGTGAACCACGGCGGCATCCCCAAGCTTAGAGCTTTCACTCCTCTTGATCATAGTATATCATACTCCTCTCTTGACCCTTGAAAACTTCCTTCACACCAAACTTCAAGCAAACTTATTAGAGGGTTAGTGCATAATCAAAAATTCACATGTTCAGAGGTGACACAATCATTCTTAACACTTCTGGACATTGCACAAAACTTCTGAAAGTTAATGGAACAAACAAACTCATTCAACATAGCAAAAGCGGCAATGCGAAATAAAAGGCAGAATCTGTCAAAAACAGAACAGTCCGTAAAGACGAATTTTAAAATGGCACCAGACTTGCTCAAATGGAAAAACTCAAAACTAATGAAAGTTGCGTAAATATCTGAGGATCACTCACGTAAATTGGCATAATTTTCTGAGTTACCTACAGAGAATTAGGTCCAGATTCGTGACAGACAGCAATGCTGTTTCTGCGCAGCAATCCAAATCTAGCATCAACTTTACCATAGAGACTTTACTTGGCACAGCAATGCAACAAAACTAAGATAAGGAGGGTTGCTACAGTAGTAAACAACTTCCAAGACACAAATATAAAACAAAGTACTGTAGTAAAAAAAACACATGGGTTATCTCCCAAGAAGTTCTTTCTTTATAGCCATTAAGATGGGCTCAGCAGTTTTAATGATGCACTCGCAAGAAATAGGAGTTGAAGCAAAAGAGAGCATCAAGAGGCAAATTCAAAACACATTTAAGTCTAACATGCTTCCTATGCATAGGAATATTGTAAATAAACAAGTTCATGAAGAGCAAAGTAACAAGCATAGGAAGATAAAACAAGTGTAGCTTCAAAAATTTCAGCACATAGAGAGGTGTTTTAGTAACATGAAAATTTTTACAACCATATTTTCCTCTCTCATAATAACTTTCAGTAGCAACATGAGCAAACTTAACAATATAACTATCACATAAAGCATTCTTATCATGAGTCTCATGCATAAAATTATTACTCTCCACATAGGCATAATCAATTTTATTAGTTGTAGTGGGAGCAAATTCAACAAAGTAGCTATCATTATTATTCTCATCATCAAATATAGGAGGCATAGTATCATCAAAGTAAATTTTCTCCTCAATGCTTGGGGGACTAAAAATATCATGCTCATCAAAGCCAGCTTCCCCAAGCTTAGAATTTTCCATAGCATTAGCAACAATAGTGTTCAAATCATTCATATTAATATCATTGCTACTAGCATGCAAATAAGATTCCATAGGTTTTTTAATTTTCGCAGCAAACAATCCATGTCTTAACTCAGGAAATAGAATAAGAAGCTCATTGTTACTTTCCATTATGCCTAACTAGTGTAAACAAGAAACCAAATGTCGCAATTGCAGAGTCTAAAGGAAATAGCTTCGAGTACTTACAACGGCGCCGGAAAATAGCTTAGTAGCCGAGATCCGGAGTGTGAGTACCTTTTACCTTTCCTCCCGGCAACGGCGCCAGAAAATAGCTTGATGTCTATGGGTGCTTCTATTCTTGTAGACAGTGTTGGGCCTCCAAGAGCAGAGGTTTGTAGAACAGCAGCAAGTTTTCCCTTAAGTGGATCACCCAAGGTTTATCGAACTCAGGGAGGAAGAGGTGAAAGATATCCCTCTCATGCAACCCTGCAACCACAAAGCAAGAAGTCTCTTGTGTCCCCAACACACCTATTAGGTGCACTAGTTCGGCGAAGAGATAGTGAAATACAAGTGGTATGAATGAATATGAGCAGTAGTACGGCGCCAGAAAAGTGCTTGCTGGCGTGCAGTTGATGGTAGTAATATTGCGGGAAGTAAACATGCAGTAGTAACGCAGCAGAACAGTAAACAAGCAGCGATAGCAGTATTTAGGAACAAGGCCTAGGGATTAGACTTTCACTAATGGACACTCTCAACTTTGATCACATAACAGAATACATAAATGCATACTCTACACTCTCTTGTTGGATGATGAACACATTGCGTAGGATTACACGAACCCTCAATGCCGGAGTTAACAAGCTCCACAATTCAATGTTCATATTTAAATAACCTTAGAGTGCATGAAAGATCGACACGACTAAACCAAGTACTAGCATAGTATGCACACTGTCACCTTCACACCATGTAGGAGGAATAGATCACATCAATACCATCATAGCAATAGTTAACTTCATAATCTACAAGAGATCATAATCATAGCCTACGCCAAGTACTAACACGGATGCACACACTGTCACCATTACATCGTGCAGGAGGAATAAAACTACTTTAATAACATCACTAGAGTAGCACATGGATAAATTGTGATACAAAACACATTGCAATCATAAAGAGATATAAATAAGCACCTCACTATGCCATTCATAACAGTGAATAAGTATTCTGTGAAATATAGCCTAAGAGACCCACACGGTGCACACACTGTCACCTTTACACACGTGGGACAAGGAGTCTCCGGAGATCACATAAGTAAAACCCACTTGACTAGCATAATGACATCTAGATTACAAGCATCATCATATGAATCTCAATCATGTAAGGCAGCTCATGAGATTATTGTATTGAAGTACATAGGAGAGAGATGAACCACATAGCTACCGGTACAGCCCCGAGCCTCAATGGAGAACTACTCCCTCCTCATGGGAGCAGCAGCGTTGATGAAGATGGCGGTGGAGATGGCAGCGGTGTCGATGGAGAAGCCTTCCGGGGGCACTTCCCCGTCCCGGCGGCGTGCCGGAACAGAGACTCCTGTCCCCCAGATCTTGGCTTCGCGATGGCGGCGGCTCTGGAAGGTTTCGCGTACCGTGGCTTCTTCGTATCGTGTTTTAGGTCAGGGACCTTTATATAGGCGAAGAGGCAGGGCTGACGAGGCGGCGACACACTAGGGGGCGCGGGCCCAGCCCTGGCCGCGCCACCTGTCGTCTGGGCCCACAGGGCCCTCCTCTGCTCTCGGGTGTTACGGATGCTTCCGAGCAAAATAGGAACCTGGGCGTTGATTTCGTCCAATTAGAGAATATTTCCTTACTAGGATTTCTGAAACCAAAAACAGCAGAAAACAGGCACTGGCATCTCGTCAATAGGTTAGTTCCAGAAAATGCACGAATATGACATAAAGTGTGCATAAAACATGTAGATATCATCAATAATGTGGCATGGAACATAAGAAATTATCGATACGTCGGAGACGTATCAACATTCCAGTAAACAACTTCCCCATATAACTCAACTTGAAATAAGTAAAGCGAAATCACAAATAAAGGTGCATAGGAAATCATAATTGGTTATGGCAAACTTTGTTCTTGGTCAAAGAACTATTAACAGATTGTACTTATCTTTCGAGCAAAGCCTTTATATTAGAACTTATGGCAGAACTTACATTCTCAATCATAACAATCTCCTCATAATCATTGATAACTTTCAAAGTCATATTCCTTCAGATAAAATTTGTACTAAACAAGGAAGAATAAAAGGCATGATTAAATAGATCACAATATAAATGGTTGGATCACAACAACTCAATTGCTTGCTTGAGATAGAGAGAAATAGGTTTACTGACTCAACATAAAAGTAAAAGATATGCCCTTTGCAGAGGGAAGCAGGGATTAAATCATGTGCTAGAGCTTTCTAAGTTTTGAAATCATAGAGAGAGCATAAAAATAAAGTTTTGAGAGGTGTTTGTTATTGTCAACGAAAGGTAGTGGGCACTCTAACCCCCTTGTCAAACAGACTTTCAAAGAGCGGCTCCCATGAAGGACGTTATCTCTACCAGCAAGGTAGATCATCCCTCTTCTCTTTTGTTTACACATGTACTTTAGTTTTATTTATGGATGACACTCCCCCCAACCTTTGCTTTCACAAGCCATGGCTAACCGAATCCTCGGGTGCCTTCCAACATTTCACATACCATGGAGGAGTGTCTATTGCAAAATTAAGTTGCTTATGATAAATCAGGGCAAAACATGTGAAGAGAATTATTGATGACAGTTATTAATTGGGGCTGGGAACCCCGTTGCCAGCTCTTTTTGCAGAATTATTGGATAAGCGGATGTATATGCCACTAGTCCATTTGTGAAAGTCCACCCAACAAGATTGAAAGATAAAACACCACATATTTCCTCATGAGCTATAAAACATTGACACAATTAAGGAGTAATAGAGTTTGAATTGTTTAAAGGTAGCACATGAAATATTTACTTGGAGTGGCGCAAAATACCATATAGTAGGTAGTTATGGTGGACACAAATGGCATGGGTTTGGTTTAAGGTTTTGGATGCACGAGAAGCATTCCCTCTCAGTACAGGTCTTTGGCTAGCAAGGTTGATTAGCAAGCATAAGAGTTGAGGGAAACAAACAAATATACATGTGATAGAAACAATCATGCATCTTCCTTGTAAGCACAAGCAATTTTAACTTCAGAATACTAAGCTCATTAGCTAACAAGAAAGAAAGATAATGAAATAATATATCTACATGTACTTCCCTCTTTTCTACTTAAACATCAAAGTATTGTTGCTATTGACCAATGCTAAGTTTGCCAAAACCAAATAGATTTACTTGATGCTCCCAAAGTGATATCAATACTAACAACAAGATCAATCATATAACAAAAATTGCAAACTAAAATAAGGTGTGCAAAAAGTAAATGATAAAACTTCTCATTAATATTCCATAACGATAACTCACACCAAGGGATACATAGATAACCAACTAAAAGAGATACTTCCACACTAAAACCATCTTATATTGTTATCACCGGATTTTGGCCAAATCAGGAGATGGGCCGTAAGTGAAGATGGGCTTGAAGAATATACACGTGGAGCATCTTTGAAGCGGCCTTGCGCAAAGAGTTTGGGCTTAATTGCCCGTGTATCTGTAATATAGTAGATCGCATCGTAGTTTAGATTAAAAGATAGAGTTTAACTCGTGCACGGTTAGGTGCACGACCAAATTAGAAAGTCCCTTGGACTATAAATATGTATCTAGGGTTATCGGAAAAAGAGGACAATCACGTTCACAACAAACACAAATCAGGCGCATCGCCACCCCTTCTTTCGAGGGTTTCTCCCGGGTAAGCACCATGCTGCCTAGATCGCATCTTGCGATCTAGGCAGCACAATGTTTATTCGTTTACCTTGTGTTGCTCGTACTGAAGCGTTGTTGATGGCGAGTAGCACTATTTATCGTAGATGTTTTGGGGCTTGCATAGATGCTTTTCTTGCGCATATCTGCTTAGCTGTGCCGTCCCTCAATATCTAGCTGCCCTTACACCTATCCAGGTGTAAGGGCAGCATCTTGCTTGTTCGTTACTTAGTAGATCCGATCTGTTATAGTTGCTCCTTGTTCTTCAAGGATTAGTTTAATATATGTATGGTTAGGCCTTGCAAACGGGTTGAACGATCCGGTAGTGCGTTAGGTATGGTTTGTTAGCCCTAAGAGGGATGTTCCGGGAATTAACGTAATGTTGGTTTTTAGGCCTCTTTTATGGTTAGTTTTCCATTATCTTTCGTGTCTATTAGGCTCAACTACGCGTAGGATGTTCCGATCATACGGTGAAAACCCTAAACTGTCGTAGATTGATTTAGCTTTGTTGTGATCAAGCAGGATCCCCATGTCATTGAAAATCCAACGTGAACCATGGGGCGATCGGCTCTTTGAGCCGATCCACAGGGCAACCTGAGAGCCGATAGGGCTCGTATGTAATGTTTACGTGTGCCATGCAGGAACTAATCGAAGCAATCCACACCTTCCTGGCCAGGTATAGGTCAGGTGGCACGCCCTTGCAGCCGCCAGGTCGTGTGCCGGAGCATTTGCGGGACGACATCGAGGGACCAGGGCCCGCTGCCGCCTTGGAAGCCTCCCGGCTCTTCGTGTTGCTTAACCACTGCTCGCCGGTGGGCTTTGGCAGGCAACACTTCCCTACTCATGATATGACACTACTTGATAGTAAAAGGTAAAAGATAGTGATGATGTGATACCGCGGCACTCCCCCAAGCTTGGAACAAGCCAAGGGGATGCCAATACCAATGATGAATTACTCCTTCGGTGGTGATGGTGGAAAATTCTTGATAAGCTTCTTAACAAGCTCCTTTAGCTCATCAATCTCGTAGGTGAGGTTGCGGATCAGCTCTGAGTTGTGCTCGACGCGGTTAATGAGTATGTCAGACGGCGAGTCCCAACTCTTAGAGTTGTTTCCCCACTCCTCAGCTTCAGGTTTCATCTTTCCTGCATTGTTAGAACGATCCATATCCCATCTACTAGGCAATTTTGCCTTAGGAGTCCTTTCAATTTGACTCTTATAAATTAGAGTGTGGAAAGGGTTATTGATGCCTGGAGAAGATGTCCTTGGAGCTAGAAAGTGACGTGGAACTTTCCCTCCGGTGCTTATCCGTGCGCTTCTCTTGAGGTTGGATGGATTCGCCACCACTCTGATGCTTGCGATGGTGGCGCACGGGTATACTCACGGAACTTCCTCCACTCCTTCATCCTCGCTCTCGACTTCTTCCTTCAAATCGGGGTCTTGAATATCTTCCTCCAAAGGCCCCTTGTCCTTGTTGTTGGAGACCATGGTGCTTCTAGATCAAAAACAGATCCTGGCAGAAACAGCTCGAAACAAAACACGACGAGAAAACGATATACGGACCTCCAGGGGTCCCGGGGGATTATATAGCAAAAAATTGCACGACAAAAGGAAAGTACCAGGTCGAAAACGAGTGGAAAAGGGACTCCGAGGGGCCGTCCCCATAGGGCGGCGCGGCCAGGGTGGGGCCCGCGCCCCCACGTGGGGACGTGCCCTCGTGCACCTCCTCCACTCCGATTCGATCTTGTAATTTTTCATATTTTCCAAAAATAGCAGAAATATTGTTCGGAAAGTTAAACGCGGACATTTTAATACTAAAACTGTTACCTATTCAAAGTCTAACTCTGCAGAACAATCAATTTGGTCTTTGATGAAAGTTTCCGGAGTCACCACTTGAGTCTTTGTCCATTCACCACTTGTGTGGCATCATCTTTCAGCGAAGCAATTTTTATTGCCCCTGAACGATACACCTCCTCAATGACATATGGTCCTTCCCATTTTGAGAGTAATTTTCCTGCAAAAAATCTGAGACGAGACCGATACAATAGGACTTTATCTCCAACATTAAATTATCTTTTAATAATTCTTCTATCACGCCATTTCTTAACTTTCTTTTCATAAGCTTCACTTCTCCACTCATCTAAAGAACTCAATTGTAGCAACCTTTTCTTACCGGCAAGTTTAAAATCTTTATTAAGTTCTCTTACAGCCCAATAAGCTTTGTGTTCTAGTTCTAAAGGTAAATTTCAAGCTTTTCCATAAACCATTTTATAAGGAGACATTCCCATAGGATTTTTATAAGCAGTTATATAAGCCCACAGTGCTTCCTTTAACTTACTAGCTAAATATTTTTAGATTTATTAACAGTTTTTCCCAAGATAGATTTAATTTCTCTATTTGATAATTCTACTTGCCCACTAGTTTGAGGATGATAAGCTGAAGCAATTCTATGATTAATACCATATTTAGCAAGAGTCTATTATTATATACTAAAAGCAAGATGCGTTTGTTTAAAATAGAGACATGAGGTTAATCCACATCATTAGAATTATTTTAGCTGTTAGATCTATAATTTAATGGTCAAGATTTAAAGATTTTACGTAACATGTACCAGTATATATTTTGTGAACGTACATGACATGTCATTTTTGACACGTACATGCACCATCCTTGAAAGGAAGATCTATGAATTGTCACGTGGAAATCAATTAGCATACGCTAGCTAGAGTTGTCGTGAAACGATATTTAATTAGGATAGAAGCTAGAGAGGAAAGGAACAATATAGGTAGAATCTGTTATAGAATGATGCCGAGTGCGGTTAGGATTGTTTTAGTGACACTCGTAGGATGATCAAATTGTATCTACCGGGTCGTGTCACGTACACGTTCAAATAGAAGCCGTGCAAAATAAGGATGTGTACATGCCATAAATGGAGATCGAACTTATTTTGATGCATCTCTTGAATCGTACGTGCCAAATACATATACTCCCTCCGATCTGAAAAAAGTGTCCAGCGCCATAGTATAATCACGTTTTACAATTATCACCTTCTAAATTCAGCTAAATTCACAGAAAGAAGCACAACAAGAACGCTCCGAGGCCTAGCAAATCCAGGGAATCAGGAAAAGGTAGCCTCAAATGCCAGATTCGTGGACTCTTAACGCTGATCCACCCCAAGGATGCCCGCCACCCTCGCTGCCCTCCTCCTGGACCGCACGCTGCTGTTCCAGGCCGCAATCGAGCTCCCGCCGCCGCTGGACGCCCTCTGACGCCACGGAAAATTCTCCGCTGCTGGGGCCTCTCGAGGCCATCGCCGGCACGCACGAACCGTTGCACATTGAGCCGCCTCCCTCACCTTCCCGCTTTTGCTGTCCAACGCGCCACCAATTCCATCCGTGCCGATCGATTTTGTCCCTACCGGAGATCGATTTTGTACAGGCAGACGCGCTGCGAGCTTGATTCCTTGCGTGAAGGCGACGACCGGCGGGAGGGTGGCTTGAGTGGGACATGCGGGGGCCGATGGGAGGATGGCTCAGGCGGAGGCCGGCGGGGGCGACTCAGGTGGATCCGCGGATGTGGTGGGGAAGAAGAGGGTGCGGGTGAGCTATTGCGTGCCTGCGTGTGTTCAGTGAGGGTGGAGTGCGAGCTGAAGGAAAGAAAATCACGGGGTTTTTTCTGCAAATAGCACGTTCCGACACATTTTCCAGATCGGAGGGAGTATACATAAAGAGACATGCAATTGGTTTCACGGATTGACACAGAGGCCTATTCAAAGTAAGTTTGATCCATAGCCCAAAAGAAGAAAAATCGATGAAGTATGTGCGCTCGGTTTAGATTGTGACTACAACCAAATTAAAAAACATAATCCCTCTGTTCATAAGAACATGTTAAATATTTGTATATATTTGGATATATCTATTCACCAAAACGTGTCTAGATATATATAAATTTGGACAAATTTGAGATATTAATCAAGCTTGATCGTGTAGAATCAGGCCGGATACGAAGATTTACATAGACACGTGCTGAAAAAAGATTTGAAGATCCGTTGTTCAGATTTCTAAATAGTTTCATGGATTGACACGGAGGCCTATTCAAAGTAAGTTTGATCCATAGCCCAAAAGAAAAAAAATCGATGAAGTATGTGAGGTCGGTTTGGATTGTGACTACAACTAAATTAAAAAACATAATTCCTCTGTTCATCAGAACATGTTAAAGTTTTGTATATATTTGGATATATCTATTCACCAAAACGTGTCTCGATATATATAAATTTGGACAAATTTGAGACAGTAATAAGGCTTGATCGTGCAGAATCAGGCCGGATACGAAGATCTACATAGACACGTGGTGAAAAAGATTTGATGATCAGTTGTTCAGATTTCTAAACAATTTAGATTTGTTTTTCCACAATAATATTTTTTGAGGCACCAGATTACTTTACATGTGCTTAAAAAATTAAACCTCTAATATTAATCTGAACGTATGAGATTTAAAAAAAATTACATACAATATTATATATATACAAATATAAATTGATAGGACGTAAACATAGATGGATACACACGTTCTTTAGTAATAAAAGTACATAACATACCCGACAGATCGGTTTCTTTTCAAATTTTGATTCCTAAAACAATTGAACCGGTTCCCGGTCATGTACGAGAATAGACCTACCTGGCTACATGTAGTAAAAAAAGGTACCATGTAAGGTGATATTGATGTTTCAAAATATATTTCCTAAAATATTTTGCGTTATGCAAGAGTCGGAGACTTCTTGTCACTATACCCAAATGACCTTAACGGATCAATTTCTATAGACATAGATGGATACACACGTTCTTTAGTAATAATAGTACATAACATACCCGACAGATCGTTTTCTTGCCAAATTTTGATTCCAAAAACAATTGAACCGGTTCCCCGGACATGTACGAGAATAGACCTACCCGGCTACATGTAGTAAAAAAAAGTACCATGTAAGGAGATATCGATGTTTCAAAATATATTTCCTAAAATAGTTTGTGTTATCTAAGAGTTGGAGACTTCTTGCCACTATACCCAAATGACCTTAACATATCAATTTCTATATGGGAGTCTCAAACTCGGCCGAAACATTCTAATTTGCCGAGGAAGATTTTTGTCTTGAAGAGTTTTCTAAATTTTCTTAAAATGTAACCATGGATATATAAATTGGCTACCAATACAAAGAAATATATAAGTTATGCTCAGGTTCTTTCATACTTTATTTGTGTTTATTACTTTCAATTTAAGGTAATATTTTGTATACAAATCAATTCACCGGTTGGGACTTCGAGTACGCATTCATATTTAGATTATACAATATTTTAGAAGAGTGTCATGTATTTTAAATGGGTATAGAAACTGAGTGGAAGAAAATTCTAGACAGAGCAATAAAATTTCTCATTAATTAGTTATCCTACCTATCAAAAAGGGATAAGTTATTTTCTATTAATTACATCATGAAAAATTACTTTACTATTCTATTTAGAAAATAATTACATGTTAAAGATGATACATATAACATACCTATTTTTCACCCAAACACTACAATGATGCCCTCGTATTTGCGAGGGCCACCTTGCTAGTTTTTCTAAAACCACCATGAATAAAATGAGAACCTCCATCAATCATAAGATATCGGGGTACTCCAAACCAAGGAAAGATAACATCTAAAAGCATTTTTAGAGAGGTCTCACCATCAGCACTTTTTGTGGGTATGGCTTCCATCCATTTAGTAACATAATCAACAACAACAAGTATATGAGTGTTAGCTTCTGAAGAAGGGAAAGGATCCATGAAGTCAAACCCCCAACAATCAAATGGTTCAATAACAAGAGTATAATTCATAGGCATTTCATTGCGTCTAGAGATATTACCAACTCTTTGACATTCATCACAAGACAAAATAAACTTTCTTGCATCTTTAAAGAGAGTTGTCCAATAAAAACCTGACTGTAGAACCTTTTGTGCAGTTCTATCTCCGGCGTGATGTCCTCGATAAGCACTACCATGACACTTACTCAATATCTCTTGGTGTTCATATTCTGGGACACATCTTCGTATAATACCATCCACTCCTTCTTTATATAAATGTGGGTCATCCCAAAAATAATTCCTCAAATCATAAAAGAATTTCCTCCTTTGCTGAGCTGAAAAGGTTGGAGGCAAGTACTTCGAAACGATAAAATTAGCATAATCAGCATACCAAGGACTATCTCGCGAGCTCACCTTTATTACAGCCAATTGTTCATTTGGAAAACTATCATTAACAGGAACAGGATCATAAGAAATATTTTCCAATCTAGACAAATTATCAGCAACAGGATTATCAGCACCTTTCCTATCTACAATATGTAAATCAAATTCTTGCAAAAGAAGCACCCATCTAATAAGCCTTGGCTTAGCATCTTTCTTTTCCATAAGGTACCTAATTGCAGCATGATCAGTATGAACTGTGACTTTTGAATCAACAATATATGGTCTAAACTTGTCACATGCAAAAACTACAGCTAATAACTCTTTTTCAGTTGTAGCATAATTTCTTTGAGAAGCATTTAGAGTCTTACTAGCATAATGAATAACATTCAATTTTTTATTTACTCGCTGTCCAAGAATAGCACCAACAGCAAAATCACTAGCATCACACATAATTTAAAAAGGTAAATTCCAATGAGGAGGTTCAACTACTGGAGCAGTTGTTAAGGCTTTCTTTAGAGTTTCAAAAGCTTCCTTACAATCATCATCAAAAACAAAAGGTACATCTTTTTGAAGAAGATTAGTAAGAGGCTTTGAAATTTTAGAGAAATCTTTAATAAATCTCCTATAAAAACCAGCATGACCAAGAATACTATGAATACCTTTAACATCCCTAGGATAGGGCATCTTCTCAATTGCTTGAACTTTAGCTCTATCAACTTCGATACCTCTCTCAGAAATTTTATGTCCCAATACAATTCCTTCATAACCATAAAGTGGCATTTCTCCCAATTAAGAACAAGGTTAGTTTCTTCACATCTCTGCAAAACTTTATCAAGGTTTCGCAAACAATTATCAAAAGAATTCCCATAGACAGAAAAATCATCCATGAAAACCTCTACAATCTTTTCACAAAAACCATGAAAAATAGCAGACATGCATCTTTGAAAAGTAGCAGGAGCATTACATAAACCAAAAGGCATACGCCTATAAGCATAAGTTCCATAGGGACACGTGAAAGTGGTTTTCTCTTGATCTTTAGCTCTAACAGCAATTTGTGAAAACCCAGAATAACCATCAAGAAAGCAGAAATGAGTATTTTTAGATAACCTTTCTAGCATTTGATCAATAAATGGTAAAGGGTAATGATCTTTCTTAGTAACTTTATTAACCTTTCGAAAATCAATGCACATTCTATACCCTACAACTACTCTTTGAGGGATGAGCTCATCATTTGTTGGAGATATGCCCAAGAGGCAATAATAAAGTGGTTATTATAATATCTTTGTGTTTATGATAAATGTTTATATATCATGCTATAATTGTATTAACCGAAACATTGATACATGTGTGTTATGTAAACAACAAGGAGTCCCTAGTAAGCCTCTTGTATAACTAGCTTGTTGATTAATAGATGATCATGGTTTCGTGATCATGAACATTGGATGTTATTAATAACAAGGTTATGTCATTATTTGAATGATATAATGGACACACACCCAAATGAGCGTAGCATAAGATCAAGTCATTAAGTTCACTTGCTATAATCTTTCAATACATAGTTGTCTTAATCCTTCGACCATGAGATCATGTAAATCACTTACACCGAAAGGGTACTTTGATTACATCAAACGTCATTGCGTAAATGGGTGACAATAAAGATGGGATTAAGTATTTGGAAAGTGTGAGTTGAGGCATATGGATCAACAGTGGGATTTGTCCATCCTGATGACGGATAGATATACTCTGGGCCCTCTCGGTGGAATGTCATCTGATTAGCTTGCAAGCATATGAATAGTTCATAAGAGATGACATACCACGGTACGAGTAAAGAGTACTTGTCGGTAACGAGGTTGAACAAGGTATGGAGATACCGATGATCAAACCTCGGACAAGTAAAATATCGCGAGACAAAGGGAATTGGCATCGTATGTAAATGGTTTAATCGATCACTAAGTCATCGTTGAATATGTGGGAGCCATTATGGATCTCCAGATCCCGCTATTGGTTATTGCTCGGAGAGGAGTCTCGACCATGTCTGCATAGTTCACGAACCGTAGGGTGACGCGCTTAAGGTTCGATGTCGCATAAGTAGATTTGAATATGGTATGGAGACGAAGTTTGTTCGGAGTCTCGGATGTGATCCAGGATGTCACGAGGAGGTCCGGAATAGTCCGGAGAATAAGATTCATATAAGGAAGTTGATTTCTGGGTTTTCGGAAATGTTCGGGATTATTCCGGTGTTGACTGGAAGGTTCTATAAGGTTCCGGAAGGGTCCACCATGGGGCCCACGACCCGGGAGGCCCACCGTGGGCCGAGGGGATGCTCCCTGGCCTAATGGGCCAGGGGCACTTGGCCCCCAAGGCCCAGGCCGGCCATACCCCCTAGGGTTTCCTGGGGGGGATCAACTTGGGGGAGGGGAAAGCCCCTCTCCCCCCTTGGCCGCCGCCCCCCCAACCCTAGATGGGAAGGGGGCCACCCTGGCCGGCCAGCCCCCTATATAAAGAGGGGAGGGGGTGGCCGGCCACACCATCCCCCCATTGCCTCCTCCTCTGGCCGCCTCTCCCTCCACCATACGCTGTCCGGGCTTAGGCGAAGCCCTGCAGTTTTCTTCCTCCACCACCACCACCACGCCGTCGTGCTGCTGGACATTGGAGGAGATCTACCACACCTCCGCTGCCCGCTGGAACGGGAGAGGAAGGAGCTTCATCGACACCGTACGCGCGACCGAGTACGGAAGTGCTGCCGGATTGCAGCACCGGGGACGATCGTCTACACCAACAACGAGATTAATCTCGTAGGCTTTGGAATCTTCGAGGGTTAGTCTCATCTCCTTCTCGTTGCTTAGATCTAGTAGATTGGATCTTGGGTGTTCCATAGATTAGATCTGTTGGTTTTATTCGCTTTGCGGTAGGAATTTTTTTGTTTTCTATGCAACGAACCCCATCAGTGGTATCAGAGCCACGTCTATGCATAGATCTGTTGCACGAGTAGAACACAATGGTTTGTGGGCGGTGATGCTTTTGTTGCTTTAGTTTGTGTACTTTGCTTCTTGCGGGATGGTGGGATGAAGCGGCCCGGGCTAACTTTACATGACCGCGTCTCATGAGACTTGCTCCACGCTTGACATGCAACTTGTATTGCATAAGTGGCTTTGCGGGTGTCTGTCTCTCCCACCATAGTGAAGATTGTAATTTGCACTTCTATTGTCAACACTAGTATCACCGTTGTGGTTCATGTTCGTAGGTAGATTGGATCTTACTCGAAAACCCTAAACCACGTAAAAGATGCAAACCAAATTAGAGGCGTCTAACTTGTTTTTGCAGGGTTTGGTGATGTGATATGGCCATAATGTGATGATGATTATATTTGATGTATGAGATGTTCATTGTTGTATTATGGCAACCGGCAGGAGCCTAATGGTTGTCTTTAATTTTTGTTAAAGACCTGCGTGTCTATTCATCATGTAATAGCTTTATTTCAAGTAGTTGTTATAGTAGCTATAAGTGATGGACAACCATGAAGCGGCGCCACTGACCTTGATGCCATGCTGGTGATGATGGAGATCATGTCCGTGCTTTGGAGATGGAGATCAAAAGCACAAGAAGAAAAGGCCATATCATATCACACATTATGAATTGCATGTGATGTTAATCCTTTTTGCATCTTATTTTGCTTAGATCGCGACGGTAGCATTATAAGATGATCCCTCTCACTAAATATCAAGATAATAAAGTGTTCATCCTTAGTATGCACCGTTGCTAAGACTTGTCGTTTCGAAGCATCTCGTGATGATCGGGTGTGATAGACTCTACATGTGCATACAACGGGTGCAAGCCAGATTTGCACACGCGGATACTAAGGTTGCCTTGACGAGCCTAGCATGTACAGACATGGTCTCGGAACACGGGATACCGAAAGGTAGAGCATGAGTCATATGAATGATATGATGAACACTTTAAGTGTTCGCCTTTGAAGCTACATCTTTTCTCGTGAAGATCGGACTTGGTGTAGTGGGTGGTTCGTGTAATCACTAAGACAATGCGAGGGATGTTTTTTTGAGTGGGAGTTCACCTAGTTAATTTAAGAATTAAAATTAAACTCATTTTATCATAAACTTAGTCTAAACTCTTTGCAAATATGTTGTAGATCATGGCGCCCCCTCCATCAATTTTAATCAGTTCCTAGAGAAAGAAAAGCTTAAGGGCAATGGTAGCAACTTCACTGACTGGTCCCGTCATGTGAGGATTTTCCTCACTGGCGTGAGCATGCAATATGTGCTCGAAGCACCGCTAGGTCCCCCACCACCTCCTGCAGTGTCCGAGGACATAAAGAATGTTTATGAGACTCGGGTAACTCGGTACTCCGAAATTCAGTGTGCCATCTTGTGCAGTTTAGAGGCAGAGCTCCAAAAGCGTTTTGAGCACCACGACCCATGTGAGATGATGCGTGAGCTCAAACTTATCTTTGAGACTCATGCAGCCGTGGAGAGCTATGAGGCCTCGAAACAGTTCTTTAACTGCATGATGGAAGAGGGCAGCTCCGTTAGTGAGCACATGTTCGCCATGTCCGGACATGCGAAGAAGCTCAGTGACTTGGGGATTGTGATCCCTAACAAGCTGGGTATTCATCGTGTCCTCCAATCACTGCCACCAAGTTACAAGAACTTCGTGATGAACTACAACATGCAGAACATGAACAAAGAGTTACCTGAACTCTTCTCCATGCTGAAGTCTGCTGAAGTAGAAATAAAGAAGGAGAACCAAGTGTTGATGGTCAACAAGACCACCAGTTTCAAGAAGCAGGGCAAGCCTAACAAGGGCAACTTCAAGAAGGGCGGCAAGAAAGTTGCAGCGCCTCCTGAGAAGCCTAAGGCTGGTCCTAAGCCTGAGACTGTGTGCTACTACTGCCAGGGGAAGGGGCACTGGAAGCGGAATTGCACCAAATACTTGGCCGATCTGAAGAGCGGCCACGTCAAGAAGAAAGGTATATTTGATATACATGTTATAGATGTCTATCTTACTGGTTCTCGTAGTAGTGCCTGGGTATTTGATACTGGTTCGGTTGCTCACATTTGTAACTCGAAACAGGAACTGCGGAATAAACGAAGCCTGGCAAGGGACGAGGTGACGATGCGCGTTGGAAATGGATCCAAGGTCGATGTGATCGTCGGCACGCTCCCCTACATCTACCTTCGGGATTAGTTTTAAACCTTAATAATTGTTATTTGGTACCTGCGTTGAGCATGAACATTATATCTGGATCTTGTTTGATGCAAGACGGTTATTCGTTTAAGTCTGAGAATAATGGTTGTTCGATTTATATGAGTAATGTCTTTTATGGCCATGCACCTGAGATGAATGGTTTATTCTTGTTAAATCTCGATAGTAGTGATACACATGTTCATAACATTGATGCTAAGCGAATTAAATTGAATGATAATTCTACTTATATGTGGCACTGTCGTCTTGGTCATATTGGAGTGAAGCGCATGAAGAAACTCCATTCCGATGGACTTCTTGAGTCACTTGACTTTGAGTCACTTGACAGATGCGAAGCATGTCTGATGGGAAAAATGACTAAGACTCCATTTTCTGGCACAATGGAGCGAGCTACAGACTTATTGGAAATCATACATACCGATGTGTGCGGACCAATGAGTGTAGCATCGCGCGGTGGTTATCGTTATGTTCTAACCTTCACGGATGATCTGAGTAGATATGGGTATATTTACTTTATGAAACACAAGTCCGAGACTTTTGAGAAGTTCAAGGAATTCCAAAGTGAAGTAGAAAATCAACGTAACAAGAAGATTAAGTTTCTGCGTTCTGATCGCGGAGGCGAATATCTGAGTTATGAGTTTGGCATGCATTTAAAGAAATGCGGAATACTTTCACAGTTGACACCGCCGGGAACACCACAGCGCAATGGTGTGTCCGAACGTCGTAATCGAACTCTCTTAGATATGGTTCGTTCTATGATGTCTCTTACCGATTTGCCATTATCGTTTTGGGGTTATGCTTTAGAGACAGCCGCATTCACTTTAAATAGGGCACCATCTAAATCCGTTGAAACGACACCGTATGAATTATGGTTTGGGAAGAAACCTAAGCTGTCGTTCCTTAAAGTTTGGGGTTGCGATGCTTATGTAAAGAAGTTACAACCTGACAAGCTAGAACCCAAAGCGGAGAAATGCGTCTTCATAGGATACCCTAAAGAAACAATTGGGTATACTTTCTATCACAGATCCGAAGGCAAAATCTTTGTTGCCAAGAACGGATCCTTTCTTGAGAAGGAGTTTCTCACTAAAGAAGTGACTGGAAGAAAAGTAGAACTCGACGAGGTTGATGAACCTTCTCTCATAGATCAGAGTAGCGCAGTGCCGGAAGAAATTCCTGTGCAGCCTGCACCGATAGGAGAGGAAGCAAATGATGATGATCATGAAACTTCGAACGAGGAAGCTACTGAACCTCGCAGATCGACGAGGGAACGTACCACTCCTGATTGGTATGATCCCTGTCTAAATGTCATGATTGTGGACGACAATGATGAGGACCCTGCGACGTATGAAGAAGTGATGATGAGCCCAGATTCCAACAAATGGCAAGAAGCCATGAAATCCGAAATGGGATCCATGTATGATAACAAAGTATGGACTTTGGTAGAATTACCTGATAGCCGCAAGGCTGTCGAGAATAAATGGATCTTCAAGAGAAAAACAGATGCTGATGGTAATATTACTGTCTATAAAGCTCGACTTGTCGCAAAGGGTTTCCGACAAATTCAAGGAGTTGACTACGATGAGACTTTCTCACCTGTAGCGAAGCTAAAGTCTGTGAGGATTTTGTTAGCAATAGCTGCATTTTTCGATTATGAGATTTGGCAGATGGATGTCAAAACGGCGTTCCTTAATGGAGACATTGAGGAAGAGTTGTATATGGTACAACCCAAAGGTTTTGTCGATCCTAAAAATGCTGACAAGGTATGCAAACTTCAGCGTTCCATTTATGGACTGAAGCAAGCATCCCGGAGTTGGAACCTACGCTTTGATAGAGTGATCAAAGACTTTGGTTTTATACGGACTCATGGTGAGGCCTGTATTTACAAGAAAGTGAGTGGGAGCTCTGTAGCGTTCCTGATATTATATGTAGATGACATATTATTGATTGGGAATGATATAGAACTATTAAGAAGCATTAAAGGTTATTTGAATAAGTCTTTTTCAATGAAAGACCTTGGTGAAGCAGCATACATTTTAGGCATCAAGATTTATAGAGATAGATCAAGACGCCTAATAGGCCTTTCACAAAGTACATATCTGGACAAGATTCTAAAGAAGTTTAGAATGGATGAAAGCAAGAAAGGGTTCTTGCCTATGTTGCCAGGTAAGGTCTTGAGTAAGACTCAAGGTCCGGCTACGGCAGATGAAAGAGAAAGGATGAGCAAGATCCCCTATGCTTCGGCAGTAGGCTCTATCATGTACGCCATGCTGTGTACTAGACCGGATATCGCACATGCTGTTAGTTTGACCAGCAGATATCAAAGTGATCCAGGGATGGAACACTGGACAGCGGTCAAGAATATCCTGAAGTACTTGAAAAGGACTAAGGATATGTTTCTTTGTTATGGCGGTGACCAAGAGCTCGTTGTAACCAGTTACACCGATGCAAGTTGGAACACCGACCCTGATGACTCTAAGTCTCAGTCTGGGTACGTGTTTATATTGAATGGTGCGGCAGTAAGCTGGAGCAGTTCCAAGCAATGCACGGTGGCGAAATCTTCAACAGAATCTGAATATATAGCGGCTTCAGAGGCTTCATCGGAAGCGGTATGGATGAAGAGGTTCATTGTTGAGCTTGGTGTGGTTCCTAGTGCATTGGACCCGCTAGTCATTTATTGTGACAACACGGGTGCCATCGCCAATGCAAAGGAACCAAGGTCACACAAGAAGCTGAAGCATATCAAGCTGCGTTTTCATTCGATTCGCGAGTACATCGAAGATGGTGAAGTAGAGATTTGCAAAGTACACACGGATCTGAATGTTGCAGATCCGTTGACTAAAGCTCTCCCAAGGGCAAAGCATGACCAACACCAGAATGCCATGGGTGTTAGGTACCTTACAATGTAATCTAGATTATTGACTCTAATGCAAGTGGGAGACTGTTGGAGATATGCACAAGAGGCAATAATAAAGTGGTTATTATAATATCTTTGTGTTTATGATAAATTTTTATATATCATGCTATAATTGTATTAACCGAAACATTGATACATGTGTGTTATGTAAACAACAAGGAGTCCCTAGTAAGCCTCTTGTATAACTAGCTTGTTGATTAATAGATGATCATGGTTTCGTGATCATGAACATTGGATGTTATTAATAACAAGGTTATGTCATTAATTGAATGATATAATGGACACACACACAAATGAGCGTAGCATAAGATCAAGTCATTAAGTTCATTTGCTATAAGCTTTCAATACATAGTTGTCTTAATCCTTCGACCATGAGATCATGTAAATCACTTACACCGAAAGGGTACTTTGATTACATCAAACGTCATTGCGTAAATGGGTGACAATAAAGATGGGATTAAGTATTTGGAAAGTGTGAGTTGAGGCATATGGATCAACAGTGGGATTTGTCCATCCGATGACGGATAGATATACTCTGGGCCCTCTCGGTGGAATGTCATCTGATTAGCTTGCAAGCATATGAATAGTTCATAAGAGATCACATACCACGGTACGAGTAAAGAGTACTTGTCGGTAACAAGGTTGAACAAGGTATGGAGATACCGATGATCAAACCTCGGACAAGTAAAATATCGCGAGACAAAGGGAATTGGCATCGTATGTAAATGGTTCAATCGATCACTAAGTCATCGTTGAATATGTGGGAGCCATTATGGATCTCCAGATCCCGCTATTGGTTATTGCTCGGAGAGGAGTCTCGACCATGTCTGCATAGTTCACGAACCGTAGGGTGACGCGCTTAAGGTTCGATGTCGCATAAGTAGATTTGAATATGGTATGGAGACGAAGTTTGTTCGGAGTCTCGGATGTGATCCAGGATGTCACGAGGAGGTCCGGAATAGTCCGGAGAATAAGATTCATATAAGGGAAGTTGATTTCTGGGTTTTCGGAAATGTTCGGGATTATTCCGGTGTTGACTGGAAGGTTCTAGAAGGTTCCGGAAGGGTCCACCATGGGGCCCACGACCCGGGAGGCCCACCGTGGGCCGAGGGGATGCTCCCTGGCCTAATGGGCCAGGGGCACTTGGCCCCCAAGGCCCAGGCCGGCCATACCCCCTAGGGTTTCCTGGGGGGGATCAACTTGGGGGAGGGGAAAGCCCCTCTCCCCCCTTGGCCGCCGCCCCCCCAACCCTAGATGGGAAGGGGGGCCACCTTGGCCGGCCAGCCCCCTATATAAAGAGGGGAGGGGGTGGCCGGCCACACCATCCCCCCATTGCCTCCTCCTCTGGCCGCCTCTCCCTCCACCATACGCTGTCCGGGCTTAGGCGAAGCCCTGCAGTTTTCTTCCTCCACCACCACCACCACGCCGTCGTGCTGCTGGACATTGGAGGAGATCTACCACACCTCCGCTGCCCGCTGGAACGGGAGAGGAAGGAGCTTCATCGACACCGTACGCGCGACCGAGTACGGAAGTGCTGCCGGATTGCAGCACCGGGGACGATCATCTACACCAACAACGAGATTAATCTCGTAGGCTTTGGAATCTTCGAGGGTTAGTCTCATCTCCATCTCGTTGCTTAGATCTAGTAGATTGGATCTTGGGTGTTCCATAGATTAGATCTGTTGGTTTTATTCGCTTTGCGGTAGGAAAATTTTTGTTTTCTATGCAACGAACCCCATCATCATTATCATTAGGTACAACAGTTATTCCTCCTTTCTTAGGAACACAATGTACATGACTAACCCATCTACTATCAGCAATAGGATATATAATACCAGCTTCAAGAAGTTTCAATACCTCATTCCTTACCACATCCTTCATCTTAGGAATTAGACGACGCTGATGTTCAACAACAGGTTTTGCATCATCTTCCATGTTGATGGCATGTTGGCAAATAGAGGGAGAAATCCCCTTCAAGTCATCAAGAGTGTAGCCAATAGCTCCTCGGTGTTTCTTCAATATTTCCAATAATCTTTCTTCCTCAAAGTCTGAAAGTTTAGCACTAATAATAACAGGATATGTTTTCTTATCATCAATATAAGCATACTTAAGATTATCAGGTAATGGTTTCAAATCAAAAACAGGATCTTCCTTTGGTGGTGGTGTTGTACCTAGATCTTCAACCGGTAAGTCATGTTTAAGAATAGGTTGACGAAGGAAAATTTCATCAAGCTCATTCCTTTCTTCCCTAAAGACTTCACTCTCATGATCCTCCAAATATTGCTGCAAAGGATTAGTAGGAGCAAGAGCAATAGATGCAAGCTGTTCAACTCTAAAGTCATCATTAGGCAATTCAGCTTCATAAGGAGTTTTGGCAAATTTAGAGAAATTAAACTCATAAGATTCACCAGCAAATTTAGTCACAATTTTCTCTTTCTTGCAATCTATAATAGCTCCACAAGTATTTAGAAAAGGTCTACCAAAAATGATAGGACAAGTCTTACTAGCAGCAGAACCAAGTACCAAAAAGTCAGCAGGATATTTAATCTTACCACATAGAACTTCTACATCTCAACAATACCAATAGGAGAGATAGTTTCTCTATTAGATATCCATCCATATATTCTGTCAAGTTTGGCCTCCAAAGCAGAGTTTGTAAACAGAGCAAGTTTCCCTTAAGTGGATCACCCAAGGTTTATCGAACTCAGGGAGGTAGAGGTCAAAGATATTCCTCTCAAGCAACCCTGCAATTAAGATACAAGAAGTCTCTTGTGTCCCCAACATACCTAATACACTTGTCAGATGTATAGGTGCACTAGTTCGGCGAAGAGATATTAAAACGCAGATGGTATAGATGGTGGTAAACGGTAATTGCGATTTGAAGTAAATATTGCAGGAAGTAAAGATGCAGTAAAACAGTAAATAAGCGATGTTTGCAGTATTTGGAAACAAGGCCTAGGGATCATACTTTCACTAGTGGACACTCTCAACATTGATCACATAATAAATAAATAACTTCTCCTCACTTGTGCTACTTTCAAACACTCTCTTGTTAGATAACAAACACCATTCATTGTGTAGGGCTACAAGAGCACACCTCAAGCCGGAGTAAACAAGCTCCACAACATCCGGAGTTCATATTAAAGTAACCTCTAGAGTGCATAATAGACCGTTGCAATTTAGACCGAGTACTAACATAGCATACACACTGTCACCAATAGCTATGAAAGGGGGAATAGATCACATCAATACTATCATCGTAATAGTTAACTTCATAATCTAAAAGAGATTACAATCATATCCAACGCCAAGTACTACATGATGCACACACTGTCACCTTTACATCATGGAGGAGGAATAGACTACTTTAATAACATCACTCGAGTAACACATAGATTAATAGTGATACAAAGCTCATGATAACATAAAGATCACACTATGGGAGAGAGAGATGAACCACATAGCTACCGGTAGAGCCCTCAGCCTCGGGGGAGAACTACTCCCTCCTCATCATGGGACACAGCAACGGCGATGAAGATGGCGGTGGTGTCAATGGAGATGGATTCCGGGGCAATTCCCCGTCCGACGGCGTGCTGCGAGAACTTCGTCCCAACTTGGCCGCGATGGCGGCGGCTGCGTAACTTTTCTCGTCTCGTGTCTGGATTATTTAGGGTTTTCGCGACGGATAGAATATATAGGCGGAAGGGCGGCCTCGGAGGAGCCAGGGGGTGCCCACACCACATGGCGGCGCGGCCAGGGGTGGGCCCGCCCTATGGTGTGGGTCCCCTGCTGGCCGCCTCCGACTCTCCTTCGATGTTCTGGAACCCTCCGAGGAAAATAGGAAGTTTGGCTTTTGTTTTGTCCAATTCCGAGAATATTTCCTGTGTAAGATTTCTGAAACCAAAAACAGCAGAAAACAGGAACTGGCGCTTCGGCATCTTGTTAATAGGTTAGTTCCAGAAAATGCATAAAAATGATATAAAGTGTGAACAAAACATGTAGGTATTGTCATAATATAAGCATGGAACATCAGAAATTATAGATACGTTGGAGACATATCAAGCATCCCCAAGCTTAGTTCCTACTCGCCCTCGAGTAGGTAAACGATAAAAACAATAATTTCTGAAGTGACATGCTACCAACATAATCTTGATCAACATTATTGTAAAGCATATGAGATGAATGAAGTGATTCAAAGCAATGGTTTGCTAACAAAAAGATAATGACTAAACAACTGAATCATATAGCAAAAACTTTTCATGAATAGTACTTTCAAGACAAGCATCAAAAAGACTTGCATAAGAGCTAACTCGTAAAGCAATAGATTCAAAGTAAGAGGTTTCGAAGCAACACAAAGGAAGATTAAGTTTCAGCAATTACTTTCAACTTGTAACATGGATATCTCATGGATAATTGTCAACATAAAGTAATATAACAAGTGCAATAAGTAAACATGTAAGAATCACACACAGTTGACACAAGTGTTTGCTTCTAAGATAGAAAGAAGTAGGTAAACTGACTCAACATAAAGTAAAAGAAAGGCCCTTCGCAGAGGGAAGCAGGGATTACTCATGTGCTAGAGCTTTTTATTTTGAAAACATGGAAACAATTTTGTCAACGGTAGTAATAATTCATATGTGTTATGCATAAAACCTCCTATAAGTTGCAAACCTCATGCATCGAATACCAATAGTGCCCACCTTGTCCTAATTAGCTCGGATTTCCATGGATTATCATTGCATTACATATGTTTCAACCAAGTGTCACAAAGGGGTACCTCTATGCCACCTGTACAAAGGTCCAAGGAGATAAATCGCATTTGATTTCTCGATTTTGATAGATCTCAACTTGAGGACATCCATACCGGGACAACATAGAAAACAGATAATGGACTCCTCTTTTTAATGCTTAAAGCATTCAACAACAATAATATTCTCATAAGAGATTCTGAGGATTAATGTCCAAGCTGAAACTTCCACCATGATACATGGCTTTGGTTGGCGGCCCAATGTTCTTCTCTAACAATATGCATACTCAAACCATTTAATCATGAGAAATCTCCCTTACTTCAGACAAGACGAACATGCATAGCAACTCACATGATATTCAACAAAGTAAAAAGTTGATGGCGTCCCCAGAAACATGGTTACCGCTCAACAAGCAACTTATAAGAACTAAGATACATAGCAACATATTCATCACCACAATAGTTTTTAAGCCACTTTCCCATGAGCTATGTATTGCAAAGAAAAGGAATGAAATTTTAAAGGTAGCACGCAAGCAATTTACTTTGGAATGGCAGAAAAATACCACATATAGGTAGTTATGGTGGACACAAATGGCATGGGTTTTGGCTCAAGGTTTTTGGATGCACGAGAAGCATTTCCTCTCAGTACAAGGCTTTGGCTAGCAAGGTTGTTTGAAGCAAATACAAGTATGAACCGGTACAGCAAAAACTTACACAAGAACATATTGCAAGCATTATAAGACTCTACAATGTCTTCCTTGTTGTTCAAACACTTTTACCAGAAAATATCTAGACCTTAGAGAGACCAATCATGCAAACCAAATTTCAACAAGCTCTATGATAGTTCCCCACTAATAGATTTAAACTACATGATGCAAGAGCTTAAACAGGATCTATGAGAGCTCAAAACAATTGCCAAGTATCAAATTATTCAAGACAATATACCAATTACCACATGAAGCATTTTCTGTTTCCAACCAAATAATAATAAGTGAAGCGATCAACTTTCGCCATTGAACATTAAAAGTAAAAACGAAGAACACTAGTGTTCATATGAAAAAGCGGAGCGTGTCTCTCTCCCACACAAGGATGTTTAGGATCCGATTTTATTCAGAGAATGAAAATAACAAAACGAAAATAAAAGCACACAGACGCTCCAAGTAAAGTACATAAGATGTGACGAAATAAAAATATAGTTTCACTAGAGGTGACCTGATAAGTTGTTGATGAAGAAGGGGATGCCTTGGGCATCCCCAAGCTTAGATGCTTGAGTCTTCTTGAAATATGCAGGGATGAACCACGGGGTCATCCCCAAGCTTAGACTTTTCACTCTTCTTGATCATCCTCCTCTCTTGACCCTTGAAAACTTCTGCCACACCAAACTTCTCATAAACTTCATTAGAGGGGTTAGTGCATAATCAAAAATTCACATGTTCAGCATGGACACAATCATTACCAACACTTCTGGACATTACCCAAGGCTACTGAAATTTAATGGAGCAAAGAAATCCACTCAAACACAGTAAAAGAGGCAATGCGAAATAAAAGGCAGAATCTGTCAAAACAGAACAGTCCGTAAAGACGAATTTTTTTGAGGCACTTAACTTGCTCAGATCAGAAAACTCAAAACTAATGAAAGTTGCGTACATATCTGAGGATCACGCATGAATTTTCACAGATTTTTTTGATTCTTCTACAGAGAGAAAAACGCGAATTCGTGACAGATAAGAAATCTGTTTCTGCGCAGAAATCCAAATCTAGCATCAACTTTCTATTAGAGACTTTACTTGGCACAAAAACGAAATAAACATGATAAGGAGAGGTTGCTACAGTAGTAACAACTTCCAAGACACAACAAAACAGTAGCAAAATAAAAACATGGGTTATCTCCCAAGAAGTGCTTTCTTTATAGCCATTAAGATGGGCTCAGTAATTTTAATGATGCTCTCATGAAAATAGAAAATGAAGCAAAAGAAGCATCAAGAAGAAAATTCAAAATACATTTAAGCCTAACCCACTTCCTATGCATTGGAATCTTGTACACAAATAAATTCATGAAGAACAAAGTGACAAGCATAGGAAGATAAAACATGAGTAACTTCAAAATTTTCAGCATGTAGAGAGGTGTTTTAGTACCATGAAAATTTCTACAACCATATTTTCCTCTCTCATAATAATTTCCAGTAGCATCATGAACAAACTCAATAATATAACTATCACATAAAGCATTCTTATCCACATGCATAAAAGTATCATTACTCTCCACATAAGCATAATCAATTTTATTAGTAATAGTGGGAGTAAAACTATCACATCCATCATTATAATCATCATAAATTGGAGGCATAGAATAATCATAATGAATTTTATCCTCAATAGTAGATGGACTGAAAATATCATATTCATCATTGCAAACATCATATATAGGAGGCATATCATAATCAACATAAACTTTCTCTTCCATACCCGGAGGACTAAAGAGATCATTTTCATCAAAACCAACCTCCCCAAGCTTAAATTCTTCCATAGCATTAGCAATAATAGTGTTCAAAGAGTTCATGCTAAAAACATTGCTACAACTATTTTGCAAACAAAGTTCCATGGGTTTTTAATTTTCTCTTCAAACACCTCATGTCCTAACTCAAGATAAATACTATAAAGATCTCTAATTTTTTTGTTGTTTTCCATTAAGCCTAACTAGTGAAAATAAAAACAAGAGACAAAAAGATAAAATTGCAGAATCTAAAGGAGATAGCTTCGAGCACTCACACACCGGCAACAGTGCTAGGAAATAGCTTAGTAGTCGGAGGATGTGAATACCTTTTACCTTACCTCCCCGGCAACGGCGCCAGAAAATAGCTTGATGTCTACGCACGCTTCTATTCCTGTAGACAGTGTTGGGCCTCCAAGAGCAGAGGTTTGTAGAACAGCAGCAAGTTTCCCTTAAGTGGATCACCCAAGGTTTATCGAACTCAGGGAGGTAGAGGTCAAAGATATTCCTCTCAAGCAACCCTGCAATTAAGATACAAGAAGTCTCTTGTGTCCCCAACACACCTAATACACTTGTCGAGATGTATAGGTGCACTAGTTCGGCGAAGAGATATTAAAACGCAGATGGTATAGATGGTGGTAAACGGTAATTGCGATTTGAAGTAAATATTGCGGGAAGTAAAGATGCAGTAAAACAGTAAATAAGCGATGTTTGCAGTATTTGGAAACAAAGCCTAGGGATCATACTTTCACTAGAGGACACTCTCAGCACTGATCACATAATAAATAAATAACTTCTCCTTACTTGTGCTACTTTCAAACACTCTCTTGTTAGATAACAAACACCATTCATTGTGTAGGGCTACAAGAGCACACCTCAAGCCGGAGTAAACAAGCTCCACAACATATTAAAGAAACCTCTAGAGTGCATAATAGACCATAGCATACACACTGTCAACATTAGCTATGAAAGGGGGAATAGATCACATCAATACTCTCATAGTAATAGTTAACTTCATAATCTACAAGAGATTACAATCATATCCTACGCCAAGTACTACATGATGCACACACTGTCACCTTTACATCATGGAGGAGGAATAGACTACTTTAATAACATCACTAGAGTAACACATAGATTAATAGTGATACAAAGCTCATGATCACATAAAGATCACACCATGGGAGAGAGAGATGAACCACATAGCTACCGGTAGAGCCCTCAGCCTCGGGGGAGAACTACTCCCTCCTCATCATGGGAGACAACAACGGCGATGAAGATGGCGGTGGTGTCGATGGAGATGGATTTCGGGGGCAATTCCCCGTCCCGGCGGCGTGCCGGAATAGAGACTTATGTCCCCCGAACTTGGCTTCGCGATGGCGGTGGCTGCGTAAATTTTCTCGTCTCGTGGCTGGATTATTTATGGTTTTCGTGACGGAGAGAATATATAGGCGGAAGGGCGGCCTCGGAGGAGCCAGGGGGTGCCCACACCACATGGCGGCGCGGCCAGGGGTGGGCCCGTGCCCCCCTATGGTGTGGGTCCCCTGCTGGCCGCCTCCGACTCTCCTTCGATGTTCTGGAACCCTCCGAGGAAAATAGGAAGTTTGGCTTTTGTTTCGTCCAATTCCGAGAATATTTCCTGTGTAAGATTTCTGAAACCAAAACAGAAACAGAACTGGCGCTTTGGCATCTTGTTAATAGGTTAGTTCCAGAAAATGCATAAAAATGATATAAAGTGTGAACAAAACATGTAGGTATTGTCATAATATAAGCATGGAACATCAGAAATTATAGATACGTTGGAGACGTATCAGCTAGCCGAATAACCACATCAATTTCTTCAAGTTCACAAGAACCAATTTCATGCATGATTTCCCTGTAAAGCTCATAAGGAATGGCACTAGAACTTGCACCAATATCACATAAACCATAATAACAATGATCACCAATTCTAACAGAGAGCATAGGAACACTGGCTTTCCTAGACTTACTAGGATGTGAAACAATATTAGAAGCATCTTCACAGAAAATGATGTGACCATCTTCTACATTTTCAGTCACAAGGTCTTTAACTATTGCAACAGCAGGTTCAACATTTATTTGCTCCTCGGGTTCTATAGGTTTCTTTGCACTTTTATTAACCACACTAGTTATAACAGAATACTCCTTCATTTTAGCAGGGAAAGGAGTTTTTTCAATATAAGCTTCAGGAAGAATATGATCAACAGTTTTAACTTCAATACATTTACCTATAGGTGAATCAGTTTTATCTTTGTAAGGTTCATGATACTTATCAAAATTCTTCCTAGGAAATTCAAAATGAGAGGCAAAAGCTTTATAAAAATTTGCAACAACTTGAGAGTCAAGACCATAAGTAGCACTCATATTTCGAAATTTATCAGTATCCATAAAAGTTTCAATGCATTCATAATCATAATTTATACCTGACTCTCTACCTTTGTCGTTCTCCCATCCTTCAGTATTCTCTTGGATCCGATCAAGAAGGTCCCATTTAAACTCTTCTTTGTTGCGTGTGAATGATCCAAAACAAGTAGTATCTAGCAAGGTTTTATCTTCAAAAGAAAGTCTTGCATAGAAATTATCAATGATGATATTACCAGGAAGCTCATGAATGGGGCATTTGAGCATTAAAGACTTCAATCTCTCCCATGCTTGGGCAATACTCTCTCCATCATGAGGCCAGAAATTATATATGCGGTTTCGGTCTTTGTGAATTTCACTTGGAGGATAGAATTTAGAATAAAATAGAGGCACAATATCCTTCCAATCAAGAGAATGCCCATCCTTCAGCAGTTTATACCAATGCGCCGCTTTACCAGACAGCGACATAGAGAATAATTTCTTCCTAACTTCATCCATAGAAATACCTGCACACTTGAATAACCCGCATAATTCATGTAAAAACAGTAAATGATCTCCAGGATGAACAGTTCCATCCCCTTCATAGCGGTTATCCACAACACGTTCAATAATTTTCATAGGTATTTTATACGGAATTACTTCCTCACCTGGCGCCTCATCCACTACCTTTGCAGTAGTAGTAGATTTCCCAAATAGGAATTCAAGAGAAGATCTCTCCATAATGAATTATAGCAGCAGGCAGAAATAAAAACAGCACGTACAGTAAAAGTTTTCCTTACCAATTCCACTTACCAATAGCGCTTCACTCCCCGGCAACGGCGCTAGAAAATAGTCTTGATGACCCACAAGTATAGGGGGTGTCGTAGTACTTTCGATAAATAAGAGTGTCGAACGAGGAGCAGAAGGTGTTGACAAGCAGTTTCGATGAAGGATTCACTGTAAATGCTCACATACAAGTTTTCAGGGGGTTTTGATATAGCAGATAAATAAAATACAAGTAAGTAAAATGCGAGAGTAATAATTACAGCGAGTGGCCCAATCCTTTTTAGCACAAAGGACAAGCCGGTTTGTTTACTTATAATGACCAAACGTTCTTGAGGACACACGGGAATTTAGTCTAGTGCTTTCGCTTCATATAGTTGATTAATCTTCATTGTTTTGATAAGTGTTGTGTGGGTGAACCTATGCTAATGCACCGCCCTTTCTAGGACTAATACATACTTGTGATTAAACCCCTTGCAAGCATCCGCAAATACAAGAAAGTAATCAAGATAAATCTAACCACAGCCTTAAACTCTGAGATCCTGCTATCCCTCCTGCATCGATATACCAACGGGGGTTCAGGTTGCTGTCACTCCGGCAACCCCACAATTAGCAAACGAATACAAGATGTATTCCCCTAGGCCCATAAAGGTGAAGTATCATGTAGTCGACGTTCACATGACACCACTAGAAGAATAACACCACAACTTAAATATCAAACCATTAAATATTACTCAACATAGTTCACTACTAACATTTAGACTTCATCCATCATATGGAACATGATCAGAGGTGATATGATGATGGATAACAATCTGAACATAAACCTTGATTCAATGGTTTCACTCAATAGCATCAATAACAAGTAGTAATCAATACCGGGAGAGTTTCCCCTATGAAATACTCAAGATTCAACCCAAGATGTTACAGCGGAGACGAGGTGCAGCGGTGGAGATGACGGTGTCGATGGTGGAGATGATGATGATGATGATCCCAATGAAGTCCAGCTCGATGACGGTGACGATGGCGACGATTTCCCCCTCCGGGAGGGAATTTCGCGGCGGTTTCTGCCCGGAGAGCTCTTTTCTCTCTGGTGTTTTTCCGCCCCGCAGAGGCGGCTGTGTCTATTCTCGATGCCCCCCGTACCTTAGGGTTCTCGGGAGATGAAGTATGCGAAAGGGAGATGGCGGAGGGGGGTCATGGGCCCCCTCCCCACATGGCGGCGCGGCCAGGGTAGGTCCCGCGCCGGCCTATGGGGATGGCCCATTGCGGCCCTCCTCGGCCTCCCCTTTTGGCTAGCTCCGTCATTTGGGAAAATAGGAGCTTCGGTGTATTTTCCGTCAATTGTTGATCTTCAGAAATATTGTATCCTGACGGCGCTTTTTCCAGCAGAATTCTGCTCCGGTGAATAATTCTCCAATAATCATGAAACATGCAAAATAGATGAAATAACATAAGTATCATCTCTACATATGAAATATATCAATGAATAACAGTAAATTATGATATAAAATAGTGATGCAAAATGGACGTATCACCCACCTTTGTCTTCCCCCATCTCCCGTCTTCCATCCATTTCTTCCCCCTCTTCCCGCCATTTCTTCCCGCCTCTGTCTTCCCGCCTCTGTCTTCCCGCCATTTCTTCCCGCCTCTGTCTTCCCGCCTCCTGTCTTCCCGCTCCCATTTTTCCCGCCATTTCTCACTATATATATGTAGCCCGGCTTGGCCAGCATTATCACATCTCTACAATCTCTCATCACTCTCTCATGGCTTCCACCGTACCCACTCTAACCTACCAGCAGGTGGAGGAGCTTTGCGCCTCGAACTACCCTTGCCCACCGGGCTACCGCGTCCCCGCCGGCTGGAGCCTAAGCGCCGGAGGCGTGCCGGTCCCTCCGGTCCCTCAGGGTACTGCGCGCCGGGTGATGACCCACAAGTATAGGGGTGTATCGTAGTACTTTCGATAAATAAGAGTGTCGAACCCAACGAGGAGCAGAAGGTGTTGACAAGCAGTTTCGATGAAGGATTCACTGTAAATGCTCACAGACAAGTATTCAGGGGTTTTGATATAGCAGAAAAATAAAGTACAAGTAAATAAAATGCGAGAGAAATAATTGCAGTGGCCCAATCCTTTTTAGCACAAAGGACAAGCCGGTTTGTTTACTTATAATGACCAAACGTTCTTGAGGACACACGGGGATTTTAGTCTAGTGCTTTCGCTTCCTATAGTTGATTAATTTTCATTGTTTTGATAAGTGTTGTGTGGGTGAACCTATGCTAATGCACCGCCCTTCCTAGGACTAATACATACTTGTGATTATACTCCTTGCAAGCATCCGCAAATACAAGAGAGCTAATCCTAAGATATATACTAACGGGGGTTTAGGTTCTCACACTCCGGCAACCCCACAATTAGCAAACGAATACAAGATGTACTCCCCTAGGCCCATAAAGGTGAAGTATCATGTAGTCGACGTTCACATGACACCACTAGAAGAATAACACCACAACTTAAATATCAAACCATTAAATATTACTCAACATAGTTCACTACTAACATTTCGACTTCACCCATGTCCTCAAGAACTAAACGAACTACTCACGAGACATCATATGGAACATAATCAGAGGTGATATGATGATGAATAACAATCTGAACATAAACCTTGGTTCAATGGTTTCACTCAATAGCATCAATAACAAGTAGTAATCAACACCGGGAGAGTTTCCCCTATCAAACAATCAAGATCCAACCCAAATCGTTACAGTGGTGACGAGGTGCAGCGGTGGAGATGGCGGTGATGATGATGAAGATGATGGTGATGATGATGGAGATGATGTCCAGCTCGATGACGGTGACGATGGCGTCGATTTCCCCCTCCGGGAGGGAATTTCGGATTCCTGCCCGCCGGAGAGCTCTTTTCTCTCTGGTGTTTCTCCGCCCCGCAGAGGCGGCTCTGTCAATTCTCCGTAACTCCCCGTGCCTTAGGTTTTCGGGGAGAAGATGTACGCGAAGGAGAGGAGGCCAGAGGGGGTTGTGGGCCCCCTCCCCACATGGCGGCGCGGCCAGGCCAGGGCCCGCGCCGGCCTATGGGGGCCCATGGCGGCCCTCCCTGCTCCTCCTTCTCCTTCGTCCTCTCTGGAAAAATAGGATTTTTCATATAATTTCCGTCAATTGTTGATCTTCCGAAATATGGTGTCCTGACGGTGCTTTTTCCAGCAGAATCCTGACTCCGGTGAATAATTCTCCAATAATCATGAAACATGCAAAATAGGTGAAATAACATAAGTATCATCTCTAAATATGAAATATATCAATGAATAACAGCAAATTATGATATAAAATAGTGATGCAAAATGGACGTATCAACTCCCCCAAGCTTAGACCTCGCTTGTCCCCAAGCGAAACTGAGCTCAATAAACAAGACCACATGTTTATGGAGTGAAGAGTCGATAAATAAAATACGGACAAGAAGCATCATATTGATTCACACAAGATATTCTAGTAAACATTCTCCTCATATAACTCAACTTGAAATAAGTAAAGAGAAATCACAAATAGAGGTGCATAGGAAATCATAAACGGTTATGGCAAACTTTGTTCTTGGTCAGAGAACTATTAACGGATTGTACTTATCTTCTAAGCAAAGCTTTCATATCAGAATTTATATGGCAGGGCTTTCATCCTTAATCATAACAATCTCCTCATAATCATTGATAACTTTCAAAGTCATATTCATTCAGATAAAATTTGTACTAAACAAGAAAGCATAAAAGGCATGACTAACTAAATCATAGCATAAATGGTTGGTTCACAACAACTCGATTGCTTGCTTAAGATAGAGGGAAATAGGTTTACTGACTCAACATAAAAGTAAAAGATAGGCCCTTCGCAGAGGGAAGCAGGGATTAAATCATGTGCTAGAGCTTTTCAAATTTTGAAATCATATAAAGAGCATAAAATTAAGACTTTGAGCGGTGTTTGTTGTTGTCAACGAATGGTAGTGGGCACTCTAACTCCCTTGCCAAACAGACCTTCCAAGAGCGGCTCCCATGGAGGACGTCATCTCTACCAGCAAGGTAGATCATCCCCCTTCTCTTTTGTTTACACATGTATTTTAGTTTTCTTTATGGATGACACTCCCCCCAATCTTTTCTTTCACAAGCCATGGCTAACCGAATCCTCGGGTGCCTTCCAACATTTCTCAAACCATGGAGGAGTGCCTATTGCAAAATTAAGTTGCTTACTGATAAATCAGGGCAAAACATGTGAAGAGAATTATTAATGAAGGTTATTAATTGGGGCTGGGAACCCCGTTGCCAGCTCTTTTTGCAAAATTATTGGATAAGCGGATGTGCCGCTAGTCCATTGGTGAAAGTCCACCCAACAAGATTGAAAGATAAAACACCACATACTTCCTCATGAGCTATAAAACATTGACACAAATAAGGAGTAATATAGTTTGAATTATTTAAAGGTAGCACATGAAGTATTTACTTGGAGTGGCGCAAAATACCACATAGTAGGTAGTTATGGTGGACACAATTGGCATGGGTTTGGTCTAAGGTTATGGATGCATGAGAAGCATTCCCTCTCAATACAGGTCTTTGGCTAGCAAGGTTTGGTAGCAAGCATAAAGGTTGAGGGAAACAAACAAATATACATGTGATAGAAACAATCATGCATCTTTCTCATAAGCACAAGCAATTTTAACTTCAGAATACTAAACTCATTAGCAGAAAGATAATAAAGCAATATATCTACATGTATTTCCCTTTTCTATTTAAACATCAAAGTATTGTTGCTATTGACCAATGCTAAGTTTGCCAAAACCAAATAGATTTACTTGATGCTCCCAAAGTGATATCAATACTAATGTCAAGAGTGATCATATAATAGAAATTGCAAACTAAAATAAGGTGTGCAAAAAGTAAATGATAAGACTTCTCATTAATATTCCATAACGATAACTCACACCAACGGATACATAGATAACCAACTAAGAGAGATACTTCCACACTGCAAACTATTCTATATGATAACTTCCCTACTCATGATATGACACTACTTGATAGTAAAAGATAAAGATAGTGATGATGTGATACCGCGGCACTCCCCCAAGCTTGGAACAAACCAAGGGGATGCCAATACCGATGATGAATTACTCCTTCGGTGGTGATGGTGGTGGGTTCTTCTCGCGCTTCTTAAAGATCTCCTTCAGCTTCAGCTTCTCAGTTTGGCAGTTCTGCACTAAAACTCGAAGAGATTCGTTGTTATCCAAATGTGGCGGTGGCGACCTTGTGATGGGAATCGAGTAATATTCCAGCATTCTGCGAAGTCGCTGGTTCTCCTCCTGAAGTATCTCCACTTCCCTTCTTAGAGCATGGTATTGATCACAAAACTCATCGGTAACCCGTATTGCTTCCTCCACACAAGGGAAAGAGTTGAGGCTAAGAGCAGGCGGAAGAAGTCCCTGCAAGTTATGAGAAAAAGAACGTCCAGTGTTAACCGATCCCACCAAGATTGGCTTACTCTCCAAAGCTTCCCGCTCTCTTTTTGCTGATCCTATCTTCTTCAATTCCTTATTGACACCTTCATCCATCTCTTCCTCCCAAGGCCCCTTGTCTTTGTTGTTGGAGACCATGGTGCTTCTAGATCAAAACAGATCCTGGCAGAAAACAGCTCGAAACAAAACACGACGAGAAAACGATATACGGACCTCCAGGGGTCCGGGGGATTATATAGCAAATATTTTTACGAAAAAAGGAAAGTTCCAGGCCAAAAACGTGTGGAAACGGGACGCCGAGGGGCTGTCCCCATAGGGCGGCGCGGCCAGGGTGGGGCCCGCGCCGGCCTATGGCGACGGGCCCTCGCGCGTCTCCTCCACTCCGTTTCGATCTCGTAATTTTTCATATTTTCCATAAACAGCAGAAATATTGTTCGGAAAGTTAAACGCGGACTTTTTATTACTAAAATTGTTACCTATTCAAAGTCGGACTCTGCAGAACTGTCAATTTGATCTTTGATGAAAGCTTCCGGAGTCATCACTTGAATAACATCAATATCTTCATTATAAGAATCTCCAGAAATATAATGCTTGAGTCTTTGTCCATTCACTACTTGTGTGGCGTTACCTTCCAAAGAGCTAATTTTTATTGCCCCTGAACGATATACCTCCTCAATAACATATGGTCCTTCCCATTTTGAGAGTAATTTCCCTGCAAAAAATCTGAGACGAGACCGATACAATAGGACTTTATCTCCAACATTAAATTCTCTTTTAATAATTCTTCTATCATGCCACTTCTTAACTTTCTCCTTAAAAAGTTTAGCATTTTCATAAGCTTCACTTCTCCATTCATCTAAAGAACTCAATTGTAGCAACCTCTTCTTACCGGCAAGTTTAAAATCTTTATTAAGTTCTCTTACAGCCCAATAAGCTTTGTGCTCTAATTCTAAAGGTAAATGACAAGCTTTTCCATAAACCATTTTATAAGGAGACATTCCCATAGGATTTTTATAAGCAGTTCTATAAGCCCACAATGCTTCCTTTAACTTACTAGCCCAATTCTTTCTAGATTTATTAACAGTCTTTCCCAAAATAGCTTTAATTTCTCTATTTGATAATTCTACCTGCCCACTAGTTTGGGGATGATAAGCTGAAGCAATTCTATGATTAATACCATATTTGGCAAGAGTTTTTCTAAAACCACCATGAATAAAGTGAGAACCTCCATCAGTCATAATATATCTAGGTACTCCAAATCTAGGAAAAATAACATCTAAAAGCATTTTTATAGAGGTCTCACCATCAGCACTTTTTGTAGGTATAGCTTCTACCCATTTAGTAACATAATCAACAGCGACAAGTATATGAGTGTTACCTTCTGAAGAAGGGAAAGGACCCATGAAGTCAAATCCCCAACAATCAAATGGTTCAATAACAAGAGTATAATTCATAGGCATTTCATTGCGTCTAGAGATATTACCAACTCTTTGACATTCATCACAAGATAAGATAAACTTCCTTGCATCTTTGAAAAGTGTTGGCCAATAAAAACCTGATTGTAGAACCTTTTGTGCGGTTCTATCTCCGGCGTGATGTCCTCCATAAACACTACCATGACATTTGCTCAATATCTCTTGTTGTTCATATTCTGGGACACATCTTCGCATAATACCATCCACTCCTTCTTTATATAAGTGTGGGTCATCCCAAAAATAATGCCTCAAATCATAAAAGAATTTCCTCCTTTGCTGAGCTGAAAAGGTTGGAGGCAAGTACTTGAAACAATAAAGTTAGCATAATCAGCATACCAAGGACTATCTCGCGAGCTCACCTTTATTACAGCCAATTGTTCATTTGGAAAACTATCATTAACAGGAACAGGATCATAAGCAATATTTTCCAATCTAGATAAATTATCAGCAACAGGATTATCAGCACCTTTCCTATCTACAATATGTAAATCAAATTCTTGCAAAAGAAGCACCCATCTAATAAGCCTTGGCTTAGCATCTTTCTTTTCCATAAGGTACCTAATCGCAGCATGATCAGTATGAACTGTAACTTTTGAATCAACAATATAGGATCTAAACTTGTCACATGCAAAAACTACGGCTAATAACTCTTTCTCAGTTGTAGCATAATTTCTTTGAGCAGCATCTAGAGTTTTACTAGCATAATGAATAACATTCAATTTTTTATCTACTCGCTGTCCAAGGACAGCACCTACAGCAAAATCACTAGCATCACACATAATTTCAAAAGGTAAATTCCAATCAGGAGGTTCAACTATAGGAGCAGTTGTTAAGGCTTTCTTTAGAGTTTCAAAGGCTTCCTTACAATCATCATCAAAAACAAAAGGTACATCTTTTTGAAGAAGATTAGTAAGAGGCTTTGAAATTTTAGAGAAATCTTTAATAAACCTCCTATAAAAACCAGCATGACCAAGAATACTACGAATACCTTTAACATCCCTAGGATAGGGCATCTTCTCAATTGCTTCAACTTTAGCTCTATCAACTTCAATACCTCTCTCGGAAATTTTATGTCCCAATACAATTCCTTCATTAACCATAAAGTGGCATTTCTCCCAATTAAGAACAAGGTTAGTTTCTTCACATCTCTGCAAAACTTTATCAAGGTTTCGCAAGCAATTATCAAAAGAATTCCCATAGACAGAAAAATCATCCATGAATACCTCAACAATCTTTTCACAAAAGCCATGAAAAATAGCAGACATGCATCTTTGAAAAGTAGCAGGAGCATTACATAAACCAAAAGGCATACGCCTATAAGCATAAGTTCCATAGGGACAAGTGAAAGTGGTTTTCTCTTGATCTTTAGCTCTAACAGCAATTTGTGAAAACCCAGAATATCCATCAAGAAAGCAGAAATGAGTATTTTTAGACAACCTTTCTAACATTTGATCAATAAAAGGTAAAGGGTAATGATCTTTCTTAGTAACTTTATTAACTTTTCGAAAATCAATGCACATTCTATACCCTACAACTACTCTTTGAGGAATAAGCTCATCATTATCATTAGGCACAACAGTTATTCCTCCTTTCTTAGGAACACAATGCACAGGACTAACCCATCTACTATCAGCAATAGGATATATAATACCTGCTTCAAGAAGTTTTAATACCTCATTTCTTACCACATCCTTCATCTTGGGAATTAGACGACGCTGATGTTCAACAACAGGTTTTGCACCATCTTCTATATTAATGGCATGTTGGCAAATAGCGGGAGAAATCCCCTTCAAGTCATCAAGAGTATAGCCAATAGCTCCTCGGTGTTTCTTCAATATTTCCAATAACCTTTCTTCCTCAATATCTGAAAGCTTAGCACTAATAATAACATGATATGTTTTCTTATCATCAATATAAGCATACTTAAGATTATCAGGTAATGGTTTCAAATCAAATACAGGATCTTCCTTTGGTGGTGGTGTTACACCTAGATCTTCAACAGGCAAGTCATGTTTAAGAATAGGTTGACGAAGGAAAATTTCATCAAGCTCATCCCTTTCTTCCCTAAAAACTTCACTCTCACTATTCTCCAAATGTTGCTGCAAAGGATTATTAGGAGCAAGAGCAATAGATGCACACTGTTCAACTCTAAAATCATCATTAGGCAAATCAGCTTTATAAGGAGTTTTGGCAAATTTAGAGAAGTTAAACTCATAAGATTCACCAGCAAATTTAGTAACAATTTTCTCTTTCTTGCAATCTATAATAGCTCCACAAGTATTTAGAAAAGGTCTACCAAAAATAATAGGACAAGACTTACTAGCAGCAGAACCAAGTACCAAAAAGTCAGCAGGATATTTAATCTTACCACATAGAACTTCAACATCTCGAACAATACCAATGGGAGAGATAGTTTCTCTATTAGCTAGCCAAATAACCACATCAATATCTTCAAGTTCACAAGAACCAATTTCATGCATGATTTCCGTGTAGAGCTCATAAGGAATAGCACTAATACTTGCACCAATATCACATATCCCATAATAGCAATGATCACCAATTCGAACAGAGAGCACAGGAACACTGGCTTTCCTAGACTTATTAGGATGCGAAACAATATTAGAAGCATCTTCACAAAAAATAATATGACCATCTTCTACATTTTCAGTCACAAGATCTTTAACTATTGCAACAACAGGTTCAACCTTTATTTGTTCTTCAGGTTCTATGGGTTTCTTTGCACTTTTATTAACTACACTAGTTATAACAGAATACTCCTTCATTTTAGCAGGGAAAGGAGTTTTTTCAATATAAGCTTCAGGAAGAACATGATCAACAGTTTTAATTTCAATACATTTACCTTTAGGTGAATCAACTTTATCTTTATAAGGTTCATGATACTTATCAAAATTCTTCCTAGGCAATTCAAAATGAGAGGCAAAGGCTTTATAAATATTTGCAACAACTTGAGAGTCAAGACCATATGTAGCACTTATATTACGATATTCATCAGTATCCATAAAAGTTTCAATGCATTCATAATCATAATTTATACCTGACACTCTACCTTTGTCATTCTCCCATCCTTCAGTATTTTCTTGGATTCGATCAAGAAGGTCCCATTTAAACTCTTCTTTATTGCGCGTGAATGATCCAGAACAAGAAGTATCCAGCAAGGTTTTATCTTGAAAAGAAAGTCTTGCATAGAAATTATCAATGATAATATTACCAGGAAGCTCATGAATGGGGCATTTGAGCATTAAAGACTTCAATCTCCCCCACGCTTGGGCAATACTCTCTCCATCATGAGGCCAGAAATTATATATACGGTTGCGGTCTTTGTGAATTTTACTTGGAGGATAGAATTTGGAATAAAATAGAGGCACAATATCCTTCCAATCAAGAGAACGCCCATCCTTCAGCAGTTTATACCAATGCGCCGCTTTACCAGATAGCGACATAACAAATAATTTCTTCCTAACTTCATCCATTGAAATACCTGCACACTTGAATAACCCGCATAATTCATGTAAAAACAGTAAATGATCTCTAGGATGAACAGTTCCATCCCCTTCATAGCGGTTATCCACAACACGTTCAATAATTTTCATAGGTATTTTATATGGTATTACTTCCTCACCTGGCGCCTCATCCACTACCGTTGCAGTAGTAGTAGATTTCCCAAATAGAAATTCAAGGGAGGATCTCTCCATAATGACTTATAGCAGCAAGCAGAAACAAAATCAGCACGTACAGTAAAAGTTTCCTTACCAATTCCACTTACCAATAGCGCTTCACTCCCCGGCAACGGCGCCAGAAAATAGTCTTGATGACCCACAAGTATAGGGGTGTATCGTAGTACTTTCGATAAATAAGAGTGTCGAACCCAACGAGGAGCAGAAGGTGTTGACAAGCAGTTTCGATGAAGGATTCACTGTAAATGCTCACAGACAAGTATTCAGGGGGTTTTGATATAGCAGATAAATAAAGTACAAGTAAATAAAATGCGAAAGAAATAATTGCAGCGAGTGGCCCAATCCTTTTTAGCAGAAAGGACAAGCCGGTTTGTTTACTTATAATGACCAAACATTCTTGAGGACACACGGGGATTTTAGTCTAGTGCTTTCGCTTCCTATAGTTGATTAATCTTCATTGTTTTGATAAGTATTCTGTGGGTGAACCTATGCTAATGCACCGCCCTTCCTAGGACTAATACATACTTGTGATTATACTCCTTGCAAGCATCCGCAAATACTCTGAGATCCTGCTATCCCTCCTGCACCGATATACTAACGGGGGTTTAGGTTGCTGTCACTCCGGCAACCCCACAATTAGCAAACGAATACAAGATGTACTCCCCTAGGCCCATAAAGGTGAAGTATCATGTAGTCGACGTTCACATGACACCACTAGAAGAATAACACCACAACTTAAATATCAAACCATTAAATATTACTCAACATAGTTCACTACTAACATTTCGACTTCACCCATGTCCTCAAGAACTAAACGAACTACTCACGAGACATCATATGGAACATAATCAGAGGTGATATGATGATGAATAACAATCTGAACATAAACCTTGGTTCAATGGTTTCACTCAATAGCATCAATAACAAGTAGTAATCAACACCGGGAGAGTTTCCCCTATCAAACAATCAAGATCCAACCCAAATAGTTACAGCGGTGACGAGGTGCAGCGGTGGAGATGGCGGTGATGATGATGATGATGGTGATGATGATGGAGATGATGTCCAGCTCGATGACGGTGACGATGGCGTCGATTTCCCCCTCCGGGAGGGAATTTCCCCGGATTCCTACCCGCCGGAGAGCTCTTTTCTCTCTGGTGTTTCTCCGCCCCGAGGCGGCTCTGTCAATTCTCCGTAACTCCCCGTGCCTTAGGTTTTCGGGGAGAAGATGTACGCGAAGGAGAGGAGGCCAGAGAGGGCTGTGGCCCCCCTCCCCACATGGCGGCGCGGCCAGGCCAGGGCCCGCGCCGGCCTATGGGGGGGCCATGGCGGCCCTCCTCGGCTCCTCCTTCTGGCTCCCTTCGTCCTCTGGAAAAATAGGATTTTTCATATAATTTCCATCAATTGTTGATCTTCCGAAATATGGTGTCCTGACGGTGCTTTTTCCAGCAGAATCCTGACTCCGGTGAATAATTCTCCAATAATCATGAAACATGCAAAATAGGTGAAATAACATAAGTATCATCTCTAAATATGAAATATATCAATGAATAACATCAAATTATGATATAAAATAGTGATGCAAAATGGACGTATCACCGGGCGGCCATCACGAACCACTACTACCTCGACCTCACGCCGGAGCAGCGGATGAATCCCCGTTGGCATCCCGATAACCAGCATACTTGGGACGCCTTCTTCATCAATCGGCGTGAGAGGGCGCTCGCCAGGTATGAGGAGGACGGTCTGCCTCCTGGGAACTTCCACGAGGCCGGCCGTCGGCTATGGTGGGGCGGCCGGACTCTACAGAGCGTCATGGACTACATCACGGCCGGCGATATCCCCCGCCTGCGCTACCTCTACCAGTCGAGGTTCGAGCCACGCCCGCCGACAGCGACGACAGCGAGCGACGACGACGGCGGCAACTTAGAAGGCGACGACTACCAGTACAACGGCGGCGACTACGAAGACTACGAGTATGCATATTATAGGCCTAGGCAGGAGTATGACTAAATCACTCCAACATTCCAAGATGTACTCCTAGGCCTAGGCATGTCCTTCACATCATTGGCTGTAGTTCAAATTTCATGTATCATCAGTGGTATCTCGAATCATTCTAAAATGGACACCAAACACATCACAGATAATATAATTCACATGATCCATACAAAGTTTGGAACAAATTTTCCTCAACAAAGTTTGGTACAATAAATTATTACACATCATTTCTTCCCTTGTGTCCCTTGCTTACGATTGTGCCGTAACCATGGAGCATCCTCATCATTTAACCTAATGCTTGGGTCAGTGTTCACTTTGAAGGGCGGAATTTCACCAAACTTATTATAATCTTCTGACATGTCTGTCTTGTCCTCCACTCCCACGATGTTTCTTTTCCCTGAAAGAACTATGTGGCGCTTTGGATCATCGCATGATGTACTCGTTTTCTTATCTTTCCTTTTCCTCGGTTTGCTACTGATACGTCTCCAACGTATCGATAATTTCTTATGTTCCATGCTACTTTATTGATGATACCTACATGTTTTATGCACATTATATGTCATATTTATGCATTTTCTGAACTAACCTATTAACAAGATGCCGAAGAGCCAGTTTTTTCTGCTGTTTTGGTTTCAGAAATCCTAGTAAGGAAATATTCTCGGAATTGGACGAAACTTTCGCCCAGGGTCCTATTTTTGCACGAAGCTTCCGAAGACCGAAGAGATAACGAAGTGGGGCCACGAGGCAGCCAGGGGCTAGGGCGGCGCGGCCCAAGCCCTGGCGCCCTACCCCCGGGCACCTCGTGTGGCCCCCGCGTTGACCTTCCGCCTACTTAAAGTCTCCGTCGCGAAACCCCCAGTACCGAGAGCCACGATACGGAAAACCTTCCAGAGACGCCGCCGCCGCATCCCATCTCGGGGGATTCAGGAGATCACCTCCGGCACCCTGCCGGGAGGGGATTCATCTCCCGGAGGACTCTTCATCGCCATGATCGCCTCCGGAGTGATGAGTGAGTAGTTCACCCCTGGACCATGGGTCCATAGCAGTAGCTAGATGGTCGTCTTCTCCTCGTTGTGCTTCATTGTTGGATCTTGTGAGCTGCCTAACATGATCAAGATCATCTATCTGTAATTCTATATGTTGTGTTTGTCGGGATCCGATGGATAGAGAATACTATGTTATGGTGATTATCAATCTATTGTTTATGTGTTGTTTATGATCTTGCATGCTCTCCGTTATTAGTAGAGGCTCTGGCCAAGTTTTTGCTCTTAACTCCAAGAGGGGGTATTTATGCTCGATAGTGGGTTCATGCCTTCATTGACACCTGGGATCGTGACAGTAGGTTCTAAGGTTGTGATGTGCTGTTGCCACTAGGGATAAAACATTGATGCTATGTCTAAGGATGTAGTTGTCGATTACATTACGCACCATACTTAATGCAATTGTCTGTTGCTTAGCAACTTAATACTGAATGGGGTTCGGATGATAACCTGAAGGTGGACTTTTTAGGCATAGATGCAGTTGGATGGCGGTCTATGTACTTTGTCGTAATGCCCAATTAAATCTCACTATATTTATCATATCATGTATATGCATTGTTATGCCTTTCTCTATTTGTCAATTGCCCGACTGTAATTTGTTCACCCAACATGCTTTTATCTTATGGGAGAGACACCTCTAGTGAACTGTGGACCCCGGTCCTATTCTTTACATAGCATACAATCTACTGCAATTGTGTTTTACTGTTTTCTTTGCAAACATCTTCCACTCGATACGTTTAATCCTTTGTTACAGCAAGCCGGTGAGATTGACAACCTCACTGTTTCGTTGGGGCAAAGTACTTGGGTTGTGTTGTGCAGGTTCCGCGTTGGCGCCGGAATCCCTGGTGTTGCGCCGCATCACATTTCGCGACCATCAACCTTCAACGTGCTTCTTGGCTCCTCCTGGTTCGATCAACCTTGGTTTCTTTCTGAGGGAAAACTTGCCACTGTGCGCATCATACCTTCCTCTTGGGGTTCCCAACGGACGTGTACATTTACGCGCATCAAGCCTGTTTTCTGGCGCCGTTGCCGGGGAGATCAAGACACGCTGCAAGGGGAGTCTCCACTTCTCAATCTCTTTACTTTGTTTTTGTCTTGCTTTATTTTATTTACTACTTTGTTTGCTGCACCTAAACAAAACACACAAAAAAATTAGTTGCTAGTTTTACTTTATTTACTGTCTTGCTCTCTATATCAAAAACACAAAAAAATTAGTTACTTGCATTTACTTTATCTAGTTTGTTTTATTTACCGTTGCTAAAATGAATACCCCTGAAAATACTAAGTTGTGTGACTTCACAAATGCAAATAATAATGATTTCCTATGCACACCTATTGCTCCACCTGCTACTACAGCAGAATTCTTTGAAATTAAACCTGCTTTACTAAATCTTGTCATGAGAGATCAATTTTCTGGTGTTAGTTCTGATGATGCTGCTGCCCATCTCAATAATTTTGTTGAACTTTGTGAAATGCAAAAGTATAAAGATGTAGATGGTGATATTATTAAATTGAAAGTGTTTCCTTTCTCATTAAGAGGAAGAGCTAAAGATTGGTTGCTATCTTTGCCTAAAAATAGTATTGATTCATGGACTAAATGTAAGGATGCTTTTATTGGTAGATATTATCCTCCCGCTAAAATTATATCTTTGAGAAGTAGCATAATGAATTTTAAACAATTAGATACTGAACATGTTGCTCAAGCATGGGAGAGAATGAAAACTTTGGTAAAGAATTGCCCAACCCATGGACTGACTACTTGGATGATCATCCAAACCTTCTATGCAGGACTAAATTTTTCTTCGCGGAATTTATTGGATTCAGCTGCTGGAGGTACCTTTATGTCCATCACATTGGGGGCAGCTACAAAACTTCTTGATGATATGATGATAAATTACTCTGAATGGCACACGGAAAGAGCTCCACAAGGTAAGAAGGTAAATTCTGTTGAAGAAACCTCTTCCTTGAGTGATAAGATTGATGTGATTATGTCTATGCTTGTGAATGGTAGATCTAATGTTGATCCAAATAATGTTCCTTTAGCTTCATTGGTTGCTCAAGAAGAAAATGTTGATGTGAATTTCATTAAAAATAATAATTTCAACAACAATGCTTATAGGAACAACTCTGGTAATAACTATAGGCCATATCCTTCTGCTAATGGTAATGGTTATGGTAATTCTTATGGGAATTCTTACAACAATAATAGGAATGTACCCTCTGGTCTTGAAGCCATGCTTAAAGAATTTATTAGTACACAAACTGCTTTTAACAAATCTGTTGAGGAAAAGCTTGATAAAATTGATACTATTGCTTCTAGAGTTGATAGACTTGCCTCTGATGTTAATCTTTTAAAATTGAAAGTTATGCCTAATAATGATATTGATAATAAGATTACTACCACAGCAAATGCCATCCAAGTTAGAATTAATGAGAATATAAGATTAATGGCTGAACTGCGTGCTAGGTGGGATAGAGAAGAAAATGAAAAACTAGCTAAAGAGAATAATGTAGCTAAAGTTTGGACTATTACCACCACTAGTAATGCTAATTCTCCACATGTTGCTGCACCTCCTACTATCAATGGTAATATAATTGGTGTTGGCAATGTTTCTACTCCTAGTGCAAAGCGAACAAAACTGCCTGAAATTGCTAAAACTGCTGAAACTGCTTGTGATAAAACTGCTGAAATTTTTTCCAACCTTGGGAACAATGATCCCATTGCTGTAGCTCATAATGATTTAGATTTTGATGATTGCCACATCTCTGAAGTTATAAAGTTCTTACAAAAACTTGCTAAAAGTTCTAATGCTAGTGCTATAAATTTAGCCTTTACAAAACATATTACAAATGCTCTCATAAAAGCTAGAGAAGAGAAACTAAAACTTGAAACTTCTATTCCTAGAAAGCTAGAAGATGGTTGGGAGCCCATCATTAAAATGAAATTCAATGACTTTGAATGTAATGCTTTATGTGATCTTGGTGCAAGTATTTCTGTTATGCCTAAAAAGATTTATGATATGCTTGACTTGCCACCATTGAAGAATTGTTATTTGGATGTTAATCTTGCCGATAATGTTAAAAAGAAACCTTTGGGGAGGATTGATAATGTGCATATTACGGTTAACAATAACCTTGTCCCCGTTGATTTTGTTGTTTTGGATATCGAATGCAATGCATCTTGTCCTATTGTGTTGGGAAGACCTTTTCTTCGAACCGTTGGTGCTGTTATTGATATGAGGGAAGGTAATATTAAATATCAATTTCCTCTCAAGAAAGGTATGGAACACTTCCCTAGAAAGAGAATGAAGTTGCCTTTTGATTCTATTATTAGAACAAGTTATGATGTTGATGCTTCTACTCTCGATGTTACTTGATTTGCACTTTCTGCGCCTAGCTGAAAGGCGTTAAAGAAAAGCGCTTATGGGAGACAACCCATGTTTTTACCTACAGCAATTTTTTGTTTTGTTGAGTCTTGGAAGTTGTTTACTACTGTAGCAACCTCTCCTTATCATGTTTTTGTGCCAAGTAAAGTTTCTATGTCAAAGTTGATGTTATATTTGGGATCGCTGCGCAGAAACAGCATTGCTGTCTGTCACGAATCTGGGCACAGTTCTCTGTAGAAAATTCGAAAAAATCTGCCAATTTACGAGCGTGATCCTCAGATATGTACGCAACTTTCATTAGTTTTGAGTTTTTCCATTTGAGCAAGTCTGGTGCCAGCTTTAAATTCGTCTTTACGGACTGTTCTGTTTTTGACAGATTCTGCCTTTTATTTCGCATTGCCTCTTTTGCTATGTTGGATTTATTTCTTTGATCCATTAATGTCCAGTAGCATTATGCAATGTCCAGAAGTGAAAATAATGATTGTGTCACCTCTGAATGAGTGAATTATTAATTGTGCACTAACCCTCTAATGAGTTTGCTTGAAGTTTGGTGTGAAGGAAGTTTTCAAGGGTCAAGAGAGGAGAATGATATACTATGATCAAGAGGAGTGAAAGCTCTAAGCTTGGGGATGCCCCCGTGGTTCACCCCTGCATATTCTAAGAAGACTCAAGCGTCTAAGCTTGGGGATGCCCAAGGCATCCCCTTCTTCATCGACAACATCATCAGGTTCCTCCCCTGAAACTATATTTTTATTCAGTCACATCTTGTGTTCTTTACTTGGAGCGTCGGTTTGTTTTTGTTTTTGTTTTTGTTTGAATAAGATGGATCCTAGCATTCACTTTGTGGGAGAGAGACACGCTCCGCTGTTGCATATGGACACATGTGTCCTTAGGCTTTACTCATAATGTTCAAGGCGAAGTTTCTTCTTCGTTAAATTGTTATATGGTTGGAATTGGAAAATACTACATGTAGTAATTCTAAAATGTCTTGGATAATGTGATACTTGGCAATTGTTGTGCTCATGTTTAAGCTCTTGCATCATATACTTTGCACCCATTAATGAAGAAATACATAGAGCTTGCTAAAATTTGATTTGCATATTTGGTCTCTCTAAGGTCTAGATAATATCTAGTATTGAGTTTTGAACAACAAGGAAGACGGTGTAGAGTCTTATAATGTTTACAATATGTCTTTTATGTGAGTTTTGCTGCACCTGTTCATCCTTGAGTTTGCTTCAAATAACCTTGCTAGCCTAAACCTTGTATCGAGAGGGAATACTTCTCATGCATCCAAAATCCTTGAGCCAACTACTATGCCATTTGTGTCCACTATACCTACCTACTACATGGTATTTCTCCGCCATTCCAAAGTAAATTGCTTGAGTGCTACCTTTAAAATTCCATCATTTACCTTTGCAATATATAGCTCATGGGACAAACTAGCCTTAAAAACTATCGTAGTATTGAATATGTACTTATGCACTTTATCTTTTATTAAGTTGCTTGTTGTGCGATAACCATGCTTCTGGGGAACGCCATCAACTATTGTTGAATATCATGTGAGTTGCTATGCATGTCCGTCTTGTCTGAAGGATCTATCATTTTAGTGGTTGGAGCATGCAAAATTGTTAGAGAGGAACATTGGGCCGCTAACTAAAGCCATGAATCATGGTGGAAGTTTCAGTTTTGGACATATATCCTCAATCTCATATGAGAATAATAATCATTGCTACATGCTTATGCATTTAAGAGGAGTCCATTATCTGTTGTCCATGTTGTCCCGGTATGGATGTCTAAGTTGAGAATAATCAAAAGCGAGAAATCCAAAATGCGAGCTTTCTCCTTAGACCTTTGTACAGGCGGCATGGAGGTACCCCTTTGTGACACTTGGTTGAAACATGGCATGCAAAGATCCGGTAGTCCAAGCTAAGTAGGACGAGTGCGGGCACTATTAGTATACTATGCATGAGGCTTGCAACTTGTAAGATATAATTTACATAACTCATATGCTTTATTACTACCGTTGACAAAATTGTTTCATGTTTTCAAAATAAAAGCTCTAGCACAAATACAGCAATCGATGCTTTCCTCTTGAAGGACCATTCTTTTACTTTTATTGTTGAGTCAGTTTACCTATCTCCTTCCACCTAAGAAGCAAACACTTGTGTGAACTGTGCATTGATTCCTACATACTTGCATATTGCACTTGTTATATTACTTTATGTTGACAATATCCATGAGATATACATGTTATAAGTTGAAAGCAACCGCTGAAACTTAATCTTCCTATGTGTTGCTTCAACACCTTTACTTTGATTTATTGCTTTATGAGTTAACTCTTATGCAAGACTTATTGATGCTTGTCTTGAAGTACTATTCATGAAAAGTCTTTGCTTTATGATTCAGTTGTTTACTCATGTCATTACCTTTGTTTTGATCGCTGCATTCATTACATATGTTTACAAATAGTATGATCAAGATTATGATGGCATGTCACTTCAGAAATTATCTTTGTTATCGTTTTACCTGCTCGGGACGAGCAGAACTAAGCTTGGGGATGCTGATACGTCTCCAACGTATCGATAATTTCTTATGTTCCATGCTACTTTATTGATGATACCTACATGTTTTATGCACATTATATGTCATATTTATGCATTTTCGGAACTAACCTATTAACAAGATGACGAAGAGCCAGTTGCTGTTTTCTGCTGTTTTGGTTTCAGAAATCCTAGTAAGGAAATATTCTCGGAATTGGACGAAACTTTCGCCCAGGGTCCTATTTTTGCACGAAGCTTCCAGAAGACCGAAGAGATAACGAAGTGGGGCCACGAGGCAGCCAGGGGCTAGGGCGGCGCGGCCCAAGCCCTGGCCGCGCGGCCCTACCCCCTGGGCACCTCGTGTGGCCCCCGCGTTGACCTTCCGCCTACTTAAAGTCTCCGTCGCGAAACCCCTACCGAGAGCCACGATACGGAAAACCTTCCAGGACGCCGCCGCGAATCCCATCTCGGGGGATTCGGAGATCGCCTCCGGCACCTGCCGGGAGGGGATTCATCTCCCGGAGGACTCTTCATCGCCATGATCGCCTCCGGAGTGATGAGTGAGTAGTTCACCCCTGGACCATGGGTCCATAGCAGTAGCTAGATGGTCGTCTTCTCCTCGTTGTGCTTCATTGTTGGATCTTGTGAGCTGCCTAACATGATCAAGATCATCTATCTGTAATTCTATATGTTGTGTTTGTCGGGATCCGATGGATAGAGAATACTATGTTATGGTGATTATCAATCTATTGTTTATGTGTTGTTTATGATCTTGCATGCTCTCCGTTATTAGTAGAGGCTCTGGCCAAGTTTTTGCTCTTAACTCCAAGAGGGGGTATTTATGCTCGATAGTGGGTTCATGCCTTCATTGACACCTGGGATCGTGACAGTAGGTTCTAAGGTTGTGATGTGCTGTTGCCACTAGGGATAAAACATTGATGCTATGTCTAAGGATGTAGTTGTTGATTACATTACGCACCATACTTAATGCAATTGTCTGTTGCTTAGCAACTTAATACTGAATGGGGTTCGGATGATAACCTGAAGGTGGACTTTTTAGGCATAGATGCAGTTGGATGGCGGTCTATGTACTTTGTCGTAATGCCCAATTAAATCTCACTATATTTATCATATCATGTATATGCATTGTTATGCCTTTCTCTATTTGTCAATTGCCCGACTGTAATTTGTTCACCCAACATGCTTTTATCTTATGGGAGAGACACCTCTAGTGTGTGGACCCCGGTCCTATTCTTTACATAGCATACAATCTACAATTGTGTTTTACTGTTTTCTTTGCAAACATCTTCCACTCGATACATTTAATCCTTTGTTACAGCAAGCCGGTGAGATTGACAACCTCACTGTTTCGTTGGGGCAAAGTACTTGGGTTGTGTTGTGCAGGTTCCGCGTTGGCGCCGGAATCCCTGGTGTTGCGCCGCATCACATTTCGCGACCATCAACCTTCAACGTGCTTCTTGGCTCCTCCTGGTTCGATCAACCTTGGTTTCTTTCTGAGGGAAAACTTGCCACTGTGCGCATCATACCTTCCTCTTGGGGTTCCCAACGGACGTGTACATTTACGCGCATCAGCTACTCATGTCCTTCACATAGAAAACCTGAGCGACATCTTTGGCTAGGACGAATGGTTCATCAAGGTAACCAAGATTGTTGAAATCCACCATTGTCATTCCGTATTGCTCGTCCACCTTTACCCCACCTCCTGTTAGCTTGAACCATTTGCACCGGAACAAAGGGACCTTAAAGGAGGGTCCATAGTCAAGTTCCCATATCTCCTCTATGTAACCATAATATGTGACCTTTTGCCCATTCTCGGTTGCTGCATCAAAGCGGACACCACTGTTTTGGTTGGTGCTCTTTTTATCTTGGGCGATCGTGTAAAATGTATTCCCATTTATCTCGTACCCTTGGAAAGTCGATATAGTCGAAGATGGTGACTTGGCCAACATGTACAGCTGATCTTCAACATCATTGTCACTCATTAAATGTTTTCGCAACCAACCGCCGAAAGTCTCCATGTGGGCCTTTGTAATCCAGGATTCAGGCTTCCCCGGGTTGTTCGAGCGTAAAATATTCTTGTGTTCCTCGAAGTACGGAGCCACCAAGCTGGAATTTTGTAGAACTGTGTGGTGTGCTTCAGTCATAGAATGGTCGTCCATACATATCGTTGATTTCCTTCCGATCGTGCCTTTTCCACTTAGTCTCCCCTCGTGCCGCGATTGAGGAAGACCAATCGGCTTAAGGTCAGGAACATAGTCAACACAAAACTCAATTACCTCCTCATTTCCATAGCCCTTGGTGATGCTTCCTTCTGGCCTAGCACGGTTACGAACATATTTCTTTAATACTCCCATGAACCTCTCAAAGGGGAACATATTGTGTAGAAATACAGGACCGAGAATGGAAATCTCTTCGACTAGGTGAACCAGGAGGTGCGTCATAATATTGAAGAAGGATGGTGGGAACACCAACTCGAAACTGACAAGACATTGGACCACATCATTCTGTAACCGTGGTAGATCTTCTGGATTGATTACCTTCTGAGATTGCATTAAGGAATGCACATAGCTTCACAATGGCTACTCGAACATTTTCCGGTAGGAGCCCCCTCAAAGCAATCGGAAGCAATTGCGTCATAATCACGTGGCAGTCGTGAGACTTCAGGTTTTGGAACTTTTTCTCCGCCATATTTATTATTCCCTTTATATTCGACGAGAAGCCAGACGGGACCTTCATACTGCTCAGGCATTCAAAAAAGATGACCTTCTCTTCTTTGGTAAGAGCGTAGCTGGCACGACCTTGAAACCGTTCCGGATGCCGGTCTTCTGGGTCTTTCAAACATTGCTGGTCCTGTCGTGCTTCCTTTGTATCATTTGTCTTCCCATACACGCCCAAGAAGCTTAGCAGGTTCACGCAAATATTCTTCGTAACATGCATCACGTCGATTGCAGAGCGGACATCTAGGACTTTCCAATATTCTAGCTCCCAAAATATAGATTTCTTCTTCCACATGGGTGCGTGCCCGTCAACTCCCTGCGGAACTGATTGTCCGCCAGGACCCTTTCCAAAGATGACTTTCAAATCCTTGACCATATCAAATACATCAGCACCAGTACGTTCCGTAGGCTTCGGCCGGTGATCTGCCTTGCCGTTGAAATGCTTGCCTTTCTTTCTTAAGTTATGATGTCGGGCAAGAAATCGACGATGCCCCAGGTACACATTCTTCTTACAATTATCCAAATATATACTTTCAGTCTCATGTAAGCAGTGCGTGCATGCCTTGTATCCCTTATTTGTCTGTCCCGAAAGGTTACTAAGAGCAGGCCAATCATTGATGGTTACGAAAAGCAACGCTCGTAGGTCAAATTCCTCTTCTTTGTGCTCATCCCACACACGTACACCAGGTCTGCCCCACAACTGTAAAAGTTCATCAACTAATGGCCTTAGGTACACATCGATATCGTTGCCGGGTTGCTTCGGACCTTGGATGAGCACTGACATCATAATGAACTTCCGCTTCATGCACAACCAAGGAGGAAGGTTGTAGATGCATAGAGTCACGGGCCAGGTGCTATGGCTGGAGCTCTGCTCGCCAAAAGGATTCATGCCATCTGTACTTAGACCAAATCTTAAGTTCCTTGCGTCACCTGCAAAATCTTTGAACTCTCTGTCGATCTTTCTCCATTGCGTTCCATCAGCGGGGTGTCTCAACTCCCCGTCCGACTTACGGTCCTCTTTGTGCCATCGTAACAACTTGGCATGCTCTTTGTTCCTGAACAGACGTTTCAACCGTGGTATTATAGGAGCATACCACATCACCTTGGCAGGAACCCTCTTCCTGGGTTTCTTGCCCTCAACATCACCAGGGTCATCGCCTCTGATCTTATAACACAATGCAGTGCATACCGGGCATTCATTCAAATTCTCGTATTCACCGCGGTAGAGGATGCAGTCGTTAATGCATGCATGTATCTTCAGAACCTCTAAACCTAGAGGGAAGACAACCTTCTTTGCTTCGTACGTACTGGCGGGCAACTCGTTATTCTTTGAAAACATATTCTTCATCATTTTCAACAACTTTTCAAATCCTGAGTCAGATAGACCTTCCTGTGCCTTCCATTTCAGCAAATCCAATGTGCAGCCCAGCTTTTTCAGACCATTACCGCATCCTGGGTACAACGACTTTTTTTGATCCTCTAACATGCGATCTAAATTCTCCCCCTCCTTTTCAGTTTTGCAGCCTCTCCATGCATCAGCAATGGTCCGACCGAGATCATCAGCGGGCTCATCACGTGCCTCTTCTTCACCTTCCCCTTCACCTTCAGTATTTTGCTTTTAGTATATAATAGAATAGATAGAGAAGACGCACGTGTATTTAGAGATGAACTTTGTGTTGGAGATATGCCCAAGAGGCAATAATAAATTAGTTATTGTTATATCTTAGTGTTCATGATAAATGTGTGTTATGTAAACAACAAGGAGTCCCTAGTAAACCTCTTGTATAACTAGCTTGTTGATTGATAGATGATCATGGTTTCGTGATCATGAACATTGGATGTTGTTAATAACAAGGTTATGTCATTGGGTGAATGATATGATGGACATACACCCAAATAAGCGTAGCATGAGATCAAGTCATTAAGTTCAACTTGCTATAAGCTTTCGATACATAGTTATCTAGTCCTTCGACCATGAGATCATGTAAATCACTTACACCGGAAGGGTACTTTGATTACATCAAACGCCATTGCGTAAATGGGTGGTTATAAAGATGGGATTGAGTATTCAGAAAGTATGAGTTGAGGCATATGGATCAAGAGTGGGATTTGTCCATCCCGATGATGGATAGATATACTCTGGGCCCTCTCGGTGGAATGTCGTCTAATTAGCTTGCAAGCATGTGACTAGGTCACAAGAGATGACATACCACGGAACGAGTAAAGAGTACTTGTCGGAAACGAGGTTGAACTAGGTATGGAGATACCGATGATCGAACCTCGGACAAGTAAAGTATCGCGTGACAAAGGGAATCGGTATCGTATGTAAATGGTTCAATCGATCACTAAGTTATCGTTGAATGTGTGGGAGCCATTATGTATCTCCAGATCCCGCTATTGTTTATTGGTCGGAGAGGAGTCTCGACCATGTCTGCATAGTTCACGAACCGTAGGGTGACGCGCTTAAGGTTCGATGTCGCATAAGTAGATTCGGAATATGAGATGGATACCGAAGTTTGTTCGGAGTCTTGGATGGGATCCAAGACATCACGAGGAGATCCGGAATGGTCCGGAGAATAAGATTCATATATGGGAAGTCATTTTCAGGGTTACCGGAAAAGTTCAGGATTTTTCGGTATTGTACCGGAGGTTCTAGAAGGTTCCGGAGGGTACCATAGTGGGGCCCACCTATCCCGGATGACCAACATGGACCGGAGGGGGTCACATAGGCCCACATGGGCCAGGCACACCAGCCCCCCAAGGCCCATGCGGCTGGATCAAGTGGATAAGATCAAATCCCTTGAAAATAGGGACTTAACTTGGGGGGAAGTTTCCCCCCTTGTTTTGGCCGACCCAAAGGCTTGGAGGAGGGGCCAAGGCAGCCCCCCACGCCTATATAAGAGGGAGGGGAGGGCTGGGGCGCAACACATCATCCCCCCAAGCCCTAGCCGCCCCTCTCTCCCTCCTCCTCTTCCTGCGCAGGCTTGGCGAAGCCCTGCAGGAATTTCTCCTCCACCTCCACCACCACGCCGTCGTGCGGCTGGGATTTCGAGGGGATCAACCACACCTCCGCTGCCCGCTGGAACAGGGAGAGGGCGGGCTTCATCGACACCGTACGGACGACCGAGTACGGAAGTGCTGCCGGATTGCAGCACGGGACGATCGACTACATCAACAACGATATCTAATCTCGTAAGCTTTGGAATCTTCGAGGATTAGTCTCACATGCATCTCTTTGCTTCCATCTTGGTAGATTAGATCTTGCTTCTTTCTAGATTGGATCTTGGTTTTTGTTCATGTTCACGGTAGAATTTTTTGTTTTCCATGCAACGAACCCATCAGTGCTATCAGAGTCGTGTCTATGCATAGATCTGTTGCACGAGTAGAACACAATGATTTTGTGGGCGTTGATGCTCTTGTTGTTTTTGGTTAGTGTACTTTGCATCTTGCGGGATGGTGGGATGAAGCGGCCCGGGCTAACTTTACATGACCGCGTCTCATGAGACTTGCTCCACGCTTGACATGCAACTTGTATTGCATAAGTGGCTTTGCGGGTGTCTGTCTCTCTCACCATAGTTAAGATTCAATTTACTCTTTCAATTGACAACATTAGTATCACCGTTGTGGTTCATGTTCGTAGGTAGATTGGATCTTACTCGAAAACCCTAAACCACGTAAAATATGCAAACCAAATTAGAGGCGTCTAACTTGTTTTTGCAGGGTTTGGTGATGTGATATGGCCATGATGTGATGATTATATTTGATGTATGAGATGTTCATTATTGTATTATGGCAACCGGCAGGAGCCTAATGGTTTTCTTTAAATTTGTTAAGACCTGCGTGTCTATTCACCATGTAATAGCTTTATTTCAAGTAGTTGTTATAGTAGCTATAAGTGATGGACAACCATGAAGCGGCGCCATGGACCTTGGTGCAATGCTGGTGATGATGGAGATCATGCTCATGTGCTTTGGAGATGGAGATCAAAAGCACAAGAAGAAAGGCCATATCATATCACATATTATGAATTGCATGTGATGTTAATCCTTTATGCATCTTATCTTGCTTAGATCGCGACGGTAGCATTATAAGATGACCCCTCACATTAATATCAAGATAATAAAGTGTTCTCCCCTCGTATGCACCGTTGCTACAGTTCATCGTTTTGAAGCATCTCGTGATGATCGGATGTGATAGATTCTACGTTCACATACAACGGGTGTAAGCCATGTTGCACACGCGGAAATACTTGGGTTTGCTTGACGAGCCTAGCATGTACAGACATGGCCTCGGAACAAAGGAAACCGAAAGGTTGAACACGAGTCATATGGATGATATGATGAACATGTTGATGTTCACCATTGAAGCTACATCATCTCACGTGATGATCGGTTTTGGTGTAGTGGATATGGATCGTGTGCCACTAAACAACTATGAGAGATGTTGTATTAAGTGGGAGTTCATTAGTAATTAGATTAAAACATGAATTAATTATCATGAACATAGTTTGAATAGTATTTTGAATTAAATTTGTAGAATTGGCATTCGTTATCTACCATGCGCTAGTCTTGTAATTGAGATAGAAATATTGTTAAGTCTGACAAGTAACTTTACGGACTGGTACCGTATTGTTAAAGAATCAAGGATGATTAAGTCCTATTGCAAACTTTTAGTAAACCTCACATTGTTGATTCAAAGAGAAATGGTTTCAATTAGTACCTAAAATCATCTTGTCTCCGTAAAACTTGAAGTTCAAATCCGTTTGAAAAGTGAGGAGCTGGAAATTTTGTTTTCAGAAATAAGCGAGGTATGAGATATATGTGATATCTAAGACCTTATTGCAAGATGATAGAATATAATCTAGTGAGACTACATAAACTCATAAGTTTTATGGGAATGTACGAAGGTTAAAGACGCTAGGCGTCCCGATCCTCCAACTAGTTGGGCACTAAACGATATTCGCATATCCATGAAGTGATCGTCCTTAGTATGCACCGTTGCTAAGACTCGTCGTTTCGAAGCATCACGTGATGATTAGGTGTTATAAATTCTACATGTGCATACAACGGGTGCAAGCCAGATTTGCACATACGAGTACTAAGGTTAAACTTTACGAGCCTAGCATGTACAGACATGGTCTCGGAAAGTCTTCATGATTTGATGGATAAAATTATGAGTGAAAATGTTCATCACATTAAAAATTTACTAATAGTGAAATCTGGAACACTTGTCATGTGATGATCAACTTCAAAGTAAGAACCTCAAGGTTATTGGTATTTGACCAATGGACCTAGAAGTTATTGAAGGTGAAGTGTTTTCTGAGAATGAGGAAAGCTAAAAGAGAAACTACAAAAGATTTTGGCAGAAAGAAAGAAAAGACTAGAAAGTCTAGCTCAGGTGTATATAGATGATATACATGTTATGAATGTATTCTTTGTTTGGTCACACAATGAAATTCTTGGGTATTTATACCATATTGGTTGGTATGAGGTGTCATACAAAACAACGCAATACAAGAATACAATGGCCTAAGTGACTGACAAGGAATATGGTAAGAATGCACGTCTGGAACAAAATAAAGTGTTATTGTGTTCATCGTTGGCATTCTACCTAGCCCTTCAGATTTATAATAAAGAACTTTATAATTGTTGTTTTGTTCTAGTCAAATAAAAACAATGAGTTGTTCAAATTATGACAGTATTCCATGTACGATGGATAAGTTATTATATATCTTTATGGTGAAACACACATGCATAACACTGACACTAAAATGCCATAAGGCAAATGATGTGAATTCCACTTATTAGTGGAACCGCCTTTTAGGTCATGTTAGAAAGGAACGCATGAAGGAACTCCATGCAAATGGATTTTTGGAGTCATTTGATTTTTGAATCGTTTGGCGCTTGCAAATCTCTTCTAAAGAGAATGACTGAAATACCGTTCATAGGCCAAAAGTTGAACGGGCAACTGACTTAGTGGAAACATACATGATGATGTATGTGGTTCACTAGGCATAGTTGTGTGCGGGAGATTCTTCTACTTCATGAAAACTTCCAACAATGAATTGAGTATATATATGTGGATATATTTATTCGATAAGGAAGAAGTTTGAAACATTTGAATGGATTCAAATAAATTTCAGCATGAAGTGGAAATCATCGTAATAGAAAAGTCAAATATCTGTGATTGGATCATGGTGGAAATATTTGAATTACGAGTTTTAGCGAACATCTAAGAGAGTTATGAAATTGTTCTACCACTCACGTTTCTTGGAGTATCATAGTGATGATGGAGTATCCGAGAGACGTATCCAAACCTTGTTGGGTTAATGATGAGATAAAATAAAATGACGCCATTATATTTTTGTGGATTATGCTTTAGAGACTACCGCTTTTACACTAAATAGAGCGTCATCATAATCTGTTGAAATGACACCATATGAGTTATGGCATGGGTATAAACCCTTATAGTCCTTTCTTAAATTTTGGTATGCGTAGCATAAGTAAATAAGTTTACAACCAAAATCGGATGAATGTCTTTGTTGGTTATCCCAGAGAATTGATTGGGAATTCTTTCCACTATGGAGTCAAAGACAAAAGTGTTTGTCGATGTTTCTTACTTATTTCGAAGAAATTGTTTTCTAGTGAAGTATTTGAGTGGGAGGACAATGAAACTTGATAAGGTTTATGAACCTGAGCATGATGATCAGAGTAGCGCAGCATCGGAAATGGTTCCGAAAGCGGTCACGACGATCATAGCTCACATGTCTAGCTACAAAGAGTTATAGTCATGGAGATCGAAGTACTCATTGAACCTTGTAGGTATGGTTTACTTTGTGATCAAATAAATGATTTGTGGACAAAGGATTGATTTTGAACAATAATGATACAACAACATACAAAGAAGTTATGATGGGCCCTAACTCCGTTAAAATGGTTAAGTGCCATGAAATACAAGATAGGTGAATACTTTTTTGAAAGTAAAAATATCTATAAAATTGATGGACTTGGATGCAATATCCTTGAAGAAGCTCGACTTGTCGAAAAGTTGTTTACGACAAAGTTCAAATAGTTGACTACGATAAGATTAGATCTTCCGTAGCAATGCTTATAGTCTATATGGATTATTCTAGTAGCCACTACATATTTATTTTATGAGATATGATAGTAGGATGGCAGAAATACATACCTTCCAGAAGTGTGTATTAAGGATGTATACTAGATACAACCAAGAGTTTTGCTGGTCTGTGGAATACTAGATAGGTATACAAACTTCAATTAGATGAAGTGAGTATCGCGGAGTTGGAATCTTCACCGGATGAAATGGTCAAAGAGTTTTTCGATTTCATCAGAAACGATGAAGATGCTTGCATTTGGAAGAAATTAAGTGGGAGCGCTGAGGCATAGTTATAATATTATATGTGGATGACATATCTTTGATTATAAATGATGTAATTATGTACTTGATGTGAACAAAAGGTTTCATTGAGAATTAACTTTAATGAAAGGATATTGACTAAAACATATTTAGCGTCAAGATCTATGTAGATAGATTGAATCGAATAGTAAGTTTAATTCAAGGTACATATAATGAATATTGAAACTGTTCAATACGCAAATGTCAAGAAGGTGTTGTTTTCCATGTGAAGGTTTAACAAGACTTGAGTGTATTTGACACTCAATGAGTAAAAAACACATGAGTGATTTTAGATCACGAATAATATGTACACAATCAGATGTCCTATGCTCTAAGGAGTTAGGAGCAAATATCAGAATGATCTATGTGATGATCATTGGACAACAGTAAGAATATCCTTGAGTACTTTGGAAGGACCAAGGATATATAGTTTTGTATGAGGTAATGACAAACAAATCGATGTAAGGCGTTGCACCGATATTAGTTTGATCACATATAAAAATGAATTTCAATCTCAACTAGGCTAAGTGTTCATTAAAAGGTAGCACAATGAGCTAGAAGATGTCTATGCTAGATTTAGATGAGTTCTAAATATTGTAACAGATTCTACAAACGAAGGAAGAGATTTAGATTGAGGATGTTTGAGTCGAGGAGTTCTTTGAGAACTTGGTGTAGTTTCGATAGTGTTAGAACTTTGAAGCTATATTGTGTGTGACAATATGAGTGACTTATTTTAGACCGCGGAATTAACGTTCCACCAGAGGACCAAACATATTAAATGCCGACTCATTTGGAAATGAGTGATGCGTGGAGATGCAAATGAATTGCAAAATACATACGTTTCTGAGCGTGTCAGATTCGTTGACTAAAACCTCTCCCGTGAGCAAAACATGATAAGCACCAGAAGGCCAAGGTGTTATATCTTTACAAATGTAAACTAGATTATTGACTCTAGTGCAAGTGGGAGACTGTTGGAGATATGCCCAAGAGGCAATAATAAATTAGTTATTGTTATATCTTAGTGTTCATGATAAATGTTTACATCTCATGCTATAATTGTATTAACCGAAACATTGATACATGTGTGTTATGTAAACAACAAGGAGTCCCTAGTAAGCCTCTTGTATAACTAGCTTGTTGATTGATAGATGATCATGGTTTCGTGATCATGAACATTGGATGTTGTTAATAACAAGGTTATGTCATTGGGTGAATGATATGATGGACACACACCCAAATAAGCGTAGCATGAGATCAAGTCATTAAGTTCAACTTGCTATAAGCTTTCGATACATAGTTACCTAGTCCTTCGACCATGAGATCATGTAAATCACTTACACCGGAAGGGTACTTTGATTACATCAAATGCCATTGCGTAAATGGGTGGTTATAAAGATGGGATTGAGTATTCAGAAAGTATGAGTTGAGGCATATGGATCAAGAGTGGGATTTGTCCATCCCGATGACGGATAGATATACTCTGGGCCCTCTCGGTGGAATGTCGTCTAATTAGCTTGCAAGCATGTGACTAGGTCACAAGAGATGACATACCACGGAACGAGTAAAGAGTACTTGTCGGAAACGAGGTTGAACTAGGTATGGAGATACCGATGATCGAACCTCGGACAAGTAAAGTATCACGTGACAAAGGGAATCGGTATCGTATGTAAATGGTTCAGTCGATCACTAAGTTATCGTTGAATGTGTGGGAGCCATTATGGATCTCCAGATCCCGCTATTGGTTATTGGTCGGAGAGGAGTCTCGACCATGTCTGCATAGTTCACGAACCGTAGGGTGACGCGCTTAAGGTTCGATGTCGCATAAGTAGATTCAGAATATGAGATGGATAGCGAAGTTTGTTCGGAGTCTCGGATGGGATCCAAAACATCACGAGGAGGTCCGGAATGGTCCGGAGAATAAGATTCATATATGGGAAGTCATTTTCAGGGTTACCGAAAAAGTTTAGGATTTTTCGGTATTGTACAGGAGGTTCTAGAAGGTTCCGGAGGGTACCATAGTGGGGCCCACCTATCCCGGACGACCAACATGGACTGGAGGGGGTCACATAGGCCCACATGGGCCAGGCACACCAGCCCCCAAGGCCCATGCGGCTGGATCAAGTGGATAAGATCAAATCCCTTGAAAATAGGGACTTAACTTGGGGGGAAGTTGCCCCCCTTGTTTTGGCCGACCCAAAGGCTTGGAGGAGGGGCCAAGGCAGCCCCCCCACGCCTATATAAGAGGGAGGGGAGGGCTGGGGCGCAGCACATCATCCCCCCAAGCCCTAGCCGCCCCTCTCTCCCTCCTCCTTCTTCCTGCGCAGGCTTGGCGAAGCCCTGCAGGAATTTCTCCTCCACCTCCACCACCATGTCGTCGTGCTGCTAGGATTCCGAGGGGATCTACCACACCTCCGCTGCCCACTGGAATGGGGAGAGGACGGGCTTCATCGACACCGTACGCATGACCGAGTACGGAAGTGTTGCCGGATTGCAGCAAGGGATGATCGACTACATCAACAACGAGATCTAATCTCGTATGCTTTGGAATCTTCGAGGGTTAGTCTCACATGCATCTCGTTGCTTCGATCTTGGTAGATTAGATCTTGCTTCTTCCTAGATTGGATCTTGGTTTTTGTTCATGTTAATGGTAGAAATTTTTTTGTTTTCCATGCAACGAACCCATCTGACATAGGCATCCCCAATGGGCCTGCCGAAGAAGGTACTCGGGGTTTACTGGAGGCCCACGACCCGAAGTTTTACAAAGCTAGTTTGGAAAGATAGGATTGTATTAGGAATATCGACTTGTAATTATTACGGGACGGCTCAGAAACCCTCCCGGACTCTGTAACTTGTACATCACGAAACCCTCGGCTCCACCTCCTATATAAGGGGGAGTCGAGGGACAAAGAAAGGATGGATTCATTGTTTCACACAACCCTAGTTTTCATAGTAGTCGAGTACTTTTCCGGCTGAAACCTTCGAGATCTACTTGCCCTCTACTTCCAACTAAACCCTAGTCTACAACTTGTAGGCATTGATAAGTTAATCCCTTATCAATTGGCGCCGTCTGTGGGATTACGACGGTGTTAAACCCTTCTCCGCCGTTTCTTCAATTTGGCATGGACAGTTTCAACCACCTTGGTCATCTCCAGTTTTGAGTGGCAGATCTGTAGCATAATGAGGGCAAATCTGGCGCCAGCTATTAGTTGAGCCCACACAAAACTATGGATCTGCTGAGAGTCCTTAAACTTGGTCATCAGTTCAGGAAGTGTTTAAGGTTGAATATTTCGAGGGAACATGGCATTGTAGACCATGGACAACGTTTTGGTACAAAATTCAAGGAACTCACGGACTTGACACGAGCGATCCTGGAACCTGACGATTTGTCGGGTGCGTTCAGGTGTAGCCCAAAAGAGGGAACCATGATCCAGCGCAAGATTGACAAGAAAATTTGATCTTGTGTCAACACGTTGATCTTCGGCAGCGGCGTCCAAAAAGGAACCTATTTGATGGCAGCACACCAGTCAGAGACAGAAAACAAGCAAACAACAGAAGAATTTTAAGCTTGAGAAGTATACCCGCCATTTCCAGGCTTGCGTCAGTCATCAATTCAAGCATAAAATTTGCTCGAGACGTAGCCTGTGTAGCTTCGGCGACTGCAACTTCTTTTAAAGTCATGGCTTCCTGGGCTTGCTGCCGTGCAATTTTTTCCCTCTCAGATGATTTTCGAGACTGCTCCATTATTACGAGTGCCTGTTTCTTCATTGATTGAAGTTGTTGTCGGAGTTCTTCCAAATCATGTGCTGAACCCGCATTCGACGAATCTTCAATGAATTCATCATCGACTGACGTTTTCTTCGAGTAGGAGGAAGCAGGTAAAGCATCGGAAGGACGAGGAATTGAAGCATAGTTGTCAAATACCAACTGGAAAGAAAATTTTGACATCAATCATCAAGTAAAATAGACTTCCATTGATTTTCAATATATTTACATGGTCCTTACAAAAGGTTGGATCCTAGTGAACCAATAATACGCTGTCGCAAGCTACATCTATGGCGACAGGCGTCAAAAGAAAGAAAAGAAAAAAAGATAGGCAGGGTGATCTACTTGACCTCCGGTTTGGCGGAACTGGAGGAAGGCGTTGGCTTGTACCCGAGGAAGGCGAGGATCTTCTTCGAGTGAGGCTTAGCAACCCTGATCAGGGCCGGCCATTTGTCCTGCTTCAGCTTTGTGGCTGCGCCAACCTTTGCCCAGTCGACGCTTTGTTGGCTCTCGGCAACCAACGCTATGGTGCCCTCCACGCCAATCTTCAAGTTTTCTTGTCGAAGAGCAAGCCCAAGATCTTCTTGGGGGACGAAGCTTTTGGCAAGGGCAGTGAAGGTGTCGGGCTGTTTTGTCTTCGGGAAGAAGTAGGGGAACAAGCGCGAGAATGCAGTTTGGGCATCAAAGATGCTACGGCGCACTGGATCCCCATGAATCTCAAGAAGAGACAGAGCGTCGAGAAGACGGTCGTCTTCAGGCTTCTGCAGCTCAAAGTCCTGATTCTTTTTCCCTGCTGAAACGAAAATTCGGGCTTTCAATAAAAAGAAGAAGAGAAAAATCGCTGAAACGATGAAGACTGATCGGTAAACATACTGACAAAACGTCGATTCAATGATTCCAAGCGGGAGATGATGTTTTCTTCGCGAGTGATCTGTTGAGTGATCTTGTCACTCAAAGCAGTTTCTGCCTTGTGAAGCCTCTTGCGAAGATCTTCAACAGAAGAAGCACCTTTCTCAGCTTTCTCGCGAGCTTCTTCGCTGTCCTTAAGCTTGACGGCGAGGTCATCAGCCCGTTTGTCAGCCGCGAGGAGAGCCTCTGTTGAAAAGACATATGGTAGAAGTCAAAAATAGCACAAGGACAAAGGAAGTTTTCGAGAAGCAGAAAAAGATAGATCATCCGACAATGTACCTTTCAATCCATTAACAGTGTTGCGGTACCCAATAAATTGGGTGCCAAGGTTAATGAAGGGCTGCATCAGAGGCTGCAGAAAAGAAGAAGGAAAGAAAGGTTCAGAGCAGTGAAAAACTCGGCAGATAGAAAACAAAATAGTAGTAGACTTACATCGTCCAAGGGCGGAGTCGTTGAACTCCCGGCTATGTTGAATTCTCCGCCTAGTTCAATCCTCGCCCTCTTTGGCGAAGAGGCTCGGGGGCTGGTGGCAGGAGTTGACCTCTGAAGATCTGGATGAGGAGTCGAGGTTTCCTCCGCCGTGCGGTGTGTTTCTGATAAAGCCAAAGTATGCGACATGCTCATTGGAGCAGTGTGGTGACCCGGCATACCACTGCATGGTGTAGTATGCAAGTCTGATATAACACCAATGAAACACCGTTCCACTAGTATTACATCGCTCAGAGTGGTACAACAGAAACATATGCGGGTCCAAGGTATGTCTATAGAATTACACACAGACTCTGTTACATAAGATCATCACAGCCTCCTACTTTACAATGAGGTAAAACTGCAAATGAACTTCAGAAGAACGACTCGTAGTCTAATCCTATCACGAACTCTATTTGTAGAGTATTTAACTGGATATAGAGGTTATGAATAGATTATAGCTAAATAGGAGATAAGTTTAGGAAGCTAGTTCCTTTCTATTGCTAATCTAGGTTTCTCCTAGTTGGAAGTGGTATCTGACTCTTCTGACAGGGTCCTGTTCCTTGAAGTAGTTGTTGACTCCTCGGTCTTCGACTTGCACTGTAGATCCTCCTTTGATGCCTCCATATCTAAGCAGGGGATTTAAGAGTGGGATGAGTACGAGCGTACTCAACAAGTTCATTATAGGAAAGAGGTGTTTAATGCACTAGCTACCACCATGGACCAGAAAGTCCAAGGCTATGTAGGTTTTTGTAATCATTTCTTCAAAAGGTTGCTTTTATTCAGAAGAACTATGTCCGCCAGCCTTCACCGGTTGACTAGAACTTCATGGAGTTCCTTTTTGGCAGCGTTCGCAGTTCCATATCCCGGAACAGGGAGTGACTGGTCACAGTTCGTTACACTCTGCAGAGTTGTGTTGCTTTACCCATAAGAGATCTTTACCTTGGTGCCAACCGGGCAGCTTTCCCGTCCACACTTCCTTCGGTGTGAGGCCCGGTATAAGGTCATAGCCAATCATATTCCTCCGCTACCTCGCACACCCACCCTTTGTTGCATACCCCGACCCTGGGTCCTCGCCGGTCCGCTTATACCAATTAAGGATGGACCCCGACCACGACAACAGTTCTGGGCTCTTACCATAAACTCCTTCGCCGGTAGCTGCAACCCATCATAGACCGCAATAACCGTGGGGAACTTTTGGCTTCCCCAGCCTACCGCTTGCTCCTCGGGCGACAAGTGTCTACGGACAATGCCGTGGGGAACTTTTGGCTTCCCCAGCCTACCGCTTGCCCCCTTGGATTACAAGTGTCTACGGTAAAGCGCGTCCGTTGATGTACAAGAGGTGGAAATACGATTGACTATTCCGTCCCACTCCAGATCTTATGGTTAACACGGGTATTACGGCACAAGAATCACTGGACGACATTTGTTGTTTAATCCTAGATGGATATAAACCCTTGCAATGGAACCTCCACCATATCAACACAATCCATGGTTCCATTGCCCACCACATAGTCATATTCATAGTTATGAAAATAGTGATTTTGCTTTTTATGCAATAGTGATAAACATAATACTTTGCAAGTTGAGCAAGTGATGAACTTGCCTTTCTTGACTGCAAGATTATGCAGACAAGGTCTTTGGTGCGCAATAACTCCAAATTCTAAAATAGCATCATCGTCCGGTAAGGACGATGTTTAAAAGATTGGCAAGGATGCAATAATGCATAAGTATGAGATGCAATCGTTCTAAGCGTGACCTAACCCCGATGATTTAGGATTAGTGAGTTGCAATGATTAGTTCAGGGTATGTTGCACTTTTAGAGTGATTCACAAACAAGGTTCTTATTAAGGTTTGATTACTTGGTATCATGTACAAGTTATATAATAAAGCATAGTAATCAATTGAGCACACAAGGAATGATAATTGGCATAATGTTAATATGTAAAGAACAGTTGTCAGTTTTAGTACTATATGGCATGGTTAATGATTACTTATTATATTCTTTAAAAGAATAACTTTTGAAGAACTTTAATAAAGAACAAGTATGACAATTTGGTTTGTGGGGTTCTATGGTTTCCTATGGTTGCAATTAGTTGTTAGAGTAAGTATTAGATGGATCACAATGGAGTTGGATTCATTAATAGCTAGAGATCATATGTTTTTAGTGAAGCATATCATAAACAATTTATTATATATAGGTGCTATCAAGGTTGGTATACCTTGTTGGTGATAGTTGGCTAGGGTTTATGGATCCTTATAAGTAGGGTTGATGACTCCTCCCTATTTACTTCAAAAGAATAACTTTTGAAGAACATACTTCTTAAATAGTAAGAAGTATAGCAATTTGGGTTGAGGTGGTCTAGGTTTTACTGTTGGTTCTATTAAGTAAGGAATAATTGGCTCCTAAATAGGATGGTTCATAATTATCCAACACTAGTAGGGTTTAGTGGAGTATGGTATGTAAGATAAAACATTGGGCATAGTTGCTATGAGGATTCATCACCAAGGTGTGATGCTTAATATGGTTAGTTAAAGATGGTGACCTTGGTAATGACCCACAAGTATAGGGGGTGTATTGTAGTACTTGATAAATAAGAGTGTCGAACAAGAGGAGCAGAAGGTGTTGACAAGCGGTTTCGATGAAGGATTCACTGTAAATGCTCACAGACAAGTATTCAGGGGGTTTTGATATAGCAGATAAATAAAGTACAAGTAAATAAAATGCGAGAGAAATAATTGCAGCGAGTGGCCCAATCCTTTTTAGCACAAAGGACAAGCCGGTTTGTTTACTTATAATGACCAAACGTTCTTGAGGACACACGGGATTTTAGTCTAGTGCTTTCGCTTCCTATAGTTGATTAATCTTCATTAATTGTTTTGATAAGTGTTGTGTGGGTGAACCTATGCTACTGCACCGCCCTTCCTAGGACTAATACATACTTGTGATTATACCCCTTGCAAGCATCCGCAAATACAAGAAAGTAATTAAGATAAATCTAACCACAGCCTTAAACTCTGAGATCCTGCTATCCCTCCTGCACCGATATACTAACGGGGGTTTAGGTTGCTGTCACTCCGGCAACCCCACAATTAGCAAACGAATACAATATGTACTCCCCTAGGCCCATAAAGGTGAAGTATCATGTAGTCGACGTTCACATGACACCACTAGAAGAATAACACCACAACTTAAATATCAAACCATTAAATATTACTCAACATAGTTCACTACTAACATTTCGACTTCACCCATGTCCTCAAGAACTAAACGAACTACTCACGAGACATCATATGGAACATAATCAGAGGTGATATGATGATGAATAACAATCTGAACATAAACCTTGGTTCAATGGTTTCACTCAATAGCATCAATAACAAGTAGTAATCAACACCGGGAGAGTTTCCCCTATCAAACAATCAAGATCCAACCCAAATCGTTACAGCGGTGACGAGGTGCAGCGGTGGAGATGGCGGTGATGATGATGAAGATGATGGTGATGATGATGGAGATGATGTCCAGCTCGATGACGGTGACGATGGCGTCGATTTCCCCCTTCGGGAGGGAATTTCCCCGGCGGATTCCTGCCCGCCGGAGAGCTCTTTTCTCTCTGGTGTTTCTCCGCCCCGCAGAGGCGGCTCTGTCAATTCTCCGTAACTCCCGTGCCTTAGGTTTTCGGGGAGAAGATGTACGCGAAGGAGAGGAGGCCAGAGGGGCTGTGGGCCCCCTCCCCACATGGCGGCGCGGCAGGCCAGGGCCGCGCCGGCCTATGGGGGCCATGGCGGCCCTCCACGGCTCCTGCTTGGCTCCCTTCGTCCTCCGGAAAATAGGATTTTTCATATAATTTCCGTCAATTGTTGATCTTCCGAAATATGGTGTCTGACGGTGCTTTTTCCAGCAGAATCCTGACTCCGGTGAATAATTCTCCAATAATCATGAAACATGCAACATAGGTGAAATAACATAAGTATCATCTCTAAATATGAAATATATCAATGAATAACAGCAAATTATGATATAAAATAGTGATGTAAAATGGACGTATCAACTCCCCCCAAGCTTAGACCTTGCTTGTCCCCAAGCGAAACTGAGCTCAATGAACAAGACCACATGTTTATGGAGTGAAGAGTCGATAAATAAAATACGGACAAGAAGCATCATATTGATTCACACAAGATATTCTAGTAAACATTCTCCTCGTATAACTCAACTTGAAATAAGTAAAGAGAAATCACAAATAGAGGTGCATAGGAAATCATAAACGGTTATGGCAAACTTTGTTCTTGGTCAGAGAATTATTAACGGATTGTACTTATCTTCTAAGCAAAGCTTTTATATCAGAATTTATATTGCAAGGCTTTCATCCTTAATCATAACAATCTCCTCATAATCATTGATAACTTTCAAAGTCATATTCATCCAGATAAAATTTGTACTAAACAAGAAAGCATAAAAGGCATGACTAACTAAATTATAGCATAAATGGTTGGTTCACAACAACTCAATTGCTTGCTTAAGATAGAGAGAAATAGGTTTACTGACTCAACATAAAAGTAAAAGATAGGCCCTTCGCAGAGGGAAGCCATGATTAAATCATGTGCTAGAGCTTTTCATGTTTTGAAATCATATATAAAGAGCAATAAAGTAATATTTTGAGTGGTGTTTGTTGTTGTCAACGAATGGTAGCAGGCACTCTAACTCCCTTGCCAAACAGACCTTCCAAGAGCGGCTCCCATGGAGGACGTCATCTCTACCAGCAAGGTAGATCATCCCCCTTCTCTTTTGTTTACACATGTATTTTAGTTTTATTTATGGATGACACTCCCCCCAACCTTTGCTTTCACAAGCCATGGCTAAACGAATCCTCGGGTGCCTTCCAACATTTCTCAAACCATGGAGGAGTGTCTATTGCAAAATTAAGTTGCTTACTGATAAATCAGGGCAAAACATGTGAAGAGAATTATTAATGAAGGTTATTAATTGGGGCTGGGAACCCCGTTGCCAGCTCTTTTTGCAAAATTATTGGATAAGCGGATGTGCCGCTAGTCCATTGGTGAAAGTCCACCCAACAAGATTGAAAGATAAAACACCACATACTTCCTCATGAGCTATAAAACATTGACACAAATAAGGAGTAATATAGTTTGAATTATTTAAAGGTAGCACATGAAGTATTTACTTGGAGTGGCGCAAAATACCACATAGTAGGTAGTTATGGTGGACACAATTGGCATGGGTTTGGTCTAAGGTTATGGATGCATGAGAGGCATTCCCTCTCAATACAGGTCTTTGGCTAGCAAGGTTTGGTAGCAAGCATAAAGGTTGAGGGAAACAAACAAATATACATGTGATAGAAACAATCATGCATCTTTCTCATAAGCACAAGAAATTTTAACTTCAGAATACTAAACTCATTAGCAGAAAGATAATAAAGCAATATATCCACATGTATTTCCCTTTTCTATTTAAACATCAAAGTATTGTTGCTACTGACCAATGCTAAGTTTGCCAAAACCAAATAGATTTACTTGATGCTCCCAAAGTGATATCAATACTAATGTCAAGAGTGATCATATAACAGAAATTGCAAACTAAAATAAGGTGTGCAAAAAGTAAATGATAAGATTTCTCATTAATATTCCATAATGATAACTCACACCAACGGATACATAGATAACCAACTAAGAGAGAGATACTTCCACACTGCAAACTATTCTATATGATAACTTCCCTACTCATGATATGGCACTACTTGATAGTAAAAGATAAAGATAGTGATGATGTGATACCGCGGCACTCCCCCAAGCTTGGAACAAACCAAGGGGATGCCAATACCGATGATGAATTACTCCTTCGGTGGTGATGGTGGTGGATTCTTCTCGACAAGCTTCTTAACAAGTTCCTTTAGGTCCTCAATCTCATAAGTGAGGTTGCGAATCAGCTCCGAGTTGTGCTCAACGCGGCTCATAAGCATGTCAGACGGCGAGTCCCAACTCTTAGAGTTGTTTCCCCACCCTTCAGCTTCAGGTTTCATCTCTCCTGCAGTGTTAGAACGATCTATATCCCAACCACTAGGCAATACTACCTTGGGAGTCCTTTCAGTTTGACGATTGTAGATTAGATTGCGGAAAGGGTGGTGGATGCCTGGAGAAGATGTCCTTGGAGCTAAGAAGCGACGTGGAATTCCTCCTCCGGTGGCGATCCGTGCACTTCTCTTGGTGTTGGACGGATTTGCTATCACGCCAATGCTTGCAACGGTGGCGCGCTGGTGTACTTGCGGAGTTTCCTCCACTTCTTCCTCATCCTCGCTCTCGACTTCTTCCTTCAATTCGGGGTCTTGAATATCTTCCTCCAAAGGCCCCTTGTCTTTGTTGTTGGAGACCATGGTGCTTCTAGATCAAAACAAATCCTGGCAGAAAACAGCTCGAAACAAAACACGACGAGAAAACGATATACGGACCTCTAGAGATCCGGGGGATTATATAGCAAATATTTTTACGATAAAAGGAAGGTTCCAGGCAGAAAACGAGTGGAAACGGGACGCCGAGGGGCTGTCCCCATAGGGCGGCACGGCCAAGGTGGGGCCCGCGCCGGCCTATTGTGACGGGCCCTCGCGCGTCTCCTCCACTCCGTTTCGATCTCGTAATTTTTCATATTTTTCATAAACAGCAGAAATATTGTTCGGAAAGTTAAACGCGGACTTTTTATTACTAAAATTGTTACCTATTCAAAGTCGGACTCTGCAGAACTGTCAATTTGATCTTTGATGAAAGCTTTCGGAGTCATCACTTGAATAACATCAATATCTTCATTATAAGAATCTCCAGAAATATAATGCTTGAGTCTTTGTCCATTCACTACTTGTGTGGCGTTACCTTCCAAAGAGCTAATTTTTATTGCCCCTGAACGATATACCTCCTCAATAACATATGGTCCTTCCCATTTTGAGAGTAATTTCCCTGCAAAAAATCTGAGACGAGACCGATACAATAGGACTTTATCTCCAACATTAAATTCTCTTTTAATAATTCTTCTATCATGCCACTTCTTAACTTTCTCCTTAAAAAGTTTAGCATTTTCATAAGCTTCACTTCTCCATTCATCTAAAGAACTCAATTGTAGCAACCTCTTCTTACCGGCAAGTTTAAAATCTTTGTTAAGTTCTCTTACAGCCCAATAAGCTTTGTGCTCTAATTCTAAAGGTAAATGACAAGCTTTTCCATAAACCATTTTATAAGGAGACATTCCCATAGGATTTTTATAAGCAGTTCTATAAGCCCACAATGCTTCCTTTAACTTACTAGCCCAATTCTTTCTAGATTTATTAACAGTCTTTCCCAAAATAGCTTTAATTTCTCTATTTGATAATTCTACCTGTCCACTAGTTTGGGGATGATAAGCTGAAGCAATTCTATGATTAGTACCATATTTGGCAAGAGTTTTTCTAAAACCACCATGAATAAAGTGAGAACCTCCATCAGTCATAATATATCTAGGTACTCCGAATCTAGGAAAAATAACATCTAAAAGCATTTTTATAGAGGTCTCACCATCAGCACTTTTTGTAGGTATAGCTTCTACCCATTTAGTAACATAATCAACAGCGACAAGTATATGAGTGTTACCTTCTGAAGAAGGGAAAGGACCCATGAAGTCAAATCCCCAACAATCAAATGGTTCAATAACAAGAGTATAATTCATAGGCATTTCATTGCGTCTAGAGATATTACCAACTCTTTGACATTCATCACAAGATAAGATAAACTTCCTTGCATCTTTGAAAAGTGTTGGCCAATAAAAACCTGATTGTAGAACCTTTTGTGCGGTTCTATCTCCGGCGTGATGTCCTCCATAAACACTACCATGACATTTACTCAATATCTCTTGTTGTTCATATTCTGGGACACATCTTCGCATAATACCATCCACTCCTTCTTTATATAAGTGTGGGTCATCCCAAAAATAATGCCTCAAATCATAAAAGAATTTCCTCCTTTGCTGAGCTGAAAAGGTTGGAGGCAAGTACTTGAAACAATAAAGTTAGCATAATCAGCATACCAAGGACTATCTCGCGAGCTCACCTTTATTACAGCCAATTGTTCATTTGGAAAACTATCATTAACAGGAACAGGATCATAAGCAATATTTTCCAATCTAGACAAATTATCAGCAACAAGATTATCAGCACCTTTCCTATCTACAATATGTAAATCAAATTCTTGCAAAAGAAGCACCCATCTAATAAGACTTGGCTTAGCATCTTTCTTTTCCATAAGGTACCTAATCGCAGCATGATCAGTATGAACTGTAACTTTTGAATCAACAATATAGGATCTAAACTTGTCACATGCAAAAACTACGGCTAATAACTCTTTCTCAGTTGTAGCATAATTTCTTTGAGCAGCATCTAGAGTTTTACTAGCATAATGAATAACATTCAATTTTTTATCTACTCGCTGTCCAAGGACAGCACCTACAGCAAAATCACTAGCATCACACATAATTTCAAAAGGTAAATTCCAATCGGGAGGTTCAACTATTGGAGCAGTTGTTAAGGCTTTCTTTAGAGTTTCAAAGGCTTCCTTACAATCATCATCAAAAACGAAAGGTACATCTTTTTGAAGAAGATTAGTAAGAGGCTTTGATATTTTAGAGAAATCTTTAATAAACCTCCTATAAAAACCAGCATGACCAAGAATACTACGAATACCTTTAACATCCCTAGGATAGGGCATCTTCTCAATTGCTTCAACTTTAGCTCTATCAACTTCAATACCTCTCTCGGAAATTTTATGTCCTAATACAATTCCTTCATTAACCATAAAGTGGCATTTCTCCCAATTAAGAACAAGGTTAGTTTCTTCACATCTCTGCAAAACTTTATCAAGGTTTCGCAAGCAATTATCAAAAGAATTCCCATAGACAGAAAAATCATCCATGAATACCTCAACAATCTTTTCACAAAAGCCATGAAAAATAGCAGACATGCATCTTTGAAAAGTAGCAGGAGCATTACATAAACCAAAAGGCATACGCCTATAAGCATAAGTTCCATAGGGACAAGTGAAAGTGGTTTTCTCTTGATATTTAGCTCTAACAGCAATTTGTGAAAACCCAGAATATCCATCAAGAAAGCAGAAATGAGTATTTTAGACAACCTTTCTAACATTTGGTCAATAAAAGGTAAAGGGTAATGATCTTTCTTAGTAACTTTATTAACTTTTCGAAAATCAATGCAATTCTATACCCTACAACTACTCTTTGAGGAATAAGCTCATCATTATCATTAGGCACAACAGTTATTCCTCCTTTCTTAGGAACACAATGCACAGGACTAACCCATCTACTATCAGCAATAGGATATATAATACCTGCTTCAAGAAGTTTTAATACCTCATTTCTTACCACATCCTTCATCTTGGGAATTAGACGACGCTGATGTTCAACAACAGGTTTTGCACCATCTTCTATATTAATGGCATGTTGGCAAATAGCGGGAGAAATCCCCTTCAAGTCATCGAGAGTATAGCCAATAGCTCCTCGGTGTTTCTTCAATATTTCAAATAACCTTTCTTCCTCAATATCTGAAAGCTTAGCACTAATAATAACAGGATATGTTTTCTTATCATCAATATAAGCATACTTAAGATTATCAGGTAATGGTTTCAAATCAAATACAGGATCTTCCTTTGGTGGTGGTGTTACACCTAGATCTTCAACAGGCAAGTCATGTTTAAGAATAGGTTGACGAAGGAAAATTTCATCAAGCTCATCCCTTTCTTCCCTAAAAACTTCACTCTCACTATTCTCCAAATGTTGCTGCAAAGGATTATTAGGAGCAAGAGCAATAGATGCACACTGTTCAACTCTAAAATCATCATTAGGCAAATCAGCTTTATAAGGAGTTTTGGCAAATTTAGAGAAGTTAAAATCATAAGATTCACCAACAAATTTAGTAACAATTTTCTCTTTCTTGCAATCTATAATAGCTCCACAAGTATTCAGAAAAGGTCTACCAAAAATAATAGGACAAGACTTACTAGCAGCAGAACCAAGTACCAAAAAGTCAGCAGGATATTTAATCTTACCACATAGAACTTCAACATCTCGAACAATACCAATGGGAGAGATAGTTTCTCTATTAGCTAGCCGAATAACCACATCAATATCTTCAAGTTCACAAGAACCAATTTCATGCATGATTTCCGTGTAGAGCTCATAAGGAATAGCACTAATACTTGCACCAATATCACATAAACCATAATAGCAATGTTCACCAATTCGAACTGAGAGCACAGGAACACTGGCTTTCCTAGACTTATTAGGATGCGAAACAATATTAGAAGCATCTTCACAAAAAATAATATGACCATCTTCTACATTTTCAGTCACAAGATCTTTAACTATTGCAACAGCAGGTTCAACCTTTATTTGTTCTTCAGGTTCTATGGGTTTCTTTGCACTTTTATTAACTACACTAGTTATAACAGAATACTCCTTCATTTTAGCAGGGAAAGGAGTTTTTTCAATATAAGCTTCAGGAAGAACATGATCAACAATTTTAATTTCAATACATTTACCTTTAGGTGAATCAACTTTATCTTTATAAGGTTCATGATACTTATCAAAATTCTTCCTAGGCAATTCAAAATGAGAGGCAAAGGCTTTATAAATATTTGCAACAACTTGAGAGTCAAGACCATATGTAGCACTTATATTACGATATTCATCAGTATCCATAAATGTTTCAATGCATTCATAATCATAATTTATACCTGACACTCTACCTTTGTCATTCTCCCATCCTTCAGTATTTTCTTGGATTCGATCAAGAAGGTCCCATTTAAACTCTTCTTTATTGCGCGTGAATGATCCAGAACAAGAAGTATCCAGCAAGGTTTTATCTTGAAAAGAAAGTCTTGCATAGAAATTATCAATGATAATATTACCAGGAAACTCATGAATGGGGCATTTGAGCATTAAAGACTTCAATCTCCCCCACGCTTGGGCAATACTCTCTCCATCATGAGGCCAGAAATTATATATACGGTTGCGGTCTTTGTGAATTTCACTTGGAGGATAGAATTTGGAATAAAATAGAGGCACAATATCCTTCCAATCAAGAGAACGCCCATCCTTCAGCAGTTTATACCAATGCGCCGCTTTACCAGATAGCGACATAACAAATAATTTCTTCCTAACTTCATCCATTGAAATACCTGCACACTTGAATAACCCGCATAATTCATGTAAAACAGTAAATGATCTCCAGGATGAACAGTTCCATCCCCTTCATAGCGGTTATCCACAACACGTTCAATAATTTTCATAGGTATTTTATATGGTATTACTTCCTCACCTGGCGCCTCATCCACTACCATTGCAGTAGTAGTAGATTTCCCAAATAGAAATTCAAGGGAGGATCTCTCCATAATGACTTATAGCAGCAAGCAGAAACAAAATCAGCACGTACAGTAAAAGTTTCCTTACCAATTCCACTTACCAATAGCGCTTCTCTCCCCGGCAACGGCGCCAGAAAATAGTCTTGATGACCCACAAGTATAGGGGGTGTATCGTAGTACTTTTGATAAATAAGAGTGTCGAACCCAACGAGGAGCAGAAGGTGTTGACAAGCAGTTTCGATGAAGGATTCACTGTAAATGCTCACAGACAAGTATTCAGGGGGTTTTGATATAGCAGATAAATAAAGTACAAGTAAATAAAATGCGAGAGAAATAATTGCAGCGAGTGGCCCAATCCTTTTTAGCACAAAGGACAAGCTGGTTTGTTTACTTATAATGACCAAACGTTCTTGAGGACACACGGGGATTTTAGTCTAGTGCTTTCGCTTCCTATAGTTGATTAATCTTCATTGTTTAGATAAGTATTGTGTGGGTGAACCTATGCTAATGCACCGCCCTTCCTAGGACTAATACATACTTGTGATTATACCCCTTGCAAGCATCCGCAAATACAAGAAAGTAATTAAGATAAATCTAACCACAGCCTTAAACTCTGAGATCCTGCTATCCCTCCTGCACCGATATACTAACGGGGGTTTAGGTTGATGTCACTCCGGCAACCCCACAATTAGCAAACTAATACAATATGTACTCCCCTAGGCCCATAAAGGTGAAGTATCATGTAGTCGACGTTCACATGACACCACTAGAAGAATAACACCACAACTTAAATATTAAACCATTAAATATTACTCAACATAGTTCACTACTAACATTTCGACTTCACCCATGTCCTCAAGAACTAAACGAACTACTCACGAGACATCATATGGAACATAATCAGAGGTGATATGATGATGAATAACAATCTGAACATAAACCTTGGTTCAATGGTTTCACTCAATAGCATCAACAACAAGTAGTAATCAACACCGGGAGAGTTTCCCTGATACGTCTCAAACGTATCTATAATTTCTTATGTTCCATGATACTTTTATTACAATACTTGAGTGATTTACACATACTTTACAGCATTATTATACATTTTCCGGCACTAACCTATTAACAAGATGCCGAAGTGCCGTTGCTGTTTTCTGCTGTTTTGGTTTCGAAATCCTAGTAAGGAAATATTCTCGGAATTGGACGAAATCAACGCCCAGGGGCCTATTTTTACACGAAGCTTCCAGAAGACCGAAAGGGAGAAGAAGTGGGGCCACGAGGTGGCCAGACACCAGGGCGGCGCGACCCAGGGCCTGGCCGCGCGGCCCTGTTGTGTGGGCCCCTCGTGACGCCCCTTGACCTACCCTTCCGCCTACAAACAGCCTTCGTCGCGAAACCCCCTGTACCGAGAGCCACGATACGGAAAACATTGCGAGAGGCGCGCCGCCGTCCCATCTCGGGGATTCGGAGATCGCCTCCGGCACCCTGCGAGAGGGAATCATCACCGGAGGGGCTCTACATCATCATGCCCGCCTCGGATTGATGCGTGAGTAGTTCATCCTTGGACTATGGGTCCATAGCAGTAGCTAGATGGTTGTCTTCTCCGCTTGTGCTATCATTGTTATAGATCTTGTGAGCTGCCTAACATCATCAAGATCATCTATTTGTAATGCTACATGTTGTGTTTGGCGGGATCCGATGAATAGAGAATACTATGTTAAGTTGATTATCAATCTATCATATATGTGTTGTTTATGTTCTTGCATGCTCTCCGTTGCTAGTAGAGGCTCTGGCCAAGTTGATACTTGTAACTCCAAGAGGGGGTAATTATGCTCGATAGTGGGTTCATGCCTCCATTGAATCTGGGACAGTGACAGAAAGTTCTAAGGTTGTGGATGTGCTGTTGCTACTAGGGATAAAACATTGATGCTTTGTCTAAGGATATTTGTGTTGATTACATTACGCACCATACTTAATGCAATTATCTGTTGTTTACAACTTAATACCGGAAGGGGCTCTGGCCAACTAAGGTGGATTATTTAGGCATAGATGCATGCTGGATAGCGGTCTATGTACTTTGTCGTAATGCCCTGATTAAATCACATAGTAATCATCGTCGATATGTATTGAATCTTTATTTGTCAATTGCACCTGTAATTTGTTCACCCAGCATGTTAGTTATCTTATTGGAGAGACACCACTAGTGAACTGTGGACCCCGGTCCATTCTTTTACATCTGAATACATTCTACTGCTTTTACTGTTCTTTGAAAACAAACACCATCTTCCACTCGATACGCTTAATCCTTTGTTTTCAGCAAGCCGGTGAGATTGACAACCTCACTGTTACGTTGGGGAAAAGTACTTTGATTGTGTTGTGCAGGTTCCACGTTGGCGCCGGTTTCACCGGTGTTGCGCCGCACTACATTCCTCCACCAACAACCTTCACGTGCTTCTTGGCTCCTACTGGTTCGATAACCTTGGTTTCTTTCTGAGGGAAAACTTGCTGCTGTGCGCATCACACCTTCCTCTTGGGGTTCCCAACGGACGTGTACATCTACGGGCTTCATTCCCCTATCAAACAATCAAGATCCAACCCAAATCGTTACAGCGGCGACGAGGTGCAGCGGTGGAGATGGCGGTGATGATGATGAAGATGATGGTGATGATGATGGAGATGATGTCCAGCTCGATGACGGTGACGATGGCGTCAATTTCCCCCTCCGGGAGGGAATTTCCCGGCGGATTCCTGCCCGCCGGAGAGCTCTTTTCTCTCTGGTGTTTCTTCGCCCCGCAGAGGCGGCTCTGCCCATTCTCCATAACTCCCCGTGCCTTAGGTTTTCGGGAAGAATATGTACGCGAAGGAGAGGAGGCCAGAGGGGCTGTGGGCCCCCACCCCACATGGCGGCGCGGCCAGGCCAGGGCCCGCGCCAGCCTATGGGGGCCCATGGACCCTCCCAGCTCCTCCTTCGCTCCCTTCGTCCTCTGGAAAAATAGGATTTTTCATATAATTTTCGTCAATTGTTGATCTTCCGAAATATGGTGTCCTGACGGTGCTTTTTCCAGCAGAATCGACTCGGTGAATAATTCTCCAATAATCATGAAACATGCAAAATAGGTGAAATAACATAAGTATCATCTCTAAATATGATATATATCAATGAAGAACAGCAAATTATGATATAAAATAGTGATGCAAAATGGACGTATCAGTGACCTTGGTATTAGGAATTAAGGTTGGTCTTATTTGATCATCTGGTTTTTTAAGATGAACATATGAGATGCTAATTTAGTAGTGATAGGGTTCCTACAGTTTATGTGGTCATGGCAAATATTTAATTGCTATAATGGTTCTATGTCTACTATTGAAGTAACATGATCACATGTTAACTTGGGGTTTAGGTTTGGAAACCATTTAGGGTTCATATGAAGTAATGGAGCTAGGGTTCCTAATTGAATTAGGGTTTTGGGTTTCACATGAAATGATAAGGTTGTAATATCAATCAATAAAGAACTAGAGTTTCCTAATTACCATTTAATTATTAGGTTAATAACTTCATTATAAGGTTGAAGTAATTAATCACTTTAAAATAAACATAAGATTGAATTTTGCATTTTACTTTTTTTAAAGAATTATTAATTAAGGTAATTATTATTTAGGGTTTTAAATCCTTCTAATAAGGATTTAACAAGATAACAAATAAAGAAAATTATTTTTAATGTTTTCTTTATTTACTTACTGGTTTTTATTTAATTTGGGAAGTTTTCCTAATTATTGAATTTTTAATTCATTTAAGAAAAAAATAAAAGGCTTAATTATTAAGTTTAAATCAATTAAATTTTTATTAAAAATAAAATTTTCGTATTATATTTTTATTGGATAGATCTTATTTTTAGGATCATTTTGATATCTCATTTGTATTTTTCTGAGTTGTGATGGATTTTATGAATTCATGTAAAGTTGCAGCAATTTATAAAATTTGAATTAAAACGAAAACTGCTAAAGCTACCCGGACAGGACACCCACACAGTCTATGACTGGTGGAGCCGTGTCCACGCTGGCGGCCACATGGTGCCGACGTGGCAAACATGTGCCTCACCGGCGGCCAGTGGTGGTCGCCGCCGGCGATACGGCGTTTGCGCGGCCACACTACCTACACCACTAGACTCAGCGCGCCGAGGTGGACGTACTGGTGCCAGCGCCGCCCCGAATTGATCGCCGGAGCAAGCTTGACGGCGAGGTCGAGCGGCGGCGCTCGCAGGATATCGGCGCGGGCATGATTGAGAGCGAAATTGAAGAAGCTAGGGGGTGCTTGAGCACTAGTGGCTCACCCTGGGTACGATGCGCGTGACGGAGAGGCCAGAGGCGGTCGGTTTCGCCGGAATCGACATCTCCGGCCGTCGGAAACGACAAGCTCGGCGACGGTGCTACGTGCTGCGCCGGCTCGATTCCTTCTGTAGGAGGAGCAAGTCAAGCACGGCGGTGACGACGGTGGCCACGGCTTGGCCAGGGGAGGTCTCCACCGGCGGCGATTGAAGATGGCCGGGGTGACTAGGGTTTCGATTTGGGCGAAATGGAGCAGAGGAGGAAGAAACTCGGGGGCTAGGGTTCGTCGCGGGCTTTTATACGGCGCCAGGACGTGCCTCGTCACGAAGTGGAGAAAGGAGAGGTCGCCAGCGAGAGGGGAAAGGCGGGCACGCCGTCGTGCTGTCGTCCATGCGGAGAGAAAGGATGAGGACGACCTCCTCGTCGATATTTTGGACGAAGGGGTATGGTGGGCTGGGCCAGGCTGCTGTTGGGCTGCGTTGCTGGGCTCGATTGCTGGGCTGCTGCGGCCAGGTAAGGCCCTGGTGAGTTTTTCTCTCTTTTCTCTTTTATTTGTTTTCTGTTTTGTATTTCCATTTTAAATTCAGATTTGAATTCATATTTTAACTCTTTTCTATTTTGCAGGTATTTCAATATGTTAATTTTATTAAGATCTGGTGCAATGATTATTACACCACTATTTCATTTGAAAGTATTAGATTATATTGCATATTGGTGATTTATTCAAAATAGCAATTAGACATGAATTATATTTTCACTTTGATTTCCTTTTTATTATGAATTCAATTTAATTTAGAAATATAAGAGTTGATACTTTCTTCTCAAGGTATTTCTGAAGTTGTTGTTATGTCTTATTTCCTATTTGAGGAATTAATCACTTGCATGTTATTTCATGTGAGCAATATATTATTAGGGTTTTGTAGGGTTGATGATAACCCATATCAAAATTAACATTAGTGTTATGGTCTATTAACACTTTGAAATACCTAGAGTAGATATTACTCTCCTCAAGGTTGGGTCTTAATTATATAGATAAGTGATTGATAATCACACTTATGGTTTTAATTATAAAATGTATCACAAGAGTTTTCCTAGGTTTAATAATTGTAGCTTAAGATTGTATTAATGTGCCATACTAGGGTTCTAATGATGTTTACCTAGTGGCAATTGGTTTGAATCTCAATTATGGCCTAAGTTTATATTATAATCACCATAGTGATGCATAAACTAGGATTGAGATATACTTCTAGTTTGTAGAGTTGAGATGACATCATATTGCATTTGCTAGGGTTTAATCTCCCCTAACCAAGGTAATATGGTTAGTTGTTTAATTGTTTTTGTTCTCCTTTAATTACTAAGGACTTGAGAATCGGTTTTATCATATACCAATAGATTTCTATTATATCCTTAATCTATTGTTAAAGTAACTAAAGTGGTTATGGTTCTTTTTATAGTTAACTTTGGTTATATGGATGAATGGTTTCTCACTATATAAAGTATAGAGTTTGACTCTAGGGTTTTCTTATGTTCTTTAATTGAGTAATAAATGAAATATGGATGTGATAGGATTCTACTTATGATCACCAAGTGATTCACAAGTTAAGGTTGGGATATAAGTCTAGGGTTGCCTACTAGTTACCTTCCTATGATTACATGTGGTGAATAATATCTACTTATCCTATTACGATTTAACTTATCCTCACAAACCTCAAGGGCATGATCATGGATTAGGCATGATCAACTTGTTCTTAATATCTTTACCTCAAGTTCTTAGGGTTTATGATCATCACTCAATTTATAATGATCAAGGTTTGGCTTCCTAGGGTATCTCTCATTAAATGGGTTTCTCACTTCCATGATCAAGCATTGTCTTGATCAACTAAGGTATAGCACTTTTATTTTACTTTCTAGGATGGGCTTTCTATGGTTGCTTCAATAGTTTATATCCCAGGAGAATGCCTGAGATATCCACTTAGAGTTCTCACAAAGAATGATTTAGAATTCTCTCAAGGAATGATGGTTTAACCATTTGGATATAAGGATAGGTCTCTCCCTTAAAACCAAGTGTTGCCTCAACTATCTTGAGTGTAACACCATAGCTTGAGATTTCTTATATAAGAATGGTTTATTCTAGGGTTTATGGTGTACTCACAAGGTATCTTTAGGTATCTAGGCTAAGGATCCCCTTGTCTAACTTAGTTGGATTAGTTTCATTCTTATTTCATCAACTCATGGATATGGTCTTATCACATTTGATATTTGGTTATCTCACCATTCCAAGATGAAATGGTGATCTCCTAACACTTTAATTCAAAGGTTGTCCTTTATTCTTAAATAAATGAAGCCAAGATTGGTATGAATGGTCTCTCTCATTTGGGATGGACTTCAATGCTAACCTAAGGTTAGGCTCCATAGAGAATGATGTGATCATCAATATATATGTTTAACAAAAATGGGTTCTCTCTCTAGGGATTGTCTTGAATAATATCCTAGGGTTCTTCCTAAAGATGATAACTTAAACACATGGATGTATATCCAAGGTTTAGCTCAAGGTCTGTCATTGCTTCTCCAATAAATAACATAGAACTCTCACCTCTCTAGGTTTGATGTATAATAATATGTAATAGAGAAGAATATATATTCCTAGGGTTGATCTCCTTGTCATGATTCCAAGAATGAAGTAAAATGAATACCATGAGGTTCATGGTAGGATCAAGGATTAGTTTAAGACATGGAAAAGATAAGTCTAGAATGGTTTCTCCATTTTATTGTTACTTGATTTGCAATTGAATAGGTGTTCATATGTTATGACAAGGATTACCATATTATAATCTTTTATAAGATCAAGCAATTGATAATTGATTAAAGTGTTGTTGTGTTGATTATTAGTTCCATTTGATCTAACCCCTTAGATCAAATCATCTCTACCCAAAACAAAGTTTTAACAAAGTCACATTGAGGTTTATAGCGCTTGACTTGATGAGCTACTTCAATTCCACCAAGATCAAGTGAAACTTCCGTTACTGTGACTGTTTTACTTTAAAGCGCGAAAATTCCCCGGATTTTCTATGCATGAATACAATGCACACATTTGTTTCCTATATTTTTGTAACCCCAAATACTGGGATATTACAAGCAGTCACATTGGCGGCGGGTTCTTCTTCTTCTTCGTCGCCACTGGGCAAAAAATAGAATGAGATTATTTGACACACAATGACTAAGTAAAAAAGGCGACAGGGTAACTTACGAGCTGATAAGGGCAGCGTCATAAGCGTTGAAGGGCTCCGTTTCTTCGGGAGCAGTTTCCTCGATAGGAGAACTGCTCAGCTTGGAGGTGCCAGAGCCTTCCGCCTCACCCAGCTTGGAGAAACAGCGAAAGGGATGGACTGGGTTGATTCTGAAGCCACGGATTCAGCTTCTTTTTCAGAGGAAGCCGCGGATTTACGAGAAACCGCGACTTCGCTCTCAGGACGAGAAGGGACCTGGGCGTCGTCGGTCACGACTGCTCGTTCTTGGACATCTCCACCTTCGGGAAGGGGAGGAAGAGACGATGTAGTTTGATGGTTCTGAACAAGATAAGAATATATTGACAAGAAATTATGTCAATGAATAGCAAAATAGCAGTCGAAGAATTGAACAACAGACAAAGCAGTCGACAAAAAATAGATTACATGGGGAAGGGCATTGGTGCCGCTATACGGCACCATGCGCAAGATGTTGGGATGGCGTCTTTCTTGCTCAGCGAGGAGATCTTTCGGACAAGTTTTTCCAAGTCCTTGTCTGGTAGATCCTTCGACAGGCGATCCACGTCTTTGTCGCCAGCATACATCCAGAGAGGGTTTTTGCGAGCCTGTAGAGGCTGCACCCTAATCCTAAGGAAATACGTCGTTATCTGGATACCCGACAACTCCTGGCCGCAGGTATTTTGGAGCTCATGGATGCGCTTCATCAACGCCTCTGTCGCCGATTTTTCTTCGTCGGTAGCTTCTGCATCCCAGGAGTGGCGGCGGAGAATTTTTTTCGCCACTGTTAAAAGGGGCGATGTTGTATTCCAGCGAGTTGGGGCACTCCTCGCGGACGTATAACCATCTCTTGCGCCACCCTTGGACGGAGTCGGGGAATTTGACGTCAAAATACTCGACACCAGGGCGGACGCAAATAACAACACCGCCTATGTTGTAGGCAATGTTGTGGGAGCCATTACGGCGGAGGTAGAAGATGCGCTTCAACATAGCCCAATTGGGATGGACTCCAAGGAAGCATTCGCAAAGAGTGATGAAAATAGAAACGTGTAGGATGGAGTTGGGAGTCAGCTGATGAAGCTGTAGCCCATCCACAAAAAGCAATCCACGAAGAAACTCATGGATGGGAGCAGAGAGGCCTCAGATGAGGTGGTCAACGAAGCTAACCCGATATTCAATAGGAGGCGACGGGTAGCTCTCCTCGCTGGGGAAGCGCAGCGCGTCCTTCTTCTTGCTCAGGCCGAGCTTCTTCAGCAGGTTGATGTCCTGCGCGGAGATCTTGGATCTCTCCCACTCCGTGGTTCCCAGATCTTGCGCCGCCATAGTTGCTTCGAGAGTGCTGTGCCTCGTGAGTCTCGGCCGAGGTGGCATCAACAATGGCGCTGAGGAGGTAGGACAGGGCGTGAGCGCTGGAGCTTTTGTGGTTGCAATGGGGATCTTAGCAGAGGAGATATGAGCAACGGTGCGGCGAAGGGGATTGACGAGGAAGAAGATGAGTATTTATAGCGGGCTCAGCCAAAACGTCGCACCGTCGGATGGTATAAGAATGGACTTGATGATCTACACGTGGCTCAAGGGGTAAAACGGTATTTTTACCGTGATGGAACTGGACAGGCGCTACAGCGCGCGTGCTAGAAAAAGCGGAGGACGTGTGTCCCCCACTTGCGTAACGTGTCAACGTGTCGCAGATTTTGGGCCCGTAGGTCAGTGAAATGACAGAACTCACGTCTTCCCGATACAGTGGTCGTGGCTATCGTCAGCACTGATGTCACCATACCAATGGAAAAAATCTCGGCTATGGTGTTATGAAAATTGGCGACAATGAAGGAATACTGATAATTTCGAGAGCCTTTGACCAAATACAAGTTTTTGTTCAAATGCTCGGGGGCTACTTTATAAAGAAGTTTTGTGAAGTTTGATGGAGATGATTCAGAAGTGGATGTTTCAAAATATTGCGACAGAGACAAATTGGAGCCTACAGCCAAGTATAAATACTCGACTGTAGCCTCGGGGGCTACTCCCATCGGGAGCGCTGTTCGCGCACCCGATAAACATGAAGAGGAGCATGAAAAATGACAATATAGCGGTAAAGATGCTAAAAAGGTGAGCCTACAACCAAGTACAAGCACTTGGCTGTAGCCTCGGGGGCTACTCCCATCGGGAACGCTGTTCGCGTGCCCGATGAAATCTAATAAGTCCTGGTGAGCATATTTCGAGTTATCAAAATAACTCTTCATATACTCCCATCGGGAAGATAAGTTAAAACAATATAAGTCATCTGTTGACTCGAATAAATGTCCTATTCCAGCAGCCGAAAAAGGCACTCGACAATATATTCTCAGAGCGCCTCAGTCGCGAATTAATCTCTGAATTCCGCAAAACTCTGCGAAGGTAAGTCCCCGGGATCCGTCCTGTGCGGCGTGGCACCGCCTCTGATGGCGCGTTGCTACTTTTTCCGTATCAACAGATGCGAAGAAAAATCCTAACGGACGCGTTAGGTACCCGATAAAACATGACTGGAATTCGGCATATGGTAAAACCTTAAGCGGCACATGTCGAATTACGCCAGTATCCGAGATCATGTCCAGGGACGTGATCTTGAAGTAGGTTTTTGCGGATTGCCACAAGAGCAGTTAACTGGTACCTGATCCGTCAGATGAACCAGCCCCAATTACCATTATCCCTGTACAATATAGAATTGTTTATAAAGGTTATTTACCGACTCGAGGAAATCATTTGGCAATTGTAAAGATGGAGATTTTCCCTGATTCTTCGATTCAAGCAAAATCTCGGGGGCTACTAACATAGGCATCCCTAATGGGCCTGCCGAAGAAGGTACCCGGGGTTTACTGGAGGCCCACGACCCGAAGTTTTACAAAGCCCGGAAGCCCAGTCGGAAGTAAGTTTGGAAAGATAGAATTGTATTAGGAATATCGACTTGTAATTGTTACGGGACGGCTCAGAAACCCTCTCGCACTACACCACAACCCCCCATGTAGCTACGTATACGTTAGAACGGTTTGGCGATGCGCTGCTATGGAACAACTTCCCCACTTTCCGAACGAGCGAATAGATAAGACGTGATCTATAACTTCCCTTAGGGCCCCTTTGATTTGCAGGATTTTCAAAGGAATTTCGCAGTCCTTCTCCTCAGCTAGTAATATGCACCGTCCGCAAAAGGCACCCGCCCCTACAATTCTGTGTGAGCATCTCCATCTCGATCTATCTTTATGGCTGCCTCCGACTCCGCGTTCGGCCGGCCGTGCTTCGTTCTCGTATGGGATTCAGATTCCGAGGATTGGGCAATGATTTGCAGCGGCGAGACGAACACCATTGACGAGTCAGTAGGTCCAGCGGTACTGGAGGTCCGGCAATCCAATTCGCAACTGACGTCTTTCAATTTCTCTCTTACCCGATCCAATTTTTGCAGTCTTTTTTTCAAGATCTAAATACAGTATTTTTTATGCAGTCTTTCGTTGGCTTGATCTGTTACTCATTATCCTAGGTCATGTGCTTGGTGGATCGGTGATGCTCCGCCTGCCGTTCCTGCCTCTCATTCACGGACGCTCGCTCGCGGGTACCCTGCGCCAAATTTCCTGCCCTGATCCAGCTTCGCTTCTCTTAATCAGGTGACCAAGTCCTACAGGTCATCGGTCCTTCTTACTAATTTCACTTGGCCTGCTCTCAACCAGCATCACCTCCCTTGATCAGTACATGATGTATTCCACTAAATTTTATATCATCGCAGGTTCTATTGTTGTTGATAGTGTTATGCAATATACATGTTGTGTCTGAACATCAACTTGGGTTTCTGGTTTTGATTAATTTGACAGTGGTGCGATTGACTACCTAGTTATCGTTTTGTTCATCTGGTCCATAAATATTAGACATCCCGTGACTATGACGAGCCAGGCAATCCTTTGATTTTATCTGTGTAGAAATACAGATCCGTTGTTACCTATAGATGCACTTGAAAACTATCTTAGGGACCATTTTCAGTCTGTTGGCTATCCATGTGGAGAATAAAATAATTTATTAGCTCAAATTCATCTTGCATTTGATGATTTGTGCATTAATGTCAATGGTATGCAACTTTCAGTGATGTGCTTACTTCTAATAGTTTGGAAATTCAACTTTCAGGAGGGAGACAACTTAGATTAATATTCTTTGACTGCATCGATTATGCATTATGTATCTGTATTTGTCAGGTAATCTTTAGATTGGGCTATACACATAATAGTTTGGAAATTTATGCTGGTTTCTTATGACAGCGTGCTTTGTGCTTTTGCAGTTTCAGAACAGAGTCAAATCTTCAGTCTTTGTGCAGTCCAACTATGAGAAGTATGAAGCCATGGTTTTACAGAAGAAGGGTACATAAAGTAATCAGAGTATGTGGTGTAGCGTGGTGAAATCCTTGGTCCTGAGGTACTTATGGCCTCAAACATATCAGTCTAGCCATCTCACGTACTACTTATGCACGTATATCTGAATTTAGTTACTTCTGAATAATGATTTAGTCTCTCGAAATTACTACTCCGTATCAGTGTTCTTCCAGAAGGATGCACATGTAGTCGGCAAAGCACATAAATTCTTAGCGGATTAGGATGCAATATCTTTTATTCTATCTACTATATTCTATTAAATTATTTACTCTGAACTGTAACAGGTTTAGTCAAAATAAAATTATTAGGCAATTACAACGCGACATCTTTTATTATGTCTGCTATATTCATTTAATCTTATACTCCACGGACAATAAAAGCCATTAAGCTACTTTGTGTAATCAGATTGCACTCCCAAGTAAAGCTCCCCCAATGAGTGTGGTAGTATTGGAAGATTAATAGCATCTAGAAAAAAGAGTTCATGCAAGAATCTGCTGCAACCAAGAGATTATGATGTATATATGGCTAAAAGTATTCTCGTTACTTTGACCTTGCTATTTAGAGAGAATAAACAATAACTTTCTTCTGTGTTTAGAGAGAGGAGTGGTCATACAGGAGGAGTAATTACCTCATGGCCTTCATCCGATGTATCTTGCAGGTATTATAAATTGTACTATTTTATTAACTTGTTGCGTGTCCTACTAATGTTACATTACTTATCTTAATTTGTTTTGTTGTTGCAGATTACCAATACAAGTGGATGATGCAAGTATGAGAATAGTGCTACTACATAGTTACAAATTAGTGTTTAGAATTTCATTTTCACATATAGAGATCTTGTATTCATTGGATCGTCGTCTTTGTAAAGCTACAAAGTTAATTTAATATATGAGGTCTTTCTGTTTATAATATTGTGGCTCATGTGCACTCTCCGCTGAACAATAAATCAATATATGATCCACCATTAACGATTTGAGGTGTCTAGTAACTATTGTAAGATTTTGCAATGGTTGCAATATCATTTCAAAATCCATTCATGCAGGTTAGCCACCAACGCATATGAAGCATTGTTCGGCTCTAACTATATACGTTGCTATCTTACAACGCTTCTTTATGTCATTTACCAACGCATGTATATGCGTAGTTGTAGACCCTTGCAACGCCACCTACGGCAACGCATACTAAATCCGTTGGTGTAGAGGTTACCAACGCTTATATGGACATTCGGCAACACATCAACGCGTTGCTGAAGGGGTGTTCCTGTTGTAGTGTCGGACTCTGTAACTTGTACATCACGAAACCCTCGGCTCCACCTCCTATATAAGGGGGAGTCGAGGGACAAAGAAAGGATGGATTCATTGTTTCACGCAACCTAGTTTTCATAGCAGTCGAGTATTTTTCCGGCTGAAACTTTCGAGATCTACTTGTCCTCTACTTCCAACTAAACCCTAGTCTACAACTTGTAGAAATTGATAAGTTAATCCCTTATCACCATCACTTTGACCATAAAAATTGAGCAATAAAATCTTAATTATCTTATATATAATTACTATCGTTGGATTCATATTGAAAAATACTTTTTAATTATACAAATTTCATACAAATAATATTTATTTATTTGAAGTAATTTTTGGTTAAAAAAAAACATGTAAATCGAGAACATCTTATTCCTTAAAATGGAGATAATACTATCAATTTAATGAAATTATTCCACCCGCCGCATAGTGGCAGCAATGGGAACTATCGGTGCAAATGCATTTGTAAATATCCCAACCAAGGGAGGCGCACAACTCCGTGCACCCATCAATTGAGCAGATTTCTTTCATCTCTCTACACCCAATAATAGGTCCAAGGTCCAATGTACCTGCGCAAGAACAGTCAGATATACAGCCCACAACCAACTAGTTATATAGTATATGATGAATTAGTTGGGCCTATCTAGAAGCTGATCTTTTCTATTGCTAGAGTAATATGTTAACTAAAAAATATAAGAAACAACAACAAAAATGAAAGGTAGGTAGAAAAATATTTACGTATGCTCCTCCCTGCTGCACGACAGGATAAGAAAGTGGTAGGCATGAGAATAAGGGCTATGAAGCACAATGTCATTGCGTTCTTCATAAGCGCCATCACTAGTATTAGTAGCTGGCTATTATCCTGGTCCCGCTGGTTTGCAAGTGTGTCCCTTTTGCTAGTGCTTATATATATATAGTGACGTGCCATATTTATTATGAGCAAAATTATTTGGAAACTTTTAAATGAGTATCAAAGTATATCGTTTGGATATCTTGTTAATAATTGTGACTCTTAATTTTGATATATTAGAAACTTTTAAATATGTACTGAAGTGCATTGATTGGATATCTGCTTAATAATTGGCTCTTAAATATGTCCGCCAATTAAGTTACATCGAGGGGCGCAAATTAACTTACAATGACGTGCTCAGGGTTCAGCCGTGCCACCACTACCTCCCTTGTCGCTGCTTCAGCTAGGTGACCCAGTACACGTGATCCAACGCTAGTAGAGCCACGCGCCGCCACCATCATCAACATCACCCCGCTGCACGAAGGCCTTCATCACCTTCAGGATCAGGGAGTACTGGAAGCAGAGTAAGTTGGATAAATTGTTAGGGGGAAGTCGACCTGCATATGCATGGTTGAAAGGACATGGATGCCGCCCAAGGGGTAGGGGGTTGAATAGGCGGTTTCAAACTTTTACGATTATGGCTTGAACAAATACGGAATAAAACTAACGTTTAATTTGTCAAGCACAAAACCTATATAACTAAGGTTCACATATGTGCCCCAACAACTTATGGTAAGCAAAACAAGAAACTACTATGTGATAGCGAGATATATATAACTTCTAGCACGAAGGCTATTAGAAAGTAAAATGCACAAGTGAAGAGTTCGGGAATAGGAATAACCGAGGTGATGCAGAAACGACGATGTATCTCGAAGTTCATACTATTATCAGTGCTACTCTCCGTTAGAGTGGTGTGGAGGCACAAGGCACCCCAAACGCAATGAAGGCCTCATCGTATTCTCCTCGAGCCTTCTCGATCCACTATGGAACCTTTAGGGTGGTGCAACATCCCTCTTTTAGTTAAACTTAATTAGGTTTATTTGTTGCATCAGTCACAAGAAATTAAAATGGAAACAATAAATGTGCCTATTTCTACCTCTACTTGAACTATGTTCAAATGTTTCAAAATTTCAATTTTTTTTGTATGTGGACCTTCCTATGGTATTGTAAAGACCACCGAATAGTTCCATAACTTTTTGAATTATTTGAATCTACAAATGGTTGCAAAAGCTTGCAAAACAGCCTACTAAAAATGATTTGTTGTTGTTTTCAAAGTTTTAGGAAAACCTCCAAAGGGCAGGGGTTATGTGCAAAAATGTCTTGGTCTTCTACATCGAGAACGACAAGTAGCTCTGTGGTGCGTCCGAGGCCGCCCGATCCTCTGCCTCGCCTTTGAAATGCACGCCACCGCCGACATGTATAAAGCCTCATCGCCGTCGCAGATGAACCCTAGGCTGCCCCTTCTCCCTCTCCCTGGTTCTCTCCCGCGCATGCGAGCTAGAAACCCTAACCCTAGCCGATGCCCGCCTGTCCTCACTCGTCTCCCCTTGGGAATCGATGCTGGGAGTCCTTAATTAATCGATGCCGACAAGCTCGCCGGCCCAAACTCCGGTCACCGTCGATTACTTCGTCTCCGGCCTTGCCATGCCTTGCCGACCACACCAAAACCATCCCGGTGAGCCTCTGGTTCTCCCCGTGTTCTCGCCCTTCTCGATTACGCCCTATATCGCCGCTGCACCATGCACTTGCTAGCTCTGCTGGTCGGCATCGTCGGCAACCATGCTCCTGCGCCCCAAAAGTAGCAGCACCGGCTTCGTTAGATCCGCCTCGCCCGCCGCATCCAACTCGCTAGGTTGCGCGGCCCCTCTCGTTCTCCTTCGTCGTGTGCTTGATCGACAAGGAAGGAGATGGGCGCGATGACGTTAGCACGACACCATATTTCTTTTTCTTTTTCTGCAATTCATTTTTGTAATTAAGAAATATATGACATATGGGCCCCATTGGTCAGAAATTTAAACATTTCTGGAACATTTTCTATAATTAATTAAACCCTGACCCGTCGGTCCAAGCTACCAGAAATTTATTCCAGAATTTCAGAAAATGATTAAAACATTGGAAATTCATAACTAATTCATTTTATAATAGAAAATATGTATAATATATCAAAATCTTCAGAAGAATGAGATCTACATTTTGGTATCAAAAGCGGGCATATTTGAACAACTTCAATTAACACTTTTGTTGGAACAATCAAATGCCACTTTATGGAAGTCATGGGGTTGTGTTTTATGCATTTGAGCTCCATTTAATTTGTTGGAAATGTCATAGGGCATATACCTACTTAACGTGTCATGTCATCATTCTTATATGCTCATTGGAATATGCCATGTGTTGATTGTTGTTTTACATTTCCGGTATATGCTTCTTCGCGATCGATAGAGCACATGCCTGGGACGATGAAGATCGACAACGAACAATTCAAGTACAAGATCTCCGAAGATTCATATTTGTTCATCAATGACAAAAGAAAGCATAACCTCGTTCATATATGGTTTCAAAATGTTTCATATTCTGGTCACTACATATTGCATACGATTTTAATGTCTTTTATTTGCAGATAGAGTTATCCTATGTGTTGCATTTACCATCATTGTAGACTAAATTCCCCGATCCATTACTCCTAGCACTACAAGAACTTGGAGTTTCAATGTCGGAATGCTCCTAACAGTTTGGAAATCCGTCAGTGAATGTCCTTTCTCGTGACGGGTTTGCGTTTTCACGTCATAGATGGAGTTTTGGCCCCCTTGGGCCCGAAAACTTGTGATGGCTAGCCTCTAAACGTCAACGATTGTCCACAAACTTCCGTCACCGGATGCTACTTCTCGAGGAGTATTTGGTTTGAGGTCCTATCGTGGACTCCGTCCACCGCTAGGCCTCCCACGGGTGAGAGTGACTTCGCGGAGTGGTGGTCTTTGGTGTTGCGGACCGCCCCTCGCCACTTGCGTAAAGGTACATCATCGCTCATCATGCTTATGGCGTGGTGGATCTGGAAGCACAGGAACGCTGCGGTCTTCGACAACGCGCGTCCCTCAGCGATCTCCTTACTAGGCGACATCAAGGCCGAAGCGCAACAGTGGGCGGACGCGGGTGCCCGGGGGCTCCGCCAACTTCTCCCCTAGATTAGGTCTTTTGGGTTGAGTTGCATGGCGTGGCGTGGTTCTCTCTTGGACTTGTACATATGAACCTTCTTTTACTATCAATGCATCGAAACGCAAGGCTTTTATGTTTTCACGAAAAATAAACAAACCTTTCATATAATCTTTCCGCTGCTTTGACGGCAAATGAGAGCCTTGATATATCGGCACCATGCACCTACACTATCACACCTAAAAGTAACACACACATTCACAGATAGCGCCGTCATCCCAATCATTATGCGAGATGAGAGAATTCATTTCAGAAAGCTGGAAGAGAAAAAATATATTTCTGGTGATTGATTGAAGAAGTAAACTCAATTAAGGTCCGAAATGATAGCACTGCTACCAATAAAGTAACACGGAGAAAATGGACAAACCATAAATCTAAAACATTCTATACTCCACAGGCTAGCATCTTTTGGTCTTGCACATAATTCAACTCTTCAAAATTGGAATGTTTTGTTCTTGAAGAATTCTTGCAGTGGAAATATCATTCTGAAGTTCCTTGATATGCATAGAAGTGATAGCGCATTCCACCTACTCTGTTCCGTTTATTGAATATAGCTACAGAAGAAGTCTGGTTTTTATAGGCATCTTCGCTTTTAATAAGGTATAAGCCATAAGCAGTTGAATGCCAATAAGGCGAGTAACACGAGTCCTTGAATCTTGAGAATAGGATACATTTGTTGCCACCTCCAAGCAGAAACAAATATTTTGTGGAAAATCTTAGTGTTACAAAGTAATCAATTAGAAATAGGAATAAAGTACGAAGATAAACAAACCTTTCATATAATCCTTCCGCCGCTTTGACGACAAATGAGAGCCTTGATATATCAGCATCATGCACATACACTATCACACCTAAAATTAACGCCCACACACACATAGCGCCATCATCCTCGGGCAAGGTGAATTTACCAGAAATGCGGAACAATGAAACAACTGACACCTTTTGTTCGACTGTATTAACAATAGCAATTTTTAACATAACATATAACTCATATGGGGCACTTAGAAGAAACACTGGATTTTCTATTTGAGCACAGGTTTCAAGGCAACACACAAGAAGCACTTCCATATGGTCCATTTTGGGATAAGCTAGGCCCCGAAATGGAGGGTTGGCTATGCAGCCTACCTTGAAGCTATCAAAAATGGCACAACCACGATGGTCGTCGACTGCAAAGATGACGAACCTGGACATAATACCCTTCCACCTCGTCCCCTGGGTCATAACACTAGCAAGGTCGATCTCGGAAGGCATCAGCCCTGGGCCTTGGAAAAGTTCATGGGCGATTCTCAAGTCGTCTTGGCCAGAAGGAACGATAAGAGGCGCCTAAATCTGTAATTAAGTTGGCTAACAGAAAATCTAACGACCAATGTAATTGGAAAGATGATGTAGCATCCACTGTCATCTTTTTTTTTGAAACGAGGCAAAAACTTTGCCTTTCATTGATATAGGAGAAAAGAGTTGGCCCGTTTATGAGGAAAACTGGCCGAAAAACCGCACAACACGACACCACACACCAGCCCGAGGCTGCGCTCCACACGGGTCGACGACCAACCAGGTCGACACCACACCTCAACGCAACAGGCGGAGGCGAAAGACCGGAGCCACCGCTCCAACTACCACGCCGGCCCCAAGGCCGCGCCCCGCCTGGCCGAAGACGAACCCGCCTCCGCCGAATGACCAAAACCCTGCACAAGCCCCTCTGTCCGGTGGACGTCCAAAGCGAGGCCCCAAGAGGCAAAGCGACACAAGAGCGCCGCCCACGCCCGATCCCGCGAGGGATCTAGGGTTTCCCCCGGAGAGCCCGGGCGGAGATCATGAGACACCCACTTCGACGACACCTTCAAGAAGGATGCGGCGCCCACGGGCGTCACCATCGTCGGTCTTGGCCGGCCGCCAAGACAAAGCTTTCGCCCAGCAAGAGTCCCAAAACTCGCGCCCGCCCAACAAGGACCGGCACAGACCACCACCCGCATCCGCCGTATCGCGACCCCGGAGCAAAACGCCTGTAGCCAACGGAGCACCGCCGAAGAGCACCGTGGGCGCCGCCGGAACGCCACATAGAGGGGACGCCGACCAACACCAACGCGGAGCTCGAAGACGAACGCCGAAGACCGCAGACAAGAGCTCCAAGATCTGTCCGCCGTGCCGCCCACCGCAGCCGCCGCACCGCCGAGGATTCCGGGGCCGCCGTCCCGTCGCGCTCGTCACCCAGCTCCTCCTCCAGGCACACCACCACCAAACGAGCGTGATACGTCTCCGACGTATCGATAATTTCTTATGTTCCATTCTACTTTATTGATGATATCTACATGTTTTATGCACATTATATGTCGTATTTACGCATTTTCTGGAACTAACCTATTAACAAGATGCCGAAGTGTCAGTTCCTGTTTTCTGCTGTTTTTGGTTTCAAAAATCCTAGTAACGAAATATTCTCGGAATTGGACGAAATCAACGCCCAGGTTCCTATTTTGCCCGGAAGCATCCAGAACACCCGAGAGCCGCCAGAGGGGGCCCTGTGGGCCCCAGATGATAGGGTGGCGCGGCCTGGGCCCTGGCCGCGCCAGCCTATGGTGTCGTCGCCCCTTCGACCCTCCGAGGCTGCCCTTTCGCCTATATAAGGTCCCTGACCTAAAAACCCCGACGGAAGAAGCCACGGTACGCGAAACCTTCCAGAGCCGCCGCCATCGCGAAGCCAAGATCTGGGGGACAGGAGTCTCTGTTCCGGCACCCTGCCGGACGGGGAAGTGCCTCCGGAAGGCTTCTCCATCGACACCGCTGCCATCTCCACCGCCATCTTCATCAACGCTGCTGCTCCCATGAGGAGGGAGTAGTTCTCCATTGAGGCTCGGGGCTGTACCGGTAGCTATGTGGTTCATCTCTCTCCTATGTACTTCAATACAATAATCTCATGAGCTGCCTTACATCATTGAGATTCATATGATGATGCTTGTAATCTAGATGTCATTATGCTAGTCAAGTGAGTTTTACTTATGTGATCTCCGGAGACTCCTTGTCCCACGTGTGTAAAGGTGACAGTGTGTGCACCGTGTGGGTCTCTTAGGCTATATTTCACAGAATACTTATTCACTGTTATGAATGGCGTAGTGAAGTGCTTATTTATATCTCTTTATGATTGCAATGTGTTTGTATCACAATTTATCCATGTGCTACTCTAGCAATGTTATTAAAGTAGTTTTATTCCTCCTGCACGATGTAATGGTGACAGTGTGTGCATCCGTGTTAGTACTTGGTTTATGCTATGATCATGATCTCTTGTAGATTGCGAAGTTAACTATTGCTATGATAGTATTGATGTGTATTATTCCTCCTACATAAGCATGAAGGTGACAGTGTGCATGCTACGTTAGTACTTGGTTTAGTCGTATTGATCTATCTTACACTCTAAGGTTACTTAAATATGAACATTGAATTGTGGAGCTTGTTAACTCCGGCATTGAGGGTTCGTGTAATCCTACACAATGTGTTCATCATCCAACAAGAGAGTGTAGAGTATGCATTTATCTATTCTGTTATGTGATCAATGTTGAAAGTGTCCACTAGTGAAAGTCTAATCCCTAGGCCTTGTTCCTAAATACTGCTATCGCTGCTTGTTACTGTTTTACTGCGTTACTACTGCTGTGTTACTACTGCATGTTTACTTCCCGCAATATTACTACCATCAACTGCACGCCAGCAAGCACTTTTCTGGCGCCATACTACTGCTCATACTTATTCAAACCACCTGTATTTCACTATCTCTTCGCCGAACTAGTACACCTATTAGGTGTGTTGGGGACACAAGAGACTTCTTGCTTTGTGGTTGCAGGGTTGCATGAGAGGGATATCTTTGACCTCTTCCTCCCTGAGTTCGATAAACCTTGGGTAATCCACTTAAGGGAAACTTGCTGCTGTTCTACAAACCTCTGCTCTTGGAGGCCCAACACTGTCTACAAGAATAGAAGCACCCGTAGACATCAAGCACTTTTCTGGCGCCGTTGCCGGGGAGGAAAGGTAAAAGACACTCATACTTCGGTTCCAGGTAATTACTTTTCTGGCGCCATTGTGTGTGTACTCGAAGCTATTTCCTTTAGACTCTGCAATTGCGACATTTGGTTTCTTGTTTACACTAGTTAGGCATAATGGACAACAATGAGCTTCTTATTCTATTTCCTGATTTAAGACATGGATGGTTTGATGCAAAAATTAAAAAACCCATGGAACATATTAATATGAATGCTTTGAATACTATTGTTGCTAATGCTATGGAAAATTCTAAGCTTGGGGAAGCTGGCTTTGATGAGCATGATATTTTTAGTCCCCCAAGCATTGAGGAGAAAATTTACTTTGATGATACTTTGCCTCCTATATTTGATGATGAGAATAATAATGATAGCTACTTTGTTGAATTTGCTCCCACTACAACTAATAAAATTGATTATGCCTATGTGGAGAGTAATAATTTTATGCATGAGACTCATGATAAGAATGCTTTATGTGATAGTTATATTGTTGAGTTTGCTCATGTTGCTACTGAAAGTTATTATGAGAGAGGAAAATATGGTTGTAAAATTTTTCATGTTACTAAAACACCTCTCTATGTGCTGAAATTTTTGAAGCTACACTTGTTTTATCTTCCTATGCTTGTTACTTTGCTCTTCATGAACTTGTTTATTTACAAGATTCCTATGCATAGGAAGCATGTTAGACTTAAATGTGTTTTGAATTTGCCTCTTGATGCTCTCTTTTGCTTCAAATACTATTTCTTGCGAGTGCATCATTAAAACTGCTGAGCCCATCTTAATGGCTATAAAGAAAGAACTTCTTGGGAGATAACCCATGTGTTTTTTTTACTACAGTACTTTGTTTTATATTTGTGTCTTGGAAGTTGTTTACTACTGTAGCAACCTCTCCTTATCATGTTTTTGTGCCAAGTAAAGTTTACATGTTAAAGTTGATGTTATATTTGGGATCGCTGCGCAGAAACAGCATTGATGTCTGTCACGAATTCTGGCACAAGTCTCTGTAGAAAATTCGAAAAAATCTGCCAATTTACGAGCGTGATCCTCAGATATGTACGCAACTTTCATTAGTTTTGAGTTTTTCCGTTTGAGCAAGTATGGTGCCATTTTAAAATTCGTCTTTACGGACTGTTCTGTTTTTGACAGATTCTGCCTTTTATTTCGCATTGCCGCTTTTGTTAAGTTGAATGAGTTTCTTTGTTCCATTAACTTTCAGAAGTTTTGTGCAATGACCAGAAGTGTTAAGAATGATTGTGTCACCTCTGAACATGTGAATTTTTGATTATGCACTAACCCTCTAATGAGTTTGCTTGAAGTTTGGTGTGAAGGAAGTTTTCAAGGGTCAATAGAAGAGGGTGATATAATGTGATCGAGAAGAGTGAAAGGTCTAAGCTTGGGGATGCCCCGTGGTTCATCCCTGCATATTTCAAGAAGACTCAAGCATTTAAGCTTGGGGATGCCCAAGGCATCCCCTTCTTCATCGACAAAGTATCAGGTTCCTTCTCTTGAAACTATATTTTTATTCGGTCACATCTTATGTATTTTACTTGGAGCGTCTGTGTGCTTTTATTTTTGTTTTTGTTTTAATTTGAATAAATGCTTGTGTGGGAGAGAGACACGCTCCGCTGGTTCGTATGAACACATGTGTTCTTAGCTCATAATATTCATGGCGAAGTTTCCTCTTCGTTAAATTGTTATATGGTTGGAATTGGAAAATGCTACATGTAGTAATTGGTAAAATGTCTTGGATAATGTGATACTTGGCAATTGTTGTGCTCATGTTTAAGCTCTTGCATCATATACTTTGCACCCATTAATGAAGAAATACATAGAGCATGCTAAAATTTGGTTTGCATAATTGGTCTCTCTAAGGTCTAGATAATTCTAGTATTGAGTTTTGAACAACAAGGAAGACGGTGTAGAGTCTTATAATGTTTACAATATGTCTTTTATGTGAGTTTTGCTGCACTGGTTCATCCTTGAGTTTGCTTCAAATAACCTTGCTAGCCTAAGCCTTGTATCGAGAGGGAATACTTCTCATGCATCCAAATTCCTTGAGCCAACCACTATGCCATTTGTGTCCACCATACCTACCTACTACATGGTATTTCTCCGCCATTCCAAAGTAAATTGCTTGAGTGCTACCTTTAAACAATTCAAAAGTTATTACCTCTTATTTGTGTCAATGTTTTATAGCTCATGAGGAAGTATGTGGTGTTTATCTTTCAATCTTGTTGGGCAACTTTCACCAATGGACTAGTGGCTTCATCCGCTTATCCAATAATTTTGCAAAAAGAGCTGGCAATGGGATTCCCAGTCCCAAATTAATTAACAAAAATAGACACTCCTCCATGGTATGTGATTGTTGGACGGCACCCGAAGGATTCGGTTAGCCATGGCTTGAGAAAGCAAAGGTGGGGAGGAGTGTCATCATAATAAAACTAAAATAAAAAGGCACTCCTTCATGGTATGAGATTGTTGGCAGGCACCCGAGGATTCGGTTAGCCATGGTTTGCGAAAGAAAGGTTGGAAGGAGTGCCACCCAAAAATAAAATAAAATGGGAGCCGCTCTTTGAAGGTTTGTCTGGCAAGGGGGTTAGAGTACCCGCTACCATTCGTTGACAACAACAAACACCTCTCAAAACTTTATGCTCTCTTGATGTTTTCAAAATCAAAGCTCTAGCAAAAATATAGCAATCGATGCTTTCCTCTTTGAAGGACCATTCTTTTACCTTTATGTTGAGTCAGTTCACCTATTTCTCTCCATCCCAAGAAGCAAACACTTGTGTGAACTTTGCATTGATTCTTACATATTTGCATATTGCATTTGTTATATTGCTTTGCATTGACAATTATCCATGAGATATACATGTTATAAGTTGAAAGCAACCGCTGAAACTTCATCTTCCTTTGTGTTGCTTCAATATCTTTACTTTGATTTATTGCTTTATGAGTTAACTCTTATGCAAGACTTATTGATGCTTGTCTTGAAGTACTATTCATGAAAAGTCTTTGTCATATGATTCAGTTGTTTACTCATGTCATTACCATTGTTTTGATTGCTGCATTCATTACATATGTTTACAAATAGTATGATCAAGATTATGATGGCATGTCACTTCAGAAATTATCTTTGTTATCGTTTTACCTGCTCGGGACGAGCAGAACTAAGCTTGGGGATGCTGATACGTCTCCGACGTATCGATAATTTCTTATGTTCCATGCTACTTTATTGATGATATCTACATGTTTTATGCACATTATATGTCGTATTTACGCATTTTCGGAACTAACCTATTAACAAGATGCCGAAGTGCCAGTTCCTGTTTTCCTGTTTTGTTTCAGAAATCCTAGTAACGAAATATTCTCGGAATTGGACGAAATCAACGCCCAGGTTCCTATTTTGCCCGAAGCATCCAGAACACCCGAGAGGGAGGGCCCTGTGGGCCCCAGATGATAGGGTGGCGCGGCCTGGGCCTGGCCGCGCAGCCTATGGTGTCGTCGCCCCTTCGACCCTCCGAGGCTGCCCTTTCGCCTATATAAGGTCCCTGACCTAAAAACCCCGACGGAAGAAGCCACGGTACGCGAAACCTTCCAGAGCCGCCGCCATCGCGAAGCCAAGATCTGGGGGACAGGAGTCTCTGTTCCGGCACCCTGCCGGACGGGGAAGTGCCCCCGGAAGGCTTCTCCATCGACACCGCTGCCATCTCCACCGCCATCTTCATCAACGCTGCTGCTCCCATGAGGAGGGAGTAGTTCTCCATTGAGGCTCGGGGCTGTACCGGTAGCTATGTGGTTCATCTCTCTCCTATGTACTTCAATACAATAATCTCATGAGCTGCCTTACATGATTGAGATTCATATGATGATGCTTGTAATCTAGATGTCATTATGCTAGTCAAGTGAGTTTTACTTATGTGATCTCCGGAGACTCCTTGTCCCACGTGTGTAAAGGTGACAGTGTGTGCACCGTGTGGGTCTCTTAGGCTATATTTCACAGAATACTTATTCACTGTTATGAATGGCGTAGTGAAGTGCTTATTTATATCTCTTTATGATTGCAATGTGTTTGTATCACAATTTATCCATGTGCTACTCTAGCAATGTTATTAAAGTAGTTTTGTTCCTCCTGCACGATGTAATGGTGACAGTGTGTGCATCCGTGTTAGTACTTGGTTTATGCTATGATCATGATCTCTTGTAGATTGCGAAGTTAACTATTGCTATGATAGTATTGATGTGTATTATTCCTCCTACATAAGCATGAAGGTGACAGTGTGCATGCTACGTTAGTACTTGGTTTAGTCGTATTGATCTATCTTACACTCTAAGGTTACTTAAATATGAACATTGAATTGTGGAGCTTGTTAACTCCGGCATTGAGGGTTCGTGTAATCCTACGCAATGTGTTCATCATCCAACAAGAGAGTGTAGAGTATGCATTTATCTATTCTGTTATGTGATCAATGTTGAGAGTGTCTGATGACCCACAAGTATAGGGGGTGTATCGTAGTACTTTCGATAAATAAGAGTGTCGAACCCAACGAGGAGCAGAAGGTGTTGACAAGTAGTTTCGATGAAGGTTTCACTGTAAATGCTCACAGACAAGTATTCAGGGGTTTTGATATTGCAGATAGATAAAGTATAAGTAAATAAAATGCGTGAGAAATAATTGCAGCGAGTGGCCCAATCCTTTTTAGCACAAAGGACAAGCCGGTTTGTTTACTTATAATGACCAAACGTTCCTGAGGACACATGGGAATTTTAGTCTAGTGCTTTCGCTACATACAGCTGATTAATCTTCATTGTTTTGATAAGTGTTGTGTGGGTGAACCTATGCTAATGCACCGCCCTTCCTAGGACTAATACATACTTGTGATTATACCCCTTGCAAGCATCCGCAACTACAAGAAAGTAATTAAGATAAATCTAACCACAGCCTTAAACTCTGAGATCCTGCGATCCCTCCTGCATCGATATACTAACGGGGGCTTAGGTTTCTGTCACTCCGGCAACCCCGCAATTAGCAACCGAATACAAGATGCACTCTCCTAGGCCCATAAATGGTGAAGTGTCGTGTAGTCGACGTTCACACGACACCACTAGAAGAATGACACCACAACTTAAATATCATAACATTGAATATTACTCAACCATAATTCACTACTAGCATTTAGACTTCACCCATGTCCTCAAGAACTAAACGAACTACTCACGAGACATCATATGGAATACAATCAGAGGTGATATGATGATGAATAACAATCTGAACATAAACCTTGGTTCAATGGTTTCACTCAATAGCCTCTACAACAAGTATAGAATAACACCGGGAGAGTTTCCCCTATCAAACAATCAAGATTTAACCCGAATTGCTACAGCGGTGACGAGGTGCAGCGGTGGTGATGGCGGTGTAGATGGTGGAGATGATGATGATGATGATGATGGAGATGATGTCCCGCTCGATGACGATGGCGATGGCGTCGATTTCCCCCTCCGGGAGGGAATTTCCCCGGCGGATTCCTGCCCGCCGGAGAGCTCTTTTCTCTCTGGTGTTCTCCGCCCCGCAGAGGCAGCTGTAACCCTTCGTGAGGTCCTCTCTGTGGCTTAGGTTTTCGGGACGAAGGAGTACGCGAAGAAAAGGAGGCGAAAGGGGCTGTGGGGCCCCCGAGCACAGGGTGGCGCGGCCAGGCCTTGGGCGCCGCCTGTGGTCTGGGCCCACAGTGGCTCCTCTCTGCTCCCCTTTTGGCTCCCTCCGTCATCTGGAAAAATAGGAATTTACGTGAAATTCCCTTCCACAGTTGATCTTCCGAAATATTGCATTCTGACGGTGCTTTTTCCAGCAGAATCCTGGCTCCGGTGCTTGATCCTCCAATGATGATGAAACATGCAAAATAGATGAAATAACATAAGTATTGTGTCCCAATATGAAATATATCAATGAATAACAGCAAATTATGATACAAAATAGTGATGCAAATTGGACGTATCAACTCCCCCCAAGCTTAGACCTCGCTTGTCCCCAAGCGAAACTGAGCTCGATAAACAAGACCACATGTTTATGGAGTGAAGAGTCGATAAATAAAATACGGACAAGAAGCATCATATTCATTCACACAAGACATTTTAGTAAACAACTTCCTCATATAACTCATCTTGAAATAAGTAAAGAGAAATCACAAGTAAAGGTGCATAAGAAATCATAATTGGTGATGGCAAACTTTGTTCTTGGTCAGAGAACTACTAACGGATTGTACTTCTAAGCAAAGCTTTCATATTAGAATTTATAGCTGGGCTTTCATATTCAATCATAACAATCTCCCCATAATCATTGATAACTTCAAAGTCATATTCATTCAGATAAAATTGGTACTAAACAAGAAAGTATAAAAGACATGATCAACTGAATCATAGCATAAATGATTGGTTCACAACAACTCAATTGCTTGCTTGAGATAGAGAGAAATAGGTTTACTGACTCAACATAAAAGTAAAAGATAGGCCCTTCGCAGAGGGAAGCAGGGATTAAATCATGTGCTAGAGCTTTTCAAGTTTTGAAATCATATAAAGAGCATAAAAGTAAGATTTTGAGAGGTGTTTGTTGTTGTCAACGAATGGTAGTGGGCACTCTAACCCCCTTGCCAAACGAACCTTCAAAGAGCGGCTCCCATGAATTATTTTTATTTTTGGGTGGCACTCCTTCCAACCTTTCTTTCACAAATCATGGCTAACCGAATCCTCGGGTGCCTGCCAACAATCTCATACCATGAAGGAGTGCCCTTTTATTTTAGTTTTATTATGATGACACTCCTCCCCACCTTTGCTTTCTCAAGCCATGGCTAACCGAATCCTTCGGGTGCCGTCCAACAATCACATACCATGGAGGAGTGTCTATTTTTGTTAATTAATTTGGGACTGGGAATCCCATTGCCAGCTCTTTTTGCAAAATTATTGGATAAGCGGATGTGCCGCTAGTCCATTGGTGAAAGTCCGCCCAACAAGATTGAAAGATGAAACACCACATACTTCCTCATGAGCTATAGAACATTGACACAAATAAGGAGTAGTAGTTTGAATAATTTAAAGGTAGCACATGAAGTATTTATTTGGAATGGCAGAAAATACCATGTAGTAGGTAGGTATGGTGGACACAAATGGCATAGGTTTGGTCTAAAGTCATGGATGTATGAGAAGCATTCCCTCTCGATACAGGTCTTTGGCTAGCAAGGTTTGATAGCAAGCATAAAGGTTGAGGGAAACAAACAAATATACATATGATAGAAACAATCATGCATCTTTCTCATAAGCACAAGCAATTTTAACTTAAGAATACTAAGCATAGAGATAATAGAGTAATGTTTCTAAGTATATTTCTCTCTTTATTAAACATCAAGATGTTGTTGCTATTGACCAATGCTAAGTTTGCCAAAACCAAATAGATTTACTTGATGCTCCCAAAGTGATATCAATACTCATGTCAAGAGTAATCATATAATGGAGATTGCAAACTAAAATAAGGTGTGCAAAAAGTAAATGATAAGACTTCTCATTAATATTCCATAACGATAACTCACACCAACGGATACATAGATAACTAACTAAGAGAGATACTTCCACATTGCATACTATTCCATATAATAACTTCCCTACTCATGATATGACACTACTTGATAGTAAAAGATAAAGGTGGTGGTGATGTGATACCGCGGCACTCCCCCAAGCTTGGAACAAACCAAGGGGATGCCAATACCGATGATGAATTACTCCTTCGGTGATGATGGTGATGGATTCTTCTCGCGCTTCATAAGGATCTCCTTCAGCTTCAGCTTCTCAATTTTGCAATTCTGCACCAAAACCTGAAGAGACTCATTGTTACCCGAGTGTGGCGGTGACGGCCTTGTGCTGGGATTTGAGTAATATTCCAGCATTCTGCGAAGTCGCTGGTTCTCCTCCTGAAGTATCTCCACTTCCCTCCTTAGAGCACGATATTGATCACAAAACTCATCAGCAACCCGTATTGCTTCCTCCGCACAAGGGAAAGAATCGAGGTCCAGAGCAGGCGGAAGAACTCCCTGCAAGTTATGAGAAAAAGAACGCCCAGTGTTAACCGATCCCACCAAGATTGGCTTACTCCTCGTAGTTTCCCACTCTCCTTTTGCTGATGCTATCTTCTCCTTCTCCTTATTGATCCTTTCATCCATCTCTTCCCTCCAAGGCCCCTTGTCTTTGTTGTTGGAGACCATGGTGCTTCTAGATCAAAACAAATCTGGCAGAAAACAGCTCGAAACAAAACACGACGAGAAAACGATATTACGGACCTCCAGGGGTCCGGGGGATTATATAGCAAATATTTTTACGACAAAAGGAAGGTACCAGATCGAACCAGTCGGAAAGGGGCAACGAGGCGGCCACCATAGGTCGGCGCGGGCCCAGTCAGGCGCCGGCCTATGGTGGCACCCCGTGCGTCCTTTCCACTCCGTTTCGAACTCGTAATTCATATTTTCCAAAAACAGCAGAAATAATGTTCGGAAAGGTAAACGCGGACTTTTTATTACCTGTACTGTTACCTATTCAAAGTCCAGTTCTGGCGGACTGTCAATTTGTCCTTTGATGAAAGCCTCCGGTGTTTCCACTTGAATAATATCAACATCCACATTATAAGAATCCCCCGAGATATAATGCTTGAGTCTTTGTCCATTCACCACTTGTGTGGCATTGCCTTGGAGAGAGCTAATTTTAATTGCTCCTGAACGATACACCTCCTCAACAACATATGGTCCTTCCCACTTCGAGAGTAATTTCCCTGCAAAGAATCTGAGACGAGACCGATACAATAGAACTTGATCTCCAACATTAAATTCTCTTTTGATGATCCTTCTATCATGCCATTTCTTAACTTTTTCTTTAAAGAGTTTAGCATTTTCATAAGCTTCACTTCTCCATTCATCTAGAGAACTTAATTGCAACAACCTCTTATTACCGGCTAATTTAGGATCTTTATTTAGTTCTCTAACAGCCCAATAAGCTTTGTGCTCCAGTTCTAGAGGTAAATGACAAGCTTTTCCATAAACCATTTTATAAGGTGACATTCCCATAGGATTTTTATAAGCAGTTCTATAAGCCCATAGTGCTTCTTTCAATTTGCTAGGCCAATTCTTTCTAGATTTATTAACAGTCTTACCTAAGATAGCTTTAATCTCTCTATTTGATAATTCTACTTGACCACTAGTTTGAGGGTGATAAGCAGAAGCAATTCTATGATTAATACCATACTTAGCAAGAGTTTTTCTAAAACCTCCATGAATAAAATGAGAACCTCCATCAGTCATAATATATCTAGGTACTCCAAATCTAGGAAATATAATATCTACAAGCATTTTTATAGAGGTCTCACCATCAGCACTTTTTGTAGGTATAGCTTCTACCCATTTAGTAACATAATCAACAGCGACAAGTATATGAGTGTTACCGTCTGAAGAAGGGAAAGGACCCATGAAGTCGAATCCCCAACAATCGAATGGTTCAATAACAAGAGTATAATTCATAGGCATTTCATTGCGTCTAGAGATATTACCAACTCTTTGACATTCATCACAAGATAAAATAAATTTCCTTGCATCTTTGAAGAGTGTTGGCCAATAAAAACCTGATTGTAGAACCTTTTGCGCGGTTCTATCTCCAGCGTGATGTCCTCCATAAACACTTCCATGACATTTATTCAATATCTCCTGTTGTTCATATTCAGGAACACATCTTCGCATAATACCATCTACTCCTTCTTTATATAAGTGTGGGTCATTGATACGTCTCCAACGTATCGATAATTTCTTATGTTCCATGCTACTTTATTGATGATACCTACATGTTTTATGCACATTATATGTCATATTTATGCATTTTGGAACTAACCTATTAACAAGATGCCGAAGAGCCAGTTGCTGTTTTCTGCTGTTTTGGTTTCAGAAATCCTAGTAAAGAAATATTCTCGGAATTGGACGAAACTTTCGCCCAGGGTCCTATTTTTGCACGAAGCTTCCAGAAGACCGAAGACCTAACGAAGTGGTGCCACGAGGAGGCCAGGGGGGGGCGGCGCGGCCCAGGCCCTGGCCGCGCCGACCTATCCCGGGCCCCTCGTGTGGCCCCTCGCGTTGACCCTCCGCCTACTTAAAGCTTCGTCGCGAAACCCCCAGTACCGAGAGCCACGATACGGAAAACCTTACGGAGACGCCGCCGCCGCGAATCCCATCTCGGGGATTCGGAGATCGCCTCCGGCACCCTGCCGGAGAGGGGATTCATCTCCCGGAGGACTCTACACCGCCATGGTCGCCTCCGGAGTGATGAGTGAGTAGTTCACCCCTGGACCATGGGTCCATAGCAGTAGCTAGATGGTCGTCTTCTCCTTGTTGTGCTTCATTGTTGGATCTTGTGAGCTGCCTAACATGATCAAGATCATCTATCTGTAATACTATATGTTGTGTTTGTCGGGATCCGATGGATAGAGAGTACTATGATTATGGTGATTATCAATCTATTGTTTATGTGTTGTTTATGATCTTGCATGCTCTCCGTTATTAGTAGAGGCTCTGGCCAAGTTTTTGCTCTTAACTCCAAGAGGGGGTATTTATGCTCGATAGTGGGTTCATGCCTTCATTGAATCTGGGATCGTGACAGAAGGTTCTAAGGTTGTGATGTGCTGTTGCCACTAGGGATAAAACATTGATGCTATGTCTAAGGATGTAGTTGTTGATTACATTACGCACCATACTTAATGCAATTGTCTGTTGCTTTGCAACTTAATACTGGAGGGGGTTCGGATGATAACCTGAAGGTGGACTTTTTAGGCATAGATGCAGTTGGATGGCGGTCTATGTTCTTTGTCGTAATGCCCGGATTAAATCTCACTATATTTACCATGTCATGTATATGCATTGTTATGCCTTTCTCTATTTGTCAATTGCCCGACTGTAATTTGTTCACCCAACATGCTTTATCTTATGGGAGAGACACCTCTAGTGAACTGTGGACCCCGGTCCTATTCTTTACATAGCATACAATCTACTGCAATTGTGTTTACTGTTTTCTTTGCAAACATCTTCCACTCGATACTTTTAATCCTTTGTTACAGCAAGCCGGTGAGATTGACAACCTCACTGTTTCGTTGGGACAAAGTACTTGGGTTGTGTTGTGCAGGTTCCGCGTTGGCGCCGGAATCCCTGGTGTTGCGCCGCATCACATTTCGCGACCATCAACCTTCAACGTGCTTCTTGGCTCCTCCTGGTTCGATTAAACCTTGGTTTCTTTCTGAGGGAAAACTTGCTACTGTGCGCATCATACCTTCCTCTTGGGGTTCCCAACGAACGTGTGAGTTACACGCCATCAAGCTCTTTTTCTGGCGCCGTTGCCGGGAGATCAAGACACGCTGCAAGGGGAGTCTCCACTTCTCAATCTCTTTACTTTGTTTTTGTCTTGCTTTATTTTATTTACTACTTTGTTTGCTGCACTAAATCAAAACACAAAAAAATTTAGTTGCTAGTTTTACTTTATTTACTGTCTTGCTCTCTATATCAAAAACACAAAAAAATTAGTTACTCGCATTTATTTTATTATCATGACTAGTCCTGTAGTTGTTACTTTATCACCTGAGGAATCGATCTTTACCTTTAAACAAGGGGGTGAGGAGAGTTTTGAGAAAGCTTGGTCTAGAATTTTTGATTCATATAGTAGAACTGAACCTAAAATGCCTCTAAGTTTGCTTCTTAGTAACTTTTATTTTGGTCTTACTCTTCGTTATAGATACGCCCTAGATGCTGTAGTAGGAGGAGATTTCCTCCATTGTGATGGAGATCAAGCTTTTAATGCCATAAAAAAATTAGTCACATCATCTGGCTCTGCTAGTAACTTTGATTTATCTCTAGCTAGCATTCTTGATAGATTAAACACTCTTGAAACAAATATGTCTTGTTTAAAAGAAGGGTACAACCATATTCGCGAATTTTATGATTATGTTCCACTAAGCTTTGAACCTTCAATGTGGGTGCCTACTATAAAAGCTACCATTTGTGATGAAATTTTTTATGCCCGCTGTGATATTATGTCAGAATTCTGCCTTATGCCTAAAAGCATTTATGAATCTTTGCCACTTTGGGAACTTACTGAAGGAGGAGAAGGAATAACTCTTACTGATAATTCTGTTATAATTCCTAAGGGAGTAGCTGAAGGTGTTTTCACAACCTTTCTTGGAAGAACGGTATCCACTGATTATCTTGTCATTGAATGTGTAGGGACAGGACAAATTACGTTTGGAAGATCCCTGTTGAAACTCATGGGAGCAATCATCGATACGGGAAAGGGCACTCTAAATTTTACCTCTTCACCAGGATGCGGTCATGTATTCCCTAAACCAAAAAGTAAGAAGAGTAGGCTCAAAGCCTCTGGTAAGAATGTCAATGCTTCTACTCTCGATGTTACTTGATTTGCACTTTCTGCGCCTAGCTGAAAGGCGTTAAAGAAAAGCGCTTATGGGAGACAACCCATGTTTTTACCTACAGCAATTTTTTGTTTTGTTGAGTCTTGGAAGTTGTTTACTACTGTAGCAACCTCTCCTTATCAAGTTTTTGTGCCAAGTAAAGTTTCTATGTCAAAGTTGATGTTATATTTGGGATCGCTGCGCAGAAACAGCATTGCTGTCTGTCACGAATCTGGGCACAATTCTCTGTAGAAAATTCGAAAAAATCTGCCAATTTACGAGCGTGATCCTCAGATATGTACGCAACTTTCATTAGTTTTGAGTTTTTCCATTTGAGCAAGTCTGGTGCCATTCCTAAATTCGTCTTTACGGACTGTTCTGTTTTTGACAGATTCTGCCTTTTATTTCGCATTGCCTCTTTTGCTATGTTGGATTTATTTCTTTGATCCATTAATGTCCAGTAGCATTATGCAATGTCCAGAAGTGAAAATAATGATTGTGTCACCTCTGAATGTGTGAATTATTAATGATGCACTAACCCTCTAATGAGTTTGCTTGAAGTTTGGTGTGAAGGAAGTTTTCAAGGGTCAAGAGAGGAGAATGATATACTATGATCAAGAGGAGTGAAAGCTCTGGGGATGCCCCCGTGGTTCACCCCTGCATATTTTAAGAAGACTCAAGCGTCTAAGCTTGGGGATGCCCAAGGCATCCCCTTCTTCATCGACAACATCATCAGGTTCCTCCCCTGAAACTATATTTTTATTCAATCACATCTTGTGTTCTTTGCTTGGAGCGTCGGTTTGTTTTCGTTTTTGTTTTTGTTTGAATAAGATGGATCCTAGCATTCACTTTGTGGGAGAGAGACACGCTCCGCTGTTGCATATGGACACATGTGTCCTTAGGCTTTACTCATAATGTTCAAGGCGAAGTTTCTTCTTCGATAAATTGTTATATGGTTGGAATTGGAAAATGCTACATGTAGTAATTCTAAAATGTCTTGGATAATGTGATACTTGGCAATTGTTGTGCTCATGTTTAAGCTCTTGCATCATATACTTTGCACCCATTAATGAAGAAATACATAGAGCTTGCTAAAATTTGATTTGCATATTTGGTCTCTCTAAGGTCTAGATAATATCTAGTATTGAGTTTTGAACAACAAGGAAGACAGTGTAGAGTCTTATAATGTTTACAATATGTCTTTTATGTGAGTTTTGCTGCACTTGTTCATCCTTGAGTTTGCTTCAAATAACCTTGCTAACCTAAACCTTGTATCGAGAGGGAATACTTCTCATGCATCCAAAATCCTTGAGCCAACTACTATGCCATTTGTGTCCACCATACCTACCTACTACATGGTATTTCTCCGCCATTCCAAAGTAAATTGCTTGAGTGCTACCTTTAAAATTCCATCATTTACCTTTGCAATATATAGCTCATGGGACAAAATAGCCTTAAAAACTATCGTAGTATTGAATATGTACTTATGCACTTTATATTTTATTAAGTTGCTTGTTGTGCGATAACCATGCTTCTGGGGAACGCCATCAACTATTGTTGAATATCATGTGAGTTGCTATGCATGTCCGTCTTGTCTGAAGGTCTATCATTTTAGTGGTTGGAGCATGCAAAATTGTTAGAGAAGAACATTGGGCCGCTAACTAAAGCCATGAACCATGGTGGAAGTTTCAGTTTTGGACATATATCCTCAATCTCATATGAGAACAATAATCTTTGCTACATGCTTATGCATTTAAGAGGAGTCCATTATCTGTTGTCCATGTTGTCCCGGTATGGATGTCTAAGTTGAGAATAATCAAAAGCGAGAAATCCGAAATGCGAGCATTCTCCTTGGACCTTTGTACAGGCGGCATGGAGGTACCCCTTTGTGACACTTGGTTGAAACATGGCATGCGAAGACCCGGTAGTCCAAGTTAAGTAGGACGAGGTGCGGGCACTATTAGTATACTATGCGTGAGGCTTGCAACTTGTAAGATATAATTTTCATAACTCATATGCTTTATTACTACCGTTGACAAAATTGTTTCATGTTTTCAAAATAAAAGCTCTAGCACAAATACAGCAATCGATGCTTTCCTCATTGAAGGACCATTCTTTTACTTTTATTGTTGAGTCAGTTTACCTATCTCCTTCCACCTTAAGAAGCAAACACTTGTGTGAACTGTGCATTGATTCCTACATACTTGCATATTGCACTCGTTATATTACTTTATGTTGACAATATCCATGAGATATACATGTTATAAGTTGAAAGCAACCGCTGAAACTTAATCTTCTTTGTGTTGCTTCAACACCTTTACTTTGATTTATTGCTTTATGAGTTAACTCTTATGCAAGACTTATTGATGCTTGTCTTGAAGTACTATTCATGAAAAGTCTTTGCTTTATGATTCAGTTGTTTACTCATGTCATTACCTTTGCTTTGATCGCTGCATTCATTACATATGTTTACAAATAGTATGATCAAGATTATGATGGCATGTCACTTCAGAAATTATCTTTGTTATCGTTTTACCTGCTCGGGACGAGCAGAACTAAGCTTGGGGATGCTGATACGTCTCCAACGTATCGATAATTTCTTATGTTCCATGCTACTTTATTGATGATACCTACATGTTTTATGCACATTATATGTCATATTTATGCATTTTCTGAACTAACCTATTAACAAGATGCCGAAGAACAGTTCTGTTTTCTGCTGTTTTTGGTTTCAGAAATCCTAGTAAAGAAATATTCTCGGAATTGGACGAAACTTTCGCCCGGGGTCCTATTTTTGCACGAAGCTTCCAGAAGACCGAAGACCTAACGAAGTGGGGCCACGAGGAGGCCAGGGGGTGGCCGGCGCGGCCCAGGCCTGGCCGCGCCGACCTATCCCTGGGCCCCTCGTGTGGCCCTCGCGTTGACCCTCCGCCTACTTAAAGCTTCGCGAAACCCCCAGGAGAGCCACGATACGGAAAACCTTACAGAGACGCCGCCGCCGCAATCCCATCTCGGGGGATTCGGAGATCGCCTCCGGCACCCTGCCGGAGAGGGATTCATCTCCCGGAGGACTCTACACCGCCATGGTCGCCTCCGGAGTGATGAGTGAGTAGTTCACCCCTGGACCATGGGTCCATAGCAGTAGCTAGATGGTCGTCTTCTCCTTGTTGTGCTTCATTGTTGGATCTTGTGAGCTGCCTAACATGATCAAGATCATCTATCTGTAATACTATATGTTGTGTTTGTCGGGATCCGATGGATAGAGAGTACTATGATTATGGTGATTATCAATCTATTGTTTATGTGTTGTTTATGATCTTGCATGCTCTCCGTTATTAGTAGAGGCTCTGGCCAAGTTTTTGCTCTTAACTCCAAGAGGGGGTATTTATGCTCGATAGTGGGTTCATGCCTTCATTGAATCTGGGATCGTGACAGAGGTTCTAAGGTTGTGATGTCTTGTTGCCACTAGGGATAAAACATTGATGCTATGTCTAAGGATGTAGTTGTTGATTACATTACGCACCATACTTAATGCAATTGTCTGTTGCTTTGCAACTTAATACTGGAGGGGTTCGGATGATAACCTGAAGGTGGACTTTTTAGGCATAGATGCAGTTGGATGGCGGTCTATGTTCTTTGTCGTAATGCCCGGATTAAATCTCACTATATTTACCATGTCATGTATATGCATTGTTATGCCTTTCTCTATTTGTCAATTGCCCGACTGTAATTTGTTCACCCAACATGCTTTATCTTATGGGAGAGACACCTCTAGTGAACTGTGGACCCCGGTCCTATTCTTTACATAGCATACAATCTGCAATTGTGTTTACTGTTTTCTTTGCAAACATCTTCCACTCGATACTTTTAATCCTTTGTTACAGCAAGCCGGTGAGATTGACAACCTCACTGTTTCGTTGGGACAAAGTACTTGGGTTGTGTTGTGCAGGTTCCGCGTTGGCGCCGGAATCCCTGGTGTTGCGCCGCATCACATTTCGCGACCATCAACCTTCAACGTGCTTCTTGGCTCCTCCTGGTTCGATTAAACCTTGGTTTCTTTCTGAGGGAAAACTTGCTACTGTGCGCATCATACCTTCCTCTTGGGGTTCCCAACGAACGTGTGAGTTACACGCCATCAGTCATCCCAAAAATAATGCCTCAAGTCATAAAAGAATTTCCTCCTTTGCTGAGCTGAAAAGGTTGGAGGCAAATACTTCGAAACAATAAAGTTAGCATAATCTGCATACCAAGGGCTCTCTCGCGAGCTCACCTTTATTACAGCCAATTGTTCATTTGGAAAACTATCATTGACAGGAACAGGATCATAAGCAATATTTTCCAATCTAGACAAATTATCAGCAACAGGATTATCAGCACCTTTCCTATCTATAATATGTAAATCAAATTCTTGCAACAGTACCCATCTAATAAGCCTTGGCTTAGCATCTTTCTTTGTCATAAGGTATCTAATTGCAGCATGATCAGTATGAATTGTAACTTTTGAATCAACAATATAGGGTCTAAACTTATCACAAGCAAAGACTACAGCTAACAATTCCTTTTCAGTTGTAGCATAATTTCTTTGAGCAGCATCAAGAGTCTTACTAGCATAATGAATAACATTTAATTTTTTATCTACCCGCTGTCCAAGAACAGCGCCTACAGCAAAATCACTAGCATCACACATAATTTCAAAAGGCAAATTCCAATCAGGAGGTTCGACTACAGGAGCAGTTGTTAAGGCTTTCTTTAGAGTTTCAAAAGCTTCCTTACAATCATCATCAAAAACAAAAGGTACATCTTTTTGAAGAAGATTAGTAAGAGGCTTTGAAATTTTAGAGAAATCTTTAATAAATCTCCTATAAAACCCAGCATGACCAAGAACACTACGAATACCTTTAACATCCCTCGGATAGGGCATCTTCTCAATTGCTTCAACTTTAGCTCTATCAACTTCAATACCTCTCTCGGAAATTTTATGTCCCAATACAATTCCTTCATTAACCATGAAGTGGCATTTCTCCCAATTAAGAACAAGGTTAGTTTCTTCACATCTCTGCAAAACTTTATCGAGGTTTCGCAGGCAATTATCAAAAGAATTCCCATAGACAGAAAAATCATCCATGAACACCTCTACAATACTTTCGCAAAAACCATGAAAAATAGCAGACATGCATCTTTGAAAAGTAGCAGGAGCATTACATAAACCAAAAGGCATACGCCTATAAGCATAAGTTCCATAAGGACAAGTAAAAGTGGTTTTCTCTTGATCTTTAGCTTTAACAGCAATTTGTGAAAACCCAGAATAACCATCAAGAAAGCAAAAATGAGTATTTTTAGACAACCTCTCTAACATTTGATCAATAAAGGGTAAAGGGTAATGATCTTTCTTAGTAACTTTATTAACTTTTCGAAAATCAATGCACATTCTATAACCTACAACTATTCTTTGAGGAATAAGCTCATCATTATCATTAGGCACAACAGTCATTCCTCCTTTCTTAGGAACACAATGAACAGGACTAACCCATCTACTATCAGCAATAGGATATATAATACCAGCTTCAAGGAGTTTTAATACCTCATTCCTTACCACTTCCTTCATCTTCGGAATTAGACGACGTTGATGTTCAACAACAGGCTTTGCATCTTCTTCCATATTAATAGCATGTTGGCAAATAGAAGGAGAAATCCCTTTCAAATCATCAAGAGTATAGCCAATAGCTCCTCGGTGTTTCTTCAATATTTCCAATAACCTTTCTTCCTCGACCTCTGAAAGCTTAGAACTAATAATAACAGGATATATTTTCTTATCATCAATATGAGCATATTTAAGATTGTCAGGTAAAGGCTTTAAATCAAAAACAGGATCTTCCTTTGGTGGCGGTGTTGTACCCAAATCTTCCACCGGTAAATCATGCTTGAGAATAGGTTGGCGACGAAAAATTTCCTCAAGCTCATCTCTTTCTTTCCTAAAAGCTTCGCTTTCACTATTCTCCAAATGTTGCTGCAAAGGATTATTAGGAACAAAAACAATAGATGCACACTGCTCCATTTTAAAATCATTACTAGGCAAGTCAGTTTTATAAGGAGTTTTGGTAAATTTAGAAAAGTTAAATTCATAAGGTTCACCAGCAAATCTAGTCAAAATTTTCTCTTTCTTACAATCTATAATAGCTCCACAAGTATTTAGAAAAGGTCTACCAAAAATGATAGGACAATGATCACTAGCAGCAGAACCAAGTACCAAAAAGTCAGCAGGATATTTAATCTTACCACATAGAACTTCCACATCTCGAACAATACCAATTGGAGAAATAGTTTCTCTATTAGCCAGATGAATAACCACATCAATATCTTCAAGTTCACAAGAACCAATTTCGTGCATAATCTCCGTGTAAAGCTCATAAGGAATAGCACTAACACTTGCACCAATATCACATAAACCATAATAGCAATGATCACCAATTCTAACAGATAGCATAGGAACACTAACTTGTTTGGATTTATTAGGATGTGAAATAATATTAGAAGCATCTTCACAGAAAATAATATGACCATCCTCCACATTTTCAGTCACAAGATCTTTAACTATTGCAACAGCAGGTTCAATTTTAATTTGTTCTTCAGGTTCTTTAGGTTTCTTTTCACTTTTATTAACCGCACTAGATATGACAGTACTCCTTCATTTTAGCAGGGAAAGGAGTTTTTTCAATATAAGCTTCAGGATAACATTATCAACAGTTTCAACCACTACACATTTGTTTACAGATGAATCAATTTTATCTTTATACGGTTCATGATACTTATCAAAATTCTTCTTAGGCAGTTCATAATGAGAGGCAAAAGCTTTATAAAGATTTGCAACAACTTGGGAATCAAGACCATATGTAGCACTCATATTACGAAATTTATCGGTATCCATAAAAGCTTCAATGCATTTATAATCATAAATTATACCTGATTCTCTATCTTTGTCGTTCTCCCATCCTTCAGTATTTTCTTGGATCCGATCAAGAAGGTCCCTTTTAAACTCTTCTTTGTTGCGTGTAAATGATCCAGAACAAGAAGTATCCAGCAAGGTCTTGTCTTGAAAAGAAAGTCTTGCATAGAAATTATCAATAATAACATTACCAGGAAGCTCATGAATGGGGCATTTGAGCATTAAAGACTTCAATCTCCCCAAGCTTGGGCAATACTCTCTCCATCATGAGGCCAGAAATTATATATGCGGTTCCGATCTTTGTGAATTTCACTTGGAGGATAAAATTTGGAATAAAATAAAGGCACAATGTCCTCCCAATCAATAGAATCACCATTCTTCAGCAATTTATACCAGTGCGCCGCTTTACCAGACAGCGATATAGTGAATAGTTTCTTCCTAACTTCATTCATAGAAATACCTGCACATTTGAATAACCCGCATAATTCATGCAAAAACAGTAAATGATCACCAGGATGGACAGTTCCATCCCCTTCATAGCGGTTATCCATAACACGTTCAATAATTTTCATAGGTATTTTATATGGTACTACTTCCTCACCTGGCGCTTCATCCACTACCGTTGCAGTAGTAGTAGATTTCCCAAATAGAAATTGAAGAGAGGATCTCTCCATAATGATTTATAGCAGCAGGCAGAAATAAAATTAGCACAAACAGTAAATTTCCTTACCACTTACCAATAGCGCTTCACTCCCCGGCAACGGCGCCAGAAAATAGTCTTGATGACCCACAAGTATAGGGGGTGTATCGTAGTACTTTCGATAAATAAGAGTGTCGAACCCAACGAGGAGCAGAAGGTGTTGACAAGTAGTTTCGATGAAGGTTTCACTGTAAATGCTCACAGACAAGTATTCAGGGGGTTTTGATATTGCAGATAAATAAAGTACAAGTAAATAAAATGCGTGAGAAATAATTGCAGCGAGTGGCCCAATCCTTTTTAGCACAAAGGACAAGCCGGTTTGTTTACTTATAATGACCAAACGTTCCTGAGGACACATGAGAATTTTAGTCTAGTGCTTTCACTACATACAGGTGATTAATCTTCATTGTTTTGATAAGTGTTGTGTGGGTGAACCTATGCTAATGCACCGCCCTTCCTAGGACTAATACATACTTGTGATTATACCCCTTGCAAGCATCCGCAACTACAAGAAAGTAATTAAGATAAATCTAACCACAGCCTTAAACTCTGAGATCCTGCGATCCCTCCTGCATCGATATACTAACGGGGCTTAGGTTTCTGTCACTCCGGCAACCCCGCAATTAGCAACCGAATACAAGATGCACTCTCTAGGCCCATAAATGGTGAAGTGTCGTGTAGTCGACGTTCACACGACACCACTAGAAGAATGACACCACAACTTAAATATCATAACATTGAATATTACTCAACCATAATTCACTACTAGCATTTAGACTTCACCCATGTCCTCAAGAACTAAACGAACTACTCACGAGACATCATATGGAATACAATCAGAGGTGATATGATGATGAATAACAATCTGAACATAAACCTTGGTTCAATGGTTTCACTCAATAGCATCTACAACAAGTATAGAATAACACCGGGAGAGTTTCCCCTATCAAACAATCAAGATTTAACCCGAATTGCTACAGCGGTGACGAGGTGCAGCGGTGGTGATGGCGGTGTAGATGGTGGAGATGATGATGATGATGATGGAGATGATGTCCCGCTCGATGACGATGGCGATGGCGTCGATTTCCCCCTCCGGGAGGAATTTCCCCGGCCGCCGGAGAGCTCTTTCTCTCTGGTGTTCTCCGCCCCGAGGCGGCTGTAACCCTCGTGAGGTCCTCTCTGTGGCTTAGGTTTTCGGGACGAAGGAGTACGCGAAGAAAAGGAGCGAAAGGGGCTGTGGGGCCCCGAGCACGGGTGGCGCGGCCGGGCCTTGGGGCGCCGCCTGTGTCAGGCCATGGCTCCTCTGCTCCCCTTTTGGCTCCCTCCGTCATCTGGAAAAATAGGAATTTCCCTTCCACAGTTGATCTTCCGAAATATTGCATTCGACGGTGCTTTTTCCAGCAGAATCCTGGCTCCGGTGCTTGATCCTCCAATGATGATGAAACATGCAAAATAGATGAAATAACATAAGTATTGTGTCCCAATATGAAATATATCAATGAATAACAGCAAATTATGATACAAAATAGTGATGCAAATTGGACGTATCGGTACTAGTGAAAGTCTAATCCCTAGGCCTTGTTCCTAAATGCTATCGCTGCTTCTTGTTTTTTGCGTTACTACTGCGTTACTATGTTACTTTCCGCAATATTACTACCATCAACCGCACGCCAGCAAGCACTTTTGCGCCATACTACTGCTCATACTTATTCATACCACCTGTATTTCACTATCTCTTCGCCGAACTAGTACACCTATTAGGTGTGTTGGGGACACAAGAGACTTCTTGCTTTGTGGTTGCGGGTTGCATGAGAGGGATATCTTTGACCTCTTCCTCCCGAGTTCGATAAACCTTGGGTAATCCACTTAAGGGAAACTTGCTGTTGTTCTACAAACCTGTGCTCTTGGAGGCCCAACACTGTCTACAAGAATAGAAGCACCCGTAGACATCAGAGCGCCACCGCCCCTGGCCTGCATCCACGGCGCACCGCGACATCACCAAGCAGACCCGCTGCGGATGTCCCGTAGCAACCTCGCCGCCAAAGCAGACCTCTTGGAGCAACTTCGTGGCCAACCCAAGGCCGCCGCCGCGCAGCCCTCCCGACCCAGGGCCAGGCCAGCACCACGCCACCATCACACCCGTGGCCCGCACGGCCTAGCAGGCCCAGATCAGGGCCCGCCCATGGCGCCACCCGCCGCGCCGCCGACCACCGCCTGCGCCACCGTCTCGGCCTCCCGGCGCCACACCGCAGGGGGCCGCGCCGCCACCACCGCCGCCACGGCAGCGCCCCGAGCCGGCCCGCGGCCCAGCGGCCGGCCGCCGCCGGGACCCGAGGCGCCGCGTAGCGAGGCCGCCGCGCGCCGCGCCCGCGCGGCCTCGCGCGAGGCCGCGCCGCCGCTGCCCTGAGCCGCGCCCGAGCGAGCTCCTCCTCGCCAGGGACGCGGGAGGGGAAGAAGCCCCGCCGCCACCTTCCTCGGGGAGCGCGCGGCTTTGCCGGCCCTCCTCCGGCGGCGGCGAGGCAAGGAAGGGAGGAGCTGGGTCCTAAGGCGGCGTCGGCAAGGTTTTCCCCCGGCCGCCAGAGGAGGGCGACGCGAGGGGAGAAGAGAGAGTCGGGGAATTCGGATCGCATCCACTGTCATCAGCCAGACTTTTATTTTGTGACAAAAAAAACTAGCGTTTATTTTAAAAAATGAAAAATTTGTAGTAACTGAAACAATATAAAGTACTAACATATCTAGAAAAGTTTGGAATGATCACCCATTTAAAATATTTATAACTTCCTTGTGATATTCAACAATGTCTGTTAGAAGGAAAAAAAAGTTGGTGCTCCTCAATCGTCATATTGACAATTTGGTATTAAGCAACTTAATCATAAATTTATGTCTCTGTGTAACAAATTACACTTATAATTAGCGGTTTGTGCAAAAAGGACGTGAAATCATTACTTTGTGCCACAGATACATATATATATTTACTATATATTAAAGCTGACCCCATTTGCTCTAACCACAATGTTTTAAACACTGTTCATGGTACATTTTCATCCAACCAAATTTTCGATACATCACTGTGATCTCAATTGGTAGCACCATTAGAAGTAGAATAAAAGATGGTTCTAAGAGATAAAATATTATAAACTTGCTTAGTTGGAGGAGAGATTAGGAGAGAGAAGAGGAGTGGGCTCTTATCTTTCCATTCGCGTCTCCAAGTATGTGTGATAAAAGGTCGGCATGTATTGTAAAACTACACTTTTTTGTAGCTTTATGTATATGTTAGCTCTAAGTTAGCTATAGATGACATGGCACTTGGCTTATAGCCAGCAACTGGCTACACTATTGGAATTGCTCTTAACGATTCTAGAAATATCGAAGGGATACGATTTCCGTCTAGACTTGACTTTTCTAGAAGCGTATCGTGCCTCTTTCTCTTCCATCCTCTCTCCGTTTCCACTCCTCCGTCCTAATTTGCGCCGCCTTCGGTGCTGGCCGAGATGCCGCCGGGTTGAGCACCTCCACTCCTCCCTCTGCTCGCCGCCGTCGATCTGCGCTCATGGGCGAAGCCCGGTCAACGTCGATGGGCCCTTGCCCTTCTCTCTCTCCCCGCTCGGTGGTGGACGACGCTGGACGACTCCGTCGAGCGGCGGCGTTGCGCTGCCGTATGGCGCGATGGCACGGCGGCTCAGTGGCGAGGGCTGCAGAAGCGCGGCGGTGAGCACTGGTGGTGTGCGTTGGTTCTCGGCGTGGATGTTCCGCGGAGGTGGCACCCGTGGCTGCGGCGCCGGTCAGGAATGTGGCTAAACGGTGGTCTTTGGCGGTTTATGGTGGAGGCCGGGGGTTGTGTGGGGAACCGCAGTCGGAGATGGCCGTGGTCGGCGCTATCGAGGCTGGCCGGCGGCCGGCGTGGACGGCTGACTTGGTGCCCCTGTCAAGATGTAAAGATGCCATTTATGGAGAGTCATGGGCTCCGGTGCAGGGGTCTTTCGGCAGCGCAAGGAGCGGTAGGGATCCGGGTCGAGCACCACGGTGGAGCGCTAGGTCCTTGCAGAGGCAGGACGAGCAACAACAGCAGCCGACCTTGGCGAGGACAAAGGGAACATCTCTCCCATCCCATATGCCAACCAATGTCCTCTCTCTGTGACATCCCCAAATTTTTGGAAAGGTAAGATTCAATCTAATTTAGCCAGCCTACCACGATCCACTTCCTGTCCATCCTTCAAATCCCCACAGCATCACCAACTTTTAAACAATCGGTGAATCAATTGCACAGTCTTATGATGGTTCCTCATGGAGCGGATTTGCAATTTGCGTGTGTTGTTTCGTCATACATGCTAATCTCAGTTATCATCATCATTAACTAATTGCATAGATGCCTAGGTCTGAATATTTTATACATTTGTCATTTCGGCATAATATCAGCTTGCTAGATTTCCTCAGCCAATGGCAATAGAGAGTACATTCGTTTCTTTGTAAATCTGGTGTATGAATTTAAAACTGCTCTAGATGAGTAATTAAGCTAGCTGTATGTTTAGATGTTACGAAGAATTCATGATTTTTTTCTTCCAATCCACCAGGATTGTCAACACCGGTGCATTGTTAGCTCTCGATTTGTGCCTCATCTCGATGAGCCCCACCCAATCTCCAATTAGTGCAGGTAAACTAAGTCTCCCTTTGGTTCAGTTTGCTATTATAGTATATTGCTGGATATTCATTATTTGAGTTATGCCTTTCCCCTATTATCGATACTATGTAAGCATAGTGACAAGCAATGCGTGTGTGTTCTACATTGATGATACATAAGCATACCGATGAGCAATACATGTCTGCGAAAAAACACATTACAACCTATTTGTATATTTTAGTTATTATTACTTTGGTATTTCTGAATCACAAGGTCTGCTCACAAATTATCTGATTTTCACAACCATGGATAATAGTATTTATATTTAAATGCAGATAATAACTATCATTTGGCATGAGTTAATGTTTTTTTTGGGGTTTATTCGTTGGCTTAAATTTTCCCTTTTGTTAGCATACATTTAACTTGACCAATTTACATTTAATTTTTGTATTACTGGAGCTGCAATTGGTACCACTGTTCATGTTCACCATTACTGAACGTATTTTCTTACAGGGACACTAGAAGAGCAGACATGTAGACAACCATCTGTTGTATAATCATTTAGTACCGAAATTAAATTTCTTTAGATGATAATACATTAAAAAAATAATTAATGTTTCAGGTCAATAAAATGGAAGGCTGCATCCCAGCCAATTGAATTGACCAGTCCAGAGATAAAATAAATAAAGGTTCGATATACAGGTTCAAGTCGTTTATTGTTGCTGCCGCGTGGAGCAAATACAGGGCAACAGATCATACATATAGAATTGAAATTACCCAACGTAGAGGTTATCTATTCGGTTCCTCAACCTGAAAACTTTCTTCTGTTCGCATGTAAAGTAACGTCAGTTCACACCAATTTCTGCATCAACTACTTAACCTGTAAGTCATTTATATCTTTCCTTGCTTTCTTCAGTGAAAGAAGTGACATTGTTGTTTCCTTCAGTTAGCTAGATAAGGGACTATTTTTCTGATTACTTGTGAGTGATGGAAAAATTTCCCCTTTTTCGGATCAAAGAAAGTTATATTAGCTTGGGAGCATGAACTGTTGATTTGTAGGAGTAGAAATGTGGTCAGGTCTACTCCACATTATGCATTCTTTGTTCTTAGATAAGGGATAAATAATTGCTCCATCCTTTATTCTGAATTCTGATAAATTCATTCTTTACTCCACTTGCATTGTTTTATGTTCGATAAGCCGCACATGGTTTTTAGTATATGAAATTTGTATAAAAGAACTTACATCTATAAGTTAGTACGTGCAAATGAAATCAAGGTATTGCTACTGTTGAAGGGAGTAGAACAATTCTTCTCTTCAATCACAATGGTTTTGCTTGATCTAAAACCTGATTTTTCGGGCATATTTTTAGCTGTCGTTAAGGGAACTATTTAGTTGTGCATGTGGAGAGTGCTACTAACTAGACTTTGCTAGGAATGAAATATCAAGACTAACGAAGATGGATACACTGACAAATTCTGCAATATTTCGTAGAAGCTGATGACTGAATATGAAATCAAATATTACCATGGTTTGTTACAAATAGTGTAAATGTTTTCTTTACTTTTTTAGGAAAAGGACTTCAGTTGCTTATGGCCGGATCTTCATAACTGGGAGGCAAAGGCCAATTGGAATTTTCTTCAGGTAGGTGCATTGTAGCTTCTACCATCAGACAATGTGACAACTGATGACTACCTAAGGCTGTTTTGGTAATCTCCTACTGAAATGTGGTCATCAGAATAACATGTATTTTTATCTACGACAGGACTGTGCGAACAGTATATTGTTTCTTCTGAATTCATCACGATTTGGTCATTATATTCTTCGGTCTGGCTATAAAATGCCACTAACTTTTGCAACTGCTACTGAATATGTGAAGTGCATGGTTACATGTTAATGCAGCCGGACGCTATGCCCGTGAGCTTGGCTATTAAGCAACTCAGATCTAATCTTTGCTTTTGCCCCAAACGACACTATTTATCAGTGCTGCTACTAAAATCTGGACTGCTCGAAAACAACACTATCTAACGCTGCTGCTTCAGAATTTGTGCACATTAATTGTCAACCCACAGGCGCGGCGTGCCGCCGCGCAAGAAACTCCCTAGTACCTATATAAAAGCTAACCCTGGTTGCTGAAATCTTAGCCATTTAGTTACTGTTGATGGCCAATTTTATCCATACAACGTTTGCCACGTCCGTGTTTTCTCCTGTAGACAGGCGATTGAGTACTCAGTTCGGACGTGCGTGAGTTTTGCCTTCCCTTTTTTCTTGCGTTGTAAATCTGTGGTGACCGGTTGGATCCCGGTAGCTCTCTATTATGCGTTCCGGTTGAAACGTGACATTGCTCTCTATTTGTCTCGCCGATGTCCGGTATTCCTCTCCCTGGCATTGCCTGCGGTTGAGTTTTCTTCCCTCCCCTGGATCCATCTGGTGGTGAGGTATTGATCTTTTTCTGAGTTTGTTTGAGGTTCCGTGAAGGATACTTGGAAGCTGCGATCAGTTTGAGGAAATCCTGAAGTTTGGGCTGATTAGTTGAAGCTGATCTGCTATCTAGCGTGCTTGTTAGGTGGTTCTGATAGCATCGGATCACCGTCAATAATGAATGTTTTAAGTTTGAATTGTCGGGGTTGTGGACGATCCGAGACAGTTCAGGAAATTAGCAGCCTTTTGGGGTTGTATCGTCCATCGCTGGTCTTCTTGTCGGAGACCAAAATGTCGGAAATCAAATCACAAGATCTAAAGTGGAGGTTGGGTTTTGACAATGCTTTTGGAGTTAAAAGTGTTGGAGCTAGTGGTGGTTTGGTCCTATTATGGAATAATGATTCAGATGTTACGGTGAAATCCTTTAGCCGTAACCACATTGATGTCATGGTTAAAAATTTGCTGACCGGTGATACTGAGTGGCGGTACACGGGATTTTATGGGGATCCAAAGAGGTCTACTAGGCACAGAAGCTGGGAGCTGATGAAATATTTACGAAGGGAGTATGATAATCCTTGGCTTTGTTCGGGCGACTTTAATGAAGTATTATGTGCTTCTGAACAGTTCGGAGGACATGATCGGCAGGAGTGGAAGATGGAAGGTTTTCGAGATGCCGTCGACTATTGTCGTATGACAGATCTTGGTTTTACTGGGCTCCCATATACATGGGACAATCGGCAGCACGGAGGAAGAAATATCAAAGTGAGATTGGATAGAGGGTTGGGAGATGATCAGTTCATGGAGAAGTTTGATAATACAATTGTCACACATGTACAAACAACGGAGTCTGATCATTGTGCTCTTCTAATATCTTTGGGGCGTTCAGATTGGTTGGGTGGTGGCAATACAGGCCGGCCGTTCCGACATGAAAATATGTGGGCACGGCATGATGGTTATTCGGCAGTGATACAGAATAGTTGGGCTACTGGGAATACGAATCTAGCTGATGTGCAAATGGCGTTGAGCCAGCTTCGGCAAAACCTTACCCAATGGAGCAGAAATGAGTTCGGTTCAGTCAACAAACAATTGAGGACTATGCGCAAGAAATTGGAGACGATCCGCGCCAACTCGTTGGGATGTGGCCCATCAAGGGAGGAGAAGAACCTGATGTACAAAATCTCTGAGTTGTTATCGCGAGAAGAGACCATGATGAAGCAGAGGTCTCGAGTGCAATGGCTTGCAGAAGGAGACCGAAATACTGCGTATTTTCATACTAAGGCACAAGACCGAGCAAGGACAAACAAGATAGTATCACTTCGAAACGATGATGGCACATATGCATCTTCTCAAGTTGAGTTGGAAGTGATGGCTAATTCTTTTTATAACAATATGTTTACTGCGCAAGAAAATACTACTCCTGAGGTAATTACAAATTTTGTTCCTCGGAAAGTCACTACGGAGATGAATGAGTTGCTTAATGCACCGTTCACGGATATGGAGATTGAAAAGGCTTTATTCATGATGCATCCCAATAAATCTCCTGGCCCTGATGGCTTTACGGCAGGGTTTTACATTAAACATTGGGATATTTTACGTACTGATGTATGTGCTGCTATACGTACATTCTTAGAAGGAGGGGAGATGCCTGAATCCGTTAATTGCACTGTTTTGGTACTGATTCCAAAGGTGAAACAGCCTCAGGACCTAACTCAGTATAGGCCTATTGCCTTGTGCAATGTACTGTATAAGGTCGCATCTAAGGTTATTTCGTTGCGGCTTCGACCCATCTTGGAGGAAATAATTTCAGAGGAGCAAAGCGCTTTTGTGCCCGGACGCTTAATTACAGATAATGTCCTGACAGCATATGAGAGTATACATTATTTGAAAAGGAAGAAAGGAAAAAGTGGTGCGTGTGCTATTAAATTAGATATGGCAAAGGCCTATGACAGAGTTGAGTGGATCTATTTGAGAGCCATTATGGAGAAGCTGGGATTCTCGGAGCAATGGATAGATTTGGTGATGAAATGTGTCTCCACCGTATGTTTATCTGTCAGATTGAATGGCAAGTTTTCAGAGTATTTTAGGCCATCAAGGGGGATTCGTCAGGGTTATCCTTTGTCCCCTTACCTGTTCTTACTCTGCTCGGAAGGACTAAGTTGCTTACTCAAATACTCAGGGCCACAATATCTTTCACGTGGCATTAGAGTAGGCGTGCATGCACCCTGGTTGTCACACTTACTATTTGCGGATGATTGTCTTGTCTTCGTTCAAGCTTCAGCTAGTGGTGCATCGAGATTGCATAATATTCTGGATCAGTACCGAGTGGGCTCGGGACAGCTGGTTAACCGAAACAAATCTGCGGTGTTTTTTAGTTCAAACTGTACGGATGAGATGAAAGTTGAGGTGCACACACTCTCGGGTATTGAAGCTGAGGCCCTAGTTGAAAAATATCTGGGTTTACCAACTGCATTGGGTTGGTCGACGGATGAGCAATTTGAACACATTATTGCTAGACTCAAGAAATTGGTTAATAATTATGCTTCAAAGAAGATGAGCGGGGCAGCAAGGGAAGTGTTGGTGAAAGCAATTTGTCAAGCCATACCAACATACTCTATGAGTTGTTTTCGCCTGTCCAAAAAGATGTGTAAGAGGATTACAAACATTATTGCAAGGTTTTGGTGGGGAGGTGATGAAGTAAAGAGGAAAATTCACTGGAAAAAGTGGGCTGACATTGCAGTACCGAAATCCATCGGTGGTATGGGTTTTCGGGACTTCCATCTCTTTAATCAAGCTATGTTAGCTAAACAAGGCTGGAGGTTAATGACGAGACCCGACTCGTTATGTGCAAAGGTTTTAAAGGGTAAATATTACCATGACTCCGAGTTTATGTCGGCTAGACAGAAGAGGAATTCATCACATGTTTGGAGGGCGATTCTACATGGACGTGAAGCCCTGAAGAAGGGTATGATTAAACGAGTGGGAGATGGATCTTCTATTCATGCTTTTGAAGATCCTTGGATTCCAGCAAACATGAATGGTCGTCCATTATTTAAACGGCCAGAAGCACAAATTACTTTGGTGGAGGAGCTAATTGATGAGGAAATGATGTCGTGGAATGAGGATAAACTAGAGGCTAATTTTATTGATACTGATCGAAGAGCTATTAGTCAGATACCCCTAGGTAGAGGGGGAGAGGACACTTGGGCCTGGACGCAAGAGGTGAATGGTTTGTTCTCTGTTAGATCGGCTTACCGTCTAGTGGCGGCAAATCAATTGGCCGATCAAGCATCTGGCTCCGGTACCGAGGTAAACACCTGTTGGAAAAAATTATGGAAGATTTCGGTGCCACCCAAAGTTCGCTCGTTTTGGTGGAGAGTGATCAAGAAATTTATGCCAACTAGGCAAATTTTGAAGCAAAGGCATATGGAACAAATTGCACATTGTGAATGGTGTGGAGTAGAAGAGGAATCCATCTTTCATGCTATGTTCGAATGCACATGGGCACGATTATTTTGGGAGGAATTAAAAGGATATGCAGGATTCAAGGTTCCTATTTTCCATCCAAACTCATGGGCTATGGATATGGTTGATAATAAGACCATCAAGGAGGAAGAGGCGGCTATGATTTTATGTGGCTGTTGGGCGGTATGGAAGGAGCGGAATGCGCGCAAGCATGGAGAGGGAGGCAGATCGGTGGTTGAATCTGTGAGGTGGGTGCTACAAACCACTATAGACCTAGCTTGTGCTGGCAAAGAAAATGTGAAGAAAACATCAAAGTCTAAACTGAAGTGGAAGCCACCAGATGAGGGTACAGTGAAAATCAATACCGATGCAAGTTTTATTCAGGATTCTATGTCTGGCACTACAGGGTTGGTTGTGAGAGATCACCTAGGTAACCTGATTAGGGCTCAAGCGAGATGGCAACAACACGCGGCGAATGCACGCGTCATGGAGGCCATGGCAATCAGAGAAGGCGTTAACTTGGCTTTGGAGAGAGGATATACGAGTGTCATAATCGAAAGTGATTCAAAGGAGGTGGTGAATCTTTGCAATGGAGACGGGTCAAACCGGTCGGAGATCATGGCTATTTGTCAGGAGATAACAGAGTCTAAGATAGCTTTTTCTAGCTGTAGCATTAGTTTTATTGGGCGAGATGCAAATCGTGCTGCCCACTTATGTGCTCAACAAGCTAGTTCTGATAGGAGGATGTGCCTATGGATCAATTATAATCCTGGCTTCCTCACAGATACTCTAAGGAGTGATTGTAATCCTATCAATTAATCAATAAAGCTATCTGAATCGTAAAAAAAAAAAGCGATGCTACAGACCCACCATCGATAAATATAGACCAAATACTGTTCATGCTCCATCCCCAATCCGAGCGCTCAAGCCTAAATAAAAAATTCCCCAATGGCTGCCGCCCACCTGCTCCACCCAGGGCCGGCGCCCTCCTTCTTCATCCCTTGCCGTCGTGTGTTTGCCGAAGCATCGATCTGGTTGCCGCGCCCTGGCCGAGCTTCTTCTCATGTCTCCTCTCTCGATCGGTCTCCTCCCAGTGCCCTAATCCCTCCCGTCCCCAACCAACCGAGAGTGGATGAGCTCCATGGGCGGAGCTTTCTATTCCAACGACACCGGCGGACGCACAGCGCCGCATCATTTACCTTCCCAAAGCCAGCGCCCTCCTTTCTCTCCCTGTACACCGTGAGGCTCCCCTGCTTGAGCCCTTTCTACGATCCACTTGCTCTGGTCACATCGCCGTAGAGGGCCAGGGAAATGGTCGGAAAGGATGAGGGACAGACCAACGGAAACGGGACAAGGGCGGAGAAGATGGCGACCAACATCTCGGGTCCCGTCCTTCTCTTCATCGAAGTTCCCATCCCGTCAGCTGAACGGAAGTCTGAGGTTGTGGACGACGAGGTCGGCTGCACAAGAATGAACGAATAGTTGGGATTATTTGTCCCACCTTTTGTCTCGCATTCCTAATCTATTTCCATCTCATGACCCTGCTATATCCTCCTGAGCTATCTCCTTTTTGATTATTACCTTTACCTCTCTGTGATATTGTTAATTTGATTGTTGTGTTTCAACCATGGCATTGATGCACAGAGCTACACTTCCAAGCTATTAGACGTCATGGCTGAGAGAAGAGGCTTAATCATTATCTTAATTAGGAATAGCGGCTTAATCATTATCTTAATTAGGAATAGCAAAGCTGGATAAAATCAATCCATATTTGTGGCTTATCTGACCCAATTTGACATAAACTTGCCAATATTTCCCCTCAAATGAGCAGGAAGAGGATGGAAGTGGCACTATGCGTGCCAACTGAGGTGGTGGCTGGGAAGAGTGTCACTGATGATGTCGTGAGGAGGGGCGACAAGATGGAGGCGGCCTTTGCCACTGCGTCAAATCCAGATGTGATGCCCCGTTCTCATATCCGTCTGATCTTCTGTCCGATGAGGATGCTCGCAGGTTAGAGATCCGTCCAGGCAAGAGCCAGGCAGGCTGCTTTGACAGTACAAGTCTTCTCTTTGCCTTCTGTATTGTTTGCTGTTACTGATTCAATCGCCCTACTTTGATTTCCTTTTGTGGCTTGCATGTCAGGCTGCATATCGTGTGGGTGGGCATTCAGTATCTTGGAAGTTCCTATTGTCCATACAAACACAACCAAATTTAAAAGGATACAGTGCTAACAAACTAATGGTCATACAGTTGGTTTGCAAGCTATTTATGCTCACGATGAAATCACTAAATCAGCATCAGGGAGCTATGTACATCTATATGCTTTTTCCCCCAAATTATTTCCGTATAAGTTTCCTTTCAGATACATTGCACATGAATTTGGGTTAGTACACACTATCTTTCTTTCCTAAATTGTGCTTGCATGACTAATGTTTTCTTCCTTTGCCTGCAATCGCCCATGGCTTACATGTGCGCGGTTACAAGTCGCATTGTCTGGTGGCGTTTCAGTTGGAGACGGCATGCACAAATTCTATCACAGCATCCACCAAAATATGATCTTTCAGTTCCTAATTTTGTGATCACTCATAGTGTGATTAGGTTCTCACCGTGTAGAAAGTGAGAGGAGATAGACCTGTAAATTACGGGAAAATACATAAATTGAAGAGGATTCAAGTGAAAATAAGGGCTATTCACTATTGGAATGATGATTGTTGATTGCTTTGTCTTGCTACACAACAACCTCCTCAATAACTCAATCTGCAGACTGTACCATTATACTTATGTGGCTTTCATACTTAGTGCCTTAGCTTTCTTTGCAGTCAATTAGGATTCAACATGCTTTTTTTGTCACACAATTTTCTGCAAAATAGAAGGTCCGCTATATTAGATTGCAAGGTGCCCAGTTACTTTCTTTTCTGTCTGCTATTGATTTTATTTATTTGTTTACTCACGGGCTCCTGTGTCAGATTAGAAGGTTTAATTAGTTACTTTCTCCTGTATTATTCAATTTGTTTGCTTACAAGCTGGCACTATTTATTTGTTTTAGGTGCATCTCTCTCACAGTCTTCACTTCAGTACAGCAGATATCTGGCCTTGCGGATGGCTATTTTATTTAGAGGTGAGCTATGATTGAATGAATTGATTATAGATTGATTTTAAGGATGGGGTCAAATAGAACATGGTGCTTGAATTTGGTTATGAGTTATTCATTGATCTATATGATCATGTTTTTAAATTTTCGATACTTTAGGCTTCGCAAGATTCAAAATTTTCTAACTATTATTAGCATAGACTTGGGAAGGATTATGCTCTGGAATTATTAGATTCTATGTAATATGTAAACTCACATATCATTTAGCTATGGTTTACTTACAGGCGCAAGGTATGGCACTTTGTAAAGAAGATATTTTAAGCGGTATGAAAGTACATACATACTGATAATGAACATGTTTTTAAGCTGTAAATACCCTATTGTTACTCTATGGGGAGAACATGCCGAGAGCTTTTGTGCTGAAACATTCAGCCTCTAATGAACACAGTGTGATTGTCCTATTTGTAGGAATGACTGTTGCCCAGTTTTGAGGTATCTGAATTTCAAATAGTTACAAACACAACTTATATTGATTGATCTTGCTATTTATGTGTGGTGACCCGGCATACCACTGCATGGTGTAGTATGCAAGTCTGATATAACACCAATGAAACACCGTTCCACTAGTATTATATCGCTCAGAGTGGTACAACAGAAACATATGTGGGTCCAAGGCATGTCTATAGAATTACACACAGACTCTGTTACAAAAGATCAGTACAACCTCCTACTTTACAATGAGGTAAAACTGCAAATAAACTCCAGAAGAACGACTCGTAGTCTAATCCTAACACGAACTCTAATTGTAGAGTATTTAGCTAGCTGCAGAGGCTATGAATAGATTCTAGCTAAATAGGAGCTAGGTTTAGGAAGCTAGTTCCTTTCTATTGCTAATCTAGGTTGTCTCCTTGTTGAATGTGATATCTGACTCTCCTGACATGGTCCTGTCCCTTGAAGTAGTTGTTGACTCCTCGGTCTTCGAGTTGCACTGTAGATCCTCCTTCGATGCCTCCATATCTAAGCAGGGGATTTAAGAGTGGGATGAGTACGAGCGTACTCAACAAGTTCATTATAGGAAAGAGGTGTTTAATGCACTAGCTACAACCATGGACCAGAAAGTCCAAGGCTATGCAGGTTTTTGTAATCATTTCTTCAAAAGGTTGCTTTTATTCAGAAGAGCTATGTCCGTCAGCCTTCACCGGTTGACTAGAACTTCATGGAGTTCCTTTCCGGCGGCGTTCGCAGTTCCATATCCGAACAGGGAGTGAGTCACGATTCGTTACACTCTGCAGAGGTGTGTTGCTTTACCCATAAGAGATCTTAACCTTGGTGCCAACCGAGCTTAAGTTCTCGTCCACACTTCCTTTGGTGTGAGGCCCGGTATAAGGTCCTAGCCGTTCATATTCCTCCGCTACCTCGCACACCCACCCTTTGTTGCATCCCCGACCCTGGGTCCTCGCCGTCCCATTATTCCCATATTTCAGGGTGGACCCCGACCTCGACGACAGTTTGGGATCGAACCAAACTCCTTCGCCGGTAGATGCAACCCCTCATAGACCGCAATACCGTGGGGACTTTAAGCTTCCCCAGCTACCAAATGATCTTCGGGCTACAAGTGTTCTACGGACAAAGCCGTGGGGACTTTAAGCTTCCCCAGCTACCAAATGCACCCTAGGATTCAAGTGTTCTCCGGTAAAGCGCGTCCGTTGATGTACGAGAGGTGGAAATACAATTGGCTACTCCGTCCCATTCCAGATCTTATGGTTCACACGGGTATTACGGCACAAGAATCACTGGACGACATTTGTTGTTTTAATCCTAGATGGATATAATCCCTTGCAATGGAACCTCCACCATATCAACACAATCCATGGTTCCATTGCCCACCACATAGTCATATTCATAGTTATGAAAATAGTGGTTTTGCTTTTTATGCAATAGTGATAAACATAGTACTTTGCAAGTAATTTGGTAAAAATACTCAAATGACATGAGCAAGCGATGAACTTGCCTTTCTTGACTGCAAGATTATGCAGACAAGGTCTTCGATACGCAATAACTCCAAATTCTGAGATAGCATCATCGTCCGGTAAGGACGATGTTTAAATATTGCCAAGGATGCAATAATGCATAAGTATGAGATGCAATCGTTCTAAGCGTGACCTAACTCCGACGATTTAAGATTAGTGAGTTGTTATGATTGATTTAGGGTGTGTTGCACTTTTAGAGTGATTCACAAACAAGGTTCTTCTTAAGGTTTGATTACTTGGTATCATGTACAAGTTATATAATAAAGCATAGTAATTAATTGAGCACACAAGGAATGATAATTGGCATAATGTTAATATGTAAAGAACAGTTGTCAGTTTTAGTACTATATGGCATGGTTAATGATTACTTGTTATATTCTACAAAAGAATAACTTTTGAAGAACATGTTCTTTAATAAAGAACAAGTATGACAATTGGGTTTGTGGGTTCTATGGTTTCCTACAGTTTCAATTGGTTCTAATTGTTTTCTGGAGTAAGTAGTAGATGGATCACAACTTAGTTGGATTCATCAACACCTAGGGCTTGTAAGGTTGAGTGAAGCCTAGGCATCTTAAGTAATTATTCATACGAGGTTGCTACCAAGATTGGTTCATCTTATTGGCGATAGCTAGCTAGGGTTTATAGATTCTATTGGGCAGAGTTGTTGGCTACTCCCTATTTTCTTCAAAAGAATAACTTTTGAAGAACATACTTCTTAATTAATAAGAAGTATATCAATTAGGGTTGAGGTGGTCTAGGTTTTATTATGGGGTCCACTTAAATAGGGTATAGCTGGCTTCTGGATACTATGGTTCATAAGTATCTAATACTAATAGGGTTTAGTTGAATCTGGTTATGTAATGCACAATATTTGGCATAGTTGTTATTGGAATTCATCACAATGGTGTGATGCAAAATAGGGTTAATAAAGGATGATGGCTTTGGTAATAGGAGCTAGGGTTTAGACTTGGTTGATCCTACTTGATCAACTAGGTCTGGTGGTATGCATACATGGAATACTAAATTATTAGTGGTAGGGCTCCTATATTTTATATAGACATAAACAAACATTTAGTTGCTAATTATGTATCTATGAACAAAGTACCATGATCACATGTTCTATCCATGGGTTTAGGTTTAGAAGTAAGTTAGGGTTCATATGAATTATTAGAGCTAGGGTTCCTAATGGCATTAGGGTTTTAGGGATCATATGAAATGATAGGGTTGTAATATCATTCCATATTGAATTAGGGTTTGCTATTTACCATATAGTTCTATGATTAATAACTTCATTTTTAATTTGAAGTTATTTATAACTTCTTAATAAATATAATATTGAATTTGGCATTTATCATTTTTTTTAATAATTAATTATTATGGTAGTTATTAATTAGGGTTTAAATTCTAACATAAAGAATTAAATAAGTTATAAATAATGAAAATTAGTGTTAATGTTTTCTTTATTTACCTTACTGGTTTTTATTTATTTTAAATAGTTTTCTTAATTATTGAATTTTAATTGAATTTAGGATTAAAATTAAAGGCTTAAATGACAAGTAATAAATAATTGAATTTTTATTAAAAATAAAAATTTCATTTTATATTTTTATTGGATAGAGTTTACTTTTCTAGGAATTTTGATATCTTTTATTTATTTTTCTGAGCTAAGATGAATTTTCTAGATTTATTTAAAGTGGCAGAGATTTTTCTGGAATTAAATTTAAACAGGAAATGACTAAAGCTACACGGACAGGACACCCACACAGTCCATGACTGGTGGGCCGAGTCCACGTTGGCGACCACGTGGTACCGACGTGGCAACCAAGTGCCTCACCGGCGACCAGAGGTGGACGTCGCCGGCGATTCCGGCCACCCGCGAGGGCGTGCGTGTGCTGGTTGGAAAGAAAACGCCGAGGCGAACCCGATGATGGCGGCGCCGCTCCGGTATGGTCACCGGAGCGTGCCCGGCGGCGAGGAACGGCGGCAGTACACACGGGGTACTCGATACGGTGGAGCTACGGCGTGCAATCGAGCAAGCTAGGCATGCTGTGCGGTAGAGAGGCTCACCAGGAGCACGACGAGCTTGGCGGCGAAGTCTCTGGTGGTCTAGGTCGCCGGAATTAATGGCGCCGGTGTCGGGGAAGACAAGGTTGACGGCGGCGTTACAGGATGCTTGGGGTCGATTCCTCTTGCATACAGAGCAAGTCGAGGATGGCGATTCCAACGGTGGTCATGGCGAGGCACGGGGATGCCGCTATCGCCGGTGGCGAGCGGAGGTCTGCGGCTAGGGTTTCGGCCATTGGAGAAAATTGGAGGGGAGGAAGAAATCCCGAGCTGCTGTGCTTCGCTGGGCTTTTATACGGCTCGAGGACGAGCCTCGTCACGACGTCGGGGAAGGAGAGGGCGACAGCGCGAGGGAAAGACGAGCACGTCGTCGTGCTGTCGTCCAGGCGCGGGGAAGAGGATGAGGACGAGCTCCTCGTGTTGATTTTTCACGAAGAGGTACGTGGGCTGCGACGGGCTGTGCTGGACTGGGTCGTTCTGGGCTGTTGGTGGGCTATGATGGTGGGCTGCTGCGGCCAGGTGAGGTCCAGGTAAGGTTCTTCCCTTTTTTCTCTTTTATTTATTTCTGTTTTGTATTCTTATTTGTTGAATTTAAATTTGAAATCAATTCTGCCATGCAGGTATTTGTAAATACTATTCACTTGGAAATTACCTCTCAAGTAATAATTCTACTTGAGACATACTATTTTGATTGTTCATATAATGATAGGTTCACCATACACTATATTTCAAATAGGTAAGATAATAACTATAATCTTCCATTCTCTTTCTTTTGAAATTTCAAATATTATTATGATTCAAGGAGATGGCCAAATGGCAGAGCTTTATGTACCCAATTATTGCTAGGGTCTTGATTTAGTTACTTGCATATTAATTTATGTGGGCTCCAATGAATTAGGGTTTTATAGTTTTCATCATAACCCCTATTGTAAGGTTAGTACTAGCATTATATTTGAGAGTATCAAAGTAGGTATTTGTTTCCATCATGGTTTATCTTGGTTACAAAGTTAAATGGTTGTCATTCACACCTGGTGTTAATCATAGGACTTTAGTATTAGGTGGCTCTTTTGTTTTATCAATGAATCATAGGATTTGATGATTGAATCATTAGGGTTCAATTGCTAATTACCTAATGACACATGGGTTGAATCTTAATTGTGGTTTAGGGTTTAGTTGTGATCACCCAAGTGATACTCAAACTAGGGTTGAGATTTAATTCTAGTTTGTAGAAGTGAGATGGCATCATATTGCATCTGCTAGATTTTAATCTCTCCTAACCAAGGTAATATGGTTACTTGCTTAATTGTTTTTGTTCTCCTTTGGTTACTAAGGACTTGAGAATAAGTTTAATCTTCTACCAATTGGCTTCTATTGTTAACCTCAATTTATCATTTAAGTAACTACATTGGTTATAGTTCTTTTTTATAGTTAACTTTGGTCATATGGATATATGGTTTCTCACCATAGAAAGTATAGAGTTTTACTCTAAGGTTTTCTTATGTTTCTTAAATGAAGAATATGTGGAATGTAGATATTGGTAGAATTCTACTTATGATCACCAATTGAATCACAAGTTAAGGTTGGAATATAAGCCTAGGTTTACCTACTAGTTACCACCCTATGATTTCATGTGGTGAATGAGATCTACTCATCCTGTTAGGGTTTATTCTCCATACCTCAAGTTCTTTAGGGTTTATGATCATCACTTAATTGATAATGATCAAGGTTTGGCTTCCTAAGGTATCTCTCATTTAATAGGTTTCTCAGCTCCATGATCAAGCATTGTCTTGATCAACTAAGGTATAGGACTTCTAATTTACCTTCTTGAATGGGACTACTATGATTGCCTCTAAAGTTTATATCCCAGGAGAATGCCTGAGATATTATGTTAAGGTTCTACTTAATCAATGATGATATAATCATCTGTTTATAAGAATAGTTCTCTCCCTCAAATGCAAGTGTTGTCTCCACTATCTTGAGTGTAACTCCATGACTTGAGTTTTCTCACATTGGAATGGTTTATTCTAGGGTTTATGGTGTACTCCTAATATTTCCTTAGGTATCTAGGCTAAGACTCCACTTGGTTAACTTAGTTGGATTAGTCTCATTCTTATTTTATCAATTCATGGATATAATCTTGTTTCACTTGATATTAGGTTATCTCACCACTCCAAGAGGAAATGGTTTGCAACCTAATACTTTAGTTCAAGGTTGTTCTTGATTCTTAAATAGGTAAAGATAAGATTGGTATGAGTGGTCTCTCTCTCATTTGGGGAAGGACTTTAATACTAACCTAAGGTTAGGCTCCATAAAAGTTGGTGTGACCTTAATATCTATGTTTAACATATTTGAGTTCTCTCTCTAGGGATGGTCTTGAATAACATCCAAGGGTTTCTCTTAAAGATGATTATTTGAATACATGGATGCATATCCAAGGTTTACTCAAGGTTTGTTATTGCTTCTTTAATAATTAATATAGAACTCTCACCTCTCTAGGTTTGATGTATAATAATTTGGAATAGAGAAGAATATATATAATTCTAGAGTTGATCTCCTTGTCATGTTAATTTCAAGAATGGAGTATAATGAATACCATGAGGTTCATGGTAGGGTTATGGATTTGTTTATGACATGGAAAAGATAAGTCAAGAATGGTTTCTCCATTTTATTGTTACTTGATTTACCATTGAATGTATGTTCATATGTTATGGCAAATAATACCATATTATGATCTATAATAAGTTCAAGCATTTGATCACTGAGTAAAGTGTTGTTGTGTTGATTATTAGTTCCCTTTGATCTAACCCCTTAGATCAAATCATCTCTACCCAAATCAAGGTTTTAACAAAGTCACATTGAGGTTTATAGCGCTTGACTTGATGAGCTACTTCAATTCCACCAAGGTCAAGTGAAACTTCAGTTACTTTGACTGTTTTACTTTAAAGCGCGAAAATTCCCCAGATTTTCTATGCATGAATGCAATGCGCACATCTGTTTCCTCTATTTTTGTAACCCCATTACCTGGGATATTACAGTCTCTACCCCTTAAACTAAACTTCGTCCTCGAAGTTTGATCTCTCTTACGTTTCGGAGTGTGGATCTGACTTGTGCAGACTACTTCTTTTCTCAAACTCCGTGGTGATCTCACTGGATATAATTGAATATATCCCTTGTCCAGATTCTTCCTGGAATCCATTAGAGTTTGTCTCCGAACCATGGTTCTTACTTTGATTCCTTGATTTCTTCCAACTTTATAAGCTTGTTTCCTTTCTCTTTGAAGATTCCATAATTAGGACTTCTTCTGGTGTTGCTAGTCTTAACTGAAGACTAATTTGATAATTAACTCCTAATTGATAAACATGTCTTTGTTTTCCCTTACTACCAAAATTGCAGTAATGGTACTTAATAAGGTACTAACAATGGAATTGGTCGTGATGGTTTATTTTTCTAATAATGGATTAGACTCATTTAGTCCATCCAATCATGGTTTATAGTTGACACCTATAACTATTTTGGGTTATTTAGGTTCCATGAAAGGAATCTTTCTATTAATCTGTGGTTCTGGTATGGTCAATTTCCTTCGGTCTTTGGGTCTTCTTGAGCTTTATTTGGTCTCCTACAATCCTTCATCCAACTTCCTTAGCCTTAATTTACTTGGGCTATCATACTTCTGAGTAAATATTACTCACTTTCTCAAGCTACAGTCCACTTCCTACTTCCTCGAAGTATAAACCTCGACTTCTGGTCTGACATCCTTCTGAAAGTAATGTCCAACAATCTTATGAAAATAAGATCGAACTTCCTCTCAGTTCAGACCTTCTTCATCTATCTTGCTCAAAGTATTTAGTCATTGTACATCCAACTCAATATTTTACTCTACCCCTTAGAGTTTTCTTATGGTCTTCAACTCCTTTTCTTCCAACTATCGGACTTATGGTTGGAATATTGGTCTGGGTATAGCTTATGGGTTGTACTCTTCTAAGGTTTTGCGAAGAATATCTGTGGTATATCCACTCAATTGTGGACATCCAACCTGAATCCTTTGATTGAATGCTTATATGTCACAATTATTTGGCTGATAAGGTTTTATTTGTTCACAAACTTTTGTTACAAATAGTTAAATCGTGGACTATTTGTAATACCAACTGATACCAGCTGTGGTTATTATACCAACCGTGGCTATTTGATATCTAAAAATGGATTCTACTATAGGTTCTGATCAATTGGTCGGGATAATCCCTGAGTGTTGTTATCTCTCTATGTTGCACTTCTTTGTTTTACTAGTTGTATTTAATTATCTTGTACTGCTAATGTTGGTTATGTTGTACTTAACTTTCTCCATGTTCGTACTTCTTTGTTTATCTTGTACAGCTAGAAACTAGAATCTTGAACTTCTCAGTGTTAAAACCTGAACTTGTCATGTTGTAATTCTAAAAAGTTATGACCTTGTACTTCTCCAATTGTGAAATTGGACTTATTCTATATGCTACTGGTACTTCTCTGTTTCTACTTCAACTCCTGTACTTCTCTGTTTCGGCACTTGAACTTACTAATGCATGTGCCCTGTACTTCTCTATTTTTGTAGTTGAACTTACTTGTGTCCTGTACTTCTTTTGCTTCGGCACTTGAACTTAGTAGTAACTCTGCCCTGTACTTCTCTGTTTCGGCACTTGAACTTACTAATGCATGTGCCCTGTACTTCTCTGTTATTGCGGTTGAACTTAGTAATAGATGAGTCCTAGTTTCTCTAGTTGAACTTAGTAATGACTGAGTGTTCTTTGTTTTATTAGTTGTATTTTGTTATCTTGTACTGCTAATTTTGGTTATGTTGTACTTCTCTTTCTCCATGTCGGTACTTCTATGTTTATCTTGAACTTGTTATTTGATCCAAGTTATAAATGTGTTATGTGTGCTGCCCTTATTTATGACCTTGTACTTCTCCAATTGTGAAATTGGACTTATTCTATATGCTACTGGTACTTCTCTGTTTCTACTTCAACTCCTGTACTTCTCTGTTTCGGCACTTGAACTTACTAATGCATGCGCCCTGTACTTCTCTGTTTTTGTAGTTGAACTTACTTGTGTCCTGTACTTCTTTTGCTTCGGCACTTGAACTTAGTAGTAACTCTGCCCTGTACTTCTCTTGTTTATTCGAATAAATGTGTTATGTGTACTGCCCTTATTTATTCGAATAAATATCTGATATTCTACTATCGCAGGATGAATCGATGGCTAGACAAAATAAAAGAAGTGAAGTTGTGCTTGATCCAAAACCTCTGCAGTGGGTGACACCTGAAATTCCACGCAACTTCTTTGTCACTGGCTACTCACCTTTTACAATGGGATTGGACTCGGAAATGTATAGTCCAAAAACAAAATGTGATACGAACAAAAGTGCTGAAACAGGAACAACGTCACAATTTCCTTACAATCCAGGTCCTGATGTGCCACCACATATCCTGAATATTGCACGTGTCCTATCAACTAGACGACCTGCTAGAAAGGTTGCCGAGGTTGGTGCTACGCATCCTCCAGATCATATTCCATATAATGGATATGCGCATTCAAATCAGCGTAATGCTAGTGCCTACAAAATGCCTAGTAGGGACCAGAAGCTCCTGAACCAACAGGACCTTCATCCTCTGGAATTCCTCCTCCACGTGCACGTGTACGTCCCTCATCCTCTGGAATTCCTCCTCCACGTGCACCTGTACATCCCTCATCCTCTGGATTTCCTCCTCCACGAGCACATGTACATCCTTCATCCTCTGGATTTCCTCCTCCACGAGCACCTGTACATCCCTCATCCTCTGGATTGCCTCCACGTACACCTGTACGACCTTCGTCCTCTAGATTGCCTCGCCGTGACCCATCAGATCCATTGTTACACAAATCATTGGTGACATCGCCTTGCCCAATACTCCCTGAAGAAGAAGCAGATACCCCAATGGAGCAACGTCGCTACAGCCATGTGAGTAGATTTGAAGAAATTTAGTTTCTGAACATCTTGTTATATCACAGTTGTACTTGTTGCTACATCATACTTGTACTCTCTTGTTAATCATACATGTACTCCTCATTGGAATGCCTAATGTACTATTGTTTTTGTTTTTTGCAGGATAATGATCTTCCAGATTATCTAATACCAAAGATAAAAATGGTATTCAAAGATTTCGAGGCTGCCAAAATATTTTACAACAGATATGCAAGGCATGCTGGTTTTGGAGTCAGAACTGGACAGCACAATGGTGCCAATTGATACGTCTCCAACGTATCTATAATTTATTATGTTCCATGCTAGTTTTATGACAATACCTACATGTTTGTTCACACATTATGATGTTTTTATGCATTTTCTGGCACTAACCTATTAACAAGATGCCGAAGCGCCAGTTCATGTTTTCTGTTTTTGGTTTCAGAAATCCTACAGAAATATTCTCGGAATTGGACGAAACAAAAGCCCACGGTCTTATTTTGCACGGAGCCTTCCAGAAGTCCGAAGAGGAGACGAAGAGGGGCGACGAGGTGGCCACCCCATAGGGCGGCGCGGCCCCACCTCTGACCGCGCCGCCATATGGTGTGGGCCCCTCGGGCACCCGCCTGCGTTGCCCCTTCGCCTATATATTCTCTCCGTCGCGAAAACCCTAGTACCGAGAGCCACGATACGAGAAAAGTTACTGAGACGCCGCCGCCGCCAATCCCATCTCGGGGGATTCAGGAGATCGCCTCGGCACCCTGCCGGAGAGGGAATCATCACGGGAGGGCTCTACATCACCATGACCGCCTCCGGAATGATGCGTGAGTAGTTCATCCTTGGACTATGGGTCCATAGCAGTAGCTAGATGGTTGTCTTCTCCTCTTGTGCTATCATGTTTAGATCTTGTGAGCTGCCTATCATGATCAAGATCATCTATTTGTAATGCTACATGTTGTGTTTGGTGGGATCCGATGAATATTGAATACTATGTCAAGTTGATTATTGATCTATCATATATGTGCTATTTATGTTCTTGCATGCTCTCCTTTGCTAGTAGAGGCTATGTCCAAGTTGATACTTGTAACTCCAAGAGGGAGTATTTATGCTCGATAGTGGGTTCATGCCTCCATTGAATCTGGGACAGTGACAGAAAGTTCTAAGGTTGTGGATGTGCTGTTGACACTAGGGATAAAACATCAATGCTTTGTCTAAGGATACTTGTGTGGATTACATTACGCACCAAACTTAATGCAATTGTCTATTGTTTGCAACTTAATACTGGAAGGGGTGCGGATGCTAACCTGAAGGTGGACTTTTTAGGCATAGATGCATGCTGGATGGCGGTCTATGTTCTTTGTCGTAATGCCCTGATTAAATCTCATAGTAGTCATCATGATTTGTATATGAATCTCTATTTGTCAATTGCCCACCTGTAATTTGTTCACCCAATATGCTATATATCTTATTGGAGAGACACCACTAGTGAACTGTGGACCCCGGTCCTTTCTTTTACATCTGAAATACAATCTACTGCAATCTCTGTTCTCTGTTGTTCTTCGCAAACAAACATCATTCTCCACACCATACGTTTAATCCTTTGTTTTCAGCAAGCCGGTGAGATTGACAACCTCACTGTCAAGTTGGGGCAAAGTATTTTGATTGTGTTGTGCAGGTTCCACGTTGGCGCCGGAATCTGGTGTTGCGCCGCACTACACTCCTCCACCAACAACCTTCATGTGGCCTTCATCTCCTACTGGTTCGATAAACCTTGGTTTCTTTCTGAGGCAAAACTTGCTGCTGTGCTCATCATACCTTCCTCTTGGGGTTCCCAACGGACGTGTGCTTTACCGTCACAAGGAAGTTGTTGCCTCCACGCACAGCAACTCTTTTGGCGCTGTTGCCGGGAGATCAAGACACGCTGCAAGGGGAGTCTCTCACATCCAATCTCTTTACTTTGTTTATTGTCTTGCTTTACTTTATTTTATTTTCTGTCTTGTTTGCTTTCTTATATCAAAAACACACAAAAAATTAGTTACTTGTTTTTACTTTATTTTAATTCTGTTTGCTTTGTTTATTTTTACTATTGCTAAAATGAGTAATCCTGAAGTTGAAGTTCGTTCTTTTAAGCAACAAGGGGAGAAAGTTTTAAAGATGCTTGGTACAGAATTAGTAATGCTCATCATAGGTGCATTAAGAAACACTCCACTATTATCCTCCTTAGGAACTTTTATGCTGGAATGTTTCTTAATGCATAAAAGGTTCTAGGAGGAATTAATGAAAGAATTGCTATCTCCGAAACTTGTGCTATCCATGATAATCAAACCAATAGGATTAGTGAACTTGAAGAAGCTATGAGAACCTTGGGTTCAACTTTTTCTTCTCTTAAGTTTAAGGAGAAAGCTTATATCCACCTCCACTAATATAAAAAGGGAGAGAGAGGCAGATCCAACAGATCTTAGCCGTTCAACCACGTCAATTGTATGGTCCAGATTACTCCAATGTTGAGCACTCAGCGCGTTTAGTGTTTAACAAACCGAGTACCCGTAGTTATCTTCAAAAATATCCCACGATCCCACGTAGTCACGTACCACGAACTGCCACCAAGGTCACGCGAAATCGCCGATGCGCCGGGATGGACTCGCCGACGCTGTTCTCCGCGTGCCGGGATGCAGAAGACGCCACAGCCACCGCTGCCCATCCACTGCGAGAGTAGGGCGCACGCAATGTCGTAGACGACTCTCCGCGAGCCGGAGGGACCCAACGCCGGATGCGTACCCCGCCGCCTCCATTTCTGGGCTTTACAGAAATCCCCCGCGACCTTCCCAGGCGACCCCTACCTCCCTGGTTCACGCGCCGCTGCCTCCCCAGCGCAACGGTGCCGCCCCAATCACCATGACATACGAAAGGCCCCCGCCGACCATCGTCGCTCCGCGTGACGCTGCCGCCCCACGCGACGCCTATGATTCCCACAGTACGCAGCGACAATGGAGTGATTTTGTTTACTCCTGAAGATCCTGATTTCATTTTTTACTTGGAGCAGTGAGCTAATTTATCTCATTTGACATTTTTTACTCTCGCAGATCTTGATTTCGTGTTTTTTCCAGTACTATTAGCTAGCGTGGTTTGAAGTCAAATTTCCGACATCTTATTCGGTGCGGATAATGTCACACGAAATTGAGCGCCATCTCCGTTACTGTTCTATCTGAAGCTTGCTCCAAAGGTGCAAATTTTACAAAAATGAACGACAGTGCAAATGGTCTGGTCAATCCCTTTTTCTATTTTCTTGGAGATGTCATATTAATTTGTGTCGCAACTTCTCTACAATGTTCATATCAGTTCTTATGTAGTCATTCACCTCATATAGCTGCAATTGAGCAACTACGTAATTTCAAAACTATCTTATTCTGGAAACTAATAATGGGGGCATAGTATTGTCTTATACAATAAATGCATGCTCATGCTTTTAGCACAGATCTGATCATGCATACATATCTTGCTCGGCTTGATTCTGATCTCTGTTTTACTACTCTATGTCTAATGAACGAAATGGATATGAAGGAAAGGCTCCAAGGAGCAAGAGAAATCATGTGCAAATACAAATATATGTGATGTGAGTTATGTATACGATTGTTTCGGTGACTATGGATAGCGTGGACGTTCTTCTATTGAGTTCCAAGTCGTTCTTATGCTACTAACTACACTAATGTCTACCTAATTATATGTAGTTGGGGGTTCAAATCTGTAATTTGTGCACATTGTGGACACTGCAAGCAATGAGCCATCTAATGACTGGGAAATTCTCCCATATGTTTTCCTTCGCTTTAAGCAACATGACAATGTGGATATTAAATACAAAAAGGCACGAATGACGAATTTTGCAGAAGTAAATTAGAATTTATCTAGCAATAACATAAGTATGCAATCATCTCTTGGAGAGTTAGGGAGTAGTCTCACTTGGCAATTTGTATATGGGGAGTGCTCCGGTGTCCCCCCCTCTCAAAACTTTGGTTGGTATGAATGGCTAGGATTTATTGATACCCCTTCGTAGGCTAAGATAAAAAAGCCCAGATAACCCCCAGATATTTTTATGTTTTGGACACAACATCCCCTCAAATTATAACTGACATACTTGGCCTCTCAACTTTCCAAAACGATGTAATTCATCCCTGACTTTGATTAGCAGTTTTGAACACCGAAATTTTCTAACGTGACCAAGCGAGGTGTTCCAGATAACATCATGGAGCTTCTCTACCGCATCATCCATGGTAGCAAGTCCACGAGGACCCTAAGAAAGAAGGCCTGCCTCGATGCAGCCACCAGCGCCGGCCGACTGCGTAGCTCCAAACCTCAAGCGGCAGTTCCCATGGCACTCCTCAGCTGTTCCCCATGGCGTCAACGCTCCCTGCTCCAGCTAACATCTTGAGCATGACTACACATCGACCAATTTGGAGCATGATTACACAGCGACACTGCAAATAGCTTTAATAGCAGTGCGACAGAAGCCTAGTTGCACAGGCATGCTGCCCCCCCGCTCTTAGAGCATCTCCTGTCGCGTCCCCCAAACTATTTCCCAAACGGCGCCAGATTGAGTGTTTGGCAGACAGATTGAATGTTTGGGAGACGTATTTTGTACGTGCCACGTTTGGGGGATGTTGCTCCCCAACCGCGTCCCCCAAACACCCACCCCAAATAAATATTAGTGCACGAAAATAAATATTTTAATTCAAATTTGGTTATATATTACAAAGCTTGAATGAAAACGGCTAGATTTCATCTAAATCCTAGCCTACTGACAGTTCGGCGGTGCGTCGACGGCCCTGCCCCATCTTCGCCTTCCCTCCACCGCAGCTCATGCTGCACGTGCCGCCTCTCCATGCGTAGGGCGGTGAGCACAACGCCGCTGCTCCAGCACCGCGTTGTCGCCTGCCCTCCCCTGTTGCGCCGCCTGGAGGGAGAGCTCGACGGCGCGGCGAAGCTGCCCCTCTTAGCAGGCACGGGCGTCGTCCTGGAGCTTCTTCTCCGACTCGAAGGAATCGACGAGCGCTTGTTGCTGATCCGCCGCCTCATCCGGGTGCGGCCCATCGTCCTCGGACCACTCGAAGTCGTCTGCTCCGCCTCCTCCTCCTCCGCCTCGTCCTCGTCCTCCTCCTCCATTTGCGCCTCCAGTTGCGCCGCCAACGCATCCGCCCGCGCCCCCCGGGGCATCTCCGTTGCCGCCAGTGCCGCCTCCTGCTGCTGACGCTCCTCCGCCGCCTGCTGCTGCTGACGCTCCATCGCCTCCCGCCGCCACTTCTCGATCGCGTCGCGCCATTGACGGTACTGCACATCCCGCTCCATGCGCTGGCGCCGCCGCTCCGCACACCACCGCTCGGCCAGCTCATCCGTCTGGCGCCGCCGTGCCTCTTCCGCTGTGGCGGCATCGAACGCCGCAATGGTGTCCGCCAGCGCTGCATCCTCCCACACCGCGTTCTCCTTAACTAAGGGGTCTCCCGCTGCTGACGCCGCCGTCACCTCATGCTGCTGACGCTCCCGCTGCTCGATTGCCTCCCTCCGATGCCGCCTCTCTGCACGCCAAAGCTCCGCTCGACGCCGCCGTGACTCTTCCTCTGTGGTAGCGTCGATGCCAAACTACGAATCCGGTAGTGGAGGTGGTGGTGGAGGAGACGGATGTGGAGGGAAATGGCCGGCGTCGGGGCGGTTCATCATTGCCCAGTGGTGTTCGAGCGAAGAGGGTTGTCCTTGTGGCGGAGAAAGGGGTGTCGGCGGCTGTGGTGGCTGCCATTGAGCCGGGGGGGGGGCCTTTTATATACGTCAGCGTCGAAAAGAAACCGCGGAAAGAGGCCAGAAGCGGCAGGAAGAAATGCGCGGGAACGCGTGGTGGCGTGCGAACGCCGGCGACACGTGGAAGTTGCGCAGCACCGATGAGATGTCTCGTCTGCCCTTTCGTCGACATTAAGGCAAAGCTGCGACGCTTCGCTTGTGTGTCACTGCGCGGCAATAACTTCCGTTGCGAGGTAGAGGATGGTTAGGTCCAAACTTGAATGTGCCGCCGACGCGTCGGTCCCGCCACGTCTCGCCTCGCTTTTTGTTGTGTCCGGCGTGCCCGCGTCCCCGTGGGGCGGGGGCTCGGGCGCCGGACAACATATCGGGCCGCGCCGGACAAAAAACGGCTTTGGAGAACACGGCTGAAAACGTTTTTTTTTCGACGCGCCCCAAATCCCGTTGGGGATGGTTTTGGGAACGCGACTAGAGATGCTCTCTTTGGCGTGGGCACAGCAAGCACCACACCAGTAGCAACGAGCGGCAATGCATGCGTGCATGGCGAGGGCGGCAGCTAGTCCGCACTGCAAGGCAGCCGCGACAAAGGCGTGCACTTCTCTAGTGACAGAAGGTTGCCAACCGTGGACATGTACCTTCAGCTGGACCAAGATGCTATTGCTCAAGTGCAAGGTTAAGTATGACAGTTTTAGTTTGAGAGGTGTTGTGTCTAAAACATGAAACATCTGGGGTTATTTAGAATTCTTTCGCTAACTTACCCATTCAACGTAGGGGGGGACACCGGAGCACTCCCCTTTGTATATCCAAACCTGGTGCCGGTTAGATCCTTTTCTTCTCTTCTGCTGATTGATGCCAGCTACATACCTTCGCAGGGAACCGCACAATGTTCACCGCTACCGTGAAATAAACAGCTATATATACCACTGGTGCCGTCATTCATTCAACCATGTCCGCAGCACCAGTTTTGTTACATCTTCATGTTGTTGAGTGTGGCATTAATCACTACGAACTCTTGCATACTTGCATATAAATTGTTACTTATTTTAGAAGACCTCCATCTGACAATGTTTCAAATTCGATGTGGCAGGTTTATTGTTGGTTAGTTTTGTTCTTCTTATGTTTACAAACACGTGTACAGTAAAACGTGTAACTGCATATCTGAACTAACTTCCATACTTATTTTGGATAGGCCAACAAATGTTGTGAGCCATGTTTTCATTTCGATTACCAAGTATGCTCCCTGGAATTAGTTGCTGCTTATGAAAAGGTTCAGCTTTCTATCATGTCGTTGGGTAGTACTGCTCTTTCCTTGAAAAGGCTCGGTTCTCTATACGTCATTTTGCCTGTTGTACTTGTACAAATTTAAATTGGTGGTACTAATGACCAATTGACAACTACAAATCTATAATCCAGATGTTTCGAACTTTCCTGTCGATTTAAATATTTTGTTGTGACAACCTCATAAGATTTTCATCGATTCACTTCACTTCACTTCCAGTGGGTGGGGATTGGAAAAGGGATGGCGTGCCCTGTGCAAGGAGACTCATGATTTGTGTTCCGAAAAGCTCCAGGCACTCTATCAGCATGGAGAAGTTCTTCAGCACGGTTCCATCAGTATTTAACATTGCCCACTTTTCTATGCATGGTTATTTTGGTTAATAGAAGGTTCCGGCATGGTTAAGATTCTGTAATATGTCTTATAAAATAGTAATAAAGATTTTTTTCTAAGTTTTTTTGTTTCGAACAAATGACAAGAATGAAGTAGCTCATGTAAGATTATGAGTAGTACCACTGTAGGTGCATATCCAATTTTCTTTAAGGACTTACAATATATATTTATAGTTTCTCTCTGAAAAGTACTTTTTAGTATAAAAAATATTACAAATGCTGTAAAGTTAATAAATATGCATAATTGCAATTTTTACTTGATGAAACGTGCGATAGACCTAAATAGTGGCAACTACTTCTCTTCGTAATTCATGTTACCATTATAGGAATCTGTATCCCACACATGTGCAAAATACTGCTTATCATCCTGTTAATTAAGGGAATCAGATCTTAAATTTATAGATGGGCATCAATTGAATGTGAACTCTGTATGACCACAACTCAATTTAAGTGTTCGAATCTGCCCCACTTATTGTTGAGCAGATGTTTTATTCCCTTGTTTTTCGTGATCAATGCATATAAGTATGCAGGATGTAATGATCAATTACACATGTGTTTGCTTCAGGTTGTCATTTTGAGTCTCTTGTATGCAACATATCTTTTGTTAATTTATACTAGACCTAGCAAAGACAAAATGAATTTCATACAAAATTATCTTATCCATCAATTCAATTCAAGGGTTGTCCTCTTGATTCTAACTTTAGTGCACTACTATCCATTACGACGGTGGAGGGAGGGGGCGTGAGGGAAGAAGAGTTGGTGTACTAGAAATTTTATTTCTTTAAGTAATATTTGGATTGACTGATGGCAACAGCCGACAGTGAAAGAACATCTACGACCATAAGGTATGGCATCTGTGCTAAACCAGCCCGGCTGAGAATTCTATGTTTATATTTATTCTAACGTATGTGATTTGCTAGATATGCCGGGTTACGTAAGTAGATCTGTTTTTGGTCTGTGCACTTAGCTGAGAGACCAACTCGATGTCAGGTCTATATACTGCGGATACGATGGTATTATGAGCCAGAAGATTAGTAGATATTCTGATTGTTTCCTACTTAGATTGGAGAGCATATAATCAGGGCATCCTCTCAAGCCAGATTATGGTTGTGCTTGAATAAATTATTATGTATAGCACTCGGTCAAAAATGAGATACTGCTCAATTACGATTTCTCTTACAAATTCTATCACAGGCCTTCAATGAACCATGTCGTGGATACAATATCTGACTATGTATTGGCAAATGGTTTTAACAGAAATGTGGCAAACTTAATTTTATTAATAGACATATAATACTCCCTCTGTCTAAAAATAGGTGTCTTAATTTTATCTAGATACTGATGTATCTCTAACTAAATTACATCTAAATACATCCGTACCTAAATAAAAGTGAGACACCTATTTTTAGATGGAAAGAGTATATTGTATTTTTCTTAATCGGCATTGGTTGATATGAAGACGCGCATTGCGCGTGCACGTTTACTAGTGTGGGTAAAGAGCAAAAATTCATGTATGTCTCTAAGGTGCCTAAACCAAAGAATTATTATAAGCCTAAAATTGATAAAAACCCCTAGTACCACCATGGGAAATTTAGATAATGGAGCATCTAAGGTACCCTCTGCAACAAGTTGTGTTTGTAAGGAAAATTATGATGTTAATGCTTCTTCTCTTGATAATACTTGATTTGCACTTTCCGCGCCTAGCTGAAAGGCGTTAAAGAAAAGCACTTCTTGGGAGATAACCCATGGTTTTATTTTTACTACTGTTTTGTTTAGTCTTGGAAGTTGTTACTACTATAGCAACCTCTTCTTATCATGTTGTTGTGCCAAGTAAAGTCTCTAATAGAAGGTTGATACTAGATTTGGATTTCTGCGCAGAAACAGATTTTCGGTCTGTCACGAATTCGCGTTTTTCTCTTTGTAGAAGAATCAAAACAATCAGCGAAAATTCATGCGTGATCCTCAGATATGTACGCAACTTTCATTAGTTTTGAGTTTTTCCATCTGAGCAAGTTAAGTGCCTCATAAAAATTCGTCTTTACGGACTGTTCTGTTTTGACAAATTCTGCACAAGAATGTTTAACCTACATAAGCTGTCAGAAAAAAAGCAGAAAAAAATACAACATACAATCTCCTTGACATCTGCAGCATGGAACGAACTCCGAGAAAGTTCTTTGTGGCTACTCCAATCAAACGAATCGAGAACATCAAAGATTGCACGATACTTGTTCAATACATACAAGACATGATGCTTCTGTTGTGAACCAGGCATCGTCTTACAGTAGGGCATAATAATCTGTTATGAAAAAGTACATCAAAAATAAATAAACATGTGCACGCAGAAGTGCAGGCAGGTTAGGGCATCAAAGTTTTATTAAATGTATTACCAGTTTTGCAGTCAAAAGATTCTCTCCTGGTTTCAAATAATCATGGAAACTCTGCACAGCCCTTGCAGCATCAAAGTTGTTGCTCACAGACATGCCGTCCATTTCTAGCAAATACTACACAAAAGATAAAAGTTTAAAATGTTATGACTATTCAACACATAACAACTAGCTTATAAAAAAGAAGAGAAACTATATTATTCACCGTAAGAAAGTAGGGAGACAATAGGACACGCGTTCCAGAAGCAAAGTCATGATTCTGGGTGGGATCTTCCTTCCACTGGGAGATAATATAGCTCATAATTTCACCCTCTAACTCCCCAAGATCTCCAAAGGCCTTAGCCAATTCTTTGCCGGTAAATAATGATTCAATATCATAGCCAAACGTGTCCTTCCCATGGACAAATATACAGTAATTGACGTTGTATATACACAAAAAAAAATCATTACAGAGGGTAAAAAACGGGTCCAAAAAGAAAAGAAGAAGGAAAAAATGTGGACAGAAGGATCATAAGATATCATACCTTCCATATTTTTCGACTCCATGCTTGCTCAGCATGAAGTCCTTAAGCAACCTTGCATTTTTAAGGTGATTGAACTGACCAGGCATTAGAATCTCTACAGGTCCACTCCACTTCTTGGGTCTTTTTGGAGCCCTCCTTGTAGTGGTGATATTAGCCGAGTCGACCGAAGGATCCTTTCTCTTCTTAGCAGGAGTAAGTACCTTTCCAGACCTAGTCTTTGGCGTAACAAGGTCATCATCAGAGGATATAACTTCAGCATCCACAACTGTCTTTTCAATAACAATATCCTTCCCAAGAACATCAGCCAGCTTATTCTTCAGAGAATCAAGGGATTTGTTGTCAGTTCTCTTCACAGAAACATCAACTTGACTACTGATGTTAACAACATCAGATTCAGGGACGAAGGTCTGGGTATCGAAAAGACAGAAATTCTCTTCATCAAGATCAAGAGATTCACCTGCAAACAAAAAGTCAGTTGTAAACTTTAAAAAATATGTATCTGAAACTTATTAAAAATTAACTTTGCATAATGCAAAAAAAGAAAAAAAATAGGAAGTACCAGAAAAACTCCAAAAAATAGGGAAGTACAAGAAGAAAGAACAAGAAGTACAGGAAACACATATGAGAAGTATAGGTGATAAAAAGGGAGGTACAACCAGGAAGTTATGGAAAGTAAATTATTTAGATTTAAGAAAAAGGAAAGAACAGGTGAAGAACATGATTTGCAAACAAAAAATACTAACCTGGATGATACCCAAACAAACCGACAAGATCCACATCAAATATTCCGCACGTCGACCAGGTAAAAAGCATGGTTTTCTTTATGTTAGGAATGTCCTTGCATGTAAATTCTATAAGCGACCTACCATTCCAACACCCAACAGTATGTAACATAAAGAAACCACAGTCCTGACTGCGGAAAAAAACAAGATACATCATGAGAAAGAAAGAACAAACATGAAAAAAAGGGCAGATAAATGATGTTCAAAAATTATAGATTAAAAATAACACATGTCTCACCCATTGTCCTGCTGCGGTGTACACAAGTAGTCTGTCTTCAAGTCATCAATAGTGAGTGGACTAAGAGGGTCTTGCATGTCCTGGGAAGCGTCTGCCCAAAGCTGCTTTATATTCTTCGTCATCTTGTTGAACATGAACCATCCAGTAGGATCTTTGCATGTATACAAAGAATCAATATACTGGAAAGATCTATCCCTCAGATTCAGCGTAACCACAGCATAATGTCCAACCTCGTCTCTAGATTTTGGAGGATCAAAAGTTGGAAAAACAACCTGTAAAAAGGACAATTAATATATAAGAAAGGAAGCAGACAGTAAAAAATTTATATATAGAGGGCAGCAAAATTAATAGAAAAACAAGTTTAAAGTTTTACTCACAAGATCATGCCTGTCCATACGCTCAAACCCAGTTTCAGTAAACCAAGACCTCACATTATTGTCAAAACGTCCATCCCATATCTTACGCTGAAATGTAAGTAACAAACTTCAAAATACTAGGGAAAACAAGATAAGTAAGTAACAAAAAAACATCATAAATGTCTGCAACTTACGCAAACCCAGAAAGGAACAATAAGCTTGGTGGAACCCTTGTATTTCTCCCTCATTAGCTGAATATCAAGTTCTGCTACAGGACTAGTTAGCATCCCACGCAGGTTAAAGGATTCTGAAACATCCTTAACAGTAACAAGCCACAATTTATTCTGAAACATAACCTTTTTACTGAAAAAATAATAATAAAATAATATTTAATTAAAAATTGTCAATATGAGAAAGAGTTGCCATAAGAACTGTTGCATAAAAAAATTATAGCAACTTACGCTAATTCATCACTGCTTTTTACTTTTGTAACAGTATAGAAAAACTTGTCAATACTTTCTCGAAGTTTTGCAGAATAATTGCGGTACTGAGAGGCTGCAGAAACAAAGAAATTAAAACATCAGGACCTTAAGAATAAACATAAAATGATATGATTCAAACATTATAAAAAAAGAAATACAGGTTCAAGTGCACAGACTATAGAAGTACAAGACTACACAGCAGAGAAGTGCAGGTGCATGTGCAAAGAAGTACATGCTGAAAAAAGTAGAAGTAAGTGTACTCAAGTACATAAAAAATTGTGGGAAGTACAAACACAATTGCCAGGGGAGTACAAGAGTGAAAAATTCATGACTATATAGCTGCAAGGCTGCACACTTCTTCGTGCAAAAGGATGTACATGTAAGGAAGTACAAGCAAGGTAAACAGAAAAGTACAGGTAACTTTAAAAGGGAAGTACATGATGTTTCCAGAACACAAACTTCATAGAAAGAGGAACTGAATTTTTATGTTACAACCCAGGTCCGAGAACAAAGAACATACATAATCTAACGATATTTTGTTCAAGGTAATTTACATTTCCCACATCCCCAACACTTCCAAAATATCACACACAAAGCAAGCAAAAACAAAACAAATCAAACTACCAAAGCATGAACTTTACGGGGTCTTGCCTAAATCTTGAGAAGCCGAAGTTGGATCCTTAGTTTCTTCAGCGGCATCCTTCTCATGCCTAGAAGGGGCAGCAACAAATAAAGTCGATGCTGGCACAAATTGCGAAACAAAGGTGAAGGCTGCTCATCAGGAGCTGCAGCACAAAGGGGAGCATCAACTTTAACAGTATCTGTTTCAGCATTAAGAGGAGAAGTGGCAACATCGCCCTTGGTAACTTCAGGTATAATAGGAGCAGTGGCAACATCAGCTGTAGCAGGAGCAGGAGCGGGGGCAGAACCACTTTTAAGAGCTTCGCCATTATGAGGAGACTTGACACCATCAGGAGCTTGCTGCTCATCAAGAGTTTCAGCACCGTCCTTGTCAGACCCAAGATCATCCATGGCATCCACAAAATTGTCCTTGTCATCCTGACGTACATCCGTAACAGTATCCTCAGTCTCCGAATCATCACATGGAGGAGTATCAGCAGCAGGCAAATCTTCATTAGTAGTAACCTGCATAAAAATAAAATAGAATAAAGTCATTACAAAATAATTGAAAAAGAAAGCATAAGACAACATAAGAAAGAAGTTCAGCTTTGCATCTAAAAAGAACATCAAAATAAAAATACAGAAATCTGACATCTCCATGAGATGAACCGGAACCATCGGCAACAGTAGGAGTACGGGGGCACAGCAGCACAATCAGGCACAGGGAAAAAACTAGCTGCAGCTGCAGCGGAAAAAGCAGCTGCAGTAGCTGAATCAGCATTATTCATGGCCTTCAAATATGCCTCAGCTTTTTCCTCATATGGTTTGCAACGAGCATCATGGGATGCCTTGAACAGACAAAACTCTGACGCATGTGAAAAATGCTAGTCTGAAAGTGCACGATGATGATTATGACAGTGATGGTGTAGATGCTTATCCGTCTGGCTCGTACTATTGTTGTGTCTCAGCGTGCTCTTAATGTGTGCCTACTCAGCGCTGCAATTTGTTCCAAACAAACTTTAGTTTCCTGACAAGGCTTGCAATGTCATTATTGATGGCGAGAGTTGCCGCAGTTTAGCAAGCAAGGAGTTGTGTACCAAGCTGAAGTTGAAGTATCTGCCGCACCCACATCCATATTATATTCGACAATGGTGAGATGAAGGTAAACCACATGGTGCGTGTTGATTTTGAGATTGGACCGTATAAGGATTCCATTGATTTTGATGTGGTTCCTATGACGGTGTGTCACCTACTATTCGGTCGGCCATGGCTCTATGACCGTTCTGTGCAACACAATGGCCGCGCCAATACATATCACTTGGAGTTCAAGGGAAATAAAATCAACTTGCAGCCTATGTCACCATAGCAAATTGTCAATGAATCTCGTCAGAAAACTGAAGTACACTTGGAGGATGCACCTCTAGATAGGCGAGAGAATTGTAATACCGTGAGTGATATAACGAAAAGTGAGAGAGTGAATTCCTTAGTCTTATTAGCCACCAAAGAGGACATGAGAGAATTTAGTGAGGATCCTATAGCTAGGCCTCTTGTGCTTATGTACAAGGGCGAAGTTTTGGTTTCTAACGACATGACCCCTATTTCTCTTGGTGTTTCTAATGTTTTGCTGGAATTCAGCGACGTGTTTCCGGAGGAGGTGACCACAGGATTGCCACCATTGCGTGGTATTGAGCATCAAATAGACATGATCCCCGGCACCTCGCTGCCCAATAGGGCGCCATATAGAACGAACTCCGAAAAGACGAAGGAGATACAGAAGCAAGTACAAGCGCTACTCAACAAAGGTTATATCCGCATAAGCCTTAGTCCTTGTGTTGTGCCTGTTATTCTAGTCCCTAAGAAAGATGGTACATGGCGCATGTGTGTAGATTGTAGAACGATAAACAACATTACTATTCAATATCGTCATCCTATTCCCCGCTTAGAGGATATGCTAGATGAATTGAGTGGTGCTGCTTTTTTATCTAAAATTGATTTGAGTAGTGGTTATCATCAAATTAGGATGAAAGAGGGGGATGAATGGAAAACAATCTTTAAAACAAAATTTGGTTTATATGAGTGGTTAGTAATGCCTTTTGGGTTAACTAATGCACCTAGCACCTTCATGAGACTGATGAACCATGCTTTTCGTGATTTTATTGGCAAGTTTGTGGTTGTGTACTTTAATGATATATTAATCTACAACCTCAATGGATATGATCATACTATACATATTCGACGTGTTTTGCAAGTGTTGCGTGATAGTAAACTCTATGGTAATCTTGAGAAGTGCACATTTTGCAAAGATAAGGTCATATTTCTTGGTTATGTTGTCCCTAAGCATGGAGTAGAAGTATATGTGTTTAAAATTGAAGCAATTCAAAATTGTCCTACTCCCATGAAAGTGAGTCAAATAAGAAGTTTTCATGGTCTTTGTGGTGACCCGGCATACCACTGCATGGTGTAGTATGCAAGTCTGATATAACACCAATGAAACACCGTTCCACTAGTATTATATCGCTCAGAGTGGTACAACAGAAACATATGCGGGTCCAAGGTATGTCTATAGAATTACAACATTGACTCTGTTACATAAGATCATCACAGCCTCCTACTTTACAATGAGGTAAACTGCAGAAGAACGACTCGTAGTCTAGTCTTATCATGAACTCTACTTGTAGAGTATTTAACTAGCTAAAGAGGCTAAGAATAGATTCTAGCTAAATAGGAGCTAGGTTTAGGAGACTAGTTCTCTTCTATGGCTAAACTAGGTTTTCTTCTTGTTGGATGTGGTAACTGACTCTCCTGACATGGTCTTGTCCCTTGAAGTAGTTGTTGGCTCCTCGGTCTTCGAGTTGCACTGTAGATCCTCCTTCGATGCCTCCATATCTAAGCAGGGGATTTAAGAGTGGGATGAGTACAAGCGTACTCAACAAGTTCATTATAGGAAAGAGGTGTTTAATGCTCTAGCTACAGCCATTGACCAGAAAGTCATAGGCAATGCAAGTTTTTGTAAACGTTTCTTCAAAAGGTTGCTTTTATTCTGAAGAGCTATGTCCGTCAGCCTTCACCGGTTGACTAGAACTTCATGGAGTTCCTTTCCGGCCGCGTTCGCAGTTCCATATCCCGGAACGGAGTGGTCCAGATTCGTTACACTCTGCAGAGGTGTTTTGCTTTACCCATAAGAGATCTTAACCTTGGTGCCAACTGTAACAACCCAAAAATTTCAAAACAAACAAAATGAATTTCCCTAGTTCCAAATTTTGGAACCAACAAAAACTTTTATTAAAATAAGATTGATACATATAGATCTTGTTTTAAATCCTGTGTTTTGCCATGATGAGTGTTATTATGCTAAACCCTAAAACCCTAAGGTGATCAAGGAAGGTCACCAACCCAATAAAATAAAGAAGAAAGAAATCCAATAAACCTTAAACCCTAATCTTCTCCAGAATTCATTTTAGACCTATTTTGAGAAACACAAAATAACATCAAAGACATATGTGGGCATATAGTCCTAATAGGTAAATCTTAAACCCTACCTTTATTATTTATGCTAAATAGTGGTGAACCATTTATGAACCCTACTAAACCCTAAACTTCACTCCTCTTTTCACCACCCTAGCTAAATTAAAATAAAAGGAAATGAAATAAGAAAGAGGCATATGTGCCTAGGGCTATATTTATAAAACTTCACCCTAAGCCTTTCTACTTTACTTAGAGGTTTGGAAAACCTTCATTTACCTTACCTAGTACTTATCAAACCAAATCCAATTGGTTTTCAAAGAAAATAAAAAGAAACTAAAAATGCCATAGAGGCATATGAGAGTAACATGCAAAATTGTGAATTTTGGGAGTTTGACCTTGGGACTTGTTGTGGATGATTAGATCACTTCCATATGCCATTTCAAGACTCAACAACCTCAATTGGGTCAAACCAAATCAAATTAAAAATCAAAAGCAACCTATGCATAGAGGCAATATGTGGCACTTAGCCAAAATCTCAAATCTTGACCTAGGAACCCACATTGCCCCAAAATGGTGTTAAACCTTTACCCAACTTATTCTAATCCCAAATGAACCACACCAATGCCAAAGTGAAGCAAAAGAAAAATAAAAGAATAAAGGATAGAAATTCACAAAACCCTCACATATGGCTCTATGCCATTTTTATAAATTTTGACCCTAGACCAAATTGATCTTCACCATTAGTTGGAATATGTTATTAAACTCATATTACAACTTTGTGAATCATAGAAACACCAATTAAATCGAATTCAAATAAAAATTGAGGTCACATAGAATAATGGTCAAATCTGCCCATTATAATCTGGTCCCCACTTTGAGCCCCTACATTTCAAAATTTTCAAACTAAACTCTTACCACTCTTTGCATGTCATCTAAGAGGACATCAAGGTGAACACTTTATGTGAAGAAATATATGCCAAATTCTTCTTGGATCAAAATCTACACACATGCAAAGTTGGAACTTTTTATTAATGTGAACAATCTCACACTTAGCCTTTTTGCAATTCTTGGATTTTCTAAATTCCACCACCACCTCTCCTTGCCTCTGGTCACTTAGAACCAAACCAAACACACCCTTTTCAAAGTGGTCAACTATTTGAATTAAACCAAATTTGGACAAATTGTGGATTTTCAATTATGGAACAATGCCACACTATTTGAAATAGTGTTTTCCCCCAACCCTACTCACACCACCTTGCTTCTACATGCTCCCCTTGTCCCCTCTCTGCCTCACCACCCACAGAAACCCTAAGGGAGCAAGCCTAGCTTGCATGTGCATGGCCATGCCAATGGCATGCCGGCCATGCCGTGCTCCCCCTCTCCTCCTTCACTCTCTGCCCTGGCCACCGTGCCAACACTCGACACCTCCCCTCTCTACCTCGCCTAGCATGGCCTTGTCGACGTAGATGCCCTGGCCACGCCGGAGACCGCGCGCCCAGAACGCGCCAGCATGCCGCTCGCGTCGCTCGTGGCGCGCCACAGATGCACACTGGACATGCACCGCGCGGCCACCTCGAGCACGCCCTGGACCACCTGGCTGCGAGTTGAGCACCTGCGTGACACCGCGACGCCACCAGACACGCGCGCAGCCCCGACCCGTGCCCGCCGCCGCCGGAGACGGCGACACGGTCCCGTGAACGACGCGGCAGACATGGACGCAGCGCGACCAAACTAGCCACCGCCCGACCGTGCCGTTGCCACCTACCGACTCGCCTGGACGAGGAGAACGTCGTAGCACCCTTGCCTAGCCCAACCGCTCGCCGGAATCGCCGCGCCATGGTCGACTTCCCCACGGCCCCGCAGCACCCTTGCCATCTATAAATACGGCGTTCCCTAGACGAAGTTGAGCACACCATCTCGTTCCCCATCCTCCACCGCTTCTCCTCCACCCAACCACTTGCTCGATCGACGCCGGAGCAGCCCCAATCGCTCGATCGGAGCCGCGGAGGCCCTGGAGCAATTGCCGTCGAGTGGAGTCGTCCCAGGAGGAGCCACCGGTACCAGGTGACTCCCCTTCGTCGACAACGTCGCCTCGCATCGTCGCCGACTCTCGCCGGAGTCCCAGCTCGCCGTCGACCCCCTACCTCCGCCGCGCCAGAGCTCCCCTCTCATCGTCGACGACGACGACGCCCAGCCGTCCGATCAGCTTCTGATCCAACGCCCCTCCGCCCCCGTACCGATTCGGTGAGTTTCACCCACTGACGGGTGGGTCCCCCTGTCAGCTGGCCCGCTGCGCGCTGGACGCACTGCTGGTCCGGCCCAACCCAGCTCCCTGGCATTTTAAATCCTTGGGCCCGTTTAATTTCCCGCCGGCCCTGTTATTCAAATCCAGTTTAATAAATGGTAAATGAATTTCAATACTGAACCCCACTTTGAAATTCCATAGTTTCAAATCTACTGAACCAAATTTGATGAACTTTATGTTGTTGGAAAGCTTAGGAAAAGATCTATCCAATGCCACTGGTCCCATGGCCAGATTCTTTGTAGAATTAATGTGATGAAAATAACAAGACAGGGACTTTTCTGCCTTAGAATAATTATTAAAAATCAACCACAAATGATTTTAAGTTAATTCCAACTCCTATAAATCACATTACACTTGTACTAATTGTCTATGCAATAAAATGGTGTGGTCACTTTGTATGATCATGGCCTAGTTTAATTAAAGAACTTTATGGTTATTCCTAGTCAAAGATATTGCCCAAAACTATTAATAAATCTTAGGGGAATATTTCTCTCATTTAAATCTTGTCATGAACAATTCAAAATAAGCTAGAGACTCTGGTCATTTAGGTCTCATATGAATTATTGATAATATTAGATCTTTACCATGTTAGAATTAAATGGTATGAGGTGCTACACCTCATTTAAATCATTAGTATGTGGTATTAAACTATGTGAGGTGTAGCCTCTTATTTAAATACTTACTCCAAGAGATTCAATGAGAATTAATGACACATGTAGTAATAATCCATAGGTTCTTATTTAAAAATATTCAATCATTTTCATAGTAGTATTTAAATTATTCAAGGCTACTTATTAAATCTTATGAGATGTAGTGGTCTCATTTAAATCTTGTCTCAACTAAGTTAATATGGGGTATAGACTATGGTCAATTTTAAACTCATATTAAATTAGTTGATGATATTAAATCATTAATCATGAGTATTAAAAAGGCATGAGGTGGTGTGCCTCATTTAAATCACTCCCCAATTGATACTTATGAAGAGGTTGACCTGGGTCAACCTAGGTCATATGACATTAATGGAGGAAATTAAATCTTAATAATATTCAATGAGAGGAAATTATTTTCCTCAAGAAATAAATAGAAACTCTAATTAATATTTATAATGAGAGGAAATTATTTTTCTTAAGAATAACATGAAATCCACTCACCTAATAAGCATGTTGATTGATAGCTTAGTAGGAGTGATTTATGTGTGTGCTTAGTTTAGTACTTAGGCTTTGCGTGGTAATTGTGTGTATTGTACCCGTATCTAGACGCTAGTACCGAGGAGTACACCGAGGAGGAGGAGGACTACTTTGAAGAGGAAGAGAACTTTGATCACTACTCCAACCAAGGCAAGCTATTATTAATGCAAGCTAACCCCAAAACAAGCTATACTCTTGCAAGCTAATATTCTTGCAAAGTGCAAGGCTCTAGTAGAGCAATGCACACTCCCAATTTACTTTATGCTTCATGATCCCATCCCAAGTTTTATTCTTACAAGCTTTTACTTTGATTATTATAACTTGATTTTATAGTTAACTTTGGTCTAGAGATAGAATACTACAAGAGTATCAAATTTAGCCTAGAGCCATGAAAGCTAGATAGCACCCCTCATGACTAGTTGCTAGTGCTAATATATAAAATTGACTATTCTCGATGGGAACTTGTGAAATGAAAGGACTTTGAAAACCGTGGAATGAGGAGTCATTCTATTGAAAGATTTTGAAGGTGAATATGACTGACTTGGTGAATTTTACAAAAACTGATGGTTGGGTTCGGATGCGATACCATTCCAATTTTGCAAGTACCCCCACAATACCCGACATGGGTAAGGGCTTAACTAGAAATTTATGTGCTTTAGTATGGGTTCCCTCTAAACAAGCGTCATCGGGGTTATGCCGAGGGCTGCCTCTACAAAAGAAATGATGTGATATGACGTGAATGAGGTGAATTGTCCGGCCCAAGCCCTGTGCAGTTCCCGGGTTAACAGTTGGTTTTCACCGGGAGGCCAAGCTCATGGGGAGAGGTGCCTGTACTAGAGTATATAAGTGAAAGGTTATGGTTGGTAGTCCGCATACGGAGTATGATAAATCAGGGCCAGTTAACCCTGACGGATTATTGCAAATATTGTGGCACAAGTGTACGACCTCTGCAGAGTGTAGAACTATTCGAATAGCCGTGTCCACGGTTACGGACGATTGGAAAGGCCATACTGTTCCGTCATCAGACCATTTTCAAAAATGTGACATGTGAAGGGTGACTTGTGACTTGAACTTGAAATGGTGACTTTGTCTTAAATCACAACAGAGTTGTGGGAATGACACTAATGTTCCCACTGGATTTAGTCTAGCGACTCAAGCATCTTTACTAAATGTTTATGAAATAAACTTGGCTTTATGCAAATAAACCTAGAGCTTAGCATCCCCCTTACTATAGTTGATAGTGCTTACATTAGTATTAGTTTGCGAGTACTTTAAAGTACTCATGGCTTTGTCCCTGGCTATTCAAATGGCCAGACTATGAAGGAGAACAAAGTACGAGGAAGATGGACAGCAGGACGTCTACGACAACTAGGATCGCTCCTGACGTCAACGTTGCTGTGGAACAGATGGACCACAACCGCTACTACTTCGCTTCCGCTATATGTGTTTTGTATTTGGATCTCTAGATCCCCTATGTTGTATTAAGACTGGATCATGTGATCCTTTGTTGTAAGACGATTATGTGTTGTAATGAATGATGTGTTGTGATATCAATCTATTATGTCTCGCAAAAACAATATTCCTGGGATTGCGAGGAATGGCATAATAGGCATCTGGACTTAAAAATCCGGGTGTTGACACCAACCGGGGGCGACCCGTCCACACTTCCTTTGGTGTGAGGCCCGGTATAAGGTCCTAGTCAATCATGTTCCTCCGCTACCTCGAACACCCACCCTTTGTTGCATACCCCGACCCTGGGTCCTCGTCGGTCCCATTATTCCCACTCACGGGTGGACCCCGACCACGACGACAGTTTGGGACTCGTTAACCAAACTCCTTCGCCGGTAGCTGCAATCCATCATAGACCGCAATACCGTGGGGAACTTAAGGTTTCCCCAGCCTACCGCTTGTTCTTCGAGCGACAAGTGTCTACGGACTATGCCGTGGGGACTTAAGGCTTCCCCAGCCAACCGCTTGACAGATACAAGTGTCTACGGTAAAGCGCATCCGTTGATGAACGAGAGGTGGAAACACTTTTGACTACTCCGTCCCATTCGGATCTTATGGTTAACACGGGTATTACGGCACAAGAATCACTGGACGACATTTGTTGTTTAATCCTAGATGGATATAAACCCTTGCAATGGAACCTCCACCATATCAACACAATCCATGGTTCCATTGCCCACCACATAGTCATATTCATAGTTATGAAAATAGTGGTTTTGTCTTTTTATGCAATAGTGATAAACATAGTAGTTTGCAAGTAATTTGGTAAAATACTCAAATGACATGAGCAAGCGATGAACTTGCCTTTCTTGACTGCAAGATTATGCAGGCAAGGTCTTCGATACGCAATAACTCCAAATTCTGAAATAGCATCATCGTCCGATAAGGACGATGTTTAAAAGATTGGCAAGGATGCAATAATGCGTAAATATGAGATGCAATCGCTCTAAGCGTGACCTAACCCCGATGATTTAGGATCAGTGAGTTGTAATGATTGGTTCAGGGTGTGTTGCACTTTTAGAGTGATCCACAAACAAGGTTATTATTCAGGTTTGTGTTGGTTTAGAATCATAAGCAAGTGGTAAACTGCATAGTAACAATCATACACATCAAGAAAAAGTGGTTGTCTAATAAGTAAAGAGCAGTTGTCAATTTTAAGTCTTATAGTGCATGGTTGATGATTATTTATTATATAATTCAAAAGAATAACTTTTGAAGAACATGTTCTTTAATAAAGAACAAGTATGATAATTAGGTTTGTGGGGTTCTATGGTGTACTATGGTTTCAATTAGTTTCTGGAGTAAGTATTAGATGGATCACAACAGTGTTGGATTCATTGACATCTAGGGTTTGTAAGGTTGGGTTAAGCCTAGGCTGCCTAAGCAATTATTTATTCAGGGCTGCTATCAAGGTTGATTCATCTTGCTGGTGATAGCTAGCTAGGGTTTATATGTCCTATAAGGCAGGGTTGATGATGATTCTTTATTTACTTCAAAAGAATAACTTTTGAAGAACATACTTCTTAAATAATAAGAAGTATATCAATTAGGGTTGAGGTGGTCTAGATTTTACTGTTGGTTCTATTAAGTAAGGAATAATTTGGCTCCTAAATAGGATGGTTGATAAGTATCCATCACTGGTAGGGTTTAGTGGAATATGGTTATGTAATGTTAAATATTGGACATAGATGCTATTGGGGTTCATCACAATGGTGTGATGCTAAATAGGAATGAATATGGATGATGGCTTTGGTAATAGGATCTAGGGTTTACACTTGGTTCACCCTACTTTGATTATCTAGGTTTGATGAAGATGAACACATGGGATACCCATATATTAGTGATAGGTCTTCTACATTTTATGTGGCCAAGTCAAGTATTTATTTGCTAGTATGGTTCTATGATCTGAAAGTAGGTACCATGATCACATGTTCTAACCTAGGGTTTTAGGTTAGAAGCAAATTAGGGTTCACATGTAATGATGGAACTAGGGTTTGCTATCTACCATATGGTTCTATGATTAACAACTTCATTTTAAAGTTGAAGTTATTAGTAACTTGGAAATAAAAATAATATTGAATTTGGTATTTATTATTTTTAAACAATTAATAATTAAGGTAATTATTATTTAGGGTTTTAAATCCTCCTAATAAGGATTTAATAAATTAATAGTAAAGGAAAAATTAATTTTAATGTTTTCCTTATTTACTTACTGGTTTTTTATTTATTTATGAAGTTTCCCTAATTATTGAATTTTAACTGAATTTAGAATTAAAATAAAAGGCTTAAATATCAAGTATTAAATAATTAAATTTTTATTAAAAATAAAAATTTCATTTTATATTTTTATTGGATAGAGTTTTCTTTTCTAAGAATTTTAATATCTTATTTATATTTTTCTAACTTAATATGAATTTTATATAAATTTGCAAAGTTGCAGTAATTATTGGATTGAAATTTAAAAGGAAATAACTAAATACACCCGGCTAACCTACCCACCCAGTCACTGACTGGTGGGGCTGCTGCCAGGTCAGTTGCCACGTGTGGCTGACCAGGTCAAAATAGGTGAGATGACTGGGGAAGCTCCTGGCCGGCGGGATTCGGCGACGGCGCCGCCGTTCCCGGGCTCGGGCGGACGATTCACTAGCACCAATCGAACGAGCACACCACCGTGAGCAATATGGTACTAGCGCCGCCCCTATTTGGTCGCCGGAGCAAGCTCAACGGCGAGGTTCTGCGGCGGCGGACACGGGCGAGCGGCGTAGCGACGATGCAGGGCGTAATCAAACGAAGCGAGGGTACTGGGAGGCTCGTGAGCTCACCAGGAACGCAGTGGTGAGGTCGGCGAGGCGAGGGGAGGTCTATGGCGACGGCGAACAGCGACAGTTGATGGTGACCGGCGGGGCAGTGAGGTCGCAATTCGAGGTCCTCGGGGCTTCCCGGCAAGCGTGCGTCGACGAGGAGGTTGCTGGGGGCTTGGCGGAGCTCCAGGGCTTCTCAGTGTGGCTCGGCGATGCTTCAATCGACGGCGACGAACACGACCGGCGAGCTAGGTTTTCCGTCTGTGAGGAATTCGAGCGGAGGAGGAAGGAAACGGAGCTCATTTGTCGACCTGGTTACTTATAGGGCTCCAGAGGCGAGCCTCGTCACCGTTTGGAGCAAGGGGAGGTCGACAGCACGACGGGGAAGACGAGCACGGCGTCGCTGTGGCCTCCAGCGCACGGAGGGGATGAGGACGACCCCCTCCCATTATTTTTTTAATGAAAGGGTATCCAGGCTGCTCATGGGCTGGTGCTTGGGCCGCGTTGGTGGGCTACTGCTGGGTTGCTACGGGCTTGGTTGCTGGGCTGCAGCCTGGGCTGCGGTGCAGGTAAGGTCCAGGTAGGTTTTTCCCTCCTCTCTTCTTTTTCTGTTTTATTTTCTGTTTTCAATTCTGGTTTTTTAATTCTTGTTTTAATTCTAATTTAAATCATGTGATACCTTGCAGGTATCAAATAATTTGAATTTCAGTAGGACTATTAAAGGATGAATACTTTCCTGCATTATTTTTGGGATAAACATTTAATATATGTGAGCTACATTGCAAATTTTTATTAATCATGATTTTATGCACTCATTTTAATTTTCTTTTTCTTGTGTAATCAACTCTGTTTGAAATTATTAGAATTGATAATTTCTACTCTAAGTGTTTTAGAGTTTATCATTAGGGTTTGGTCTCTCAATTGAGAATTTAGCCCCTTGCATATGATTTTATGTGAACCTTTATTATTAAGATCTTGTAGTTTGGATTATAACCCTATTTCCAGATAGCACTATTATTGTATTTTAATAGCATCTTGAAATACTTTGAGTAAGTATTACTCTCCTCATAGTTGGGTCTTGGTTATTAAGATACGTGGTTGATCACTACCTATGGTTTTAATAAAGGGGTTTAAATAAGGTTTATCTTATGGTCCAAATTAAGTATAGGTTTTAATTAGAGTTCAATTCTGGGGTTCTAATTATGTTTACCTAATGGCAATTGGTTTGAATCTCAATTTTGGCTTAGGTTTTAGTTGTGATCACCCAAATGATGCTCAAACTAGGGTTGAGATTTAATTCTAGGTTGTATAGATGAGAGGACTCCATATTGCATGTACTAGGGTTTAATCTCCCCTAACCATGATAAAGTGGTTACTTGCTTAATATTTCATGTGCTTCTCTAATTACTAAGGATTTGGGAAGTGGTTTTATCTTCTACCAATTAGCTTCTATTATTATCCTCAATTTATCATTGAAGTAACTATATTGATTATAGTTCTTTTTATAGTTAACTTTGGTCATATGAATGGATGATTTCTCACCATTTAAGTATGGAGTTTTACTCTAAGGTTTTGCTTATGTTTCTTAGGTGAAGAATAAGTGGAATGTATATGTGGTAGAATTCTACTTGTGATCACCAAGTGGTTCACAAGTTAAAGTTAGGATATAAGCATAGGGTTGCTTACTAGTTACCTCCCTATAATTCCATGTGGTGAATGATATCTACTTATCCTATTAGGGTTTAACTTATCCTCACATACCTCAAGAGCATGATCATGGTTTGGGCATGATCAACTTGTTCTTAATATCTTCTACCTCAAATTCTAAGGGTTTATGATCATTACTCAATTCATAATGATCAAGGTTTGGCTTCCTAAGTTATCTCTCATGAAATGGGTTCTCACTTCCATGATCAAGCAGTATCTTGACCAACTAGGGTATAATCCTTCTATTATATTTTCTTGGGTGGACATGGCTATGGTTGCCTCTATAGTTAATATCCCAGGAGAATGCCTGAGATATCCACTTAGAGTTCTTCTCAAGAAATGATGATTTACTCATCTGGATATTGATGCGCGTAGATGTACACGTCCGTTGGGAACCCCAAGAGGAAGGTATGATGCGCACAGTGGCAAGTTTTCCCTCAGAAAGAAACCAAGGTTGATCGAACCAGGAGGAGCCAAGAAGCACGTTGAAGGTTGATGGTGGCGAAATGTGATGCGGCACAACAACAGGGATTCCGGCGCTAACGTGGAACCTGCACAACACAACCCAAGTACTTTGCCCCAACGAAACAGTGAGGTTGTCAATCTCACCGGCTTGTTGTAACAAAGGATTAAGCGTATCGAGTGGAAGATGTTTTCAAAGAAAACAGTAAAACACAATTGCAGTAGATTGTATGCTATGTAAAGAATAGGACCGGGGTCCACAGTTCACTAGAGGTGTCTCTCCCATAAGATAAAAGCATGTTGGGTGAACAAATTACAGTCGGGCAATTGACAAATAGAGAAGGGCATAACAATGCATATACATGATATGATAAATATAGTGAGATTTAATCCGGGCATTACGACAAAGTACATAGACCGCCATCCAACTGCATCTATGCCTAAAAAGTCCACCTTCAGTTATCATCCGAACCCCATTCAGTATTAAGTTGCTAAGCAACAGACAATTGCATTAAGTATGGTGCGTAATGTAATCGACAACTACATCCTTACATATAGCATCAATGTTTTATCCCTAGTGGCAACAGCACATCACAACCTTAGAACCTACTGTCACGATCCCAGGTGTCAATGAAGGCATGAACCCACTATCGAGCATAAATACCCCCTCTTGGAGTTAAGAGCAAAAACTTGGCCAGAGCCTCTACTAATAACGGAGAGCATGCAAGATCATAAACAATAGATTGATAATCACCATAATCATAGTACTCTCTATCCATCGGATCCCGACAAACACAACATATAGTATTACAGATAGATGATCTTGATCATGTTAGGCAGCTCACAAGATCCAACAATGAAGCACAACAAGGAGAAGACGACCATCTAGCTACTGCTATGGACCCATGGTCCAGGGGTGAACTACTCACTCATCACTCGGAGCGATCATGGCGATGAAGAGTCCTCGGAGATGAATCCCCTCTCCGGCAGGGTGCGGAGGTGATCTCTGAATCCCCGAGATGGGATTCGCGGCGGCGTCTGGAAGGTTTCCGTATCGTGGCTCTCGGTAATGGGGTTTTCGCGACGGAGGCTTTAAGTAGGCGAAAGGGCAACGCGGGGGCCACACGAGGGCCCAGGGGGTGGCGCGGCCGGGCCTGGCCGCGCCGCCTGTCATCTGGCCGCCTCGTGGCCCCACTTCGTTATCTCTTCGGTCTTCTGGAAGCTTCGTGCAAAAATAGGACCCTGGGCGAAGATTTCGTCCAATTCCGAGAATATTTCCTTACTAGGATTTCTGAAACCAAAAACAGCAGAAAACAACTGGCTCTTCGGCATCTTGTTAATAGGTTAGTTCCGGAGAATGCATAAATATGACATATAATGTGCATAAAACATGTAGGTATCATCAATAAAGTAGCATGGAACATAAGAAATTATCGATACGTTGGAGATGTATCAGCATCCCCAAGCTTAGTTCTGCTCGTCCCGAGCAGGTAAAACGATAACAAAGATAATTTCTGAAGTGACATGCCATCATAATCTTGATCATACTATTTGTAAACATATGTAATGAATGCAGCGATCAAAACAAAAGTAATGACATGAGTAAACAAGTGAATCATATAGCAAAGACTTTTCATGAATAGTACTTCAAGACAAGCATCAATAAGTCTTGCATAAGAGTTAACTCATAAAGCAATAAATCAAAGTAAAGGTATTGAAGCAACACAAAGGAAGATTAAGTTTCAGCGGTTGCTTTCAACTTATAACATGTATATCTCATGGATATTGTCAACATAAAGTAATATAACATGTGCAATATGCAAGTATGTAGGAATCAATGCACAGTTCACACAAGTGTTTGCTTCTTAAGGTGGAGGGAGATAGGTAAACTGACTCAACAATAAAAGTAAAAGAAAGGTCCTTCAAAGAGGAAAGCATCGATTGCTGTATTTGTGCTAGAGCTTTTATTTTGAAAACATGAAACAATTTTGTCAACGGTAGTAATAAAGCATATGAGTTATGTAAATTATATCTTACAAGTTGCAAGCCTCATGCATAGTATACTAATAGTGTCCGCACCTCGTCCTACTTAGCTTGGACTACCGGATCTTTGCATGCCATGTTTCAACCAAGTGTCACAAAGGGGTACCTCCATGCCGCCTGTACAAAGGTCTAAGGAGAATGCTCGCATTTTGGATTTCTCGCTTTTGATTATTCTCAACTTAGACATCCATACCGGGACAACATGGACAACAGATAATGGACTCCTCTTAAATGCATAAGCATGTAGCAATGATTATTATTCTCATATGAGATTGAGGATATATGTCCAAAACTGAAACTTCAACCATGATTCATGGCTTTAGTTAGCGGCCCAATGTTCTTCTCTAACAATTTTGCATGCTCCAACCACTAAAATGATAGATCCTTCAGACAAGACGGACATGCATATCAACTCACATGATATTCAACAATAGTTGATGGCGTTCCCCAGAAGCATGGTTATCGCACAACAAGCAACTTAATAAAAGATAAAGTGCATAAGTACATATTCAATACTACGATAGTTTTTAAGGCTATTTTGTCCCATGAGCTATATATTGCAAAGGTGGATGATGGAATTTTAAAGGTAGCACTCAAGCAATTTACTTTGGAATGGCGGAGAAATACCATGTAGTAGGTAGGTATGGTGGACACAAATGGCATAGTAGTTGGCTCAAGGATTTTGGATGCATGAGAAGTATTCCCTCTCGATACAAGGTTTAGGCTAGCAAGGTTATTTGAAGCAAACTCAAGGATGAACCGGTGCAGCAAAACTCACATAAAAGACATATTGTAAACATTATAAGACTCTACACCGTCTTCCTTGTTGTTCAAAACTCAATACTAGATATTATCTAGACCTTAGAGAGACCAAATATGCAAATCAGATTTTAGCAAGCTCTATGTATTTCTTCATTAATGGGTGCAAAGCATATGATGCAAGAGCTTAAACATGAGCACAACAATTGCCAAGTATCACATTATCCAAGACATTTTAGAATTACTACATGTAGCATTTTCCAATTCCAACCATATAACAATTTAACGAAGAAGAAACTTCGCCTTGAACATTATGAGTAAAGCCTAAGGACATATGTGTCCATATGCAACAGCGGAGCGTGTCTCTCTCCCACAAAGTGAATGCTAGGATCCATCTTATTCAAACAAAAACAAAAACAAAAACAAACCGACGCTCCAAGTAAAGAACACAAGATGTGATTGAATAAAAATATAGTTTCAGGGGAGGAACCTGATGATGTTGTCGATGAAGAAGGGGATGCCTTGGGCATCCACGGGGGCATCCCCAAGCTTAGAGCTTTCACTCCTCTTGATCATAGTATATCATACTCCTCTCTTGACCCTTGAAAACTTCCTTCACACCAAACTTCAAGCAAACTCATTAGAGGGTTAGTGCACAATTAATAATTCACACATTCAGAGGTGACACAATCATTATTTTCACTTCTGGACATTGCATAATGCTACTGGACATTAGTGGATCAAAGAAATAAATCCAACATAGCAAAAGAGGCAATGCGAAATAAAAGGCAGAATCTGTCAAAAACAGAACAGTCCGTAAAGACGAATTTAAAGCTGGCACCAGACTTGCTCAAATGGAAAAACTCAAAACTAATGAAAGTTGCGTACATATCTGGGATCACGCTAGTAAATTGGCAGATTTTTTGAATTTTCTACAGAGTGCCCAGATTCGTGACAGACAGCAATGCTGTTTCTGCGCAGCGATCCCAAATATAACATCAACTTTGACATAGAAACTTTACTTGGCACAAAAACATGATAAGGAGAGGTTGCTACAGTAGTAAACAACTTCCAAGACTCAACAAAACAAAAAATTGCTGTAGTAAAAACATGGGTTGTCTCCCATAAGCGCTTTTCTTTAACGCCTTTCAGCTAGGCGCAGAAAGTGCAAATCAAGTAACATCGAGAGATGAATCATCAACATTATTACCTTGGGAGCTGGGAGTTTTCTCAACAATGCATTGTATCTGGTCTATATAAGTAACTCCTCTCTCATTGCTCCTAGGCTTACTATTCTCATCAAACAAATTTTCAGGAACAAGCCAAGCATAGTTATTTTCCAAAGCTTCATGCATCCCTAGTAGTTTACTAGGTATTGGCGCTTTAATTTCCCTACCATCATTAACATTATTAGTATACTTAATTCTATCCATATCCATCTTTTCAAGTATTTGTTTAAAATTAGGAAAGAAACCAAGCCTCTTATGCTTAATAAAAACTTTTCTAGCTTCTTTAACTATATCCTCAAATTCTCTAACAAGGACTTTTAAAACAAAATTTCTCTTTTCCCCCATCTCCATATCCGAAAGTGTAAGAAACATATGTTGTATTATAGGATTGAGATTAACAAATCTAGTTTCTAACATGTGTATCAAACAGGCAGAAGCACTTTCATAAGTAGGAGCAGTTTTTAATAATGGTATATCTTCAAAATCTTCATCCATACTAACATGGGTGAAAAATTCTTCTATATTATCTCTTCCAATGATACACCCTCGTCCTACCGGTATCTCTTCCAAAGTAAACTTAGGATTAAGCATGATGAAATAAGCAAAAAGTAAACTAGGCAAACAAAGTAAAGACAAGTAACTAAATTTTTTGTGTTTTTGATATAGAGAGCAAGACAGTAAATAAAGTAAAACTAGCAACTAATTTTTTTGTATTTTGATTTAGTGCAGCAAACAAAGTAGTAAATAAAATAAAGCAAGACAAAAACAAAGTAAAGAGATTGAGAAGTGGAGACTCCCCTTGCAGCGTGTCTTGATCTCCCCGGCAACGGCGCCAGAAAACAGGCTTGATGCGCGAGATGTACACGTCCGTTGGGAACCCCAAGAGGAAGGTATGATGCGCACAGTGGCAAGTTTTCCCTTAGAAAGAAACCAAGGTTGATCGAACCAGGAGGAGCCAAGAAGCTCGTTGAAGGTTGATGGTGGCGAAATGTGATGCGGCGCAACAACAGGGATTCCGGCGCCAACGTGGAACCTGCACAACACAACCCAAGTACTTTGCCCCAACGAAACAGTGAGGTTGTCAATCTCACCGGCTTGCTGTAACAAAGGATTAAGCGTATCGAGTGGAAGATGTTTGCAAAGAAAATAAACACAATTGGTAGATTGTATGCTATGTAAAGAATAGGACCGGGGTCCACAGTTCACTAGAGGTGTCTCTCCCATAAGATAAAAGCATGTTGGGTGAACAAATTACAGTCGGGCAATTGACAAATAGAGAAGGGCATAACAATGCATATACATGATATGATAAATATAGTGAGATTTAATCCGGGCATTACGACAAAGTACATAGACCGCCATCCAACTGCATCTATGCCTAAAAAGTCCACCTTCAGGTCATCCGAACCCCATTCAGTATTAAGTTGCTAAGCAACAGACAATTGCATTAATTATGGTGCGTAATGTAATCGACAACTACATCCTTAGACATAGCATCAATGTTTTATCCCTAGTGGCAACAACACATCACAACCTTAGAACCTACTGTCACGATCCCAGGTGTCAATGAAGGCATGAACCCACTATCGAGCATAAATACCCCCTCTTGGAGTTAAGAGCAAAAACTTGGCCAGAGCCTCTACTAATAACGGAGAGCATGCAAGATCATAAACAACACATAAACAATAGATTGATAATCACCATAATCATAGTACTCTCTATCCATCGGATCCCGACAAACACAACATATAGTATTACGGATAGATGATCTTGATCATGTTAGGCAGCTCACAAGATCCAACAATGAAGCACAACAAGGAGAAGACGACCATCTAGCTACTGCTATGGACCCATGGTCCAGGGGTGAACTACTCACTCATCACTCCGGAGGCGATCATGGCGATGAAGAGTCCTCCGGGAGATGAATCCCCTCTCCGGCAGGGTGCCGGAGGCGATCTCCTGAATCCCCGAGATGGGATTCGCGGCGGCGGCGTCTCTGGAAGGTTTTCCGTTTCATGGCTCTCGGTACTGGGGGGTTTCGCGACGGAGGCTTTAAGTAGGCGAAAGGGCAACGCGGGGGGCCACACGAGGGGCCCAGGGGGCAGGGTGGCGCGGCCAGGGCCTGGGCCGCGCCGCCCTGTCATCTGGCCGCCTCGTGGCCCCACTTCGTTATCTCTTCGGTCTTCTGGAAGCTTCGTGCAAAAATAGGACCCTGGGCGACGTCCAATTCCGAGAATATTTCCTTACTAGGATTTCTGAAACCAAAAACAGCAGAAAACAGCGGCTCTTCGGCATCTTGTTAATAGGTTAGTTCAGAAAATGCATAAATATGACATATAATGTGCATAAAACATGTAGGTATCATCAATAAAGTAGCATGGAACATAAGAAATTATCGATACGTTGGAGATCGGATATATGGATAGTTCTCTCCCTCAAGTACAAGTGTTGCCTCAACTAACTTGAGTGTAACACCATATCTTGAGCTCTCTTATATAGGAATGGATTATTCTAGGGTTTATGGTGTACTCACAAGATCTCATTAGATATGAAAGGGTTAAGTCTCCACCTAGATGCTTAGTTGGATTAGTTACTACTTTACTTCATCAATTCATAGATTTGATCTTATTCCATTTGATATTGGTTATCTCACCACTCCAAAGGAAATGGTTTACAACCAAATATTTTAGCTCAATGGTTGTCCTTTGTTCTTAAATAGGTAAAGTTAAAATGGTATGAATGGTCTCTTTCACTTGGGAAGGACTTCAATGATAACCTAAGGTTAGGCTCCATAGAGATTGATGTGATCACCAATTTCTTTGCTTAACATTAATGGTTTCTCTCTCTAGGGAATGTCTTGAATAATATCCTAGGGTTCTTCTGAAAGATGATATTGTGATCACTTGGATATATATATCCAAGGTTTGCTTCAAGGTCTGCCATTGCTTCTCTAATAAAGGATATTGAACTCTCACCTCTCTAGGTTTGATGTATAATAATTCTGGAATAGAGAAGAATATATACTTCTAGAGTTGATCTCCTTGTCATGTTTCCAAGAATGAAGTAAAATGAATACCATGAGGTTCATGGTAGGATCAAGGATTAGTGTAAGACATGGAAAAGATAAGTGAAGAATGGTTTCTTTATTTTATTGTTACTTGATTTACCATTGAATGTATGTTCATATGCTATGGCAAATAATACCATATTATGATCTATAATAAGTTCAAGCATTTGATCACTGAGTGAAGTATTGTTGTGTTGATTATTAGTTACCTTTGATCTAACCCCTTAGATCAAATCATCTCTACCCAAATCAAGGTTTTAACAAAGTCACATTGAGGTTTATAGCGCTTGACTTGATGAGCTACTTCAATTCCACCAAGGTCAAGTGAAACTTCAGTTACTGTGACTGTTTTACTTTAAAGCGCGAAAATTCCCCAGATTTTCTATGCATGAATGCAATGCACACATCTGTTTCCTCTATATTTGTAACCCCAATACCTGGGATATTACAGTCTTGCTGGGTTTTATAAAAGATTTGTGCCCAATTTTAGTACTATTGCTGCACCTTTGAATGAATTGACTAAAAATGGTGTTGTCTTTGAATGGGGCGCAGCCGAAGATCATGCTTTTGATGAACTGAAAAGATTGTTAACATCTGCACCGTTGCTTGCACTTTCTGATTTCAATAGGCAATTTGAGATTGAATGTGATGCTAGTGGTATTGGAATTGGTGGTGTGTTGATGCAAGAGGGTCGCCCAATTGCATATTGTTCTGAGAAACTTTCTGGTGCTAAGTTGAACTATCCTATATATAATAAAGAATTGTATGCTTTAATTAGAGTTCTTGAGGTTTGGCAACATTATTTGTGGCCAAAAGAATTTATCATACATTCTGATCATGAAGGTTTGAAATATTTGAAAGCCCAATCTACATTGCATAGGCGTCTTGGTAAATGGATTGAGTTCATTGAGTCTTTTCCATACATTATTAAGCATAAGAAGGGAAAAGATAATATTGTTTCTGATGCTCTATCTAGGAAAAAAATATGCTATTAACTCAACTTGATGTTAAAATTCCTGGATTAGAAGTACTATGTGATTTGTATTCCACTGATCATGATTTTGCTGAACCATATCGCTTGTGTGCTATTGGTGAAGCATGGGAGAAATATCACATACATGATGGGTTCTTGTTTAGAGCTAACAAACTATGTGTGCCAGAATCGTCTGTGTGTTTGCTCTTATTGCAGGAATCTCATGCTGGAGGTTTGATGGTTCACTTTGGCCGTAAGAAGACGCTACTCAAGCTAGCTGACCACTTTTATTGGCCAAAGATGAGGCGGGATGTGGACAGATATGTGAAGAGATGCATTACTTGCAACAAGTCCAAGTCCAAACTGAAGCATCACGGTTTGTATACTCCTTTACCGGCACCCACTACACCATGGGAAGACATTAGTATGGATTTTGTGTTGGGTTTGCCACGTACAAAAAGAGGAAACGACTCTATATTTGTGGTAGTGAATAGATTCTCTAAGATGTCACACTTTATTGCCTGCCACAAGAGCGACGATGCGTCGCATATGCTAACTTGTTTTTCAGGGAGATTGTACGTCTACATGGAGTCCCAAAGACTATTGTTTCTGATTGTGACGTGAAGTTTATGAGCTACTTCTGGAAGACACTTTGGGGAAAGCTGGGGACAAAGCTACTTTTTACTACTACTTATGATCCCCAAACTGATGGTTAAACTGAGATGGTGAATAGAGCATTGTAACAATTGTTGAGATCCATGATCAAGTAGAACCTGAAGAAGTGGGAAGATTGTTTGCCGCATGTGGAGTTTGCTTACAACAGGGTGGTACATTGTACCACAGAGCTGTGTCCCTTTGAGGTGGTGTATGGTTTCAAACCCATTACTCCACTTGACTTGTTGCCTTTGCCCATACATGACAGAGTCAATATGGAGGCATCAAAGAGGGCAGATTTTGTACGGAAGATACATGTGAAGACTAAAGAGTCGATAGAAAATAAAGGCAGGAGCAATGCTGCAAGGGTGAACAAGAAGCGCAAGAAGATGTTGTTCAAGCCTGGTGATATGGTTTGGGTACATTTTCGCAAGGATAGGTTCCCGAAGCTACGGAAGTCCAAGTTGCTTCCTCGTGGTGCTGGTCCTTACAAAGTGCTTGCCAAGATCAATGATAATGCATACTCTATAGATCTTTCAGTTGATGAGTTTGGTGTCAGTAATTATTTCAATATGGCTGATTTGACACCATATGACGGAGAAGACCTTGGAGCGTCGAGGTCGATGCCTTTTGAAGTGGGGGAGATGATGAGGACATCCCTACTACACTACTACCTCCTTCATTGCAAGATGAAGACGATGCTGCTGTGAAGCTCAAGCCAATGAAATCAGGATTGGACCTATGACAAGAGCTCGTGCAAAGCTACTCGAACAACAGGTGAACTTGTTCCTAAGTGATACTTTGATCGACGAGAACTTTATACTGCCTAAGTCCTTTAACTTATGTATTATCAGGTATAAAGAAGGAGCAAGCGTCGCACAAGGAGGAGAGGAGCAGCTGGACAAGAAGCTGGACGTGAAGCTGGACATGGAGCTGGCCATGAAGCTGGACATGAAGACATCCCATGGAAGCGCGAGGGAGGAGAGGGAGGCATGCGTGAGGGAAGAAGGCGAAGTCCAGGCCGGCGCCAGGCCCGGTCCCTAGCCTGGTCCAACCGGATGCCACGCCGGGTCTGCCCCGCGCCGACCGGATCCTTAGCCGATGCCATCCGGGCGGGTGTACTGAGACACTCATCCTGCACCCGGTCACCACCCGGTCCCTGGCCCGGTTGAAACCGGACCACCCGGTCCTAGGCCCGGTCGACCGGGCCCCAGGCCAACCGAGTCCGAGTCTGTCTCAACCAGATCCAATCTGGGTCAGTTTTCTATGTATCTTTTCGACCCCTGGTCGTCTTGAACCCCTATATAAGTGCCCAGGACGCCCCCAAATTAGGTGGAGACCACGTTTAAGATAAAACCTAGTTCATAGTCCATTGCTTTGCAACTCTATCGAATCTATACACCGATCCGCATCGATTTGGTGTTTGTTACTGAAAGTCTTGTGTGATCTGTTGTTCCATTGGGAATTAGACGGTTGCAACTTACCGCTTCGTGGTCGGCAGCTACGTGCGCAAGTGTGTGGAGTTGCGAATATCTTGCAGGGTTGAGAGCTGTTGTATTGGCGACAGGTATTGATCGAGAGACTTCGTCGGCATCATACAAGTTATCTCCACTTCCTCATCATGTTATCTCCGTTGTGTTCCTCGTGTGTTCATCACCACCACCGTCGCTTACTGAAAAGATCGGGCAACCCCTTATCTCTAAATGTCCATAAAAAGTGTGTGAAATTATCTAAAATAATAAGGTAGTACTTAAAACCGGATATACTAGCATGAGGAGACGTCCATATATCACAATGCAAAAGTTCAAATGGAAAGGTAGTGGAAGAAGTAGATGAACTAAAAGGGAGAGGCGCATGTTTTCCTTGTTGACACGACTCACAAGTTGAAGACTCATTAGTGGCCTTATTACAGGTTACTGAAAATTCACTAAGAATAGATGACAAGGTGGCGGTGTTGGGGTGGTCTAAACGCTGATGCCAGAGATCCACCGAAACCACCATGGTATAAGGTTGCACGGTGGTAGGAGCTCCATGAAGAGTGTAGATTGAAGCGGGCGGTCTCCGTCTTGGTCAAGTAATCCTTCCCACACAAGCCAAAATGTCAAATTCAACATAAACGAGATTATCACAAGTAAACTGGCGAACATAAATAAGGTTTTTGATGAGAGTTGGTGCAACGAGAACATCAGGAAAAATAAGTGGTTTATTGGGAGAAGGAAGATTGGTGTGGCCGACATAGTGAATAGGAATTGAGCAACCGTCTCCTAATGAAATAGAGGAAAACGAAGATGGAGTGCAATTTGAAAGCATATTACTTAATGAAGATATGAGATTAGAAGCACCAGAATCAAAAATCCAGTCTGTAACCTGAGTTTCCCTGAGCAGCAAAGTTGTTCATGGCCTGAAGAAAAGCAGGTTGGTCCTAGTGTGATGTCACAACAGGGAGCGGAGATGGTGCAGCTGACAATGATGTCGGGATTTGCACGGCTGGCAACTGGTAGGGCATATGAAGGCCACCTCCCGGGTTTGGTGTAGAGGGAGGGTGGCGCAGTGTCATAGTGGTGCAACATGGTAGGCTTGGGGCGGCCGCCGCGATCCAAGCAATCTAGGGGAGCCGGTGTGAGGACGCATGCCTAGCATCCAGGAGCCAGAGTAGGCCGGTGGCGCACCGATCGTGGAAGGCGCGGTCCAGGGCATAGACTACGCCTGAACCATCCATGTCCAAGGGTCTTGCGTGGGAAGGAGGCGCAGGAGGTGGAGGCGCACTGAAAGATGGCGTGGGTGGCGGCGCTTGGCGGGGCGGACACCACGTAGGGTTCTTGCCCCGATCGTTGGGGCTGGGATGCCACCCAGAAGGAGGCTGCACGGGCGACGCAGGTGACACAACAATAGGAGGTGGCGGCGGTGGTCGAGGAGTAGCAACAAAGACCTAAGGGTGGGCCTCCTTGCGAGCTTGCGTGTTGTCGGCATGTTGAAGTAGGGACCGGACCTCGGCAAACGTGGGGTGCGGCCGCATCATGGGGATGAAGGAGGATGTTGATGAGTTGGCGATCAGTCACGGGATCGCCGAGTTCGCGGAGCTCCTCGGCGATGGCGTTGAGGCGCTGGCCGTACGTGCTGATGAAGGCGTCGCCCTGGGCGGCGTTGCAGAGCTCGTTGTTGAGGCTGGTGACGCGGGCGTCGACGTTGTCCTGGAAGAGCTGCCGAAATGCCGACTAGAGGGCCGAGGCGGTGGCGGCGTTGCGGAAGACGGGGTTGAAGATCTCGGTGGAGACGCGCGTGTAGATCCACCGGATGATGGCAAGATCGTCTTTGACCCATTCGAGATCATTGGGGCAAGGCACCGAGTCGGCGGCGACATGGCCGCGAAGATGGCAACGACCTAGATGAACTTCATACAGATGACACCAGTGGTAATAATTATGAGCAGCAGGATCTAATGTGATTGAGATAAAAGAAGAAGCATCAGCAATTGTATCGGCGTATGATATGGTAGAAGGTGGAGGAGCAAGAACGAGAGAGGTGGAGGCTAGGGTGGTGGTAGTTGTGGTTTTGGCTGCAGTAATGGTGGCGCGCCACTCGAAGTAGCCGGGCAGCGGCGGCTTGGGTGGAGGGTCATACCTTAGAGAGGATCGATATCTGATACAATGTATGATTGTAATTGTCTCACAACAATTGATTAATTGATTGATCAGATTACAAAGTATATATGGAGGGTCGACGGCTAATCGTAACTTGAGTTGCAAGAAATATAAACCGATTACAAATGAGTATACTTTTTCTAACACCGTGCGTGTGCAGAGCTCAGATTGTTTCTTCATTTTATTTACTTAATTTGATTTTCCCATTTTTGCTGGCGAGAAATAGCAGATATTTTTGGTGAAAGCTTCATCATTTTTGTTTGACATGGTGAGAATTTGATCAGCTACAGTACGTCGCATCCACCGTACTGGTTTGGAGAAAGGATAAGCGGTAAGAAATGGAGGTTACGCGTCTTTCTAATTTCTCTGATGGAAACAGGACAGCTGCTCGACGAGCCAATGTAGGTGTGACACTTCTTGTTCCTTTTCGAACTTATTGGCCTCTTTATCTTTCTATCTGCTCTGGATTGAGGAGATGTCACATGCAGCCAAAGTCTAATACACTAAAACTCAACATGCTTTAGCAACCAGTGGCAGTGGGAATCCATACACCGGTACCGAAGGAGGTCCGAGGTCTGAGGTCTCGGCTCATCGACCTTTGCCGGTTAGCTGGACCGCTGGAATTGGAGCCATGGCCGTGGCGGAGCCGTCGCTGCTACCTCACTGCTTCCTACTTGTCTTCACGATCCTCCTCTCAGCATCCGGTGAGCGCCGTGCTACCTGTAATCTCCTCACATAACTAGCGTTGTTGGTAATTTAAGAGGGTTTTTTTGCCGAGAGTACTGAGGGTCAATTAAACTAGAAACTCAGGTGCCTTGTTGATCGAGTACACCATCTGCTCACATCAAGCTCCAACAATCTGAGAGTGATCCTAGTTGTCTCACTCACCTACGAAAAAAAAAGACGAACAGGGGAGGAACCACCGTGATATTCAATTAAGAGAGTGCTGAGGCTCGAACTTGTGCTGCCTAGCGCACCACCTCATGTGCTAACCCGTAAAACCCTAAGTCTATCTCACTCAGTTGTAATTGCATGCAGCAGATGAAGCGGTAACAGCTGGAGTGTCGATCGGAGTCAACTATGGGCAGATCGCCGACAACCTCCCTTCCCCATCCCAGGTTTCATGGCTGGTCCGGTCGATGCAGGTGAGCAAGGTGAAGCTGTACGACGCGGATCAGAACGTCTTGAATGCATTTCTCGACACGGGCGTGGAGTTCGTCATCGGCATCGGGAACGAGAACGTGTCGGCGATGGTTGACCCGGCGACCGCGCAAGCGTGGGTCAAGAACCACGTCCAGCCGTACCTCTCTAGCACGGGCACACAGATCACCTGCATCACCGTCGGGAACGAGGTGTTCAAGGGCAACGACGCTGCACTCAAGGGCAACCTCCTGCCGGCCATCAAGTCCATCTACGGGGCCCTCGCCGCGCTAGGGCTGCAGCGACAGGTGAACGTCACCACGGCGCACTCCCTGGACATCATGGGAAGCTCCTACCCTCCCTCGGCCGGCACGTTCCGGGCCGACGTCGTGCCGTACATTGCCCCGCTCATCGACTTCCTGTCGATGGTGAGGTCGCCATTCCTCGTCAATTGCTACCCCTACTTCGCCTACAAGAATGATCCCAACAGCGTGCCACTAGAGTACGTGCTCTTCCAGCCCAACGATGGAGGGACTGACACCACCACGGGGTTGCACTACGACAACATGTTGTACGCCCAGGTGGACTCCGTGTATGCCGCGATCCAGGCCCTGGGCCACACCGATGTCGATGTGAAGATCTCCGAGACCGGGTGGCCGTCAAAGGGTGACCTTGACGAGGCGGGCGCCACGCCACAGTACGCCAAGATCTACATGGGGAACCTGCTACGGAGGATCGAGATGAAGCAGGGGACGCCGTTGCGGCCTGTTGTGCCAATAGATGTCTATGTGTCCGCGTTGTTCAATGAGAATCTGAAGCCCGGGCCGGCTTCCGAGCGGAATTATGGGCTGTTCAACCCTAACGGCACTCCGGTCTATGATGTCGGGCTTCGCGGGTACCTGCCGCCGATAGACAAATCAGATGGCACGCGAACGGTAAGGATCTTCAGTCTACAGTCTTCATGTTCTCACATCCTGCAAATTTGTTAGAAACTATCTGAATATCGATCATAAGTAGTAGAATAGTAGAAAGGTAACGCTATGGACCAAATCAACGAATCATGATATACAAAGGCAAACCAAAAGAAAAGGTAGTGGTGACAACATGATAGCAAAAAAACAAGAAGAGAAAATAAATACCATCAGAATCATGAACAATTGGCTGTTTCTCGAAATGAATATCCCACTCCCAGGACCCATATATCAGCTGAAGCAATCAATCAAAGAGGACCCAACAACAGGAGGAATAGCCGATGGAAAGAAATTAGCACCAGCAGGAGCCGAAACATTTTTTTGCAGGGAAGGAGCCGCAACATGTGGAACATGCAGCGTGGCATCTGCATCTCCCAAGGGCAGCGCCGACGCGAAGACGGAGGCAGCGAGAAAGGGGAATGCGCGCTGCGCCAGCATCCACAACCACCAAGCACCACCCTGAAGGGAGAGGTGGTGGTGTGGAAGAGGGAGAGGAGGTCGCCACCAGCTGCATGGGATAGAGAGGAGGGAAGGTGAGGCCCATAACTACCTCGGTATGCGCATGGTGGCTAGAGGGGTGAGAAGGAAGCCGGCCCTAGAGAGAAGGTAGTCGATGGTAATGTGAAGAGAGAGAACCATGGGAGTCGCGCCCATCTTCTGCTTTGATTGAATCATCGAGATATAGGCCAAAGCCATATCACCAACAAACTGGAAAACCGGGAACCGCCGAGGCAAAAAGTAAGGAGCCGAGCCACCAGTTGCGAAATAAGAAACCACCGGCAATGAGAGGTCGTAGGGAGTTTACAATGCTAAAGGAAAGGAATCAGTTTTACAAAAGAAAATGCCTAGTGCATAACTGCAAGATTTGCACGTGTACAGTATCTAAAGGCGGACGTGGTATGGCTATGCTTTCAGCAGAACAGTTCAGCTTTAATATAAGTAGCTATGCAATGTCTTAGAATCTCTGTGCACTTAGCTGAGAGACCAACTCGATGTCAGGTCTATATACTGCGGATACGATGGTATTATGAGCCAGAAGATTAGTAGATATTCTGATTGTTTCCTACTTAGATTGGAGAGCATATAATCAGGGCATCCTCTCAAGCCAGATTATGGTTGTGCTTGAATAAATTATTATGTATAGCACTCGGTCAAAAATGAGATACTGCTCAATTACGATTTCTCTTACAAATTCTATCACAGGCCTTCAATGAACCATGTCGTGGATACAATATCTGACTATGTATTGGCAAATGGTTTTAACAGAAATGTGGCAAACTTAATTTTATTAATAGACATATAATACTCCCTCTGTCTAAAAATAGGTGTCTTAATTTTATCTAGATACTGATGTATCTCTAACTAAATTACATCTAAATACATCCGTACCTAAATAAAAGTGAGACACCTATTTTTAGATGGAAAGAGTATATTGTATTTTTCTTAATCGGCATTGGTTGATATGAAGACGCGCATTGCGCGTGCACGTTTACTAGTGTGGGTAAAGAGCAAAAATTCATGTATGTCTCTAAGGTGCCTAAACCAAAGAATTATTATAAGCCTAAAATTGATAAAAACCCCTAGTACCACCATGGGAAATTTAGATAATGGAGCATCTAAGGTACCCTCTGCAACAAGTTGTGTTTGTAAGGAAAATTATGATGTTAATGCTTCTTCTCTTGATAATACTTGATTTGCACTTTCCGCGCCTAGCTGAAAGGCGTTAAAGAAAAGCACTTCTTGGGAGATAACCCATGGTTTTATTTTTACTACTGTTTTGTTTAGTCTTGGAAGTTGTTACTACTATAGCAACCTCTTCTTATCATGTTGTTGTGCCAAGTAAAGTCTCTAATAGAAGGTTGATACTAGATTTGGATTTCTGCGCAGAAACAGATTTTCGGTCTGTCACGAATTCGCGTTTTTCTCTTTGTAGAAGAATCAAAACAATCAGCGAAAATTCATGCGTGATCCTCAGATATGTACGCAACTTTCATTAGTTTTGAGTTTTTCCATCTGAGCAAGTTAAGTGCCTCATAAAAATTCGTCTTTACGGACTGTTCTGTTTTGACAAATTCTGCACAAGAATGTTTAACCTACATAAGCTGTCAGAAAAAAAGCAGAAAAAAATACAACATACAATCTCCTTGACATCTGCAGCATGGAACGAACTCCGAGAAAGTTCTTTGTGGCTACTCCAATCAAACGAATCGAGAACATCAAAGATTGCACGATACTTGTTCAATACATACAAGACATGATGCTTCTGTTGTGAACCAGGCATCGTCTTACAGTAGGGCATAATAATCTGTTATGAAAAAGTACATCAAAAATAAATAAACATGTGCACGCAGAAGTGCAGGCAGGTTAGGGCATCAAAGTTTTATTAAATGTATTACCAGTTTTGCAGTCAAAAGATTCTCTCCTGGTTTCAAATAATCATGGAAACTCTGCACAGCCCTTGCAGCATCAAAGTTGTTGCTCACAGACATGCCGTCCATTTCTAGCAAATACTACACAAAAGATAAAAGTTTAAAATGTTATGACTATTCAACACATAACAACTAGCTTATAAAAAAGAAGAGAAACTATATTATTCACCGTAAGAAAGTAGGGAGACAATAGGACACGCGTTCCAGAAGCAAAGACATGATTCTGGGTGGGATCTTCCTTCCACTGGGAGATAATATAGCTCATAATTTCACCCTCTAACTCCCCAAGATCTCCAAAGGCCTTAGCCAATTCTTTGCCGGTAAATAATGATTCAATATCATCGCCAAACGTGTCCTTCCCATGGACAAATCTACAGTAATTGACGTTGTATATACACAAAAAAAATCATTACAGAGGGGAAAAAACAGGTCCAAAAAGAAAAGAAGAAGGAAAAAATGTGGACAGAAGGATCATAAGATATCATACCTTCCATATTTTTCGACTCCATGCTTGCTCAGCATGAAGTCCTTAAGCAGCCTTGCATTTTTAAGGTGATTGAACTGACCAGGGTTAAGAATCTCTACAGGTCCACTCCACTTCTTGGGTCTTTTTGGAGCCCTCCTTGTAGTGGTGATATTAGCCGAGTCGACCGAAGGATCCTTTCTCTTCTTAACAGGAGTAAGTACCTTTCCAGACCTAGTCTTTGGCGTAACAAAGTCATCATCAGAGGATATAACTTCAGCATCCACAACTGTCTTTTCAATAACAGTAGCCTTCCCAAGAACATCAGCCAGCTTATTCTTCAGAGAATCAAGGGATTTGTTGTCAGTTCTCTTCACAGAAACATCATCTTGACTACTGATGTTAACGACATCAGATTCAGGGACGAAGGTCTGGGTATCGAAAAGACAGAAATTCTCTTCATCAAGATCAAGAGATTCACCTGCAAACAAAAAGTCAGTTGTAAACTTTAAAAAATATGTATCTGAAACTTATTAAAAATTAACTTTGCATAATGCAAAAAAAGAAAAAAAATAGGAAGTACCAGAAAAACTCCAAAAAATAGGGAAGTACAAGAAGAAAGAACAAGAAGTACAGGAAACACATATGGGAAGTACAGGTGATAAAAAAGGGAGGTACATACAGGAAGTTATGGAAATTAAATTATTTAGATTTAAGAAAAAGGAAAGAACAGGTGAAGAACATGATTTGCAAACAAAAAGTACTAACCTGGATGATACCCAAACAAACCGACGAGATCCACATCAAATATTCCGCACGTCGACCAGCTAAAAAGCATGGTTTTCTTTATGTTAGGAATGTCCTTGCATGTAAATTCTGTAAGCGACCTACCATTCTAAAACCCAACAGTATGTAACATAAAGAAACCACAGTCCCGACTGCGGAAAAAACAAGATACATCATGAGAAAGAAAGAACAAACATGAAAAAAAGGGCAGATAAATGATGTTCAAAAATTATAGATTAAAAATAACACATGTCTCACCCATTGTCCTGCTGCGGTGTACACAAGTAGTCTGTCTTCAAGTCATCAATAGTGAGTGGACTAAGAGGGTCTTGCATGTCCTGGGAAGCGTCTGCCCAAAGCTGCTTTATATTCTTCGTCATCTTGTTGAACATGAACCATCCAGTAGGATCTTTGCATGTATACAAAGAATCAATATACTGGAAAGATCTATCCCTCAGATTCAGCGTAACCACAGCATAATGTCCAACCTCGTCTCTAGATTTTGGAGGATCAAAAGTTGGAAAAACAACCTGTAAAAAGGACAATTAATATATAAGAAAGGAAGCAGACAGTAAAAAATTTATATATAGAGGGCAGCAAAATTAATAGAAAAACAAGTTTAAAGTTTTACTCACAAGATCATGCCTGTCCATACGCTCAAGTCCAGTTTCAGTAAACCAAGACCTCACATTATTGTCAAAACGTCCATCCCATATCTTACGCTGAAATGTAAGTAACAAACTTCAAAATACTAGGGAAAACAAGATAAGTAAGTAACAAAAAAACATCATAAATGTCTGCAACTTACGCAAACCCAGAAAGGAACAATAAGCTTGGTGGAACCCTTGTATTTCTCCCTCATTAGCTGAATACCAAGTTCTGCTACAGGACTAGTTAGCATCCCACGCAGGTTAAAGGATTCTGAAACATCCTTAACAGTAACAAGGCACAATTTATTCTGAAACATAACCTTTTTACTGAAAAAATAATAATAAAATAATATTTAATTAAAAATTGTCAATATGAGAAAGAGTTGCCATAAGAACTGTTGCATAAAAAAATTATAGCAACTTACGCTAATTCATCACTGCTTTTTACTTTTGTAACAGTATAGAAAAACTTGTCAATACTTTCTCGAAGTTTTGTAGAATAATTGCGGTACTGAGAGGCTGCAGAAACAAAGAAATTAAAACATCAGGACCTTAAGAATAAACATAAAAAGAGGAACTTTAAAAGGGAAGTACATGATGTTTCCAGAACACAAACTTCATAGAAAGAGGAACTGAATTTTTATGTTACAACCCAGGTCCGAGAACAAAGAACATACATAATCTAACGATATTTTGTTCAAGGTAATTTACATTTCCCACATCCCCAACACTTCCAAAACATCACACACAAAGCAAGCAAAAACAAAACAAATCAAACTACCAAAGCATGAACTTTACGGGGTCTTGCCTAAATCTTGAGAAGCCGAAGTTGGATCCTTAGTTTCTTCAGCGGCATCCTTCTCATGCCTAGAAGGGGCAGCAACAAATAAAGTCGATGCTGGCACAAATTGCGAAACAACAGGTGAAGGCTGCTCATCAGGAGCTGCAGCACAAAGGGGAGCATCAACTTTAACAGTATCTGTTTCAGCATTAAGAGGAGAAGTGGCAACATCGCCCTTGGTAACTTCAGGTATAATAGGAGCAGTGGCAACATCAGCTGTAGCAGGAGCAGGAGCGGGGGCAGAACCACTTTTAAGAGCTTCGCCATTATGAGGAGACTTGACACCATCAGGAGCTTGCTGCTCATCAAGAGTTTCAGCACCGTCCTTGTCAGACCCAAGATCATCCATGGCATCCACAAAATTGTCCTTGTCATCCTGACGTACATCCGTAACAGTATCCTCAGTCTCCGAATCATCACATGGAGGAGTATCAGCAGCAGGCAAATCTTCATTAGTAGTAACCTGCATAAAAATAAAATAGAATAAAGTCATTACAAAATAATTGAAAAAGAAAGCATAAGACAACATAAGAAAGAAGTTCAGCTTTGCATCTAAAAAGAACATCAAAATAAAAATACAGAAATCTCACATCTCCATGAGATGAACCGGAACCATCGGCAACAGTAGGAGTACGGGGACGCACAGCAGCACAATCAGGAACAGGGGAAAAACCAGCTGCAGCTGCAGCGGAAGAAGCAGCTGCAGCAGCTGAATCAGCATTATTCATGGCCTTCAAATATGCCTCAGCTTTTTCCTCATATGGTTTGCAACGAGCATCCTGGGATGCCTTGAACAGACACAAACTCTGACGCATGTGAAAAATGCTAGTCTGAAAGTGCACGATGATGATTATGACAGTGATGGTGTAGATGCTTATCCGTCTGGCTCGTACTATTGTTGTGTCTCAGTGTGCTCTTAATGTGTTGCCAAGTGCATCTACTCAGCGCTGCAATTTGTTCCAAACAAAGACTTTAGTTGGTCCTGACAAGGCTTGCAATGTCATTATTGATGGCGAGAGTTGCCGCAGTTTAGCAAGCAAGGAGTTGTGTACCAAGCTGAAGTTGAAGTATCTGCCGCACCCACATCCATATTATATTCGACAATGGTGAGATGAAGGTAAACCACATGGTGCGTGTTGATTTTGAGATTGGACCGTATAAGGATTCCATTGATTTTGATGTGGTTCCTATGACGGTGTGTCACCTACTATTCGGTCGGCCATGGCTCTATGACCGTTCTGTGCAACACAATGGCCGCGCCAATACATATCACTTGGAGTTCAAGGGAAATAAAATCAACTTGCAGCCTATGTCACCATAGCAAATTGTCAATGAATCTCGTCAGAAAACTGAAGTACACTTGGAGGATGCACCTCTAGATAGGCGAGAGAATTGTAATACCGTGAGTGATATAACGAAAAGTGAGAGAGTGAATTCCTTAGTCTTATTAGCCACCAAAGAGGACATGAGAGAATTTAGTGAGGATCCTATAGCTAGGCCTCTTGTGCTTATGTACAAGGGCGAAGTTTTGGTTTCTAACGACATGACCCCTGATACGTCCAAAACGTATCTACTTTCCCGAACACTTTTGCTATTGTTTTGCCTCTAATTTGTGTATTTTGGATACAACTAACACGGACTAACGCTGTTTTCAGCAGAACTGCTCGGTGTCTCGTTTTTGTGCAGAAATCCAACTTTCGGAAAATCCTCGAATTCTTGCGAAGGCCCTATTTTACCAAAATATTGACGGAGCCAGAAGGGCAAGAGAGGTGGAGGCCCGAGGGCCCCACACCACATGGCGGCGGGGGGGCCCGCGCGGCCATGTGGTGTGGCCCCTCGGCCGGCCTCCGACGCCCCCTTCGGACTACTTATTGGTTTCGACCAAACGCACGGAGAGAAGTCGAAGTCGCGAAACCCTCCGAGAGCCGCCACATCGCGAAACTCCGTCACGGGAGCCAGAAGTCTCCGTTCGGCACTCCGGGACGGGGGGGAGGAGATCTTCACCGCCATCACCGCCAACGCCTCTCCATCGACCAGCCATGTTTCCCCCATCCATGTGTGAGTAATTCCCCCGCTGTAGGCTGAAGGGGATGGTAGGGATTGGATGAGATTGGTCATGTAATAGTCATAAGATTGTTAGGGCATAGTGCCTAGTATCCGTAGATGTCACTTTTATGATATTGTTGCAACTTGTTATGCTTAATGCTTGTCACTAGGGCCCGAGTGCCATGATCTCAGATCTGAACATGTTATTGATTCATGAAGATATTCGTTGTTTATGATCTTACCTGCAAGTTGTATACACATGTCGATGTCCGGAACCAATGGCCCCTGACAGAAATCGGGACAACCGGAGGGGATGGTAGTGATGTGAGGATCACATGTGTTCACGGAGTGTTAATGCTTTGCTCGGTACTCTATTAAAAGGAGTACCTTAATATCCAGTAGTTTCCTAGAGGCCCGGCTGCCACCGGCTGGTAGGACGAAGATGTTGTGCAAGTTTCTCATTGCGAGCACGTACGACTAAATATGGAACACATGCCTATTGATTGATTAGTACTTGGATACCGTTTTATTATTATCTGCAAATGCCCATGCTTTGATTGTTACATGAGTTTCTCTCATCCATGCAACGCCCGTTAAATCCGTCCCTGTGCCTACAGTATTTTAATCCTGCTGTTTACTATAATCACTACTGCTGTCTTTATTTCGCTGCTCTGTTATTTCGCTATTTCCACTTCCATTAAACTGTTACTACTGATAAACTCTTGCGAGCAAGTCTGTTTCCAGGTGCAGCTGAATTGACAACTCCGCTGTTAAGGCTTACAAGTATTCTTTGTCTCCCCTTGTGTCGAATCAATAAATTGGGTAATACTTCCCTCGAAGACTGTTGCGATCCCCTATACTTGTGGGTCATCAAGACTATTTTCTGGCGCCGTTGCCGGGGAGCATAGCTTTATTTGGAAGTTCACTTGGATTGATATTGTTCGCTGCAAATTCTCCATTATGGGTAAACCTCGCGATACTAAGATCGCCATATTACCATCCACTACAAGAAAAGGTACAACTCTGAGTACCTCTGCTGCTCTTGATTCACCCTCTGTGATTGATAAACTTGTTTCACCGCCACATGCTTCACATGCTGGTACTTCTGCTGAATCTGAAAATTCTCATAATATTGATAATGTTTCTGCTGTGCTTGATGATAGTGGTTCATTGGGATCTTTTCTAGATGCTACAATTGCTAAGTCTAGACAAATTGAAAATACTGAAACTCCTAATGCTACTACACCTGTTAAATCACCTGAACTTGATTATTCTAGTGATGATCCTGATGAAGATTATGTAGAGCTTGATGATGATTTTATTGAAAAATGCAATGCTACTACTGATGCAAGAAAAATTAAAAAGTTGATTGCAGAACATGCTGTTAGATATAAACCATCTCTTGATCCTAAATTTGCCACATCTCCTATAAACATTAGGGATAAAGATTATGATTTTTCTCTTGATCTATCTCATATAGCTATTGTTGAGAAAACACCCTTTTGTGGTACTGAAAAAGAAAGTGCTGTTGAACACTTGACTGAGTTATCTACTCTTAGTGGCGTGTTTTCTGATGATGTCAAGATGCGCACTTATTTTGTCGCTAAAATTTTTCCTTTCTCATTAAAGGATGATGCTAAAACTTGGTATAATAATTTGCCTCCTGGTTCTATTAAAAGTCCAACTGACTTGCGTGATGTTTTCTTTCAAAAATACTTTCCTGCTAGTGCTCAACATGCTGCTTTGCAGAGAATTTATAATTTTGACCAGGAAGATGGAGAGAAATTGCCTGAGGCTTGGGCTAGATTTTGTTCTCTTATTAGAGCTCAGCCTGACCATGATTTGGAAAAGCATGATTTACTTGATATATTTTATAGTGGACTAACTATTGAGTCTAGGGCATACCTGGATAGTTGTGCTGGTTGTGTTTTCAGGAAAAGAACTCCAGACGACGCTGAAGAATTATTGGCTAAAATAGGCCGGAATCATGATGATTGGTCTACACCTGAACCAACCCCGACACCGATAGTGAAGAAGAGGGGTTTGATTAAATTGAATGATGAAGATATGAGGGAAGCCAAGAAGTCTCTTAAGGAGAAGGGTATTAAACCTGAAGATGTGAAGAATTTACCTCCTATAGAAGATATATGTGAGACGATTCCCCCTTCATCCATGATTGAGGTACACTCGCTTCAACACTTTACTAGAGAAGATATTCCGTATTCAAAATCTCCTGCTCAATGCTTAGATGAATTTGATAATTATATTGTTAAGCAAGAAAACTTTAATATGAGAGTAGAGAATCATTTAATGGAAAATTCTCGAGCTATTAGTGAATTGCATGGTATTGTGGAGAGAACCTCCAATGATGTTAAAATACTTGTTAAACATTTTCAAATGGTTCAAACTCAAATTGATCAACTTACTAAAGTGCAAAATGACTTGTTGGGAAATAATTCTAAAGAAAAACATGCTTGTGAAGTAACAACTAGAGGTGGTGCTTCTACCCAGGATCCTCTATATCCTGAAGGGCATCCCAAAAGAGTTGAACAAGATTCTCAACTAATTAAAACTAGTGCTCCATCTAAGAAAAAGAAAAAGAAACATAAGAATGTTGTAGAACCCTCTGAACATGTTAATGATCCTAATAGTATTTCTATTTCTGATGCTGAAACTGAAAGTGGTAATGAACATGAGGAAGATAATGATAAGAATGATACTCCTGATAAAGAAGAGGTTGAAAAAGAACCTGAAAAGCATGCTAAAAATAAAAAGTATACTAAAGAAGATTTTATTACAAAGAAGCATGGTAATGAAAGAGAACCTTGGGTTCAAAAGCAAATGCCTTTTCCTGCTAAGAAACTAAAATCAAAGGAGGAGGAACATTATAATAAATTTTGTGATTGGATGAAGCCTTTATTTTTGCAAATCCCTTTGACTGATGCTATTAAATTGCCTCCTTATTCAAAGTATATGAAAGATATTGTTACTAACAAAAGGAAAATCCCCAATGAGGAAATTTCTACTATGCTCGCTAATTACTCCTTCAATGGTAAGATTCCAAAGAAGTTGGGCGACCCAGGTATACCGACTATTCCTTGTTCCATCAAGAATAATTATGTTAGAACTGCTCTATGTGATTTGGGAGCAGGTGTGAGTGTAATGCCTTTTTCTCTTTATAAGAGACTTGATTTAGATAAATTGATACCAACTGATATATCTTTGCAAATGGCTGATAAATCTACTGCTATTCCTGTTGGTTTATGTGAAAATGTTCCTGTTCAAGTTACTCAGCATTGCTTGATATTAACTGATTTCGTTGTGTTGGAAATGCCTGAAGACGATAATATGTCCATTATTCTTGGAAGACCCTTTCTTAATACTGCAGGGGCTGTTATTGATTGCAATAAAGGCATGGTTACTTTCAATGTTGATGATAAGGAACACACTGTCTATTTTCCCAAGAGGATTGATAAAGTATGCGGAGTTAATACAATTTTTAATGTGAAAACTATCAAAGTGGGATCCATTGATTGTCCTATATATGAGCCTAAAGAAGAATATCAAACTCTTGTGATTGGATCCATATCAATTCAATATAAGGTAACATGATTGATTTGAGGTTTATTTCTTCTTATGTCATATAAAATTTATTTGGTAGCAAGACTTGATCAACCTTGTTAACAAATATATTTTAATGCATAAGAGAACTAAACAACATTTCTTTCTTTCTTTCTCCCTCCATTTGTTTTACTACTGTAGCAACCTCTCCTTATCTTTATTTTATTGCATTGTTGTGCCAAGTAAAGTCTCTAGTAGAAGGTTGATGCTAGATTTGGATTTCTGCGCAGAAACAGATTTCTATCTGTCACGAATCTGGGCATATTTCTCTGTAGGTAACTCAGAAAAATCTGCCAATTTACGTGCGTGATCCTCAGATATGTACGCAACTTTCATTAGTTTTGAGTTTTCTGATTTGAGCAACGGAAGTACCATTTTAAAATTCGTCTTTACTGGCTGTTCTGTTTTGGCAGATTCTGTCTCTGTTTTTTGCATTGTCTCTTGTGGACTTTAAGTGAGGCTTTCTAGACGTGGAGAGCTGTAGCTAATGTTTTATTGAGTTATTGCAATGTGTCACTACAGGGCCAAGGTGGATTAAAGTTTTTTGAGTACTAACCCCTCTAATGAAGTTTATGAGAAGTTTGGTGTGAAGGAAGTTTTCAATGGTCAAGAGAGGAGGATGATATATGATCAAGAAGAGTCAAAAGCCTAAGCTTGGGGAGAGGTATACCGGCATCACTCATTCTTTGCATATTATGGTTGCTGGATACTTGTACATACTTGTTTAGTTTCTTAGAGTGGTTTTCTAATGAGAGGGAGATGATATTTGGGGAAGTGCTGTCCAAAAACAGATTCTGTGCTGTTACCAAACAAATTCGTACGCACAGCCAGAACGTTATTTTGAGTTGCCAATTTTTGAGCATGTTCCCCAGGTTGTTATCTAACTTTCATTAGTTGAACACTTTTTGGTCTGAGCAATGGAAGATTTTTGTTAATTTCGATTTCTGTACTGCTGTCAGGATTTGGCAGATTTCTGTCATCCTGCTTTTCTGTGTTTCTGTTAGTTTGCATTCTTTTGTTTTGTTTCTTTCTCTAAAACACAAAAAGACCAAAAATATTTCTGTTGTTTCTCTTCACCATTTGTTTATTTGGTTCCTTGCTCTTAGTTTGCTTTATTTGCTATCGTTAGTTTGCTATAAGAAAACCCAAAAAGATTTTGCTTTGTTTGCTTGTTTTCTTTCGTTCTTGTTTCTAATTCGAAAATACCAAAAATATTTGCTGTTCTTCTTTGGTTTGTAAAGTTCATCATGAGTTCAATGGTCTTCGGTGGCTGGAGCCTGGTTTTCATTTCATATTATCCAAGCTACACAAGTGAAAAGGCAATAATGACGATCTACGATAATCTGATTGTGGTGAGAGGCTGGTATGAACTCTATTTGCTTTCATTTTTGTACATATACTCATCCATATGAGCATGCTTAGTTGGTTCATATGAGGTATATGTTATTTGAGAAAGTCTAGTAGTTCATGATCTCTCATGTTTAGTTCCAATTTATTAATATGAGTAGCATGTCATGGATGTTTGCTTGCATTGTTTTATTCATAAGTAAGTATGGCATTGTGGTATCCTCCTCTGAATAATTCATTTATATCGACTTGGCACATGCTCACGCATGCATATGACTGAACAAAAAGTCAATTAAGCCTCGATGATTTATATTGCTTCAGAGTTCTTGTATCATTTTTATGCCTCCGTTAATTTATTTTGCCGCAAGCATGATTATGACAGTTACTGCTCTCTTGATTTGTCGCTCCCTAGCCTTTTGCTAGCCTTCACTTGTACTGAGCGGGATCGCCGCTCGTGCTTCCAAACACCTGAAAACCAAGTTGTTCCAAAGTGTCCACCATAAATACCTATGCATGGCATTTCAAACCATTCCAAGTAAATTCTCATGCGCTACCTTTAAAACCTTCAAAATGCTTCTCAATTTGTGTTAATGTTTCATAGCTCATGAGGAAGTATGTGGTGTTTAGCTTTCAACCTTGTCATTTACTTTTGACGGACTCTCATATGGACTAGTGGCACATCCGCTTATCCAATAATTTTGCAAAAAGAGCTGGCAATGGGATTCCCAGTCCCGAATTAATTAACTTAAATAGACACTCCTCCATGGTTTGTGATTGTTGGACGGCACCCGAAGGATTCGGTTAGCCATGGCTTGTGTGAGCAAAGGTTGGGGGAGTGTCATCATCATAATAAAACTTAAATAAAAAGGCACTCCTTCATGGTATGTGATTGTTGGCAGGCACCCGAGGATTCGGTTAGCCATGGTTTGTGAAAGAATGGTTGGAAGGAGTGCCAACCAAAAATAAATAAAATGGGAGCCGCTCTTGTGAGTCCGGTTGATGAGGTAGTTAGTGTACCCATTACCATTCGTTGACAACAACAAACACCTCTCCAAATAATTTTACTCCTGCTTTACAAATGAAAAGCTCTAGCGCATGTTAATCCCTGCTTCCCTCTGCGAAGGGTCAATCTTTTACTTTTATGTTGTGTCTCCATTCTTTCTTTGAGCACTATCTTGAGAGCACAACTGTCATTCTTAGTATAATATGCTTGTCTCAAAATATGATTGATTGTGGTATAACTTTGATGCTTTTATCTTTGACAATCACTACTTCTAGTCTTTCTATGAACTCAAGAGGTGCCTCGGCATTTATGTTTTGCCGATCAAATACAGGCAAGCGAGATACCACTTTATCATATTCTCTTATGAACATTGCAATCCTGCTTATATACATGATTCATGGTGCTTATTATTAATTGTTGGTACCTCTCCATGATTGACATAGCTGTTGGATGATCTTATTTGCATGTATCTCATTATGAACTGCTTAAGTATTAGCCATAGCATGAGAATATATACATCATATGAGCAAATGTGTTCGTGAAAGTTCTTTTATCGCTCAGTTGTTAACTGAATTGCTTGAGGACAAGCAATAAGCTAAGCTTGGGGAGTTGATACGTCCAAAACGTATCTACTTTCCCGAACACTTTTGCTATTGTTTTGCCTCTAATTTGTGTATTTTGGATACAACTAACACGGACTAACGCTGTTTTCAGCAGAATTGCTCTGGTGTCTCGTTTTTGTGCAGAAATCCAACTTTCGGAAAATCCTCGGAATTCTTGCAGAAGGCCCTATTTTACCAAAATATTGACGGAGCCAGAAGGGCAAGAGAGGTGGAGGCCGAGGGCCCCACACCACATGGCGGCGCGGCCGGGGGGGCCCGCGCGGCCATGTGGTGTGGCCCCTCGGCCGGCCTCCGACGCCCCCTTCGGACTACTTATTGGTTTCGACCTGAAACGGAGAGAAGTCGAAGTCGCCAAACCCTCCAGAGAGCCGCCACATCGCGAAACTCCGTCGCGGGAGTCTCCGTCTCCGTTCTGCCGGGACGGGAATTTGGAGGAGATCTTCACCGCCATCACCGCCAACGCCTCTCCATCGACCAGCCATGTTTCCCCCATCCATGTGTGAGTAATTCCCCCGCTGTAGGCTGAAGGGGATGGTAGGGATTGGATGAGATTGGTCATGTAATAGTCATAAGATTGTTAGGGCATAGTGCCTAGTATCCGTAGATGTCACTTTTATGATATTGTTGCAACTTGTTATGCTTAATGCTTGTCACTAGGGCCCGAGTGCCATGATCTCAGATCTGAACATGTTATTGATTCATGAAGATATTCGTTGTTTATGATCTTACCTGCAAGTTGTATACACATGTCGCTATCCGGAACCAATGGCCCCGAAGTGACAGAAATCGGGACAACCGGAGGGATGGTAGTGATGTGAGGATCACATGTGTTCACGGAGTGTTAATGCTTTGCTCCGGTACTCTATTAAAAGGAGTACCTTAATATCCAGTAGTTTCCCTAGAGGCCCGGCTGCCACCGGCTGGTAGGACGAAAGATGTTGTGCAAGTTTCTCATTGCGAGCACGTACGACTAAATATGGAACACATGCCTATTGATTGATTAGTACTTGGATACCGTTTTATTATTATCTGCAAATGCCCATGCTTTGATTGTTACATGAGTTTCTCTCATCCATGCAACGCCCGTTAAATCCGTCCCTGTGCCTACAGTATTTTAATCCCGCTGTTTACTATAATCACTACCTGTCTTTATTGCTTGTTATTTCGCTATTTCCACTGCCATTAAACTGTTACTCGATAAACTCTTGCGAGCAAGTCTGTTTCCAGGTGCAGCTGAATTGACAACTCCGCTGTTAAGGCTTACAAGTATTCTTTGTCTCCCCTTGTGTCGAATCAATAAATTGGGTAATACTTCCCTCGAAGACTGTTGCGATCCCCTATACTTGTGGGTCATCAACCCCTATTTCTCTTGGTGTTTCTAATGTTTTGCTGGAATTCAGCGACGTGTTTCCGGAGGAGGTGACCACAGGATTGCCACCATTGCGTGGTATTGAGCATCAAATAGACATGATCCCCGGCGCCTCGCTGCCCAATAGGGCGCCATATAGAACGAACTCCGAAGAGACGAAGGAGATACAGAAGCAAGTACAAGCGCTACTCAACAAAGGTTATATCCGCATAAGCCTTAGTCCTTGTGTTGTGCCTGTTATTCTAGTCCCTAAGAAAGATGGTACATGGCGCATGTGTGTAGATTGTAGAACGATAAACAACATTACTATTCAATATCGTCATCCTATTCCCCGCTTAGAGGATATGCTAGATGAATTGAGTGGTGCTGCTGTTTTCTCTAAAATTGATTTGCGTAGTGGTTATCATCAAATTAGGATGAAAGAGGGGGATGAATGGAAAACAATCTTTAAAACAAAATTTGGTTTATATGAGTGGTTAGTAATGCCTTTTGGGTTAACTAATGCACCTAGCACCTTCATGAGACTGATGAACCATGCTTTTCGTGATTTTATTGGCAAGTTTGTGGTTGTGTACTTTAATGATATATTAATCTACAACCTCAATGGATATGATCATACTATACATATTCGACGTGTTTTGCAAGTGTTGCGTGATAGTAAACTCTATGGTAATCTTGAGAAGTGCACATTTTGCAAAGATAAGGTCATATTTCTTGGTTATGTTGTCCCTAAGCATGGAGTAGAAGTATATGTGTTTAAAATTGAAGCAATTCAAAATTGTCCTACTCCCATGAAAGTGAGTCAAATAAGAAGTTTTCATGGTCTTTGTGGGACCCGGCATACCACTGCATGGTGTAGTATGCAAGTCGATATAACACCAATGAAACACCGTTCCACTAGTATTATATCGCTCGGAGTGGTACAACAGAAACATATGCGGGTCCAAGGTATGTCTATAGAATTACAACATTGACTCTGTTACATAAGATCATCACAGCCTCCTACTTTACAATGAGGTAAAACTGCAAATAAACTCCAGAAGAACGACTCGTAGTCTAGTCTTATCATGAACTCTACTTGTAGAGTATTTAACTAGCTAAAGAGGCTAAGAATAGATTCTAGCTAAATAGGAGCTAGGTTTAGGAGACTAGTTCTCTTCTATGGCTAAACTAGGTTTTCTTCTTGTTGGATGTGGTAACTGACTCTCCTGACATGGTCTTGTCCCTTGAAGTAGTTGTTGGCTCCTCGGTCTTCGAGTTGCACTGTAGATCCTCCTTCGATGCCTCCATATCTAAGCAGGGGATTTAAGAGTGGGATGAGTACGAGCGTACTCAACAAGTTCATTATAGGAAAGAGGTGTTTAATGCTCTAGCTACAGCCATAGACCAGAAAGTCATAGGCAATGCAAGTTTTTGTAAACGTTTCTTCAAAAGGTTGCTTTTATTCTGAAGAGCTATGTCCGTCAGCCTTCACCGGTTGACTAGAACTTCATGGAGTTCCTTTCCGGCCGCGTTCGTTCCATATCCCGAACAGGAGTGACTGGTCACATTCGTTACACTCTGCAGAGGTGTGTTGCTTTACCCATAAGAGATCTTAACCTTGGTGCCAACTGGGGGCGACCCGTCCACACTTCCTTTGGTGTGAGGCCCGGTATAAGGTCCTAGTCAATCATGTTCCTCCGCTACCTCGAACACCCACCCTTTGTTGCATACCCCGACCCTGGGTCCTCGTCGGTCCCATTATTCCCACTCACGGGTGGACCCCGACCACGACGACAGTTTGGGACTCGTTAACCAAACTCCTTCGCCGGTAGCTGCAATCCATCATAGACCGCAATACCGTGGGGAACTTGGTTTCCCCAGCCTACCGCTTGTTCTTCGAGCGACAAGTGTCTACGGACTATGCCGTGGGGACTTAAGGCTTCCCCAGCCAACCGCTTGCCCCGACAGATACAAGTGTCTACGGTAAAGCGCATCCGTTGATGAACGAGAGGTGGAAACACTTTTGACTACTCCGTCCCATTCCAGATCTTATGGTTAACACGGGTATTACGGCACAAGAATCACTGGACGACATTTGTTGTTTAATCCTAGATGGATATAAACCCTTGCAATGGAACCTCCACCATATCAACACAATCCATGGTTCCATTGCCCACCACATAGTCATATTCATAGTTATGAAAATAGTGGTTTTGTCTTTTTATGCAATAGTGATAAACATAGTACTTTGCAAGTAATTTGGTAAAATACTCAAATGACATGAGCAAGCGATGAACTTGCCTTTCTTGACTGCAAGATTATGCAGGCAAGGTCTTCGATACGCAATAACTCCAAATTCTGAAATAGCATCATCGTCCGATAAGGACGATGTTTAAAAGATTGGCAAGGATGCAATAATGCGTAAATATGAGATGCAATCGCTCTAAGCGTGACCTAACCCCGATGATTTAGGATCAGTGAGTTGTAATGATTGGTTCAGGGTGTGTTGCACTTTTAGAGTGATCCACAAACAAGGTTATTATTCAGGTTTGTGTTGGTTTAGAATCATAAGCAAGTGGTAAACTGCATAGTAACAATCATACACATCAAGAAAAAGTGGTTGTCTAATAAGTAAAGAGCAGTTGTCAATTTTAAGTCTTATAGTGCATGGTTGATGATTATTTATTATATAATTCAAAAGAATAACTTTTGAAGAACATGTTCTTTAATAAAGAACAAGTATGATAATTAGGTTTGTGGGGTTCTATGGTGTACTATGGTTTCAATTAGTTTCTGGAGTAAGTATTAGATGGATCACAACAGTGTTGGATTCATTGACATCTAGGGTTTGTAAGGTTGGGTTAAGCCTAGGCTGCCTAAGCAATTATTTATTCAGGGCTGCTATCAAGGTTGATTCATCTTGCTGGTGATAGCTAGCTAGGGTTTATATGTCCTATAAGGCAGGGTTGATGATGATTCTTTATTTACTTCAAAAGAATAACTTTTGAAGAACATACTTCTTAAATAATAAGAAGTATATCAATTAGGGTTGAGGTGGTCTAGATTTTACTGTTGGTTCTATTAAGTAAGGAATAATTTGGCTCCTAAATAGGATGGTTGATAAGTATCCATCACTGGTAGGGTTTAGTGGAATATGGTTATGTAATGTTAAATATTGGACATAGATGCTATTGGGGTTCATCACAATGGTGTGATGCTAAATAGGAATGAATATGGATGATGGCTTTGGTAATAGGATCTAGGGTTTACACTTGGTTCACCCTACTTTGATTATCTAGGTTTGATGAAGATGAACACATGGGATACCCATATATTAGTGATAGGTCTTCTACATTTTATGTGGCCAAGTCAAGTATTTATTTGCTAGTATGGTTCTATGATCTGAAAGTAGGTACCATGATCACATGTTCTAACCTAGGGTTTTAGGTTAGAAGCAAATTAGGGTTCACATGTAATGATGGAACTAGGGTTTGCTATCTACCATATGGTTCTATGATTAACAACTTCATTTTAAAGTTGAAGTTATTAGTAACTTGGAAATAAAAATAATATTGAATTTGGTATTTATTATTTTTAAACAATTAATAATTAAGGTAATTATTATTTAGGGTTTTAAATCCTCCTAATAAGGATTTAATAAATTAATAGTAAAGGAAAAATTAATTTTAATGTTTTCCTTATTTACTTACTGGTTTTTTATTTATTTATGAAGTTTCCCTAATTATTGAATTTTAACTGAATTTAGAATTAAAATAAAAGGCTTAAATATCAAGTATTAAATAATTAAATTTTTATTAAAAATAAAAATTTCATTTTATATTTTTATTGGATAGAGTTTTCTTTTCTAAGAATTTTAATATCTTATTTATATTTTTCTAACTTAATATGAATTTTATATAAATTTGCAAAGTTGTAGTAATTATTGGATTGAAATTTAAAAGGAAATAACTAAATACACCCGGCTAACCTACCCACCCAGTCACTGACTGGTGGGGCTGCTGCCAGGTCAGCTGCCACGTGTGGCTGACCAGGTCAAAATAGGTGAGATGGCCGGGGAAGCTCCTGGCCGGCGGGATTCGGCGACGGCGCCGCCGTTCCCGGGCTCGGGCGGACGATTCACTAGCACCAATCGAACGAGCACACCACCGTGAGCAATATGGTACTAGCGCCGCCCCTATTTGGTCGCCGGAGCAAGCTCAACGGCGAGGTTCTGCGGCGGCGGACACGGGCGAGCAGCGTAGCGACGATGCAGGGCGTAATCAAACGAAGCGAGGGTACTGGGAGGCTCGTGAGCTCACCAGGAACGCAGTGGTGAGGTCGGCGAGGCGAGGGGAGGTCTATGGCGACGGCGAACGGCGACGGTTGATGGTGACCGGCGGGGCAGTGAGGTCGCAATTCGAGGTCCTCGGGGCTTCCCGGCAAGCGTGCGTCGACGAGGAGGTTGCTGGGGGCTTGGCGGAGCTCCAGGGCTTCTCAGTGTGGCTCGGCGATGCTTCAATCGACGGCGACGAACACGACCGGCGAGCTAGGTTTTCCGTCTGTGAGGAATTCGAGCGGAGGAGGAAGGAAACGGAGCTCATTTGTCGACCTGGTTACTTATAGGGCTCCAGAGGCGAGCCTCGTCACCGTTTGGAGCAAGGGGAGGTCGACAGCACGACGGGGAAGACGAGCACGGCGTCGCTGTGGCCTCCAGCGCACGGAGGGGATGAGGACGACCCCCTCCCATTATTTTTTTAATGAAAGGGTATCCAGGCTGCTCATGGGCTGGTGCTTGGGCCGCGTTGGTGGGCTACTGCTGGGTTGCTACGGGCTTGGTTGCTGGGCTGCAGCCTGGGCTGCGGTGCAGGTAAGGTCCAGGTAGGTTTTTCCCTCCTCTCTTCTTTTTCTGTTTTATTTTCTGTTTTCAATTCTGGTTTTTTAATTCTTGTTTTAATTCTAATTTAAATCATGTGATACCTTGCAGGTATCAAATAATTTGAATTTCAGTAGGACTATTAAAGGATGAATATGTTCCTGCATTATTTTTGGGATAAACATTTAATATATGTGAGCTACATTGCAAATTTTTATTAATCATGATTTTATGCACTCATTTTAATTTTCTTTTTCTTGTGTAATCAACTCTGTTTGAAATTATTAGAATTGATAATTTCTACTCTAAGTGTTTTAGAGTTTATCATTAGGGTTTGGTCTCTCAATTGAGAATTTAGCCCCTTGCATATGATTTTATGTGAACCTTTATTATTAAGATCTTGTAGTTTGGATTATAACCCTATTTCCAGATAGCACTATTATTGTATTTTAATAGCATCTTGAAATACTTTGAGTAAGTATTACTCTCCTCATAGTTGGGTCTTGGTTATTAAGATACGTGGTTGATCACTACCTATGGTTTTAATTAAGGGTTTAAATTAGGTTTATCTTATGCTCCAAATTAAGTATAGGTTTTAATTAGAGTGCAATTCTGGGGTTCTAATTATGTTTACCTAATGGCAATTGGTTTGAATCTCAATTGTGGCTTAGGTTTTAGTTGTGATCACCCAAATGATGCTCAAACTAGGGTTGAGATTTAATTCTAGGTTGTATAGATGAGAGGACTCCATATTGCATGTACTAGGGTTTAATCTCCCCTAACCATGATAAAGTGGTTACTTGCTTAATATTTCATGTGCTTCTCTAATTACTAAGGATTTGGGAAGTGGTTTTATCTTCTACCAATTAGCTTCTATTATTATCCTCAATTTATCATTGAAGTAACTATATTGATTATAGTTGTTTTTATAGTTAACTTTGGTCATATGAATGGATGATTTCTCACCATTTAAGTATGGAGTTTTACTCTAAGGTTTTGCTTATGTTTCTTAGGTGAAGAATAAGTGGAATGTATATGTGGTAGAATTCTACTTGTGATCACCAAGTGGTTCACAAGTTAAAGTTAGGATATAAGCATAGGGTTGCTTACTAGTTACCTCCCTATAATTCCATGTGGTGAATGATATCTACTTATCCTATTAGGGTTTAACTTATCCTCACATACCTCAAGAGCATGATCATGGTTTGGGCATGATCAACTTGTTCTTAATATCTTCTACCTCAAATTCTAAGGGTTTATGATCATTACTCAATTCATAATGATCAAGGTTTGGCTTCCTAAGTTATCTCTCATGAAATGGGTTCTCACTTCCATGATCAAGCATTATCTTGACCAACTAGGGTATAATCCTTCTATTATATTTTCTTGGGTGGACATGGCTATGGTTGCCTCTATAGTTAATATCCCAGGAGAATGCCTGAGATATCCACTTAGAGTTCTTCTCAAGGAATGATGATTTACTCATCTGGATATTGATGCGCGTAGATGTACACGTCCGTTGGGAACCCCAAGAGGAAGGTATGATGCGCACTGTGGCAAGTTTTCCCTCAGAAAGAAACCAAGGTTGATCGAACCAGGAGGAGCCAAGAAGCACGTTGAAGGTTGATGGTGGCGAAATGTGATGCGGCGCAACAACAGGGATTCCGGCGCTAACGTGGAACCTGCACAACACAACCAAGTACTTTGCCCCAACGAAACAGTGAGGTTGTCAATCTCACCGGCTTGCTGTAACAAAGGATTAAGCGTATCGAGTGGAAGATGTTTTCAAAGAAAACAGTAAAACACAATTGCAGTAGATTGTATGCTATGTAAAGAATAGGACCGGGGTCCACAGTTCACTAGAGGTGTCTCTCCCATAAGATAAAAGCATGTTGGGTGAACAAATTACAGTCGGGCAATTGACAAATAGAGAAGGGCATAACAATGCATATACATGATATGATAAATATAGTGAGATTTAATCCGGGCATTACGACAAAGTACATAGACCGCCATCCAACTGCATCTATGCCTAAAAAGTCCACCTTCAGGTTATCATCCGAACCCCATTCAGTATTAAGTTGCTAAGCAACAGACAATTGCATTAAGTATGGTGCGTAATGTAATCGACAACTACATCCTTGCATATAGCATCAATGTTTTATCCCTAGTGGCAACAGCACATCACAACCTTAGAACCTACTGTCACGATCCCAGTGTCAATGAAGGCATGAACCCACTATCGAGCATAAATACCCCCTCTTGGAGTTAAGAGCAAAAACTTGGCCGCCTCTACTAATAACGGAGAGCATGCAAGATCATAAACAACACATAAACAATAGATTGATAATCACCATAATCATAGTACTCTCTATCCATCGGATCCCGACAAACACAACATATAGTATTACGATAGATGATCTTGATCATGTTAGGCAGCTCACAAGATCCAACAATGAAGCACAACAAGGAGAAGACGACCATCTAGCTACTGCTATGGACCCATGGTCCAGGGGTGAACTACTCACTCATCACTCCGAGGCGATCATGGCGATGAAGAGTCCTCCGGGAGATGAATCCCTCTCCGGCAGGGTGCCGGAGGTGATCTCTGAATCCCCGAGATGGGATTCGCGGCGGCGCGTCTGGAAGGTTTTCCGTATCGTGGCTCTCGGTGGGGGGTTTCGCGACGGAGGCTTTAAGTAGGCGAAAGGGCAACGCGGGGGCCACGAGGGGCCCGGGGGCAGTGGCGCGCCGGGGCCTGGGCCGCCGCCTGTCATCTGGCCGCCTCGTGGCCCACGTTATCTCTTCGGTCTTGGAAGCTTCGTGCAAAAATAGGACCCTGGGCGAAGATTTCGTCCAATTCCGGGAATATTTCCTTACTAGGATTTCTGAAACCAAAAACAGCAAACTGGCTCTTCGGCATCTTGTTAATAGGTTAGTTCCGAAAATGCATAAATATGACATATAATGTGCATAAAACATGTAGGTATCATCAATAAAGTAGCATGGAACATAAGAAATTATCGATACGTTGGAGACGTATCAGCATCCCCAAGCTTAGTTCTGCTCCCGAGCAGGTAAAACGATAACAAAGATAATTTCTGAAGTGACATGCCATCATAATCTTGATCATACTATTTGTAAACATATGTAATGAATGCAGCGATCAAAACAAAAGTAATGACATGAGTAAACAAGTGAATCATATAGCAAAGACTTTTCATGAATAGTACTTCAAGACAAGCATCAATAAGTCTTGCATAAGAGTTAACTCATAAAGCAATAAATCAAAGTAAAGGTATTGAAGCAACACAAAGGAAGATTAAGTTTCAGCGGTTGCTTTCAACTTATAACATGTATATCTCATGGATATTGTCAACATAAAGTAATATAACATGTGCAATATGCAAGTATGTAGGAATCAATGCAGTTCACACAAGTGTTTGCTTCTTAAGGTGGAGGAGATAGGTAAACTGACTCAACAATAAAAGTAAAAGACAGGTCCTTCAAAGAGGAAAGCATCGATTGCTGTATTTGTGCTAGAGCTTTTATTTTGAAAACATGAAACAATTTTGTCAACGGTAGTAATAAAGCATATGAGTTATGTAAATTATATCTTACAAGTTGCAAGCCTCATGCATAGTATACTAATAGTGTCCGCACCTCGTCCTACTTAGCTTGGACTACCGGATCTTTGCATGCCATGTTTCAACCAAGTGTCACAAAGGGGTACCTCCATGCCGCTGTACAAAGGTCTAAGGAGAATGCTCGCATTTTGGATTTCTCGCTTTTGATTATTCTCAACTTAGACATCCATACCGGGACAACATGGACAACAGATAATGGACTCCTCTTAAATGCATAAGCATGTAGCAATGATTATTATTCTCATATGAGATTGAGGATATATGTCCAAAACTGAAACTTCAACCATGATTCATGGCTTTAGTTAGCGGCCCAATGTTCTTCTCTAACAATTTTGCATGCTCCAACCACTAAAATGATAGATCCTTCAGACAAGACGGACATGCATATCAACTCACATGATATTCAACAATAGTTGATGGCGTTCCCCAGAAGCATGGTTATCGCACAACAAGCAACTTAATAAAAGATAAAGTGCATAAGTACATATTCAATACTACGATAGTTTTTAAGGCTATTTTGTCCCATGAGCTATATATTGCAAAGGTGGATGATGGAATTTTAAAGGTAGCACTCAAGCAATTTACTTTGGAATGGCGGAGAAATACCATGTAGTAGGTAGGTATGGTGGACACAAATGGCATAGTAGTTGGCTCAAGGATTTTGGATGCATGAGAAGTATTCCCTCTCGATACAAGGTTTAGGCTAGCAAGGTTATTTGAAGCAAACTCAAGGATGAACCGGTGCAGCAAAACTCACATAAAAGACATATTGTAAACATTATAAGACTCTACACCGTCTTCCTTGTTGTTCAAAACTCAATACTAGATATTATCTAGACCTTAGAGAGACCAAATATGCAAATCAGATTTTAGCAAGCTCTATGTATTTCTTCATTAATGGGTGCAAAGCATATGATGCAAGAGCTTAAACATGAGCACAACAATTGCCAAGTATCACATTATCCAAGACATTTTAGAATTACTACATGTAGCATTTTCCAATTCCAACCATATAACAATTTAACGAAGAAGAAACTTCGCCTTGAACATTATGAGTAAAGCCTAAGGACATATGTGTCCATATGCAACAGCGGAGCGTGTCTCTCTCCACAAAGTGAATGCTAGGATCCATCTTATTCAAACAAAAACAAAAACAAAAACAAACCGACGCTCCAAGTAAAGAACACAAGATGTGATTGAATAAAAATATAGTTTCAGGGGAACCTGATGATGTTGTCGATGAAGAAGGGGATGCCTTGGGCATCCCCAAGCTTAGACGCTTGAGTCTTCTTAGAATATGCAGGGGTGAACCACGGGGGCATCCCCAAGCTTAGAGCTTTCACTCCTCTTGATCATAGTATATCATACTCCTCTCTTGAACCTTGAAAACTTCCTTCACACCAAACTTCAAGCAAACTCATTAGAGGGTTAGTGCACAATTAATAATTCACACATTCAGAGGTGACACAATCATTATTTTCACTTCTGGACATTGCATAATGCTACTGGACATTAGTGGATCAAAGAAATAAATCCAACATAGCAAAAGAGGCAATGCGAAATAAAAGGCAGAATCTGTCAAAAACAGAACAGTCCGTAAAGACGAATTTAAAGCTGGCACCAGACTTGCTCAAATGGAAAAACTCAAAACTAATGAAAGTTGCGTACATATCTGAGGATCACGCTCGTAAATTGGCAGATTTTTTCGAATTTTCTACAGAGAACTGTGCCCAGATTCGTGACAGACAGCAATGCTGTTTCTGCGCAGCGATCCCAAATATAACATCAACTTTGACATAGAAACTTTACTTGGCACAAAAACATGATAAGGAGAGGTTGCTACAGTAGTAAACAACTTCCAAGACTCAACAAAAAAAATTGCTGTAGTAAAAACATGGGTTGTCTCCCATAAGCGCTTTTCTTTAACGCCTTTCAGCTAGGCGCAGAAAGTGCAAATCAAGTAACATCGAGAGATGAAGCATCAACATTATTACCTTGGGAGCTGGGAGTTTTCTCAACAATGCATTGTATCTGGTCTATATAAGTAACTCCTCTCTCATTGCTCCTAGGCTTACTATTCTCATCAAACAAATTTTCAGGAACAAGCCAAGCATAGTTATTTTCCAAAGCTTCATGCATCCCTAGTAGTTTACTAGGTATTGGCGCTTTAATTTCCCTACCATCATTAACATTATTAGTATACTTAATTCTATCCATATCCATCTTTTCAAGTATTTGTTTAAAATTAGGAAAGAAACCAAGCCTCTTATGCTTAATAAAAACTTTTCTAGCTTCTTTAACTATATCCTCAAATTCTCTAACAAGGACTTTTAAAACAAAATTTCTCTTTTCCCCCATCTCCATATCCGAAAGTGTAAGAAACATATGTTGTATTATAGGATTGAGATTAACAAATCTAGTTTCTAACATGTGTATCAAACAGGCAGAAGCACTTTCATAAGTAGGAGCAGTTTTTAATAATGGTATATCTTCAAAATCTTCATCCATACTAACATGGGTGAAAAATTCTTCTATATTATCTCTTCCAATGATACACCCTCGTCCTACCGGTATCTCTTCCAAAGTAAACTTAGGATTAAGCATGATGAAATAAGCAAAAAGTAAACTAGGCAAACAAAGTAAAGACAAGTAACTAAATTTTTTTGTGTTTTTGATATAGAGAGCAAGACAGTAAATAAAGTAAAACTAGCAACTAATTTTTTGTATTTTGATTTAGTGCAGCAAACAAAGTAGTAAATAAAATAAAGCAAGACAAAAACAAAGTAAAGAGATTGAGAAGTGGAGACTCCCCTTGCAGCGTGTCTTGATCTCCCAGCAGCGGCAGAAAACAGCTTGATGCGCGTAGATGTACACGTCCGTTGGGAACCCCAAGAGGAAGGTATGATGCGCACGGTGGCAAGTTTTCCTCAGAAAGAAACCAAGGTTGATCGAACCAGGAGGAGCCAAGAAGCTCGTTGAAGGTTGATGGTGGCAAAATGTGATGCGGCGCAACAACAGGGATTCCGGCGCCACGTGGAACCTGCACAACACAACCCAAGTACTTTGCCCCAACGAAACAGTGAGGTTGTCAATCTCACCGGCTTGCTGTAACAAAGGATTAAGCGTATCGAGTGGAAGATGTTTGCAAAGAAAGTAAAACACAATTGCAGTAGATTGTATGCTATGTAAAGAATAGGACCGGGGTCCACAGTTCACTAGAGGTGTCTCTCCCATAAGATAAAAGCATGTTGGGTGAACAAATTACAGTCGGGCAATTGACAAATAGAGAAGGGCATAACAATGCATATACATGATATGATAAATATAGTGAGATTTAATCCGGGCATTACGACAAAGTACATAGACCGCCATCCAACTGCATCTATGCCTAAAAAGTCCACCTTCAGGTTATCATCCGAACCCCATTCAGTATTAAGTTGCTAAGCAACAGACAATTGCATTAAGTATGGTGCGTAATGTAATCGACAACTACATCCTTAGACATAGCATCAATGTTTTATCCCTAGTGGCAACAACACATCACAACCTTAGAACCTACTGTCACGATCCCAGGTGTCAATGAAGGCATGAACCCACTATCGAGCATAAATACCCCCTCTTGGAGTTAAGAGCAAAAACTTGGCCAGAGCCTCTACTAATAACGGAGAGCATGCAAGATCATAAACAACACATAAACAATAGATTGATAATCACCATAATCATAGTACTCTCTATCCATCGGATCCCGACAAACACAACATATAGTATTACAGATAGATGATCTTGATCATGTTAGGCAGCTCACAAGATCCAACAATGAAGCACAACAAGGAGAAGACGACCATCTAGCTACTGATATGGACCCATGGTCCAGGGGTGAACTACTCACTCATCACTCCGGAGGCGATCATGGCGATGAAGAGTCCTCCGGGAGATGAATCCCCTCTCCGGCAGGGTGCCGGAGGCGATCTCCAGAATCCCCCGAGATGGGATTCGCGGCGGCGGCTCGGAAGGTTTTCCGTATCATGGCTCTCGGTACTGGGGGTTTCGCGACGGAGGCTTTAAGTAGGCGAAAGGGCACGCGGGGCCACACGAGGGGCCGGGGGCAGGTGGTGCGGCCGGGGCCAGGCCGCGCCGCCCGTCATCTGGCCGCCGTGGCCCCACTTCGTTATCTCTTCGGTCTTCGGAAGCTTCGTGCAAAATAGGACCCTGGGCGAAGATTTCGTCCAATTCCGAGAATATTTCCTTACTAGGATTTCTGAAACCAAAAACAGCGAAAAACTGGCTCTTCGGCATCTTTTTAATAGGTTAGTTCCAGAAAATGCATAAATATGACATATAATGTGCATAAAACATGTAGGTATCATCAATAAAGTAGCATGGAACATAAGAAATTATCGATACGTTGGAGACGTATCAGATATATGGATAGTTCTCTCCCTCAAGTACAAGTGTTGCCTCAACTAACTTGAGTGTAACACCATATCTTGAGCTCTCTTATATAGGAATGGATTATTCTAGGGTTTATGGTGTACTCACAAGATCTCATTAGATATGAAAGGGTTAAGTCTCCACCTAGATGCTTAGTTGGATTAGTTACTACTTTACTTCATCAATTCATAGATTTGATCTTATTCCATTTGATATTGGTTATCTCACCACTCCAAAGGAAATGGTTTACAACCAAATATTTTAGCTCAATGGTTGTCCTTTGTTCTTAAATAGGTAAAGTTAAAATGGTATGAATGGTCTCTCTCACTTGGGAAGGACTTCAATGATAACCTAAGGTTAGGCTCCATAGAGATTGATGTGATCACCAATTTCTTTGCTTAACATTAATGGTTTCTCTCTCTAGGGAATGTCTTGAATAATATCCTAGGGTTCTTCTGAAAGATGATATTGTGATCACTTGGATATATATATCCAAGGTTTGCTTCAAGGTCTGCCATTGCTTCTCTAATAAAGGATATTGAACTCTCACCTCTCTAGGTTTGATGTATAATAATTCTGGAATAGAGAAGAATATATACTTCTAGAGTTGATCTCCTTGTCATGTTTCCAAGAATGAAGTAAAATGAATACCATGAGGTTCATGGTAGGATCAAGGATTAGTGTAAGACATGGAAAAGATAAGTGAAGAATGGTTTCTTTATTTTATTGTTACTTGATTTACCATTGAATGTATGTTCATATGCTATGGCAAATAATACCATATTATGATCTATAATAAGTTCAAGCATTTGATCACTGAGTGAAGTATTGTTGTGTTGATTATTAGTTACCTTTGATCTAACCCCTTAGATCAAATCATCTCTACCCAAATCAAGGTTTTAACAAAGTCACATTGAGGTTTATAGCGCTTGACTTGATGAGCTACTTCAATTCCACCAAGGTCAAGTGAAACTTCAGTTACTGTGACTGTTTTACTTTAAAGCGCGAAAATTCCCCGGATTTTCTATGCATGAATGCAATGCACACATCTGTTTCCTCTATATTTGTAACCCCAATACCTGGGATATTACAGTCTTGCTGGGTTTTATAAAAGATTTGTGCCCAATTTTAGTACTATTGCTGCACCTTTGAATGAATTGACTAAAAATGGTGTTGTCTTTGAATGGGGCGCAGCCGAAGATCATGCTTTTGATGAACTGAAAAGATTGTTAACATCTGCACCGTTGCTTGCACTTTCTGATTTCAATAGGCAATTTGAGATTGAATGTGATGCTAGTGGTATTGGAATTGGTGGTGTGTTGATGCAAGAGGGTCGCCCAATTGCATATTTTTCTGAGAAACTTTCTGGTGCTAAGTTGAACTATCCTATATATAATAAAGAATTGTATGCTTTAATTAGAGTTCTTGAGGTTTGGCAACATTATTTGTGGCCAAAAGAATTTATCATACATTCTGATCATGAAGCTTTGAAATATTTGAAAGCCCAATCTACATTGCATAGGCGTCTTGCTAAATGGATTGAGTTCATTGAGTCTTTTCCATACATTATTAAGCATAAGAAGGGAAAAGATAATATTGTTGCTGATGCTCTATCTAGGAAAAATATGCTATTAACTCAACTTGATGTTAAAATTCCTGGATTAGAAGTACTATGTGATTTGTATTCCACTGATCATGATTTTGCTGGACCATATCGCTTGTGTGCTATTGGTGAAGCATGGGAGAAATATCACATACATGATGGGTTCTTGTTTAGAGCTAACAAACTATGTGTGCCAGAATCGTCTGTGTGTTTGCTCTTATTGCAGGAATCTCATGCTGGAGGTTTGATGGTTCACTTTGGGCGTGAGAAGACGCTACTCATGCTAGCTGACCACTTTTATTGGCCAAAGATGAGGCGGGATGTGGACAGATATGTGAAGAGATGCATTACTTGCAACAAGTCCAAGTCCAAACTGAAGCCTCACGGTTTGTATACTCCTTTACCGGCACCCACTACACCATGGGAGGACATTAGTATGGATTTTGTGTTGGGTTTGCCACGTACAAAAAGAGGCCACGACTCTATATTTGTGGTAGTGAATAGATTCTCTAAGATGTCACACTTTATTGCCTGCCACAAGAGCGACGATGCGTCGCATATGCTAACTTGTTTTTCAGGGAGATTGTACGTCTACATGGAGTCCCAAAGACTATTGTTTCTGATTGTGACGTGAAGTTTATGAGCTACTTCTGGAAGACACTTTGGGGAAAGCTGGGGACAAAGCTACTTTTTACTACTACTTATGATCCCCAAACTGATGGTTAAACTGAGATGGTGAATAGAGCATTGTAACAATTGTTGAGATCCATGATCAAGTAGAACCTGAAGAAGTGGGAAGATTGTTTGCCGCATGTGGAGTTTGCTTACAACAGGGTGGTACATTGTACCACAGAGCTGTGTCCCTGGTGTATGGTTTCAAACCCATTACTCCACTTGACTTGTTGCCTTTGCCCATACATGACAGAGTCAATATGGAGGCATCAAAGAGGGCAGATTTTGTACGGAAGATACATGTGAAGACTAAAGAGTCGATAGAAAATAAAGGCAGGAGCAATGCTGCAAGGGTGAACAAGAAGCGCAAGAAGATGTTGTTCAAGCCTGGTGATATGGTTTGGGTACATTTTCGCAAGGATAGGTTCCCGAAGCTACGGAAGTCCAAGTTGCTTCCTCGTGGTGCTGGTCCTTACAAAGTGCTTGCCAAGATCAATGATAATGCATACTCTATAGATCTTTCAGTTGATGAGTTTGGTGTCAGTAATTATTTCAATATGGCTGATTTGACACCATATGACGGAGAAGACCTTGGAGCGTCGAGGTCGATGCCTTTTGAAGTGGGGGAGATGATGAGGACATCCCTACTACACTACTACCTCCTTCATTGCAAGATGAAGACGATGCTGCTGTGAAGCTCAAGCCCAATGAAATCAGGATTGGACCTATGACAAGAGCTCGTGCAAAGCTACTCAAACAACAGGTGAACTTGTTCCTAAGTGATACTTTGATCGACGAGAACTTTATACTGCCTAAGTCCTTTAACTTATGTATTATCAGGTATAAAGAAGGAGCAAGCGTCGCACAAGGAGGAGGAGCAGCTGGACAAGAAGCTGGACGTGAAGCTGGACATGGAGCTGGACATGGAGACATCCCAAGGAGGAAGAGGAGGGAGGTGCGAGGGAAGGCGAAGTCCAGCCGGCGCGCCCGGTCCCTAGCCTGGTCCAACCGGATGCCACGCCGGGTCTGCCCCGCGCCGACCGGATCCTCAGCCGATGCCATCCGGGCGGGTGTACTGAGACACTCATCCTGCACCCGGTCACCACCCGGTCCCTGGCCCGGTTGAAACCGGACCACCCGGTCCTAGGCCCGGTCGACCGGCTCCCAGAGCCGAGTCCGAGTCTGTCTCGACCAGATCCAATCTGGGTCAGTTTTCTATGTATCTTTTCGACCCCTGGTCGTCCTGAACCCCTATATAAGTGCCCAGGACGCCCCCAAATTAGGTGGAGACCACGTTTAAGATAAAACCTAGTTCATAGTCCATTGCTTTGCAACTCTATCGAATCTATACACCGATCCGCATCGATTTGGTGTTTGTTACTGAAAGTCTTGTGTGATCTGTTGTTCCATTGGGAATTAGACGGTTGCAACTTACCGCTTCGTGGTCGGCAGCTACGTGCGCAAGTGTGTGGAGTTGCGAATATCTTGCAGGGTTGAGAGCTGTTGTATTGGCGACAGGGAGAGACTTCGTCGGCATCATACAAGTTATCTCCACTTCCTCATCATGTTATCTCCGTTGTGTTCCTCGTGTGTTCATCACCACCACCGTCGCTTACTGAAAAGATCGGGCAACCCGTTATCTCTAAATGTCCATAAAAAGTGTGTGAAATTATCTAAAATAATAAGGTAGTACTTAAAACCGGATATACTAGCATGAGGAGACGTCCATATATCACAATGCAAAAGTTCAAATGGAAAGGTAGTGGAAGAAGTAGATGAACTAAAAGGGAGAGGCGCATGTTTTCCTTGTTGACACGACTCACAAGTTGAAGACTTATTAGTGGCCTTATTACAGGTTACTGAAAATTCACTAAGAATAGATGACAAGGTGGCGGTGTTGGGGTGGTCTAAACGCTGATGCCAGAGATCCACCGAAACCACCATGGTATAAGGTTGCACGGTGGTAGGAGCTCCATGAAGAGTGTAGATTGAAGCGGGCGGTCTCCGTCTTGGTCAAGTAATCCTTCCCACACAAGCCAAAATGTCAAATTCAACATAAACGAGATTATCACAAGTAAACTGGCGAACATAAATAAGGTTTTTGATGAGAGTTGGTGCAACGAGAACATCAGGAAAAATAAGTGGTTTATTGGGAGAAGGAAGATTGGTGTGGCCGACATAGTGAATAGGAATTGAGCAACCGTCTCCTAATGAAATAGAGGAAAACGAAGATGGAGTGCAATTTGAAAGCATATTACTTAATGAAGATATGAGATTAGAAGCACCAGAATCAAAAATCCAGTCTGTAACCTGAGTTTCCCTGAGCAGCAAAGTTGTTCATGGCCTGAAGAAAAGCAGGTTGGTCCTAGTGTGATGTCACAACAGGGAGCGGAGATGGTGCAGCTGACAATGATGTCGGGATTTGCACGGCTGGCAACTGGTAGGGCATATGAAGGCCACCTCCCGGGTTTGGTGTAGAGGGAGGGTGGCGCAGTGTCATAGTGGTGCAACATGGTAGGCTTGGGGCGGCCGCCGCGATCCAAGCAATCTAGGGGAGCCGGTGTGAGGACGCATGCCTAGCATCCAGGAGCCAGAGTAGGCCGGTGGCGCACCGATCGTGGAAGGCGCGGTCCAGGGCATAGACTACGCCTGAACCATCCATGTCCAAGGGTCTTGCGTGGGAAGGAGGCGCAGGAGGTGGAGGCGCACTGAAGGATGGCGTGGGTGGCGGCGCTTGGCGGGGCGGACACCACGTAGGGTTCTTGCCCCGATCGTTGGGGCTGGGATGCCACCCAGAAGGAGGTTGCACGGGCGACGCAGGTGACACAACAATAGGAGGTGGCGGCGGTGGTCGAGGAGTAGCAACAAAGACCTAAGGGTGGGCCTCCTTGCGAGCTTGCGTGTTGTCGGCATGTTGAAGTAGGGACCGGACCTCGGCAAACGTGGGGTGCGGCCGCATCATGGGGATGAAGGAGGATGTTGATGAGTTGGCGATCAGTCACGGGATCGCCGAGTTCGCGGAGCTCCTCGGCGATGGCGTTGAGGCGCTGGCCGTACGTGCTGATGAAGGCGTCGCCCTGGGCGGCGTTGCAGAGCTCGTTGTTGAGGCTGGTGACGCGGGCGTCGACGTTGTCCTGGAAGAGCTGCCGAAATGCCGACTAGAGGGCCGAGGCGGTGGCGGCGTTGCGGAAGACGGGGTTGAAGATCTCGGTGGAGACGTGCGTGTAGATCCACCGGATGATGGCAAGATCGTCTTTGACCCATTCGAGATCATTGGGGCAAGGCACCGAGTCGGCGGCGACATGGCCGCGAAGATGGCAACGACCTAGATGAACTTCATACAGATGACACTAGTGGTAATAATTATGAGCAGCAGGATCTAATGTGATTGAGATAAAATAAGAAGCATCAGCAATTGTATCGGCGTATGATATGGTAGAAGGTGGAGGAGCAAGAACGAGAGAGGTGGAGGCTAGGGTGGTGGTAGTTGTGGTTTTGGCTGCAGTAATGGTGGCGCGCCACTCGAAGTAGCCGGGCAGCGGCGGCTTGGGTGGAGGGTCATACCTTAGAGAGGATCGATATCTGATACAATGTATGATTGTAATTGTCTCACAACAATTGATTAATTGATTGATCAGATTACAAAGTATATATGGAGGGTCGACGGCTAATCGTAACTTGAGTTGCAAGAAATATAAACCGATTACAAATGAGTATACTTTTTCTAACACCGTGCGTGTGCAGAGCTCAGATTGTTTCTTCATTTTATTTACTTAATTTGATTTTCCCATTTTTGCTGGCGAGAAATAGCAGATATTTTTGGTGAAAGCTTCATCATTTTTGTTTGACATGGTGAGAATTTGATCAGCTACAGTACGTCGCATCCACCGTACTGGTTTGGAGAAAGGATAAGCGGTAAGAAATGGAGGTTACGCGTCTTTCTAATTTCTCTGATGGAAACAGGACAGCTGCTCGACGAGCCAATGTAGGTGTGACACTTCTTGTTCCTTTTCGAACTTATTGGCCTCTTTATCTTTCTATCTGCTCTGGATTGAGGAGATGTCACATGCAGCCAAAGTCTAATACACTAAAACTCAACATGCTTTAGCAACCAGTGGCAGTGGGAATCCATACACCGGTACCGAAGGAGGTCCGAGGTCTGAGGTCTCGGCTCATCGACCTTTGCCGGTTAGCTGGACCGCTGGAATTGGAGCCATGGCCGTGGCGGAGCCGTCGCTGCTACCTCACTGCTTCCTACTTGTCTTCACGATCCTCCTCTCAGCATCCGGTGAGCGCCGTGCTACCTGTAATCTCCTCACATAACTAGCGTTGTTGGTAATTTAAGAGGGTTTTTTTGCCGAGAGTACTGAGGGTCAATTAAACTAGAAACTCAGGTGCCTTGTTGATCGAGTACACCATCTGCTCGCATCAAGCTCCAACAATCTGAGAGTGATCCTAGTTGTCTCACTCACCTACGAAAAAAAAAGACGAACAGGGGAGGAACCACCGTGATATTCAATTAAGAGAGTGCTGAGGCTCGAACTTGTGCTGCCTAGCGCACCACCTCATGTGCTAACCCGTAAAACCCCAAGTCTATCTCACTCAGTTGTAATTGCATGCAGCAGATGAAGCGGTAACAGCTGGAGTGTCGATCGGAGTCAACTATGGGCAGATCGCCGACAACCTCCCTTCCCCATCCCAGGTTTCATGGCTGGTCCGGTCGATGCAGGTGAGCAAGGTGAAGCTGTACGACGCGGATCAGAACGTCTTGAATGCATTTCTCGACACGGGCGTGGAGTTCGTCATCGGCATCGGGAACGAGAACGTGTCGGCGATGGTTGACCCGGCGACCGCGCAAGCGTGGGTCAAGAACCACGTCCAGCCGTACCTCTCTAGCACGGGCACACAGATCACCTGCATCACCGTCGGGAACGAGGTGTTCAAGGGCAACGACGCTGCACTCAAGGGCAACCTCCTGCCGGCCATCAAGTCCATCTACGGGGCCCTCGCCGCGCTAGGGCTGCAGCGACAGGTGAATGTCACCACGGCGCACTCCCTGGACATCATGGGAAGCTCCTACCCTCCCTCGGCCGGCACGTTCCGGGCCGACGTCGTGCCGTACATTGCCCCGCTCGTCGACTTCCTGTCGATGGTGAGGTCGCCATTCCTCGTCAATTGCTACCCCTACTTCGCCTACAAGAATGATCCCAACAGCGTGCCACTAGAGTACGTGCTCTTCCAGCCCAACGATGGAGGGACTGACACCACCACGGGGTTGCACTACGACAACATGTTGTACGCCCAGGTGGACTCCGTGTATGCCGCGATCCAGGCCCTGGGCCACACCGATGTCGATGTGAAGATCTCCGAGACCGGGTGGCCGTCAAAGGGTGACCTTGACGAGGCGGGCGCCACGCCACAGTACGCCAAGATCTACATGGGGAACCTGCTACGGAGGATCGAGATGAAGCAGGGGACGCCGTTGCGGCCTGTTGTGCCAATAGACGTCTATGTGTCCGCGTTGTTCAATGAGAATCTGAAGCCCGGGCCGGCTTCCGAGCGGAATTATGGGCTGTTCAACCCTAACGGCACTCCGGTCTATGATGTCGGGCTTCGCGGGTACCTGCCGCCGATAGACAAATCAGATGGCACGCGAACGGTAAGGATCTTCAGTCTACAGTCTTCATGTTCTCACATCCTGCAAATTTGTTAGAAACTATCTGAATATCGATCATAAGTAGTAGAATAGTAGAAAGGTAACGCTATGGACCAAATCAACGAATCATGATATACAAAGGCAAACCAAAAGAAAAGGTAGTGGTGACAACATGATAGCAAAAAAACAAGAAGAGAAAATAAATACCATCAGAATCATGAACAATTGGCTGTTTCTCGAAATGAATATCCCACTCCCAGGACCCATATATCAGCTGAAGCAATCAATCAAAGAGGACCCAACAACAGGAGGAATAGCCGATGGAAAGAAATTAGCACCAGCAGGAGCCGAAACATTTTTTTGCAGGGAAGGAGCCGCAACATGTGGAACATGCAGCGTGGCATCTGCATCTCCCAAGGGCAGCGCCGACGCGAAGACGGAGGCAGCGAGAAAGGGGAATGCGCGCTGCGCCAGCATCCACAACCACCAAGCACCACCCTGAAGGGAGAGGTGGTGGTGTGGAAGAGGGAGAGGAGGTCGCCACCAGCTGCATGGGATAGAGAGGAGGGAAGGTGAGGCCCATAACTACCTCGGTATGCGCATGGTGGCTAGAGGGGTGAGAAGGAAGCCGGCCCTAGAGAGAAGGTAGTCGATGGTAATGTGAAGAGAGAGAACCATGGGAGTCGCGCCCATCTTCTGCTTTGATTGAATCATCGAGATATAGGCCAAAGCCATATCACCAACAAACTGGAAAACCGGGAACCGCCGAGGCAAAAAGTAAGGAGCCGAGCCACCAGTTGCGAAATAAGAAACCACCGGCAATGAGAGGTCGTAGGGAGTTTACAATGCTAAAGGAAAGGAATCAGTTTTACAAAAGAAAATGCCTAGTGCATAACTGCAAGATTTGCACGTGTACAGTATCTAAAGACGGACGTGGTATGGCTATGCTTTCAGCAGAACAGTTCAGCTTTAATATAAGTAGCTATGCAATGTCTTAGAATCTTTGTGAGACAACGTTGTCGTATTTTACGTTTCAGCTTTGTATGATACCTGAATCTGACATGCAGCGAAATGGTTCTTGTCTTTTGCAGGTGGTTCACTTGTTTGCCCTCATCGCCATTGCATCTATCACTGTCATGTTATCCTGATAGTAATATACTCTTGACCACTACACGTTGTAAAGCGGATGAAGATGTTGAGCCAGAGGATCGCTTGCAGCTAGGGATTCCACATTTCGAGATTTTCCTTTTTCGAAACAGGGGAAAAAGCGTTGTGTGTTCGAGAATTGCTTGGAAGAGGATGCATCATCAAAATATCCAATGCTGATAGTCATCAATTTATTTCTGGAGTATCGTATTGGTACAGGCACAAATTATTGGTATTGGATGTATAGTTAGGTTGTGCTAGTAAAATCAGCTCCGCTGATTATTCCCATTACAGAAGGGAGATCCCTTACCCTTTCTTTAGCAAATGATGTACTGTTGATCGACATTTGTTACCTTTGTCTAAGATGTCTGTGAACTGTGATCATCAGAAATACACAGCTAACCCTGGCAATTACAGTGAAGTTAGCTCCATACTGACGATGAATTAGAACTAGCTGCATGGACATAATACATGACCAATGTTTGTACATACAACATTGATTGATAGGATTCCTCATGATTCATTCTGGAGATATCTTCTCTTTGAAACTGTATAGTACTCCGTAGTTGAATACGACTGTAACAAACTACCGAAGATAAATCCAGGCAGACGCCATGGCGAACCCTAGCGCCGCCAGCCGCCCCCCCTTAGCATCCTTCCCTCCGCCGCTGCCGGCGGCGCCGGCCACGGTGGCGGCGGGTCCCGGCGCCAAAGGTGGTCGGGGGTGGTGGTGGCGACGATCTGTTGTGGCGGCTGGGGCGGCTGCTGCGGGGAGGCGCGCACGGCGTCCGGGGCGGAGATCCCTTGATGTGCGGCGGCGGCTGCTCCCTCCATGGCCTTCCGGCGATGGGTGGTGGTGGTGGCTGCGGGTCTAGTTCCCACATAGACCCGTCGTCGGTTCAGCTGACGGCGCGAGGAGGGGGCAGCGACCTTGCGAGGTGTGGATGGTGTGGTACCGGCGTCCAAGACCGCATGGCGTGGCAGGCCCGATCTGAGATCTGGGTCGCGTGGGTCTCGGATGGTGCGTCCACCGATTCCTCCTTCGTTTTCGCTGGCTAGCAGATGGCGGCGAGGGGGCCTGTTCGTCTGTTTCGCAGTTTGAAAGTGGTGGTCCTAGGGTTTCTTTTGCGCGAAGATGGGGACCTTCCTGAGGTCTGCCCTTCTTGATCTGGCCGTAGTGTTGAGTTCCGGAAGGCGCCGCCGGTGAATGAAACAGTGCATCTTTGGCCTGCTGTTTGCTGGATCGGGTGGTATTCGGTCGTGCGCACCCATGTTTTTATTCCAGCCGTTTGATTTTGGAGGGAGCGGCGCGAAGCTCTGTTCTATGTTAACATCAAGTGACATTTTGCTCCATGGTGAAGTCAGAACAAGAGAATATCATGAAGGCCGGATCGGAGGTCTAGCTAATGGAGATTCAAGTCTCCGCGCTGTTGAGGGACTTGCTTGGTGTTCCGGGCTTCGCAAAAGTGGTATGAAAGTGGGGGCGGCAACACATGTGAAGTTCAGAGTCCTACCTTTCAGGGTTAAAACCCAAGGTCTGGCCTTAACTGGTTGTGCCTGGCAATGACCTTGTTGGAGGCATTGTTTTGAGAGCGGGGACTATCTTGGTGAAAACCTAAGATCTTTTAGAAGGGCGCACGCTTGGTTCGTCGCTTTTGGAGAGTCTATATTTGATATGGGCATGAGGGCCTATGTGGAGCCCAATTTCAGGACTCCACCAGCTTAGTTATCTTATTTTATGTCTATGGTCATATGTGGGCCAATTAGGGTTTTTAATAAGTTGTGTGTTTCGACTTGGGCCTGTCTGAGTCGAACTAGGGAGGCCCACTAGGGGCTTGGCCGGCCACCCCCTCATATAAGGGTGGGCACGGCTAGGGTTTAGGGTTAGACAAGTTTAGACTAAAGTTTAGGGTTTTACCCCATTGCGTGTGTTCACGTGTATCATCCCTCCAGGGGTACGACACTGTCGTTATCTATTATATCCGCTGCGAAGGTTCTTGTGTTCATCAAGGATTGTCTAGCTCAAGGTTTGAGGCGTATCGTTCATCGATCCGTTGCTTGCTGGATTCGTTCCCTCTTCTCCAGGCTGCGTTCATCGCGTTGTTGGGAGGATTTACTATCCCGGGTTCTCGCTGTGAAAGATTGGGAAACCTATTCCTCATCATGTGGTACCAGATTGCTAGATTGATCACGATGCAGATTGGTTTGCTGTTCAGTTGTTTCTGCTCGATTGTTGTGGCTACCATTGGGTACGTCGCCGCCATGCTGTTGGTGAAGATCAAGGAGGAGGAAGTGGGCGGCAGAGTCAAGTTCCAGAGGCCTTCGTTCATGCGGAGGTGGTGGCTGCAAGGGAGAGGAAGGAATAGTGCTGCTGAAGCTCTGCCACAACAGGTTTTCACTGGAAATCCGTGCCGCGGCAGGAAAAATCGCGAGGAACAAGTCAAATCCGTCCGGCGGCCGGCACCAGATCCGGTTGACCGGCTCCACAGTCGGGCCGATCCGGTCACACGGCCGGCAGACCGGCCCCCAAACCAGTGGTCCCGGCGCTATGTCCGGTTGGACCGGCTCCCAGACCGGGCTGGCCGGCACAAACCGGGTCCAGCACCGGTGCCAACCGGGGCGGGTCCAGGGGAGCAGCGGAGGTTCACCCGGCCCACAGGCCGGCAGACCGGGTTCCAGGCCGGTTGGACCGGCGCCTAGGCTAGTCGGACCGGGCCCCAGGTCGACCGATTCCAGGCATGCAGTCCGGCAGTATCGGCGTCCAGACCTGCAGTGCCACTTGTGCTGCTGCTGTTTGTTCGTCGTGGAGTGGGAGAAATTTTGCTCTTCAAGGAGGTAGACATTGGTGTGTCAGAAGGATGCATACTAAGTTGTTGTCAACTTATTTGGATCCAAGGCGGACAGGAATTTGTTCTGTTTTGTTTTGGGTGGTATGTATGGTGCACTTCAGTTGCATTTGGATGGATACTTGTGTCTTCAATCAGGTTGATGGCGTCGAACACCGAATGGCGCCACGGACAAGTCAAGCTAGTCGAGAGGGGGGATGTGGTGTGGAATACTGGCGAGGCTTGAGGATGAAGATCATCGATGTTCTTATCTGACGTCACCCTTTTTCTAGCAGACCCTCATGCGTTGGGGACAACGCTTCTTGAAGAAGGGGAGGATGATATGGATATCCAGGCCTGGTACACTAGGACAACCATTGATACGAGGATTAATTCCAAGGTTGTACCATTATTGTATCGTAGTGTTATTATTAGGGAATAATGTAGCTAGGTCATGTGGTGGGCCATCTAGGGTTTTAAGTTGTGTTTGTTTGACTTGGGCCTGTCTAAGTCAAACTAGGGTTAGGCCCATAGTGGGGCGCCCCAGCCCAATAGGGGTTGGCCGGCCACCTTACCCCTCATATAAGGAGGTGGGGCAGCTAGGGTTTAGGGTTAGATCAGTTTTAGGTTAAAACCATTGCGTGTGTTCACGTGTATCATCCCTCCGGGGGTACGCGCTTCCGTTTATCTAGTTCGTAATATATCCTCTGCGAAGGTTCTTGTGTTCATCAAGGATTATCTAGCTTAGGTTTGAGGCGTATTGTTCATCGATCCGTTGCTTGCTGGATTCGTCCCTCTTCTCCAGGCTATGTTCATCGCGTTGTTGGGAGGATCTACTACCCCGGGTTCTCGCTGTGAAAGATCGGGCAACACCCTAGGAGGATCTGCTGGGATCGCCCTTATCACAGACGCTCCAAGAACAACACATATCATATATGAAGCAATAAAAATATAGTGTATTGAAAAATGACCTGGTGCTTTTGTTGATGAAGATGGGATGCCTTGGGCATCCCCAAGCTTTGATGCTTGTACTTCTTGGATATTTCTTGGGGTGTCCAGGAGACATCCCCAAGCTTGAGCTTTCATCCATGCTTCATCTCATTGCATCATTTTTCTCTCCCTACACTTGAAAACTTCCTTCATACAAAACTTAACACAATTGATCAGCAACATTAGTGCAAATAACATTAGAACCAAACCAGCAAGGTTTCAGTAGAGACACATATCAAACACTCATTTATACATGTGCTACAGTAACTACTTCTTCCTAAAGCTCTTTCTCACAAAAGAACTCAAAAAGAGGGAGCATATGAAGCAAATGAAAAATATGGCAGAAATCTGTCAAAACAGAACAACAGGCAAAGATCGAAATTCAAGAAATAGTTATGTTTCTCAAATAAAAAAGTTCTAAACTAACGAAAGTTAGATAACATACTAGGGCATAAGAACAAAAATTGACAGCTCAAAATAATATTTTGGATATTTTCACGAATTTTTTGGTGAATGCATAGAATCTGATTCAGAAAAGCAAACACCCCAGACATCATTTCCCTTCCATTAGAGGATACTCTTGGCACAAAAACGAAATAAAAATGATAAGGAGAGGTTATTACAGTAGTAATAACTTCCAAGACTCAACAAAGCAAAAATAAAATTGGTTTATCTTGCAAAAGTGCTTTTCTTTAACGCCTTTGAGCTAGACTTTATTAAAAACCAACCGTGGATGAGTAATACAGAGTATGGAAGAGGCAACCTCATGTAGTTGATGAATATGGGGATGAATCGGGCATCCCCAAGCTTAGATGATTGTGTAATCTTGAATTGGTTCTTAGGATGCACCTACGCATCCCCAAGCTTGAGCTCTTGTGTCTTCTTATTCATATCATCAATAATTAGCTACATCCACATAAAACTTCACAAAACTTGTTAGTAGGTTAATACTCATTAAATAAAATCCACTCATGTTCAAGCTTTGAAAAGTTTACATTAATATTAACTACTGGACAACAACCAATTTATAACAATTGTCGATCAAACAAAGGTTATAAACATTAAGTATAAGCACAATAATCAATAAGCATGAAAATCTGTCAAAACTGGACAATCTGTAAAGATGGCATTCAAAGAGGTAGTTAAGTAGCTCAAATAGAAAAACTCAAAACTAATGAAAAACGGATCATAAACTCAGGGTTATGCACAAAAAATTTCAGATTAAAACACTGCTCTCAGATTTTTCACAGTCAAGCACAGTAAATCTGTCTGAACAAAAACAGTCAGTAAAGATCTAATTAGTAACCCTATTTACACGCCTCAAATTAGAAAAGTCAGAACTAATGAAAGTTGGCTAACAAGCAGTACTTTGCACTCAGGAAATTTCATACCAAGATCACCTTCTGGTGATTTTTAAAAGTTTCTACAGTAACGCACAGAAATCTGTTTCTAAGCAACAAAGTGGCAAACTTGCATTATAAACAAACTAGTTAGTAACTATACATGATATTTCTATATACATAGGACTATGTACAATATATACACAATATTTACAATATATACAGGTTTTGAAAAGCTTGCATGGAAAGAATTGTTTTGGTTTCATATTGAAAACCTTTTTGATTAAAAACTACAACTAATTTTTTTTTGGTAATTCACATTCCCTATCATACAAGGATAGAGAACAACTTGGTACTGAAAGTAAAACTACTTAGAGATAAAGAAAACAAGTGCACACAAAAATAGTCATCCCACGCTATTGCTCCCCGGCAACGGCGCCAGAAAAGGTCTTGATATCCCACAAGTATAGGAGATCATTTGTAGCCTTTTCGATAAGTAAGAGTGTCGAACCCAACGAGGATCTAAGGTAGGATAAACATTCTCTAAAGTTCTATCAACCATTGATACAACTCTACGCGCACTAAACATTTGCAATATCTAGGAAATAAAACTACAGCTACTACAAGAAAAATTGCCATGGCCGACGAAGTTGAAGTCGCGCCGTGTTTGCTGGTGCACCATGGCTGACGATTTTTGGTCTCTCCGTGGTGCATGTCAAATTTTTTTTCTCGTTTTTGAGGCCACCTAGCCCGACGAAAACGGCCAAAACGTCGCGTATGGTGGCCTGGGACGTGGTGCATCATGAATTCTCGGGATCGCCGGCCGAGTCAACGCAAATCCACACCGCCCAGGGATGTGATACGTCCATTTTGCATCACTATTTTATATCATAATTTACTGTTATTCATTGATATATTTCATATTTAGAGATGATACTTATGTTATTTCACCTATTTTGCATGTTTCATGATTATTGGAGAATTATTCACCGGAGTCAGGATTAAAGCACCGTCAGGACACCATATTTCTGAAGATCAACAATTGACGGAAATTACAAAGAACATCTTATTTTTCCAGAAGACGAAGCCAACCAAAAGGAGGGACCGAGGAGGGCCGCCATGGTCCCCCCATAGGCCAGCGCGGGCCCAGGCCTGGTCGCGCCGCCTTGTGGGGAGGGGCCCGGCCCCTCCGCCTCTCCTTCGCGTACTTCTTCGTCCCGAAAACCTAAGGCACGGGGGATAAGAGAGAATAGACACAGCCGCCTCTGCAGGGCGGAGAAACACCAGAGAGAAAGAGCTCTCCGGCGGGCAGGAATCCGCCGGGGAAATTCCCTCCCGGAGGGGGAAATCGTCGCCATCGCCACCGTCATCGAGCTGGACTTCATTGGGATCATCATCATCATCATCTCCACCATCGACACCGCCATCTCCACCGCTGCACCTCGTCACCGCTGTAACATCTAGGGTTGAATCTTGATTGTTTGATAGGGGAAACTCTCCCGGTATTGATTACTACTTGTTATTGATGCTATTGAGTGAAACTATTGGATCAAGGTTTATGTTCAGTCTTATCATTTACCTTTTTGCACACCTTATTTTAGTTTGTAATTTTTGTTATATGATTACTCTTGTCATTAGTATGGATATCACTTTGGGAGCATCAAGTAAATCTATTTGGTTTTGGCAAACTTAGCAGTGGTCAATAGCAACAATACTTTGATGTTTAAATAGAAAAGGGAAATACATGTAGATATATTACTTTATTATCTTTCTGCTAATGAGTTTAGTATTCTGAAGTTAAAATTGCTTGTGCTTACAAGAAAGATGCATGATTGTTTCTATCACATGTATATTTGTTTGTTTCCCTCAACTCTTATGCTTGCCACCCAACCTTGCTAGCCAAAAACCTGTATTGAGAGGGAATGCTTCTCATACATCCAAAACCTTAAACCAAACCCATGCCATTTGTGTCCACCATAACTACCTACTATGTGGTATTTTGCGCCACTCCAAGTAAATACTTCATGTGCTACCTTTAAACTATTCAAACTATATTACTCCTTATTTGTGTCAATGTTTTATAGCTCATGAGGAAGTATGTGGTGTTTTATCTTTAAATCTTGTTGGGTGGACTTTCACCAATGGACTAGTGGCACATCCGCTTATCCAATAATTTTGCAAAAAGAGCTGGCAACGGGGTTCCCAGCCGCAACTAATAACTTTCATTAATAATTCTCTTCACATATTTTGCCCTGATTTATCAGTAAGCAACTTAATTTTGCAATAGCCACTCCTCCATGGTATGAGAAATGTTGGAAGGCACCCGAGGATTCGGTTAGCCATGGATTGAGAAAGCAAAGGTTAGGGGGAGTGTCATCCATAATAAAACTAAAATACATGTGTAAAAAAAAGAGAAGGGGGATCTACCTTGCTGGTAGAGATAACGTCCTTCATGGGAGCCGCTCTTGGAAGGTCTTTGGCAAGGGGTTAGAGTGCCCACTACCATTCGTTGACAACAACAAACACCACTCAAAATCTTACTTTTATGCTCTTTATATGATTTCAAAACTTGAAAAGCTCTAGCACATGATTTAATCCCTGCTTCCCTCTGCGAAGGGCCTATCTTTTACTTTTATGTTGAGTCAGTAAACCTATTTCCCTCTATCTCAAGCAAGCAATTGAGTTGTTGTGATCCAACCATTTATGTTATGATTTAGTTAATCATGCCTTTTATGCTTTCTTGTTTAGTACATATTTTATCTGAATGAATATAATTTTGAAGGCTATCAATGATTATGAGGAGATTGTTATGATTAAGGATGAAAGCCCTGCCATATAAGTTCTAATATAAAGGCTTTGCTTAGAAGATAAGTACAATCTGTTAATAGTTCTTTGACCAAGAACAAAGTTTGCCATAACCAATTATGATTTCCTATGCACCTTTACTTGTGATTTCTCTTTACTTATTTAAAGTTGAGTTATATGAGGAGAATGTTTACTAGAATGTCTTGTGTGAATTAATAAGTGTGATGCTTCTTGTCCGTATTTTATTTATCGACTCTTCACTCCATAAACATGTGGTCTTGTTTACTGAGCTCAGTTTCGCTTGGGGACAAGCGAAGTCTAAGCTTGGGGGGTTGATACGTCCATTTTGCATCACTATTTTATATCATAATTCTTGTTATTCATTGATATATTTCATATTTAGAGATGATACTTATGTTATTTCACCTATTTTTCATGTTTCATGATTATTGGAGAATTATTCACCGGAGTCGGGATTCTGCTGGAAAAAGCACCGTCAGACACCATATTTCGAAGATCAACAATTGACGGAAATTACACAGAACATCTTATTTTTCAGAAGACGAAGCCAACCAAAAGGAGGGACCGAGGAGGGCCGCCATGGCCCCCATAGGTCGGCGCGGGCCTAGGCCTGGCGCGCCGCCTTGGGAGGGGGCCCACAGCCCCCTTCGGCCGCCTCTCCTTCGCGTACTTCTTCGTCCCGAAAACCTAAGGCACGGGGGATAAGCGAGAATAGACACAGCCGCCTCTGCGGGGCGGAGAAACAGAGAGAAAGAGCTCTCCGGCGGGTAGGAATCCGCCGGGGAAATTCCCTCCCGGAGGGGAAATCGTCGCCATCGCCACCGTCATCGAGCTGGACTTCATTGGGATCATCATCATCATCATCTCCACCATCGACACCGCCATCTCCACCGCTGCACCTCGTCACCGCTGTAACATCTAGGGTTGAATCTTGATTGTTTGATAGGGGAAACTCTCCCGGTATTGATTACTACTTGTTATTGATGCTATTGAGTGAAACTATTGGATCAAGGTTTATGTTCAGATTGTTATTCCTCATCATATCACCTCTGATTATGTTCCATATGATGTCTCGTGAGTAGTTCGTTTAGTTCTTGAGGACATGGGTGAAGTCTAAATGTTAGTAGTGAACTATGTTGAGTAATATTTAATGGTTTGATATTTAAGTTGTGGTGTTATTCTTCTAGTGGTGTCATGTGAACGTCGACTACATGATACTTCACCTTTATGGGCCTAGGGGATTGCATCTTGTATTCGTTTGCTAATTGTGGGGTTGCTGGAGTAACAGCAACCTGAACCCCGTTGGTATATCGATGCAGGAGGGATAGCAGGATCTCAGAGTTTAAGGCTGTGGTTAGATTTATCTTAATTACTTTCTTGTATTTGCGGATGCTTGCAAGGGGTATAATCACAAGTATGTATTAGTCCTAGGAAGGGCGGTGCATTAGCATAGGTTCACCCACACAACATTTATCAAAACAATGAAGATTAATCAACTATATGAAGCGAAAGCACTAGACTAAAATCCCGTGTGTCCTCAAGAACGTTTGGTCATTATAAGTAAACAAACCGGCTTGTCCTTTGTGCTAAAAAGGATTGGGCCACTCGCTGCAATTATTACTCCCGCATTTTACTTACTTGTACTTTATATATTTGCTATATCAAAACCCCTGAAAACTTGTCTGTGAGCATTTACAGTGAATCCTTCATCAAAACTGCTTGTCAACACCTTCTGCTCCTCGTTGGGTTCGACACTCTTATTTATCAAAAGTACTACGATACACCCCTATACTTGTGGGTCATCAAGAATATTTTCTAGCGCGCCGGGGAGTGAAGCGTTATTGGTAAGTGGAATTGGTAAGGAAAACTTTTACTTACGTGCTGATTTTGTTTCTGCCTGCTGCTATAAGTCATTATGGAGAGATCCTCTCTTGAATTTCTATTTGGGAAATCTACTACTACTGCAAAGGTAGTGGATGAGGCGCCAGGTGAGGAAGTAATACCGTATAAAATACCTATGAAGATTATTGAACGTGTTGTGGATAACCGCTATGAAGGGGATGGAACTGTTCATCCTGGAGATCATTTACTGTTTTTACATGAGTTATGCGGGTTATTCAAGTGTGCAGGTATTTCAATGGATGAAGTTAGGAAGAAATTATTTGCTATGTCGCTGTCTGGTAAAGCGGCGCATTGGTATAAACTGCTGAAGGATGGGCATTCTCTTGATTGGAAGGATATTGTGCCTCTATTTTATTCTAAATTCTATCCTCCAAGTGAAATTCACAAAGACCGAAACCGCATATATAATTTTGGCCTCATGATGGAGAGAGTATTGCCCAAGCATGGGGGAGATTGAAGTCTTTAATGCTCAAATGCCCCATTCATGAGCTTCCTGGTAATATCATCATTGATAATTTCTATGCAAGACTTTCTTTTCAAGATAAAACCTTGCTGGATACTACTTGTTCTGGATCATTCACACGCAATAAAGAAGAGTTTAAATGGGACCTTCTTGATCGAATCCAAGAAAATACTGAAGGATGGGAGAATGATAAAGGTAGAGTGTCAGGTATAAATTATGATTATGAATGCATTGAAACTTTTATGGATACTGATAAATTTTGTAATATGAGTGCTACATATGGTCTTGACTCTCAAGTTGTTGCAAATTTTTATAAAGCTTTTGCCTCTCATTTTGAATTGCCTAGGAAGAATTTTGATAAGTATCATGAACCTTATAAAGATAAAACTGATTCACCTATAGGTAAATGTATTGAAATTAAAACTGTTGATCATGTTCTTCCTGAAGCTTATATTGAAAAAACTCCTTTCCCTGCTAAAATGAAGGAGTATTCTGTTATAACTAGTGTAGTTAATAAAAGTGCAAAGAAACCTATAGAACCTGAGGAGCAAATAAAGGTTGAACCTGCTGTTGCAATAGTTAAAGATCTTGTGACTGAAAATGTAGAAGATGGGCATATCATTTTCTGTCAAGATGCTTCTAATATTGTTTCGCATCCTAATAAGTCTAGGAAAGCCAGTGTTCATGTGCTCTCCGTTCGAATTGGTGATCATTGTTATTATGGTTTATGGGACATTGGTGCAAGTATTAGTGCCATTCCTTATGAGCTCTACACGGAAATAATGCATGAAATTGGTTCTTGTGAACTTGAAGATATTGATGTGGTTATTCGGCTAGCTAATAGAGAAACTATCTCTCCTATTGGTATTGTTCGAGATGTGGAAGTTCTATGTGGTAAGATTAAATATCCTGCTGACTTTTTGGTACTTGGTTCTGCTGCTAGTAAATCTTGTCCTATTATTTTTGGTAGACCTTTTCTAAATACTTGTGGAGCTGTTATAGATTGCAAGAAAGAGAAAATTGTTACTAAATTTGCTGGTGAATCTTATGAGTTTAACTTCTCTAAATTTGCCAAAACTCCTTATAAAGTTGATTTGCCTAATGATGATTTTAGAGTTGAACAGTGTGCATCTATTGCTCTTGCTCCTAATAATCCTTTGCATCAACATTTGGAGGATAGTGAGGGTGAAGTCTTTAGGGAAGAAAGGGATGAGCTTGATGAAATTTTCCTTCGTCAACCCATTCTTAAACATGACTTACCGGTTGAAGATCTAGGTGTAACACCACCACCAAAGGAAGATCATGTATTTGATTTGAAACCATTACCTGATAATCTTAAGTATGCTTATATTGATGATAAGAAAACATATCCTGTTATTATTAGTGCTAAGCTTTCAGATTTTGAAGAAGAAAGGTTATTGGAAATATTGAAGAAACACCGAGGAGCTATTGGCTACACTCTTGATGACTTGAAGGGGATTTCTCCCGCTATTTGCCAACATGCCATCAACATGGAAGATGATGCAAAACCTGTTGTTGAACATCAGCGTCGTCTAATTCCTAAGATGAAGGATGTGGTAAGGAATGAGGTATTAAAACTTCTTGAAGCGGGTATTATATATCCTATTGCTGATAGTAGATGGGTTAGTCCTGTGCATTGTGTTCCTAAGAAAGGAGGAATAACTGTTGTGCCTAATGATAATGATGAGCTCATCCCTCAAAGAGTAGTTGTAGGGTATAGAATGTGCATTGATTATCGTAAAGTTAATAAAGTTACTAAGAAACATCCCTTTACCTTTTATTGATCAAATGTTAGAAAGGTTGTCTAAAAATACTCATTTCTGTTTTCTTGATGGTTATTCTGGGTTTTCACAAATTGTTGTTAGAGCTAAAGATCAAGAGAAAACCACTTTCACTTGTCCCTATGGAACTTATGCTTATAGGCGTATGCCTTTTGGTTTATGTAATGCTCCTGCTACTTTCCAAAGATGCATGTCTGCTATTTTTCATGGCTTTTGTGAAAACATTGTTGAGGTATTCATGGATGATTTTTCTGTCTATGGGAATTCTTTTGATAATTGCTTGCGAAACCTTGATAAAGTTTTGCAGAGATGTGAAGAAACTAACCTTGTTCTTAATTGGGAGAAATGCCACTTTATGGTTAATGAAGGAATTGTATTGGGACATAAAATTTCTGAGAGAGGTATTGAAGTTGATAGAGCTAAAGTTGAGGCAATTGAGAAAATGCCCTATCCAAGGGATGTTAAAGGTATTCGTAGTATTCTTGGTCATGCTGGTTTTTACAGGAGTTTTATTAAAGAATTCTCTAAAATTTCAAAGCCTCTTACTAATCTTCGTCAAAAAGATGTACCTTTTGTTTTTGATGATGATTGTAAGGAAGCTTTGAAACTCTAAAGAAAGCCTTAACAACTGCTCCTGTAGTCGAACCTCCTGATTGGAATTTGCCTTTTGAAATTATGTGTGATGCTAGTGATTTTGCTGTAGGTGCTGTCCTTGGACAGCGAGTAGATAAAAAATTGAATGTTATTCATTATGCTAGTAAAACTCTAGATGCTGCTCAAAGAAATTATGCTACAACTGAGAAAGAGTTATTAGCCGTAGTCTTTGCATGTGACAAGTTTAGATCCTATATTGTTGATTCAAAAGTCACAGTTCATACTGATCATGTTGCAATTAGGTACCTTATGGAAAAGAAAGATGCTAAGCCAAGGCTTATTAGATGGGTGCTTCTTTTGCAAGAATTTGATTTACATATTGTAGATAGGAAAGGTGCTGATAATCCTGTTGCTGATAATTTGTCTAGATTGGAAAATATTGCTTATGATCCTGTTCCTGTTAATGATAGTTTTCCAAATGAACAATTGGCTGTAATAAAGGTGAGCTCGCGAGATAGTCCTTGGTATGCTGATTATGCTAACTTTATTGTTTCAAAATACTTGCCTCCAACCTTTTCAGCTCAGCAAAGGAGGAAATTCTTTTATGATTTGAGGCATTATTTTTGGGATGACCCACACTTATATAAAGAAGGAGTGGATGGTATTATGCGAAGATGTGTTCCAGAATATGAACAACAAGAGATATTGAGTAAATGTCATGGTAGTGTTTATGGAGGACATCACGCCGGAGATAGAACCGCACAAAAGGTTCTACAATCAGGTTTTTATTGGCCAACACTCTTCAAAGATGCAAGGAAGTTTATCTTATCTTGTGATGAATGTCAAAGAGTTGGTAATATCTCTAGACGCAATGAAATGCCTATGAATTACACTCTTGTTATTGAACCATTTGATTGTTGGGGATTTGACTTCATGGGTCCTTTCCCTTCTTCAGAAGGTAACACTCATATACTTGTCGCTGTTGATTATTTTACTAAATGGGTGGAAGCCATACCTACAAAAAGTGTTGATGGTGAGACCTCTTTAAAAATGCTTTTAGATGTTATTTTTCCTAGATTTGGAGTACCTAGATATATTATGACTGATGGAGGTTCTCACTTTATTCATGGTGGTTTTAGAAAAACTCTTGCTAGATATGGTATTAATCATAGAATTGCTTCAGCTTATCATCCTCAAACTAGTGGGCAAGTAGAATTATCAAATAGATAAATTAAATCTATCTTGCAAAAGACTGTTAATAAATCTAGAAAAAATTGGGATATTAAGTTAAAGGAAGCATTGTGGGCTTATAGAACTGCTTATAAAAATCCTATGGGGATGTCTCCTTATAAAATGGTTTATGAAAAAGCTTGTCATTTACCTTTAGAACTAGAGCACAAAGCTTATTGGGCTGTAAGAGAACTTAATAAAGATTTTAAACTTGCCGGTAAGAAAAGGTTGCTACAATTGAGTTCTTTAGATGAATGGAGAAGTGAAGCTTATGAAAATGCTAAACTTTTTAAGGAGAAAGTTAAGAAATGGCATGATAGAAGAATTATTAAAAGAGAATTTAATGTTGGAGATAAAGTCCTATTGTATCGGTCTCGTTTTTGCAGGGAAATTACTCTCAAAATGGGAAGGACCATATGTCATTGAGGAGGTGTATCGTTCAGGAGCAATAAAAATTGCCTCGCTGAAAGATGATGCTACACAAGTGGTGAATGGACAAAGACTCAAGCATTATATTTCTGGAGATTCTTATAATGAAGATATTGATGTTATTCAAGTGATGACTCCGGAAGCTTTCATCAAAGACCAAATTGACAGTTCTGCAGAGTTCGACTTTGAATAGGTAACAATTTTAGTAATAAAAAGTCCGCGTTTAACTTTCCGAACAATATTTCTGCTGTTTATGGAAAATATGAAAAATTACGAGATCGAAACGGAGTGGAGGAGACGCGAGGGCGTGCCCCCATAGGCCGGCGCGGGCCCTACCCTGGCCGCGCCGCCCTATGAGGACAGCCCCTCGGCGTCCCGTTTCCACTCGTTTTCGGCCTGGTACCTTCCTTTTGTCGTGAAAATATTTGCTATATAATCCCCCAGACCCCTAGAGGTCCGTATATCGTTTTCTCGTCGCGTTTTGTTTCGAGCTGTTTTCTGCCAGGATCTGTTTTTGATCTAGAAGCACCATGGTCTCCAACAAGAAGGACAAGGAGCCTTTGGAGGAAGATATTCAAGGCCTCGAGTTGAAAGAAGAATTCAAGGAGGAAGTGAAGGAGATGTCATCAATAAAAAGGAAGCGGCAAACTGTGGGGAGTAAGCCAATCTTAGTGGGATCGGTTAACACTGGACGTTCTTTTTCTCATAACTTGCAGGGACCTCTACCGCCTGCTCTTAGCCTCAACTCTTTCCCTTGTGTGGAGGAAGCACTACGGGTTACCGATGAGTTTTGTGATCAATACCGTGCTCTGAGAAGGGAAGTGGAGATACTTCAGGAGGAGAACAACCGACTTCGCAGAATGCTAGAAATATTACTCAATTCCCATCACAAGGCCGCCACCGCCACTTTTGGATAACAATGAATCTCTTCGAGTCTTAGTGCAGAACTGCCAAACTGAGAAGCTGAAGCTGAAGGAGATCTTTAAGAATCGCAGGAACGGGCCATCACCATCACCACCGAAGGAGTAATTCATCACTGGTATTGGCATCCCCTTGGTTTGTTCCAAGCTTGGGGGAGTGCCACGGTATCACATCATCACTATCTTTTACTTTTTACTATCAAGTAGTGTCATATCATGAGTAGGGAAGTTATCATATAAGATGGGTTGCAGTGTGGAAGTATCTCTCTCTAGTTGGTTATCTATGTATCCCTTGGTGTGAGTTATCGTTATGGAATATTAATGAGAAGTCTTATCATTTACCTTTTTGCACACCTTATTTTAGTTTGCAATTTTTGTTATATGATTACTCTTGTCATTAGTATGGATATCACTTTGGGAGCATCAAGTAAATCTATTTGGTTTTGGCAAACTTAGCAATGGTCAATAGCAACAATACTTTGATGTTTAAATAGAAAAGGGAAATACATGTAGATATATTACTTTATTATCTTTCTGCTAATGAGTTTAGTATTCTGAAGTTAAAATTGCTTGTGCTTACAAGAAAGATGCATGATTGTTTCTATCACATGTATATTTGTTTGTTTCCCTCAACTCTTATGCTTGCTACCCAACCTTGCTAGCCAAAAACCTGTATTGAGAGGGAATGCTTCTCATACATCCAAAACCTTAAACCAAACCCATGCCATTTGTGTCCACCATAACTACCTACTATGTGGTATTTTGCGCCACTCCAAGTAAATACTTCATGTGCTACCTTTAAACTATTCAAACTATATTACTCCTTATTTGTGTCAATGTTTTATAGCTCATGAGGAAGTATGTGGTGTTTTATCTTTCAATCTTGTTGGGTGGACTTTCACCAATGGACTAGTGGCACATCCGCTTATCCAATAATTTTGCAAAAAGAGCTGGCAACGGGGTTCCCAGCCCCAACTAATAACTTTCATTAATAATTCTCTTCACATATTTTGCCCTGATTTATCAGTAAGCAACTTAATTTTGCAATAGACACTCCTCCATGGTATGAGAAATGTTGGAAGGCACCCGAGGATTCGGTTAGCCATGGATTGAGAAAGCAAAGGTTGGGGGGAGTGTCATCCATAATAAAACTAAAATACATGTGTAAACAAAAGAGAAGGGGATGATCTACCTTGCTGGTAGAGATAACGTCCTTCATGGGAGCCGCTCTTGGAAGGTCTGTTTGGCAAGGGGGTTAGAGTGCCCACTACCATTCGTTGACAACAGCAAACACCACTCAAAATCTTACTTTTATGCTCTTTATATGATTTCAAAACTTGAAAAGCTCTAGCACATGATTTAATCCCTGCTTCCCTCTGCGAAGGGCCTATCTTTTACTTTTATGTTGAGTCAGTAAACCTATTTCCCTCTATCTCAAGCAAGCAATTGAGTTGTTGTGATCCAACCATTTATGTTATGATTTAGTTAATCATGCCTTTTATGCTTTCTTGTTTAGTACAAATTTTATCTGAATGAATATAATTTTGAAGGCTATCAATGATTATGAGGAGATTGTTATGATTAAGGATGAAAGCCTTGCCATATAAGTTCTAATATAAAGGCTTTGCTTAGAAGATAAGTACAATCTGTTAATAGTTCTTTGACCAAGAACAAAGTTTGCCATAACCAATTATGATTTCCTATGCACCTTTACTTGTGATTTCTCTTTACTTATTTCAAGTTGAGTTATATGGGGAGAATGTTTACTAGAATATCTTGTGTGAATTAATAAGTGTGATGCTTCTTGTCCGTATTTTATTTATCGACTCTTCACTCCATAAACATGTGGTCTTGTTTATCGAGCTCAGTTTCGCTTGGGGACAAGCGAGGTCTAAGCTTGGGGATGCTGATACGTCTCCGACGTATCGATAATTTCTTATGTTCCATGCTACATTATTGATGATATCTACATGTTTTATACACATTATATGTCGTATTTACGCATTTTCCGCACTAACCTATTAACAAGATGCGAAGAGCCATTCTGTTTTTCTGCTGTTTTTGGTTTCCGAAATCCTAGTAAGGAAATATTCTCGGAATTGGACGAAATCAACGCCCAGGGGTCCTATTTTTGCACGAAGCTTCCAGAAGACCGAGGGGAAAGGAAGTGGGGCCACGTGGCACCGCCACACTAGGGCGGCGCGGCCCAGGCCTTGGCCGCGCGACCCTGGTGTGTGGGGCCCTCGTGTGGCCCCCCGCGTTGCCCTTCCGCCTACTTAAAGTCTTCGTCACGAAACCCTCTGTACCGAGAGACACGATACGGAAAACCTTCCAGAGACGCCGCCGCCGCGAATCCCATCTCGGGGGATTCAGGAGATCGCCTCCGGCACCCTACCGGAGAGGGGAATCATCTCCCGGAGGACTCTTCATCGCCATGATCGCCTCCGTAGTGATGAGTGAGTAGTTCACCCCTGGACTATGGGTCCATAGCAGTAGCTAGATGGTCGTCTTCTCCTAATTGTGCTTCATTGTTGGATCTTGTGAGCTGCCTAACATGATCAAGATCATCTATCGTAATACTATATGTTGTGTTTGTCGGGATCCGATGGATAGAGAATACTATGTTATGGTGATTATCAATCTATTACTTATGTGTTGTTTATGATCTTGCATGCTCTCCGTTATTAGTAGAGGCTCTGGCCAAGTTTTTTCTTAACTCCAAGAGGGAGTATTTATGCTCGATAGTGGGTTCATGCCTCCATTAAATCTGGGACAGTGACAGAAAGTTCTAAGGTTGTGGCTGTGTTGTTGCCACTAGGGATAAAACATTGATGCTATGTCTAAGGATGTAGTTGTTGATTACATTACGCACCATACTTAATGCAATTGTCTGTTGCTTGCAACTTAATACTGGAAGGGGTTCGGATGATAACCTGAAGGTGGACTTTTTAGGCATAGATGCATGCTGGATGGCGGTCTATGTACTTTGTCGTAATGCCCTGATTAAAGCTCACTATATTTATCATATCATGTATATGCATTGTTATGCCCTTTTCTATTTGTCAATTGCCCGACTGTAATTTGTTCACCCAACATGCTTTTATCTTATGGGAGAGACACCTCTAGTGAACTGTGGACCCCGGTCCTATTCTTTACATCGCATACAATCTACTGCAATACTTGTTTTACTGTTTTCTTCGCAAACAATCATCTTCCACACAATACGGTTAATCCTTTGTTACACAAGCCGGTGAGATTGACAACCTCATGTTTCGTTGGGGCAAAGTACTTTGGTTGTGTTGTGCAGGTTCCACGTTGGCGCCGGAATCCCTGGTGTTGCGCCGCATCACATTTCGCCGCCATCAACCTTCAACGTGCTTCTTGACTCCTACTGGTCCGATTAAACCTTGGTTTCTTACTGAGGGAAACTTGCCACTGTGCGCATCATACCTTCCTCTTGGGGTTCCCAACGGACGTGTACATCTACGCGCATCAAGCAAATTTGGCGCCGTTGGGGGAGATCAAGACACGCTGCAAGGGGAGTCTCCACTTCCCAATCTCTTTACTTTGTTTTTGTCTTGCTTTATTTTAGTTACTACTTTGTTTGCTGCACCTAAATAAAACACACAAAAAATTAGTTGCTAGTTTTACTTTATTTACTGTCTTGCTCTCTATATCAAAAACACAAAAAATTAGTTACTTGTCTTTACTTTATTTGCTTAGTTTACTTTTTGTTTATTTCATCATGTTTCCTCCTAAGTACGCTCTAAAAGACATACCGGTAGGCCGAGGGTCTATAATTGGAAGAGATAATATAGAAGATTTTTTCACTCATGTTAGTACAGCTGAAGATTTTGAAGATAGACACTTGGTAGAACTTTCTCCTACTTATGAAATTGCTGTTGCTTCTTTAGTGCACATGTTGGAAATTAAATTTGTTAATCTCAATCCTATAATTCAGCACATGTTTTTTACACTCTCTGATATGGAGGAAGGAGAAAAGAAAGATTTTGTCTTAGAAACTCTTCTAAAAGAATTTGGTGGTGTAGCAAGAGAGGCTAGAAAAGTCTTTACTAAATATAAAATGCTTGGTTCTTACACCAACTTTGCTAGTATCCTTAAAAAGATGGATATGGATAGAATTAAGTATACTAATAATGTTAATGATGGTAGAGAAATTAAGGCGCCAATACCTAGTAAGCTCCTAGGGATGCATGAAGCTTTGGAAAATAACTATGATTGGCTTGTTCCTGAAAATTTGTTTGATGAGAATAGCAAGCCTAAGAGTAATGAAAAGGGAGCCTCTGAAACTTACATAGATAAGATAACATGCATTGTATAGGAAATCCCCAACTCCCAAAGTTATGATGTTGATGCTTCTACTCTTGATGTTACTTGATTTACACTTTCTGCGCCTAGCTGAAAGGCATTAAAGAAAAGCGCTTATGGAAGACAACCCATATTTTTACTACAGTACTTTGTTTTATATTTGAGTCTTGGAGGTTGTTTACTACTGTAGCAACCTCTCCTTATCATATTTTTGTGCCAAGTAAAGTTTCTATGTTAAATTTGATGTTATATTTGAGATCGCTGCGCAGAAACAGCATTGCTGTCTGTCACGAATTCTGGCACAAGTCTCTGTAGAAAATTCTAAAAAATCTGCAAAATTACGAGCGTGATCCTCAGATATGTACGCAACTTTCATTAGTTTTGAGTTTTTCCATTTGAGCAAGTCTAGTGCACCTTTCAGGTTCGTCTTTACGGACTGTTCTGTTTTTGACAGATTCTGCCTTTTATTTCGCATTGCCGTATTTGCTATGTTGGATGAATTCTTTTGATCCATTAATGTCCAGTAGCTTTGTGCAATGTCCAGAAGTGTTAAGAATGATTGTGTCACCTCTGAATATGTGAATTTTTAATTGTGCACTAACCCTCTAATGAGTTTGCTTGAAGTTTGGTGTGAAGGAAGTTTTCAAGGGTCAAGAGAGGAGTATGATATACTATGATCAAGAGGAGTGAAAGCTCTAAGCTTGGGGATGCCCCGTGGTTCATCCCTGCATATTTAAGAAGACTCAAGCGTCTAAGCTTGGGGATGCCCAAGGCATCCCCTTCTTCATCGACAACATCATCAGGTTCCTCCCCTGAAACTATATTTTTATTCGGTCACATCTTGTGTTCTTTACTTGGAGCGTCGGTTTGTTTTTGTTTTTGTTTTTGTTTGAATAAAATGGATCCTAGCATTCACTTTGTGGGAGAGAGACACGCTCCGCTGTTGTATATGGACAAATATGTCCTTAGGCTTTACTCATAATATTCAAGGCGAAGGTTGAAACTTCTTCGTTAAATTGTTATATGGTTGGAATTGGGAAATGCTACATGTAGTAATTCTAAAATGTCTTGGATAATGTGATACTTGGCAATTGTTGTGCTCATGTTTAAGCTTTTGCATCATATACTTTGCACCCATTAATGAAGAAATACATAGAGCTTGCTAAAATTTGATTTGCATATTTGATCTCTCTAAGGTCTAGATAATTCTAGTATTGAGTTTTGAACAACAAGGAAGACGGTGTGGAGTCTTATAATGTTTACAATATGTCTTTTATGTGAGTTTTGCTGCACCGGTTCATCCTTGAGTTTGCTTCAAATAACCTTGCTAGCCTAAACCTTGTATCGAGAGGGAATACTTCTCATGCATCCAAAATCCTTGAGCCAACCACTATGCCATTTGTGTCCACCATACCTACCTACTACATGGTATTTCTCCGCCATTCCAAAGTAAATTGCTTGAGTGCTACCTTTAAAATTCCATCATTCACCTTTGCAATATATAGCTCATGGGACAAAATAGCCTTAAAAACTATTGTGGTATTGAATATGTACTTATGCACTTTATCTCTTATTAAGTTGCTTGTTGTGCGATAACCATGCTTCTGGGGACGCCATCAACTATTCTTTGTTGAATATCATGTAAGTTGCTATGCATGTCCGTCTTGTCTGAAGAGAGATCTACCACCTTAATGGTTGGAGCATGCATATTGTTAGAGAAGAACATTGGGCCGCTAACTAAAGCCATGAATCATGGTGGAAGTTTCAGTTTTGGACATATATCCTCAATCTCATACGAGAATAATAATTGTTGCTATATGCTTATGCATTAAAGAGGAGTCCATTATCTGTTGTCCATGTTGTCCCGGTATGATGTCTAAGTTGAGAATAATCAAAATCGAGAAATCCAAAATGCGAGCTTTCTCCTTAGACCTTTGTACAGGCGGCATGGAGGTACCCCTTTGTGACACTTGGTTGAAACATGTGTATTGCGATGATCCGGTAGTCCAAGCTAAGTAGGACAAGGTGCGGGCACTATTAGTATACTATGCATGAGGCTTGCAACTTGTAAGATATAATTTACATAACTCATATGCTTTATTACTACCGTTCACAAAATTGTTTCATGTTTTCAAAATAAAAGCTCTAGCACAAATATAGCAATCGATGCTTTCCTCTTTGAAGGACCTTTCTTTTACTTTTATGTTGAGTCAGTTTACCTATCTCTCTCCACCTTAAGAAGCAAACACTTGTGTGAACTGTGCATTGATTCCTACATACTTGCATATTGCACTTGTTATATTACTTTATATTGACACTATCCATGAGATATACATGTTATAAGTTGAAAGCAACCGCTGAAACTTAATCTTCCTTTGTGTTGCTTCAATACCTTTACTTTGATTTATTGCTTTATGAGTTAACTCTTATGCAAGACTTATTGATGCTTGTCTTGAAGTACTATTCATGAAAAGTCTTTGCTTTATGATTCATTTGTTTACTCATGTCATTACTATTGTTTTGATCGCTGCATTCATTACATATGTTTACAATAGTATGATCAAGGTTATGATGGCATGTCACTCCAGAAATTATCCTTGTTATCGTTTGCCTGCTCGGGACGAGCAGAACTAAGCTTGGGGATGCTGATACGTCTCCGACGTATCGATAATTTCTTATGTTCCATGCTACATTATTGATGATATCTACATGTTTTATACACATTATATGTCGTATTTACGCATTTTCCGGCACTAACCTATTAACAAGATGCCGAAGAGCCGATTTGCTGTTTTCTGCTGTTTTTGGTTTCAGAAATCCTAGTAAGGAAATATTCTCGGAATTGGACGAAATCAACGCCCGGGGGTCCTATTTTTGCACGAAGCTTCCGGAAGACCGAGGGGAAAGGAAGTGGGGCCATGAGGCGCCGCCACACTAGGGCGGCACGGCCCAGGCCTTGGCGCGCGGCCCTGGTGTGTGGGGCCTCGTGTGGCCCCCGCGTTGCCTTCCGCCTACTTAAAGTCTTCGTCTCGAAACCCTCGTACGAGAGCCACGATACGGAAAACCTTCCAGAGACGCGCCGCCAATCCCATCTCGGGGATTCGGGAGATCGCCTCCGGCACCCTGCGGAGAGGGGATCATCTCCGGAGGACTCTTCATCGCCATGATCGCCTCCGGAGTGATGAGTGAGTAGTTCACCCTGGACTATGGGTCCATAGCAGTAGCTAGATGGCCGTCTTCTCCTAATTGTGCTTCATTGTTGGATCTTGTGAGCTGCCTAACATGATCAAGATCATCTATCTGTAATACTATATGTTGTGTTTGTCGGGATCCGATGGATAGAGAATACTATGTTATGGTGATTATCAATCTATTACTTATGTGTTGTTTATGATCTTGCATGCTCTCCGTTATTAGTAGAGGCTCTGGCCAAGTTTTTGCTCTTAACTCCAAGAGGGAGTATTTATGCTCGATAGTGGGTTCATGCCTCCATTAAATCTGGGACAGTGACAGAAAGTTCTAAGGTTGTGGATGTCTGTTGCCACTAGGGATAAAACATTGATGCTATGTATAAGGATGTAGTTGTTGATTACATTACGCACCATACTTAATGCAATTGTCTGTTGCTTGCAACTTAATACTGGAAGGGTTCGGATGATAACCTGAAGGTGGACTTTTAGGCATAGATGCATGCTGGATGGCGGTCTATGTACTTTGTCGTAATGCCCTGATTAAATCTCACTATATTCATCATATCATGTATATGCATTGTTATGCCCTTTTCTATTTGTCAATTGCCCGACTGTAATTTGTTCACCCAACATGCTTTTATCTTATGGGAGAGACACCTCTAGTGAACTGTGGACCCCGGTCCTATTCTTTACATCGCATACAATTTACTGCAATACTTGTTTTACTGTTTTCTTCGCAAACAATCATCTTCCACACATACGGTTAATCCTTTGTTACAGCAAGCCGGTGAGATTGACAACCTCACTGTTTCGTTGGGGCAAAGTACTTTGGTTGTGTTGTGCAGGGTTCCACGTTGGCGCCGGAATCCCTGGTGTTGCGCCGCATCACATTTCGCCGCCATCAACCTTCAACGTGCTTCTTGACTCCTACTGGTCCGATTAAACCTTGGTTTCTTGCTGAGGGAAACTTGCCACTGTGCGCATCATACCTTCCTCTTGGGGTTCCCAACGGACGTGTACATCTACGCGCATCAGGGGGGTTGATACGTCCATTTTGCATCACTATTTTATATCATAATTTGTTGTTATTCATTGATATATTTCATATTTAGAGATGATACTTATGTTATTTCACCTATTTTTCATGTTTCATGATTATTGGAGAATTATTCACCGGAGTCAGGATTCTGCTGGAAAAAGCACCGTCGGGACACCATATTTCTGAAGATCAACAATTGACGGAAATTACAGAACATCTTATTTTCCAGAAGACGAAGCCAACCAAAAGGAGGGACCGGAGGGCCGCCATGGCCCCCATAGGTTGGCGTGGGCCTAGGCCTGGCCGCGCCGCCTTGTGGGGAGGGGGCCCACAGCCCCCTTCGGCCGCCTCTCCTTCGCGTACTTCTTCGTCTCGAAAACCTAAGGCACGGGGGATAAGCGAGAATAGACACGGCCGCCTCTGCGGGGCGGAGAAACACCAGAGAGAAAAGAGCTCTCCGGCGGGCAGGAATCCGCCGGGAAATTCCCTCCCAGAGGGGAAATCGTCGCCATCGCCACCGTCATCGAGCTGGACTTCATTGGGATCATCATCATCATCTCCACCATCGACACCGCCATCTCCACCGCTGCACCTCGTCACCGCTGTAACATCTAGGGTTGAATCTTGATTGTTTGATAGGGGAAACTCTCCCGGTATTGATTACTACTTGTTATTGATGCTATTGAGTGAAACTATTGGATCAAGGTTTATGTTCAGATTGTTATTCCTCATCATATCACCTCTGATTATGTTCCATATGATGTCTCGTGAGTAGTTCGTTTAGTTCTTGAGGACATGGGTGAAGTCTAAATGTTAGTAGTGAACTATGTTGAGTAATATTTAATGGTTTGATATTTAAGTTGTGGTGTTATTCTTCTAGTGGTGTCATGTGAACGTCGACTACATGATACTTCACCTTTATGGGCCTAGGGGAGTGCATCTTGTATTCGTTTGCTAATTGTGGGGTTGCTGGAGTAACAACCTGAACCCCCGTTGGTATATCGATGCAGGAGGGATAGCAGGATCTCAGAGTTTAAGGCTGTGGTTAGATTTATCTTAATTACTTTCTTGTATTTGCGGATTCTTGCAAGGGGTATAATCACAAGTATGTATTAGTCCTAGGAAGGGCGGTGCATTAGCATAGGTTCACCCACACAACACTTATCAAAACAATGAAGATTAATCAACTATATGAAGCGAAAGCACTAGACTAAAATCCCCGTGTGTCCTCAAGAACGTTTGGTCATTATAAGTAAACAAACCGGCTTGTCCTTTGTGCTAAAAAGGATTGGGCCACTCGCTGAAATTATTACTCCCGCATTTTACTTACTTGTACATTATATATCTGCTATATCAAAACCCCCTGACAACTTGTCTGTGAGCATTTACAGTGAATCCTTCATCAAAACTGCTTGTCAACACCTTCTGCTCCTCGTTGGGTTCGACACTCTTATTTATCGAAAGTACTACGATACACCCCCTATACTTTTGGGTCATCAGGATGTAGGGCCCAGATGGCAGCCTCTTTAGCATTGTTTTTTTCTCGATCGCGCCATCTCGTTCAACGCTCTCCGATCGAGCCGTTTACGATGCAGGATCATGGGTTCCGCATGTCATCATCTATGCACCAAAATTCTTTCTTTTCTTGGATTTTTTGACCCCCTGATTTCTGGCTACTTCCTTTTTCTTTTGATCCCGTGCCGCCTTGGAAACGTTGAGACCGCTGCAGCTAAATGGGACCTGCATGTCATCCTCTATGAGCAATCAACTTTCTTTTCTTGGAGTTATTTTTGGCACCTCATATTTGGTCACTTGCCTTTTTCTTTCGATCCTGCCGCCTCTCAAACGGTGATACCGCTGATGCTAAATGGGACCCGCATGTCATACTCTATGTACTATAAAACTTTCTTTTCTTGCATTTTTGGCACCTCATATTTGGTCACTTGCCTTTTCTTTCGATCCTGCCGCCTCTCAAACGGTGATACCGCTGCTGCTAAATGGGACCCGCATGTCATCCTCTATGTACTATAAAACTTTCTTTTCTTGGATTTTTTGGCACCTCATATTTGGTCACTTGCCTTTTCTTTCGATCCCTGCCGCCTCTCAAACGGTGATACCGCTGCTGCTAAATGGGACCCGCATGTCATCCTCTATGTACTATAAATCTTTCTTTTCTTGGATTTTTTTGCACCTCATATTTGGTCACTTGCCTTTTTCTTTCGATCCCCTGCCGCCTCTCAAACGGTGAAACCGTTGATGCTAAATGGGACCCGCATGTCATCCTCTATGTACTATAAAACTTTCTCTTCTTGGGTTTTTTTGGCACCTCATATTTGGTCACTTGCCTTTTTTTCGATCCCCTGCCGCCTCTCAAACGGTGATACCGCTGCTGCTAAATGGGACCAGCATGTCATCCTCTATGTACAATCAAATTTCTTTTCTTGGATTATCTTTGGCTCCTGATATTTTGTCACTTGCCTTTTTCTTTCGATCTCATGTCGCCTTTGAAACGTTGAGTAAGCTGCTGGCTCATGGGTCCCATGTCATCCTCTACGAACAATAAAAGTTTCCATTCTTGGAGTTATTTTTTACCCCTAATTTCTGGCTATTTGCCTTTTTCTTTTGATCCCCTGCCCCTTTGAAACGATGAGGAGCTGTTGGCAGGTCGGTCCCACATGTCATCCTCTATGAACAATAAAGTTTCCTTTGGTGGATTTATTTTTGACCCCTAATTAATTTCTAGCTATTTCCTTTTTCTTTTGATCCCCCGCCTTGGAATCGTTGAGGATGCCCTCATGGGTCCCGCATGTCATCCTCTCGGAACGGTAAATATTTCTTTTCTTGGATTTTGTTTACCAACTGATTTTTGGCTTATTTTTCTTTCGATCTCCTGCGCCTTTAAAACTTTGTCGACGCTGCTGGCTCACGGGTCCCACATGTCAGCCTCTATAAACAACAAACGTTGAGGATCTTGCTTTCTCATGGGTCCCGCATGTCATCCTCTCGAACGATAAATGTTTTCTTTTCTTGGATTTTTTTGATTTTTGGTTTTTTTTATTTTCGATCCCCTACCGCCTTTGAAACGTTGACGACGCTGCTGGCTCATGGGTCCCCGATGTCAGCCTCCCCGTACAAGAAACATGTGATATCTTATTTTGCAGACAATAAACAGTGTATTTCGCTCTAAGCTATTGCAAACGGATAAATTAAATCTTTATATTTACATAAACAAACTTATATGTTGAATCTCCTTTTTTTTGTTTTTGCGAAGCATAGGACTTTCCTGTTTTTTTATAGAAAAATCCGAACTTTCCTATTTTGGAGTGGGCTGAAATTGTACGAGTCAAAAGGCCCAATAGGATAGTTCGAAGGCCCAGGATGTCCAGGATGCAGCCCAATTGAAATCTTTCTTTTCTTGGATTTTTTTCACCCCCTGATTTCTGGCTACTTCATTATTCTTTTGGTCATGTGCCGCCTTGGAAACATTGAGACCGCTGCTACAAAGTGGGACCCGCATGTCATCATCTATGTACAATAAAGTTTCTTTTCTTGGATTATTTTTGGCTCCTGATATTATGTCACTTGCCTTTTCTTTCGATCTCATGCCGACTTTGAAACGTTGAGGAAGCTGCTGGCTCATGGGTCCCGCATGTCATCCTCTATGAACAATAAAAGTTTCCTTTGTTGGATTTATTTTTTACCCCTAATTTCTGGCTATTTGCCTTTTTCTTTTGATCCCCTGCCCCTTTGGAATGATGACGAGCGGCAGTCGGTCCCACATGTCATCCTCTATGAACAATAAAAGTTTCTTTTGATGGATTTATTTTTTACCCTAATTAATTTCTGGATATTTCCTTTTTTCATTTGATCCCCTGCCGCCTTGAAATAGTTGAGGATGCTGCTGCCTCATGGGTCCCTCATGTCATCCTCTCAGAAAGGTAAATGTTTCTTTTCTTGGATTTTGTTTACCAACTGATTTTTGGCTTATTTTTTCTTTCGATCTCCTGCCGCCTTTAAAACGTTGAGGATGCTGCTGGCTCATGGGTCCCTAATGTCAGCCTCCCCATACTGCAAATCCTCTTTCTGCAAAGGTTGTATTTCTAGATAGCTAAGGTGGATTCGAATCTGCCATGGTTCAGGCAGCTCAGGTAAGCCTTCTTGCACTGATTAATGGAAGTAGTGTATAGCAAGGTCAAGACATGTGGCTCGGTGTAATGAATCTATTTGAATCATGTTGTGGGTTCAATCTGATAGTTCTCTAACAGGTCAGCCAAAATAGAAATTAAGTTTTTTTCTAAAACGGAAATGCAAATTAAGATGAACACAAACATTAGTTATCATAATAGCTGATCATACATACATACTTGCTAAGAGAAAAAGCTTGCCAGAGTTTTACCACCCATATAATTAATTAGCAGTTCAGATAAGATAACCTTATATAAGTATAACTACAAATGCATTTGCTAAGGGCTCATGGGACAATAGAACTAGACAACCGCGAACTTTATGACCAGCATGTCACAGCGGCATCGAAAGATCTTGACCTTCAACTTTGATCCAATGCGAAGTTTGGCACCGTCAATGAACTTTTTCCACCTGGAAGTAACAGCCAAGCGGCCATCTGTGGGACTGACAGAGTACCGTCCCTCCACGGTGAGACCTTCACTCTCCATGACGAGGGATATCTTGCCCCTTCGGCCAGCATTGAGATCCTTGGAGATACTTTTAGGAAATTTCTGATTCAAAGCAAGAGATACCACCAAAAATTAGTCAATGGCACCAATGCACTGAACCATGTGAGACTTTGAGCAGAGAAGACATCAAGATAAGAGCAGTTATGCTATCATATACTCACGAACATAGCCTTCAGATGCGTCCTGGTCACCACACGGGTGGCCACAATGAGCTGAGACCTCGGTGATTTGGCTGGGGCGGTGCGGGAGCTGGCTGTACAGTGAGTGCTGATGCAAAAGACTGCTGGGTAGGTGCGATAAACAGTGCCTCTAGAGGAACCGGTGCTGATGCAGGGACTGTTGGGCAGGTGCGAAACGGTGCAGCTAGAGGAACCAGTGCTGATGCAGGAGCCTGCTGGGTAGGTGTAGTATATGGGGCCTCTACAGGAACCAATGCTGATGTAGGGGACTGCTGGGTAGATGCAGTAAACGGAGCTGATACAGGAACCGGTGCTGATGCAGGAGAGTGGGAAGCCGGTGCCGGTGCTGGTGTGGTTGCCCTTTGTGACATCCGCTCCTGTTCCATCAGGGGATCTGCAGCTTTGATCATGTTAAACCCAGCAAGCTAGAACAGAGGGAATGGTTTAGAACAACTGCTCAGAATGCAGTAATCAAAAGATATGAGTAGAAAAAAGTTACATATTATATATTTGGAAGTGTCTCCAACTCTGTAAGCAGTTACGTATATCTGCCCGTTTGAGTTTGATCCTCAGCTCGTCGCCCTTCTTCAGACCGTAGTCAAAAGCAAACTTTCTCCAATCATGTCCATACAAATATGTGATGGCCTGCGTCTTGTAGACATACACCTCATAGACCGTGTAGGTGTTCATCAATTTGCCATTGCCATGCATAGTGAAAGACCCTTCATGCGGACACATCTGGTTAATCATTGGACGAAGTTCACAAGGTACAGTCTGCATGTGAAAATTGATACTAATGTAAGAAGCAGGAAGACTAAAAACAAGACTTTACTATATGCCAATTCATGCTAAACCACTGAGAATACATACCTGTAACTCTGTGAAGGAGTTACTAGAAAGGTAGATAGAGCCATAGGAGGTGTTATATGCGGGGTATGTACATGGGCCCGCCATATTCCCGCAAGCTTGGCATCGGGATGGTGAAGGAAACATGGGAGGTACTGATACGTCTCAAACGTATCTATAATTTCTTATGTTCCATGCTACTTTTATTACAATACTTGAGTGATTTACACATACTTTACAGCATTATTATACATTTTCCGGCACTAACCTATTAACAAGATGCCGAAGTGCCAGTTGTTGTTTTTCTGCTGTTTTTGGTTTCAGAAATCCTAGTAAGGAAATATTCTCGGAATTGGACGAAATCAACGCCCGGGGGCCTATTTTTACACGAAGCTTCCAGAAGACCGAGGGAGGTACGAAGTGGGGCCACGAGGCGCCGACACAACAGGGCGGCGCGGCCCTGGTGTGTGGGGCCCTCGTGCCGCCACTTGACCTACCCTTCCGCCTACATAAAGCCTCCGTCGCGAACCCCCAGTACGAGAGCCACGGAAAACATTGCGAGAGGCCGCCGCAATCCCATCTCGGGGATTCAGGAGATCGCCTCGGCACCCTGCCGGAGAGGGAATCATCACGGAGGGCTCTACATCATCATGCCCGCCTCCGGATTGATGCGTGAGTAGTTTATCCTTGGACTATGGGTCCATAGCAGTAGCTAGATGGTTGTCTTCTCCGCTTGTGCTTTCATTGTTATAGATCTTGTGAGCTGCCTAACATGATCAAGATCATCTATTTGTAATGCTACATGTTGTGTTTGGCGAGATCCGATGAATATAGAATATTATGTTAAGTTGATTATCAATCTATCATATATGTGTTGTTTATGTTCTTGCATGCTCTCCGTTGCTAGTAGAGGCTCTGGCCAAGTTGATACTTGTAACTCCAAGAGGGAGTAATTATGCTCGATAGTGGGTTCATGCCTCCATTTAATCTGGGACAGTGACAGAAAGTTCTAAGGTTGTGGATGTGATGTTGCTACTAGGGATAAAACATTGATGCTTTGTCTAAGGATATTTGTGTTGATTACATTAGGCACCATACTTAATGCAATTCTTTACAACTTAATACTGGAAGGGGTTCGGATGATAACCTGAGGTGGATTATTTAGGCATAGATGCATGCTGGATAGCGGTCTATGTACTTTGTCGTAATGCCCGATTAAATCACATAGTAATCATCGTTGATATGTATTGAATCTTTATTTGTCAATTGCTCGCCTGTAATTTGTTCACCCAGCATGCTAGTTATCTTATTGGAGAGACACCACTAGTGAACTGTGGACCCCGGTCCATTCTTTTACATCTGAATACATTCTACTGCTTTTACTGTTCTTTGCAAACAAGCACCATCTTCCACTCGATACGCTTAATCCTTTGTTTTCAGCAAGCCGGTGAGATTGACAACCTCACTGTTACGTTGGGCAAAGTACTTTGATTGTGTTGTGCAGGTTCCACGTTGGCGCCGGTTTCACTGGTGTTGCGCCGCACTACACTCCTCCACCAACAACCTTCACGTGCTTCTTGGCTCCTCTGGTTCGATAACCTTGGTTTCATACTGAGGGAAACTTGCTGCTGTGCGCATCATACCTTCCTCTTGGGGTTCCCAACGGACGTGTACATCTACGCGCATCAAGCATAAATTTCTGGCGCCGTTGCCGGGAGTAAACATCCCAAAAATTTAAAACAAAGAGAAAATGAATTTCCTTTTTCCAAAAATGAGAACCAACAAAAACTTTTATTAAATTCAGTTTGGTACCTAGTAAGCATGCTTATATGTTGTGATATTGCCATGATTGTTTATTTATTGCATTGAACCTAATTCCAAAACCCTAAACCCTAATCTTCTCACAACAAAATAGTATCAAATAAGAAGGAACTAAAATAAAATAAAATATGTGGGCATATAGCCCTAGCATGCAAATATTGACTAATACCATTCTTACTTTTCAAAATAGAGGTGAACCATTGAGATACTCCACTAAACCCTAAACCTCACCCCTCTTTTCATCATCCAAGTTAAAATAAAATAAAAGGAAGTTAAATAAGAAAAAGGCATATGTGCCTATGGCTATTTTTAGAAATCTTTACCCTAAGCTCCTCTACTTTGTTTAGTGGTTTGGAAAAACCATTATACACCCTATCTAGTACTTATCAAACCTAATTCAAGTTGTTTCCAAAGAAAATAAAAAGAAACTAAAAATGCCATAGAGGCATATGAGAGTAAATTAGCAAATTTGTGAATTTGAGAAGATTGACCCTAGGACTTGTTGTGAATGGTTGGATCACCTCCATATACCATTTCAACACTCAACAACACCAATTGGGACAAGCAAAGTCAAATTAAAAATCAAATGCCACATATGCATAGAGGCATATGTGACACATAGCCATAATACCCAATTCTTGCCCTATGTCTTTAAACCTTGATCAATTGGTGTGAAACCATCTCTAAACCTAATCTAATGCTAAATTGACCCTACCCCATGCCCAAGTAGATCAAGGGGAACCATTTACAAAAATAATAAAATTTGACACCTCATCTTTTATGTGTTATGGACATTTTTGCAAATCCTTGAACAAGACCTTTTTAAATGGATTCAATGGTTGGGAAATGTTTCTAAACTAATAAGAATCACTTTAGAGTCAAGAAAAATCAAATCACAAAGAGAGAAATCAAATAGGGAGAAAATCCCCAAAATTCACTCACATACACTTAGCCAAATTTTGCAAATCTTCACCAAAGGCCACCATTGCTTGATCTATTGCTTGGAGAATACTTATATATGATAAACAAACACAATTTCATCAAAGAAACAAGAATCAACCCAAGGCAAATCTCAAAACCGACATACATGTGATAATGGTCAAAATGGAGTTTTATAAAATGTTCCCCACTTTACCCCCTGGTTTTGACTTTTCTTCAAACTAAACTTGGTCAACCATTACCATGTCATCCAAGACCATGTCAAAGTGAGCAACTTTCATGTTGACCACCCATGCTAACTTTGACCAGGTTGACCAGAATAAAATTGACAAGTGGTGATGTTGAAACAAAGTGAAGATGACCCCAAATTTGAAACTTTGCAAATCCACCCCAAATTGAATACCACCACCACCATTCTACTACAAATAATATATGTTTGCAATCCACCAAAAATCTTTGCAAAATTCCAAACTTTATCTCTTGCGGCCATTTGGTCGAACACTTGGTGTGCACAATGCTGCCAACCCAACACATGCTTATATCCAGTGGACTTTTGCCCTAACCATTGATCCTATGTCACCTTGAGTACTCTCATCCACTCCTTGCATGATGCCAGGCCTAGAGACACACATATTTGCACAAAATACTCGAGTACACAACCATGCCGTGCATGACATGCACTCCATCATGCCATTTTTCTCTCCCTTCACTTCCCGCGTGCATCAGCATGTCCTGGCCCTCCCTCACACTCTCCACGTCACGCTCGTGCCATCTCTCACCCAGTAGACGCCCTGCACTGGCCGGCACACACGCGTCCAGTGACGTCCGGCCACGCGCCAGGACGCGCACGGGCACACACCGGAGCGCGCCAGAACGTCAACGTTCCCCGTCGATGCTGACCACCTCCTGCCCTCTCCTCTCTCACCCAACGTCAACACAGTACCAGCTGGCCTCAACCTTAGATTTATTATAGAATTTAAATGATAAAAATAACAAGGCAGGGCCTTTTCAAACTTCAAATAATTAGTTAAAATCAACCATAAACTATTTTGAGATGGTTCAAATTCTCATAAATCACAATTCAAATACTCTAATTGTTTATGTAAAAATATGATAGTGGTACTGTATATGATCATGGGCTAGATTCAAATAGTGGCTATAAGGCCATTTCTAGCTCATTTAAACTATTTCAAAAATAGTATTTAAATTATATGAGGTGTAGCTTCTCACTTAAATCATTACTACAAGTGATTCAATGTGAGTTGATGACACATGTATTAATGACCAATATGTTCTTATTTGAAAATATTAAATCATTTTCATAGTAGTATTTAAATTGTTCAAAACTACTTATTAAATCATATGAGATGCTTTGGTCTCATTTAAATCTTGTCTCAACTAAGTTAATATGAGGTAGAGACCATGGTCAATTAAAACTCATATTAAATTAGTTGATGATATTAAACCCTTGCAATGTGTTATTAAAATGGTATGAGGTGCTCACCTCATTTAAATCATTTTCTTAAATGATGAGTGTGAAGAGGTTGACTTGGGTCAACCTAGGTCACATATTATTCATGAGAGAAATTAACTCTTAATAAGATAATGAGAGGAAATTATTTATCAAAGAATTAAATAGAAACCCTAAATTAATATTTGTAATGAGAGGAAATTATTTTTCTTTAAAAGAAAACAAAGTCAACCAACATGTTAAGAATGTGGTGATGCTAGACTAGCTTGTGTGAGCCATTTGTGTGAATAGTCTAGCACTTAAGCATTGTTTGGTGATTGTATACCTCGTATTCGTTTATAGACGCTAGTACCGAGGAGTACCAGGAGGAGGAGGTCTACTTTGAAGAAGAAGAGAACTTTGACCACTATACCACTCAAGGCAAGCTAATATTCTTGCTAAGTGCAAAGCTCTACAAGAGCAAGGCACCACCACTTTTTACTTTATGCTTAATGATCCCATCCCAAGTTTTACTTTGCAATCTTTAATGCTTTTGGTTTATCAAAGTTTACCTTTTTGATTCATGATTCACTTGGTCTAGAGTAGAACAAGATCATCAAATTTAGTCTAGAGCAATGAAAGCTAGATAGCACCCCTCATGATTAGTTGCTAGTGCTAACAAATAAAATTGACTACTCTAGATGGGAACATGTGAAATGACATGACTTTGAAAACCTTGGAATGAGAAGTCATTCTATTGAAAGATTTTGAAGGTGAATATGACTTGTGAATGACATGGTGAACTTTACAAAAACTGATGGTTGGGTTCGGATGCGATACCATTCCAATTTTACAAGTACCCCCACAATACCTGATTATGGGTAAGGGCTTAACTAGAAATTTATATGTCTTAGTATGGGTTCCCTCTAAACAAGCGTCATCGGGGTTATGCCAAGGGCTGCCTCCAAAAAAATATGAAATGATGAGAAATGACGTGAAATGAGGTGAATGTCCGGCCCAAGCCCTGTGCAGTTCCCAGGCTGACTGTCTGTCTTCACTGGGAGGCCAAGCTCACGGGGAGAGGTGCCTATACTAGGGTATGTAAGTGAAAGGTTATGGTTGGTAGTCCGCACACGGAGTGTGATAAATCAGGGCCAGTTAACCCTGACGGATTATTGCAAATGTTGTGGCACAAGTGTACGACCTCTGCAGAGTGTAGAACTATTCGAATAGCCGCGTCCACGGTTATGGACGGTTGGAAAGGCCATACTGTTCCGTCATCAGACCATTTTCAAAAATGTGACATATGAAGGGTGACTTGTGACTTGAAAGGTGAAAGGAATCACAATAGAGTTGTGGGAATGACACTAATGTTCCCACTTGAGTTAGTTAGCAAATGAAGAGTCTTTTACTAAATGCTTATGAAATAAAATTGGCTTTATGCAAATAAACTTAGAGCTTAGCACCCCCTTACTATAGTTGATAGTGCTTACATTAGTATTAGTTTGCGAGTACTTTAAAGTACTCATGGCTTTGTCCCTGGCTATTCAAATGGCCAGACTATGAAGGAGAACAGCAGTACGAGGAAGATGGACAGCAGGACGTCTACGACAACTAGGATCACTCCTGACGTCAACAGTTGCCTGTGGAATAGATGGACCGCGACCGTTACTTCGCTTCCGCTATGTGTTTTGTAATAGGATCTCTAGATCCACTATGTTGTATTAAGACTGGATCATGTGATCCCTCTATGTAAGACGATTATGTGTTGTAATGAATGATGTGTTGTGATATCAATCTATTATGTCTCGCAAAAACAATATTCCTGGGATTGCGATGAATGGCATAATAGGCATCTGGACTTAAAAATCCGGGTGTTGACAAGTTGGTATCAGAGCCATTGTTGACCTTAGGAGACCCTAGTTAGAATGGACGTCTGAAAAATTTAGTTTCAAAAACAAATGAAGTGAATATTTATGAAAACTTATTCTCACTCTTATCCTTGAGATCTTTTTCAAAGAAAGAAATCCATACTCTACTTTTCCTTGTAATATTACATAAAATTTTGCACACTTGATCACTTCTCTAACTTACTTATCCTAAATTTCTCACAGATGGAATACCACTGGGAGTGCTATCAGCTTGGTCACGGAGGAGAACTGAGGTTCGAAAAGGATTTGAAGCAACTAGTAGAATATCTAGGACACCCGTATCCCGAGTTCTTCGGAACACCCCGCAATAATCAGTTGGGAGGACCACCTCGGTGGGAAGTTTCTGCTGATCTAGGAAGAAAGCTTGGAGCCCCGGTATGGGAAACCATATGGTTTTCTGTAACGGGAAACACCTGGAAGGAAGGACTAGTTAGAGCTATGCAAGAAGCAATCGCCCGTCTGTGTGGACAAAATGAGAACAAGATCCGGAACACTCGTTTCATCTACTACCCAAGACATGACTCCATGGGAAGATCGATGACCATGCCACCACCCACGGAGATGAACCACTATGTAGCACACCAGGACTTCAGGCAGTACAAAACCCGCAGGGATTTGGACAACGCCCTCGCCCTTCGCCAAGCACCATAACCGTGAAGACGAAGAATTCCCCCCTGAAGAATAGTATCATTAAAGCACTTGAGTAGGTGTGAGTTGTATCAGGATCCCTTGTATCGTAGCACGAATGAATGGTTCTTAAAACCAACGGTGTGTTAGCTTTGTAATGTGTGATGATTGGTATGAATGAAAAAGTGTTGTTGGTTTTTACCCCCTCAACACTACTCAAGTTTTGAAACTTTTTGAATTTAACTCAAACAAACCATAGAAATTTCCCTCTTATCTTATCATCTACCTCAATCTTCAGATGGCCCCACCAAACCGCAACGCCAACCAGGATGCCATGATGCAACTGCTGCAGACCCTGATGACCGATAGGGAAGATCAAAGAGCTGAACGCCAAGCCAACCTTGCTGCACTGCAACAGATAGCTCAGAACAATCAAGGCCATGGGAACCATGATCACCCAGGATCAAAGCTGAAGAACTTTCAGAACACCAACCCTCCGATGTTTAGCAAGACCGAAGAACCCCTTGACGCAGATGACTGGCTCCAGACAATGGAGAACAACCTAGAAGTTGCGGGAGTAGAAGCCGCAGAGAAAGTACTGTTTGCCACCCACTACCTGTCAGGACCTGCCAGAGCCTGGTGGACAAGTGCCCGCGCAATGAATGCGGGGCAAATGATGACTTGGGAAGACTTCAAACTCAAGTTCAGCAAATATCATGTGCCCCAAGGACTGATCAAGAAGATGAGAGACGAGTTCCGCGAACTCAAACAAGGAAGGATGTCCGTGGTGGAATACCGCGACAGGTTTCTTACACTGTCAAGGTACGCCCCGGATGAGACCGACACCAATGAGAAAAGAAAGGAAAGATTTCTGAACGGACTGCATGACGAGATGCAAACTGTGTTAGTGAACATTCCGTTCGCTGACTTGGAAGCCCTTGTGGACTCAGCCATACAGATGGAAGGAAAGCTGCATCAGGCCAATGAGAACCGCAAGCGCAGAATGATGAACCAGAGTGGACCCCACCATACCCAGAAGCACCGCAATAACTCCTCCGGAGGATTCACCCCAAGACACAACAAGCCCCCTGCTCAGAATTATCGCCCCAACTACACCAACAACAACGGAGGACCCTCGAAGCCCGGAGGCAACCACAACAACCACAGCAACAACAACAACAAACCCCAACAACACCAACAACCACCCCAATGGTAACAACAACAACCCCAATACTGCCCCGAGGACTGGAAGCAACACTGTTCCCATCAACCCCAAAGATAAGTCAACCGTAAACTGCTATGAATGTGGAGTGGTGGGTCACTACTCCAATGAGTGCCCCAAGAAGCTTGCCAAGATTGCCGCCAACACTGCTGCACCTGCTCAGCAACAGCGCCGCTTCGCAGGTAGAAGGAACCAGAACAACAATAACGGCCGCCTCTACCACATGAATGCAGCAGAAGCACAGGAAGCACCTCAGGCCATGCCAAGTATGTCTTCCTGTTAATCAAAAATTCTCAATCTCTCTTAGGAACCTAAATTTTCTTAAAATCTCGGGACGAGATTTGTTTAAGGGGGAAGGGTTTGTAACATCCCAAAAATTTAAAACAAAGAGAAAATGAATTTCCTTTTTCCAAAAATGAGAACCAACAAAAACTTTTATTAAATTCAGTTTGGTACCTAGTAAGCATGCTTATATGTTGTGATATTGCCCTGATTGTTTATTTATTGCATTGAACCTAATTCCAAAACCCTAAACCCTAATCTTCTCACAACAAAATAGTATCAAATAAGAAGGAACTAAAATAAATAAAATATGTGGGCATATAGCCCTAGCATGCAAATATTGACTAATACCATTCTTACTTTTCAAAATAGAGGTGAACCATTGAGATACTCCACTAAACCCTAAACCTCACCCCTCTTGTCATCATCCAAGTTAAAATAAAATAAAAGGAAGTTAAATAAGAAAAAGGCATATGTGCCTATGGCTATTTTTACCAATCTTTACCCTAAGCTCCTCTACTTTGTTTAGTGGTTTGGAAAACCATTATACACCCTATCTAGTACTTATCAAACCTAATTCAAGTTGTTTCCAAAGAAAATAAAAAGAAACTAAAAATGCCATAGAGGCATATGAGAGTAAATTAGCAAATTTGTGAATTTGAGAAGATTGACCCTAAGACTTGTTGTGAATGGTTGGATCACCTCCATATACCATTTCAACACTCAACAACACCAATTGGGACAAGCAAAGTCAAATTAAAAATCAAATGCCACATATGCATAGAGGCATATGTGACACATAGCCATAATACCCAATTCTTGCCCTATGTCTTTAAACCTTGATCAATTGGTGTGAAACCATCTCTAAACCTAATCTAATGCTAAATTGACCCTAACCCATGCCCAAGTAGATCAAGGGGAACCATTTACAAAAATAATAAAATTTGACACATCATCTTTTATGTGTTATGGCCATTTTTGCAAATCTTTGAACAAGACCTTTTTAAATGGATTCAATGGTTGGGAAATGTTTCTAAACTAATAAGAATCACTTTAGAGTCAAGAAAAATCAAATCACAAAGAGAGAAATCAAATAGGGAGAAAATCCCCAAAATTCACTCACATACACTTAGCCAAATTTTGCAAATCTTCACCAAAGGCCACCATTGCTTGATCTATTGCTTGGAGAATACTTATATATGATAAACAAACACAATTTCATCAAAGAAACAAGAATCAACCCAAGGCAAATCTCAAAACCTACATACATGTGATAATGGTCAAAATGGAGTTTTATAAAATGTTCCCCACTTTACCCCCTGGTTTTGACTTTTCTTCAAACTAAACTTGGTCAACCATTACCATGTCATCCAAGACCATGTCAAAGTGAGCAACTTTCATGTTGACCACCCATGCTAACTTTGACCAGGTTGACCAGAATAAAATTGACAAGTGGTGATGTTGAAACAAAGTGAAGATGACCCCAAATTTGAAACTTTGCAAATCCACCCCAAATTGAATACCACCACCACCATTCTACTACAAATAATATATGTTTGCAATCCACCAAAAATCTTTGTAAAATTCCAAACTTTATCTCTTGTGGCCATTTGGTCGAACACTTGGTGTGCACAATGCTACCAACCCAACACATGCTTATATCCAGTGGACTTTTGCCCTAACCATTGATCCTATGTCACCTTGAGTACTCTCATCCACTCCTTGCATGATGCCAGGCCTAGAGACACACATATTTGCACAAAATACTCGAGTACACAACCATGCCGTGCATGACATGCACTCCATCATGCCATTTTCTCTCCCTTCACTTCCCGCGTGCATCGGCATGTCCTGCCCTCCCTCACACTCTCCACGTCACGCTCGTGCCATCTCTCACCCAGAGACGCCCTGCACCCGGCACACACGCGTCCAGTGACGTCCAGCACGCGCCAGACGCGCACGGGCACACCCGGAGCGCGCCGAACGTCAACGTTCCCTCGATGCGCCACCTCTCCCCTCTCGTCACCCAACGCCAGGACAAGCTTTCTACCCGCGCAAGCCCTGTGCGCGACGCTCATCGATGACGTCCGCGGTACCCGCGCAGTACACCACGCCGCCTGCTCCGTCTACCCCCTGCCTCACCGCCATGCCCTCGTACTCTCATGACAGGAACGTCCCTGCGTCATCGCCCACGCCCCCCCCCCTGTAGCGCCGTCGCCACCATCGCCTGCCCCCGCCTCGGCCACCTCGCGCTTCTATAAATAGGGCCTTCCCCGAGCAATCCCCACACCATCACCTTCCCTCTCGACCCTCCTCGAGCTCGCTCGCTTCTCAATTTGATCCGTAGGTAGCCAATTTGATCGTCGGAGTCCGTGGAGCCGCCGCAGAAGAAGCCGGAGCTAGGAGCCACCCCTGGAGCCGCCGCTTGTACCAGAAGGATCGCCGTCGTCGACAACGTCGCTGCAGCACCTCGCCGACGATCGCCGGAGCTCCGGTGAGCTTCCGACCCCCTACTCTCGCCGCGAATGCTATCTCGTCGGAGACACGATGGCTGTGGACCGTTAGATCGGATTCTAATCCTGCGTCCCAGATAGAAACATACCGATTGGGCGTTTAAACGTCGCTGACATGTGGACCCCGGCGTCATGGCGGCCCGCTTAGCCTCTGGCCCATTCCTTTTTCTCTGTTTGGCCCAACTTCGTTTCCCCGCGAGCCCGTCGTTTGAATTGGAATATTTCGAATTAAATCAAATTCCTCCCAGATGCTATGTTCAAATTTAAATAGAATCAAATCTACTGAGCCAAATTTAATAAATGTTATATATTTGGAAAGCTTATAAAATTATCTAAATAACTACACTGGCTGAACCTTAGATTTATTATAGAATTTAAATGATAAAAATAACAAGGCAGGGCCTTTTCAAACTTCAAATAATTAGTTAAAATCAACCATAAACTATTTTGAGATGATTCAAATTCTCATAAATCACAATTCAAATACTCTAATTGTTTATGTAAAAATATGATAGTGGTACTGTATATGATCATGGGCTAGATTCAAATAGTGGCTATATGGCCATTTCTAGCTCATTTAAACTATTTCAAAAATAGTATTTAAATTATATGAGGTGTAGCTTCTCACTTAAATCATTACTCCAAGTGATTCAATGTGAGTTGATGACACATGTATTAATGACCCATATGTTCTTATTTGAAAATATTAAATCATTTTCATAGTAGTATTTAAATTGTTCAAAACTACTTATTAAATCATATGAGATGCTTTGGTCTCATTTAAATCTTGTCTCAACTAAGTTAATATGAGGTAGAGACCATGGTCAATTAAAACTCATATTAAATTAGTTGATGATATTAAACCCTTGCAATGTGTTATTAAAATGGTATGAGGTGCTCACCTCATTTAAATCATTTTCTTAAATGATGAGTGTGAAGAGGTTGACTTGGGTCAACCTAGGTCACATATTATTCATGAGAGAAATTAACTCTTAATAAGATAATGAGAGGAAATTATTTCTCAAAGAATTAAATAGAAACCCTAAATTAATATTTGTAATGAGAGGAAATTATTTTTCTTTAAAAGAAAACAAAGTCAACCAACATGTTAAGAATGTGGTGATGCTAGAATAGCTTGTGTGAGCCATTTGTGTGATTAGTCTAGCACTTAAGCATTGTTTGGTGATTGTATACCTCGTATTCGTTTATAGACGCTAGTACCGAGGAGTACCAGGAGGAGGAGGTCTACTTTGAAGAAGAAGAGAACTTTGACCACTATACCACTCAAGGCAAGCTAATATTCTTGCTAAGTGCAAAGCTCTACAAGAGCAAGGCACCACCACTTTTTACTTTATGCTTAATGATCCCATCCCAAGTTTTACTTTACAAGCTTTAATGCTTTTGGTTTATCAAAGTTTACCTTTTTGATTCATGATTCACTTGGTCTAGAGTAGAACAAGATCATCAAATTTAGTCTAGAGCAATGAAAGCTAGATAGCACCCCTCATGATTAGTTGCTAGTGCTAACAAATAAAATTGACTACTCTAGATGGGAACATGTGAAATGACATGACTTTGAAAACCTTGGAATGAGAAGTCATTCTATTGAAAGATTTTGAAGGTGAATATGACTTGTGAATGACATGGTGAACTTTACAAAAACTGATGGTTGGGTTCGGATGCGATACCATTCCAATTTTACAAGTACCCCCACAATACCTGATTATGGGTAAGGGCTTAACTAGAAATTTATATGTCTTAGTATGGGTTCCCTCTTAACAAGCGTCATCGGGGTTATGCCAAGGGCTGCCTCCAAAAAAATATGAAATGATGAGAAATGACGTGAAATGAGGTGAATGTCCGGCCCAAGCCCTGTGCAGTTCCCAGGCTGATTGTCTGTCTTCACTGGGAGGCCAAGCTCATGGGGAGAGGTGCCTATACTAGGGTATGTAAGTGAAAGGTTATGGTTGGTAGTCCGCACACGGAGTGTGATAAATCAGGGCCAGTTAACCCTGACGGATTATTGCAAATGTTGTGGCACAAGTGTACGACCTCTGCAGAGTGTAGAACTATTCGAATAGCCGCGTCCACGGTTATGGACGGTTGGAAAGGCCATACTGTTCCGTCATCAGAACTTTTCAAAAATGTGACATATGAAGGGTGACTTGTGACTTGAAAGGTGAAAGGTGAATTTGATTTGAATCACAACAGAGTTGTGGGAATGACACTAATGTTCCCACTTGAGTTAGTTAGCAAATGAAGAGTCCTTTACTAAATGCTTATGAAATAAAATTGGCTTTATGCAAATAAACTTAGAGCTTAGCACCCCCTTACTATAGTTGATAGTGCTTACATTAGTATTAGTTTGCGAGTACTTTAAAGTACTCATGGCTTTGTCCCTGGCTATTCAAATGGCCAGACTATGAAGGAGAACAGCAGTACGAGGAAGATGGACAGCAGGATGATGACCCACAAGTATAGGGGATCGCAACAGTCTTCGAGGGAAGTATTACCCAATTTATTGATTCGACACAAGGGGAGACAAAGATTACTTGTAAGCCTTAACAGCGGAGTTGTCAATTCAGCTGCACCTGGAAACAGAGTTGCTCGCAAGAGTTTATCAGTAGCAACAGTTTTATGGTAGTAGGAATAGTGAAATAACAGCAGCGGTGAAATAAAGACAACAGTAGTGATTATAGTAAACAGCAGGATTAAAATACTGTAGGCACAGGGACGGATTTAACGGGCGTTGCATGGATGAGAGAAACTCATGTAACAATCAAAGCAGGGGCATTTGCAGATAATAATAAAACGGTATCCAAGTACTAATCAATCAATAGGCATGTGTTCCATATATAGTCGTACGTGCTCGCAATGAGAAACTTGCACAACATCTTTTGTCCTACCAGCCGGTGGCAGCCGGGCCTCTAGGGAAACTACTGGATATTAAGGTACTCCTTTTAATAGAGTACCGGAGCAAAGCATTAACACTCCGTGAACACATGTGGTCCTCACATCGCTACCATTCCCTCCGGTTGTCCCGATTTCTGTCACTTCGGGGCCATTGGTTCCGGACAGCGACATGTGTATACAACTTGCAGGTAAGATCATAAACAACGAATATCTTCATGAATCAATAACATGTTCAGATCTGAGATCATGGCACTCGGGCCCTAGTGACAAGCATTAAGCATAACAAGTTGCAACAATATCATAAAAGTGACATCTACGGATACTAGGCACTATGCCCTAACAATCTTATGACTATTACATGACCAATCTCATCCAATCCCTACCATCCCCTTCAGCCTACAGCGGGGGAATCACTCACACATGGATGGGGGAAACATGGGTGGTCGATGGAGAGGCGTTGGCGGTGATGGCGGTGAAGATCTCCTCCAATTCCCCGTCCCGCGGAGTGCCAGAACGGAGACTTCTGGCTCCAGGACGGAGTTTCGCGATGTGGCGGCTCTCTGGAGGGTTTCTGGCGATTTCGACTTCTCTCCGTGCGTTTTTAGGTCGAACCCGATAAGTATTCCGAAGGAGGGCGTCGGAGGCCGGCCGAAGGGGCCACACCATAGGGCCGCGCGGGCCCCCTAGGCCGCGCCGCCTTATGGTGTGGGGCCCTCGGGCCTCCACCTCACTTGTCCTTCTGGCTCCGTCAGTATTCTGGAAAATAGGGCCTTCTGCATAAATTCCGAGGATTTTCCCGAAAGTTGGATTTCTGCACAAAAACGAGACACCAGAAGCTGAAAACAGCGTTAGTCCGTGTTAGTTGTATCCAAAATACACAAATTAGAGGCAAAACAATAGCAAAAGTGTTCGGGAAAGTAGATACGTTTTGGACGTATCAACTCCCCCAAGCTTAGCTTATTGCTTGTCCTCAAGCAATTCAGTTAACAACTGAGCGATAAAAGAACTTTCACGAACACATTTGCTCATATGATGTATATATTCTCATGCTATGGCTAATACTCAAGCAGTTCATAATGAGATACATGCAAATAAGATCATCCAACAGCTATGTCAATCATGGAGAGGTACCAACAATTAATAATAAGCATCATGAATCATGTATATAAGCAGGATTGCAATGTTCATAAGAGAATATGATAAAGTGGTATCTTACTTGCCCGTATTTGATTGGCAAAACATAAATGCCGAGGCACCTCTGGAGTTCATAGAAAGACTAGAAGTAGTGATTGTCAAAGATAAAAGCATCAAAGTTATACCACAATCAATTTTATTTTGAGACAAGCATATTATACTAAGAATGACAGTTGTGCTCTCAAGATAGTGCTCAAAGAAAGAATGGAGACACAACATAAAAGTAAAAGATTGACCCTTCGCAGAGGGAAGCAGGGATTAACATGCGCTAGAGCTTTTCATTTGTAAAGCAGGAGTAAAATTATTTTGAGAAGTGTTTGTTGTTGTCAACGAATGGTAATGGGTACACTAACTACCTCGCCAACCGGACTCCCAAGAGCGGCTCCCATGAATTATTTGCATGTTTATGTGGCACTCCTTCCAACCTTTCTTACACAAACCATGGCTAACCGAATCCTCGGGTGCCTGCCAACAATCACATACCATGAAGGAGTGCCTTTTTATTTAAGTTTTATTATGATGATGACACTCCCCCAACCTTTGCTTACACAAGCCATGGCTAACCGAATCCTTCGGGTGCCGTCCAACAATCACAAACCATGGAGGAGTGTCTATTTAAGTTAATTAATTTGGGACTGGGAATCCCATTGCCAGCTCTTTTTGCAAAATTATTGGATAAGCGGATGTGCCACTAGTCCATATGAGAGTCCGTCAAAAGTAAATGACAAGGTTGAAAGCTAAACACCACATACTTCCTCATGAGCTATGAAACATTAACACAAATTGAGAAGCATTTTGAAAGTTTTAAAGGTAGCGCATGAGAATTTACTTGGAATGGTTTGAAATGCCATGCATAGGTATTTATGGTGGACACTTTGGAACAACTTGGTTTTCAGGTGTTTGGAAGCACGAGCGGCGATCCCGCTCAGTACAAGTGAAGGCTAGCAAAAGACTAGGGAGCGACAAATCAAGAGAGCAATAACTGTCATAATCATGCTTGCGGCAAAATAAATTAACGGAGGCATAAAAGTGATACAAGAACTCTGAAGCAATATAAATCATCGAGGCTTAATTGACTTTTTGTTCAGTCATATGCATGCGTGAGCATGTGCCAAGTCGATATAAATGAATTATTCAGAGGAGGATACCACAATGCCATACTTACTTATGAATAAAACAATGCAAGCAAACATCCATGACATGCTACTCATATTAATAAATTGGAGCTAAGCATGAGAGATCATGAACTACTAGACTTTCTCAAATAACATATACCTCACATGAACCAACTAAGCATGCTCACATGGATGAGTATATGTACAAAAATGAAAACAAATAGAGTTCATACCAGCCTCTCACCACAATCAGATTGTCGTAGATCGTCATTATTGCCTTTCACTTGTGTAGCTTGGATAATATGAAATGAAAGCCACGCTCCAGCCACCGAAGACCATTGAACTCATGATGAACTTTACAAACCAAAGAAGAACAGCAAATATTTTTGGTGTTTTCGAATTGGAAACAAGAACAAAAGAAAACAAGCAAACAAAGCAAAATCTTTTTGGGTTTTCTCATAGCAAACCAACGATAGCAAACAAAGTAAAATAAGAGCAAAGAACCAAATAAACAAATGGTGAAGAGAAACAACAGAAATATTTTTGGTCTTTTTGTGTTTTAGGAAAGAAACAAAGCGAAAACAAAAGAATGCAAACTAACAGAAACACAGAAAAGCAGGATGACAGAAATCTGCCAAATCCTGACAGCAGTACAGAAATCGAAATTAACAAAAATCTTCCATTGCTCAGACCAAAAAGTGTTCAACTAATGAAAGTTAGATAACAACCTGGGGCACATGCTCAAAAATTGGAAACTCAAAATAACGTTCTGGCTGTGCGTACGAATTTTTTTGGTAACAGCCCAGAATCTGTTTTTGGACAGCACTTCCCCAAATATCATCTCCCTCTCATTAGAAAACCACTCTAAGAGACTAAACAAGTATGTACAAGTATCCAGCAACCATAATATGCAAAGAATGAGTGATGCCGGTATACCTCCCCCAAGCTTAGGCTTTTGGCCTAAGTGGAGTTCATTCCCAACGAGGGTCGGAGTTCCACGCCGGTGGGTCATACATGGAGTGATAATAAGGCCCCTGCGCAGAAGAATATCGTGGAGGCTCCACATGACCATGATGTTGATATGAGGAGCTCGCTGCATCGGATGAAGAGTCGGGGTGCTCCTCGGCCTCCTCCACACCTTCCCTTGCACGACGGCTTTCCCTTTCTATGTATGCGTTTAGCTCATTTTCTGTGATCGACCACCCTTTCCTGGCATCAAGGTTAAACAGAGCAGGTGCAGGCAATCGTACTAGTTTTTCAATTTTCTTAGTTATGCTCCAATTTTTCTTATACAAAGTTATCCTATAATGCAGGTTGTTCAAATTAGATGCATCTGAAATAAACTCATGTTTAATCATGGAAACAACATCAAGCTTCTCTATAGAAAGCGGAATATCTAAATGGTGAGGTCCTACACCATGCATAGCTAATAAGCGAGAGGCGATAAGACCTCCACAAATTCCTCCTTTCTCACGGTTAGTAGCAAGTCTACAAGCTATTAAAGCACCCAAATTATAAGTCCTATCCTGTTGCAAAGCGGCAGCTAAGAAAGCCAAATCTTGGACAGATAATTTACCTCCAGTCTTTCTAGCAAGAACGCACTTTGTAACGAAATAAGCAAAGTAGCGGATAGCTGGCTGTTGAATGCTACTAATCTTACCACCATCATTGGAGAAACTCCTCCCATTACAAATCATTGTATAAAGATTCGAGAGCTCCCGCGGCGTTCCCCTGATCTTCTCGCAGGATCCCCACCGCGGCACTCTAATTGCTGTACAAAAATCACTGAAAGGCAAGTTGATAGTTTTGTTATAAATCTTGTACCGGACCATGGGGTTAGTTTGAGACCGATGAAATTCGAAATCCTGCACAACCGACACCGTTAGTTTAGCATATTGGTGAGGTTCACCAACAGTAAAACCTTCCAACCCTGCATTGGAAATCAGTGTTTGAACATCTTGCAGGATTCCTGCATTCCGCATAAAATCCGTGCATGGGTAATAAGAGGGGTATACTCCCTCTTCACGATGAACTCTCATGACTTGCTGTACCTCCAACTCTTGTTGGTTAAGTTGGTGCATACTCCCTTCCATTTTCTGAAATTTTTCAACAATCATTATAAAATTTGATTTCAAGGTATATAATTGAAGGGAACTACTATAGGAACTTGCTAGAGTACTAAACATGCATCAAAACTAATTTCTTCCACTTAGAACAAGCATGCAAGCTCACTAAACATGTTATCTACAGCAGCAAAATATTCAAGATATACTCAACCAAACAAAATTCTAATTGGACAATCAAAGGAGTCACATACCAAGGAGTAAATGTGCCAAATTTCAAACAGAAATCTGGGCTGAGCAAGGAGATCGAAAAATCGCGAGTTCTTGAGCAGAAACACGAGTGAGAGGAACTTGGTGCGAGTTTTTTCGGGAGAGAGAAGATGCTGGGAGGAAGAGATGAAGTAGTGGGGCAAGGAGGGGCCCACACCACAGGGTGGCGCGCCCACCTCCTTGGCCGCGCCGGCCTGTGGTGTGGCACCCTCTGGTGCCCCACAGGTCATCCTCTGGTACTCCCAGGTGCCTCGTCGAAAAATAGGACCAACGGTGTAATTTTTGTAATTTTTAGAGAACTTCGAAAAATGCACATTTCTGGGTATTAAATTAATGATTACTGCGCAGGAAAATGATTTCTAAAATCTTAAACAACTAAAGCATATTGCAAAACAAAAGTGCTACAGCAAGTAAAATAAGTGGAGGGAGAAAGAAAGAAAGAAATGTTGTTTAGCTCTCTTATGCATTAAAATATACTTGTTAACAAGGTTGATCAAGTCTTGCTACCAAATAAATTTTATATGACATAAGAAGAAATAAACCTCAAATCAATCATGTTACCTTATATTGAATTGATATGGATCCAATCACAAGAGTTTGATATTCTTCTTTAGGCTCATATATAGGACAATCAATGGATCCCACTTTGATAGTTTTCACATTAAAAATTGTATTAACTCCACATACTTTATCGATCCTCTTGGGAAAATAGACAGTGTGTTCCTTATCATCAACATTGAAAGTAACCATGCCTTTATTGCAATCAATAACAGCCCCTGCAGTATTAAGAAAGGGTCTTCCAAGAATAATGGACATATTATCATCTTCAGGCATTTCCAACACAACAAAATCAGTTAATATCAAGCAATGCTGAGTAACTTGAACAGGAACATTTTCACATAAACCAACAGGAATAGCAGTAGATTTATCAGCCATTTGCAAAGATATATCAGTTGGTATCAACTTATCTAGATCAAGTCTCTTATAAAGAGAAAAAGGCATTACACTCACACCTGCTCCCAAATCACATAGAGCAGTTCTAACATAATTATTCTTGATGGAACAAGGAATAGTAGGTATACCTGGGTCTCCCAACTTCTTTGGAATCTTACCATTGAAGGAGTAATTAGCGAGCATAGTGGAAATTTCCTCATTGGGGATTTTCCTTTTGTTAGTAACAATATCTTTCATATACTTTGAATAAGGAGGCAATTTAATAGCATCAGTCAAAGGGATTTGCAAAAATAAAGGTTTCATCCAATCACAAAATTTATTATAATGTTCCTCCTCCTTTGATTTTAGTTTCTTAGCAGGAAAAGGCATTTGCTTTTGAACCCAAGGTTCTCTTTCATTACCATGTTTCTCAGTAATAAAATCTTCTTTAGTGTACTTTTTATTTTTAGCAGGCTTTTCAGGTTCTTTTTCAATTTCTTCTTTATCAGGAGTATCATTCTTATCATTATCTTCCTCATGTTCATTACCACTTTCAGTTTCAGCATCAGAAATAGAAATACTATTAGGATCATTAACAGGTTCAGAGGATTCTACAATATTCTTATGTTTCTTTTTCTTTTTCTTAGATGGAGCACTAGTTTTAATTAGTTGAGAATCTTGTTCAACTCTTTTGGGATGCCCTTCAGGATATAGAGGATCCTGGGTAGAAACACCACCTCTAGTTGTTACTTCATAAGCATGTTTTTCTTTAGAATTATTTCCCAACAAGTCATTTTGCACTTTAGTAAGTTGATCAATTTGAGTTTGAACCATTTGAAAATGTTTAACAAGTATCTTAACATCATTGGAGGTTCTCTCCACAATACCATGCAATTCACTAATAGCTCGAGAATTTTCCATTAAATGATTCTCTACTCTCATATTAAAGTTTTCTTGCTTAACAATATAATTATCAAATTCATCTAAGCATTGAGCAGGAGGTTTTGAATACGGAATATCTTCCCTAGTAAAGCGTTGAAGCGAGTGTACCTCAATCATGGATGAAGGGGGAGTTATCTCACATAAATCTTCTATAGGAGGTAAATTCTTCACATCTTCAGGTTTAATACCCTTCTCTTTAAGAGACTTCTTGGCTTCCCTCATATCTTCATCATTTAATTTAATCATACCCCTCTTCTTCAATATCGGTGTCGGGGTTGGTTCAGGTGTAGACCAATCATCATGATTTTTTTAGCCAATAATTCTTCAGCGTCGTCTGGAGTTCTTTTCCTGAAAACACAACCAGCACAACTATCCAGGTATGCCCTAGACTCAATGGTTAGTCCACTATAAAATATATCAAGTAAATCATGCTTTTCCAAATCATGGTCAGGCTGAGCTCTAATAAGAGAGCAAAATCTCGCCCAAGCCTCAGGCAATTTCTCTCCATCTTCCTGGTCAAAATTATAAATTCTTTGCAAAGCAGCATGTTGAGCACTAGCAGGAAAGTATTTCCGGAAGAAAACATCAAGCAATTCTTTTGGACTTTTAATAGAACCAGGAGGCAAATTATTATACCAAGTTTTAGCATCATCCTTTAATGAGAAAGGAAAAATTTTAGCGACAAAATAAGTACGCATCTTGACATCATCAGAAAACAAGCCACTAAGAGTAGATAGCTCAGTCATGTGTTCAACAGCACTTTCTTTTTCAGTACCACAAAAGGGTGTTTTCTCAACAATAGCTATATGAGATAAATCAAGAGAAAAATCATAATCTTTATCCCTAATGTTTATAGCACTACAAGAAAAGTTCTGATAGACAACGTCCCAAAATCGTCAACTAAGGGGCATTTTTCGTCGCCTATGGGCCTAACCCGACGATATGGGTTCTGTTGTCGAAACTGCGTCAGGCAAAGTCCAACGACGATTTTTTCGGTCCGTCGCGCTTGGGCGCCCTTCCGCCACGGAAAATCGGACCGTTGCGGAAGTGTTTCCGGGAGCCCGTTGACTGCGACGTCATGCAAACTGACACGTGGCAGACGCCGTTAACTGGCAGTTAACGGCGTTAACCGCTGAAACCCCGTGGTAGATGGTAGGCCCACACGAGGCCGCCACGTCTTAAGCGGGCCGGGCCAGATGACATAGTTTGACCGGTCAACTATATAGCTGGGCTGGTCCATTAGTTACGTGGGCCGGGCCTAACCTCTAATGTTGACTGGTCAAAAGTTAAATGGGCGGCCCATTTAACATGTGGGGTCCCCTTACAATGGGTGGCCCAAGAAGCAAGTGGGCCAGGCCAAAAACACAGTGGGTCCCACTGTTAAAAGGGGCCATTTAGTGTGTGGGGTCCACCATATAGCAAGTGGGCCGGCCAAGCTAGTGGGGGCCAAAAACACATGGTGGGTCCCACTATCCTGTTAAAGGGCCCATTTAGTATGTGGGGTCCACCATATAGCAAGTGGGCCGGCCCAACAAGATAGTGGGCGGGCCAAAAACAGGTGGGTCCCACCTTCTGTTAAAGCGGCCCATTTAGTATGTGGGGTCCACCATATAGCAAGTGGGCCCCACCAAGCTAGTGGGCCGGGCCAAAAACACAGTGGGTCCCACATTTTAATGGGCCGCCCATTTGGTATGTGGGGTCCACCATATAGAAGTGGTGGCCCAACAAGATAGTGGGGGCCAAAAACAGTGGGTCCCACCTTCCTATTAAAGGGCCGGCCCGTTTACCATGTGGGACCACCATATAGCAAGTGGGCTGGCCCAACAAGATAGTGGGCGGGCCAAAAACACAGGTGGGTCCCACTTTCTGTTAAAGGGCCGCCCAATTAGTGTGTGGGGTCCACCATATAGCAGTGGGCCGGCCCAACAAGATAGTGGGCCGGGCCAAAAACACAGTGGGTCCCACTTTCCTCTTAAAGGGCCGGCCCATTTAGTATGTGGGGTCCACCACAAAAGCAATTGGGCTGGCCCAACTAAGTAGTGGGAGGGGTCCACCTTAAAGCAAGTGGGCCAGCCCAATTAGAGTGTGGGGTCCACCTTCAATCAAATGGGCTGGCCCAATAAGTAAGTGGGCCAGCCCGTTTAGTTGCTGTTTATATGCCGGCATAATAGGCGCTATAGGAATTTGCGGGCAGGCACATATGTGATTTCGCTTAATTGGGCCGTTTAAGGGATGGGAATTCGTGATTTAGATACTGAGAATATTTACGCAGCATTGATTTCTGTCGGATAGCCTCACTTACCACAAGCACCAAAGAAAAAATGCGCGAAAGAACTATAAAAACTAACTAAATATTACATCAGCTGCAAGGCATTGAAAAAATATTACAGAACCCAGAGAAATTGAATGGTAATTAAACCTAGCAATACAAGAAGCGATCCGGCAATCTTTTAAGTTGTCCATGCAGCACCTATATCTGAAACAAAGACATTACAAGTTAAGACAGCAACAATGGAAAGGCAAAGACACTACAATATTGTTTGGCAAAGAATTTGGAACTCATCATTTCGTCGTTATAACAAGATCATTGTAATGCGCACAATAAGCAAACAAAGAGTGCATGCCGCATACCAACAGCCAATATAACAGAGCATGTTAGAATGAAACAGCAGACTTACTACTGTCGAGTCCCATGCAAACCAACATGTTCAGGGAGTACAAAATTGGCATGAACAACATAGTAGCAGGCTATAAATTTTGTAACAACGACTGAGCAAGATGAAGTTATGATGGCTACATCTACAGAGCAGGGAATGTAAACCAAAAATAGAAGTTACGATGGCAAAAGCTAAAGAGGAGGGAATGTGAACCAACATGTGCCAAGTGCAATTACTTCATTTTGGTCGTGAACTAAATAATACTCCTGAACTTATAGTGAAGGGGATGCAAATCAAGATGTTTCGGGATATAAACTTGTAATGAGCAACACATGGAGGATAGTTAATGCTGGAGCTTAGGATGGACCAGATACAGAATATAGTGGGATCACCTGTGAACTTGTATAAGAGGGAATGCAAACCAATATGTTCAGCTTTCCATATGTGAGCGTCATGCCAAGTCAGAGAAACAAGTCAATAATGCAGCTTTTGAAGAACAAGATGGCACGCAAAATTATTATCTAGTAGTATGACAAGTTTATTTGTACTACAGGCTAGATAGCAGAGTGATAGCATGCCAAACTAAGTCCTTACTTTGTTAGCTTACAATGAACTAGATACAAAACAATGGCATCACCTGTAGTACAGGGAATGCAAGCCAACATGTTCATGGAGTAAAAAATTGGCACAAACAACATAGTAGCAGGCCATAATTTTTGTAACAACGACTGAGCAAGATAAAGTTATGATGGCTAGATCTACAGAGCAGGGAATGTAAACCAAATATAGAAGTTACGATGCCAAAAGCTATAGAGCAGGGAATGCGAACCAACATGTGCAATTACTTAAAATTGGCCATGAACTAAATAATAGCAGGATGTTACTATAATACCTACAGTATAATTTTTGTAACAACGACTGAGCAAGATAGAAGTTATGATGGCTACATCTACAGAGCAGGGAATGCAAACCAAAATGTTCAATCGCTTAAAGTTAGCAATGAAGTAGAAAATAGCAACGTGTTACGGTCATAGCTAGGAATGAACTAAAAGAGCTTCAGACAAACAAGCATCTGAACCCAGAACATGGCGCTAAAACAAGGGACTTACATTAGGAGAAGCACTCTGTGGGAGTCACAGCAGATCTTCCTGGGGTTGATAGATCCGGTGATGAAGTACGCTACATGTGCTACTTGGGGTTGGAGAGACGGCCATTACACTTCATGGTTACTCATCTCATCTGCAAAAACGTAACGGCGCGTCGTTAGCACAAACAGATTCCCCCAAGATTAAACAAGAACTTGCAGGCAAGCAATAGAAAAGCGACAGTAGAAGAGTTTAGATCATGCACGGCGCCGGTGAAGCAGATCCGGTTCATGCACAGCGGTGTCGGTGAGCAAGATCCGATGCGGTGGACGACGGATCCGGCGAAGCGGCTCCGGTGGGGTGGACGATACCGCAGCTGAAGCGACTGCGGTAGACTGCTGGATGAGTATATGGTTTCGAGGTTCGGCGGGGATGATCCGATCCGGTTGATGACGGCGTCGATGAAGCGGCTCCGGCAGGCAGCCGGATGACGAGGATCGCGAGGCCTCGGGTAGGCCAGGGAAGTCCGGCGGGGATGTTCCGGTGCGGTGGTCGTGGAGGTGGGAGAGAGAGGGACTTGGGAAGTTCCGGTGGGTGGTCTCAGAGGAGAGAGTGAGGGAAATGAATTTTTTTTCGGGGAGTTTCGGAGCTAGGGAGGTGGTGATCGAAAAAAATGACGGGTAGACCCCCCACCAACCGACTTATGCATGGACATTGTTGTCATCTTTACGAGGGTAGAATGGGAAGTTAGAGGCGTGTGAAATATTTGTATTTTTCGAGCGGGAAGTTTTGCCGCTGGAATGAGATTTCGAATTTGGCTATAGTCCAAGTAATACAAAAATATGAGACCGTACTAGTACGGCCAAGTGTCACATCAAGTCATCATCACGTTGAAAATCGGTTACCACGAGCATAATCATGATATATCTTGAAAATCAATTTTGAAAAGCCCTTCTGAAATATTTCGGGATTGGTACTAGGAGATTTTGCAGCTTGACTAAGTAATTTTTTTTCTTCGAAAAGGGGATATGACCCCAGCCTCTGCATCGTGGTGATGCACACGGCTTTTATTAATAATCCAGTCGCAACAAATGTATGTTTTTTTTTTGCAAGGAGCAACAAAAGTATGTTGTACAGATGGTCCAAGTAATATATACTCGTGATTGTAATATAAGGCCAGGGGTAGACCGGAACCATATCCTCTAACGTAGAGATGACAAGTCAGGTAAGCACAGTGCTTAAGTAGTGCAAAACGTAGAAGAAAAATCAGGAAAATGTAACAAATACTGTACGTATTTACTGTAGCAACCACTGTATATTTTTACTGTATAAAAAATCGTATAAATATTTAAAAAAGATAGTCATAATTTTGATTGTTACTAATTATCGTAAATGCATATGGCTTACATATATTATGGAAGTTAATTTAGATCAAATTAGACTTAATCATGTAGATGTGGAGAAGGAAAATTAGAGAGGTGTAGCTTACCCGACTTGTCTATTGCACGTTAGAGGATCTACTTCCGGGGTAGACCATGCTACTTAGACTACTCATAGTGGGAGTAACTAAGGAGTATTAACATAGAGCTGGTTGTGGTAACTAGCTATGTTACCATAACACTTTTCAAGATAGAATGAGTCTACATACTAACTAAAACAATCATGCATGATAGTACTACATCTAAGTTACTATGCATTATGAAGGTAGTAACATAGAGTAGTGTCATATGCATGCGGAAATTCAATTTGGCTCCCGGGTGCATATGCTCCCTCTACCAAAAAATCATATTTTAAAATGTCGAAAAAAATTAGCAAAAAATTTACATGTACATATTCATAATATATGTTCGTTCGTCAAGTTTCACGAAAAACCAATATTTTTTGTGGTCTATGTAAAAAAGAGAAAACTTATCTTGTGAAAAGCATTATTTTTAGTACTGTGTTTTATCTTTTTACACACGTCACACGACAAGTCGCAACTTTTTAAGGGCGTAGCACGAGAAGATGTACATGCGAATTTTTTGTTTCATTTTTTTGAAATTCAAAATATGTGTAAGATGCATTTCAAAATGGAGGGAGCATATGCTCCTATGTTTCAAAACACCAGTCCCGCATGCGCATGACACTACTATACGGTCACATCAAGTCATAATCACAACCAAAATCAGTTCCCATGTACAAATATTTTGGATTTTATTGGCGGGAGATTGTAGCGCTTGACAGATATTTTCAATTTAGCTGGCGCTAAAAAAATACTGTACTAGCAAAATTGGTAGCTTACTGTAGTACTGCCTCCTTTCAGGGATACAAGGACAAGGACCAATCAACTAAAATAATGTATGAAAATGGTCACCAATGGGCCAACTAATAGTTATACTTTTCCCATGCAGCGCAATATAAAAAATACTACAAATCAGATTAAACCTTGATTAAATATTGGTGCATCCAATCCATTCAGTTTTCATTTAATCCACATCACCAAGGAAACAACCACCAGGTACATAACAAGTGCAGATAGAAGCACCAACAAAATAGTTCAGCATCACAAACCCTTTCACACAACCAAGGGACACCTTTGACTGTCAGTGTTCACTGTGGTATTCAGCATCTCCCACACTTTCTCAGGATGTTGCCCAGGTGGGCTTGACTTGCTTCTAATCCTGCAGTTATACGGTGGATGACTACTCTTTGTGCAGCCACTATTGCTCGTTCCTCTTTGAGTAGTTCCTCGAGAACATAAAAAGACAATGACTTGGACCTCAACCTGCGCTTGGGCTTTGACTTGGACTTGGACCTCGACAAATTAGTTGTGAACCCAGCATTACGCAGGAATGTGTTGTTGGCTATACCATGACATTGTAGTACCTTGGAAAATGAATTCAGACATTCTTCCTGGGTTTTTTCTATACCATCTTTCTTTGGTTTTGCCAGCTCCACTTTCATGTCAGACTGAGGAGTTTTCAGTTGTTACACATGTGTAAGAGAAGAGATTATAATGTGAAGACATGTGTATGAACTACCTCTAATAATCCTACAAACTGGCATGGCTGATTACCGCATATACATTTTAGTAAGAGCATGTTACATCATATTGACATGTCTTCTATTGCTAACACGTAATAGCAGGACTATAAAAATATGCATGGATCCATGTGTAGAATTCGTAATGTGCATGATATTGCTGAGAAGTATATAAGTGAATTGTACTAGCCCTTTCCAGCAGTTCAGACATTTGGTTGTGTTGGCTAGTGCATGAAGCTTGACAAATATGACAAGATATTTCTGAATACAATTGAAAACCATAACTGACATTAGTAGAGAATACTTACAATAACACTCTGTGCAAAATGTCCAGTCAAACCATTTCTGCTCGTCTGGCACACCTTGAATTGCTCAAGTAGACTCATCTCTCTGTCTGTACTCTCACAGTATGCTTGCCTTGCCTTCTGATATTTTCGCAAGAGAAAATATAAATTAGTTTCACAACCACGTCACATGCCGACATGCGACAATTGAAAGTTTTCAAAAAAAATATAAATAAAACAGAGACATCAATTTACGATGTATATTGTGCATCTATAAATTCTAAATGATTTACTAATTTAAATATAGTTGTACAGATAACATTCCTTACCATACAGTAGAGGTGTCCAATCAAGCTACGAGATCCTGTACGCTGTTGTAAACGTACATTATTACGAGCACGCATGTTACTTCGAGCGATGAACTACAAATGAAGACTTGTGAGACACATGCTTAAAAAGGAATCAGTAATGTGATCTTGTCTCACTGTCTTCACAGAACATACCAAATTCTTTTGAGCAGACCAATACTCAACAAGATCACACCATTGATCATCAGTCATCTGTAGTATAGGAGAGGTTGTTGGAATATCGCTAGGAGTCCTCCCAGCAAAGTATCTCATCTTTAGCCTATGGCGCTCCTGGCGCAACGCTGAAGAGAATATGCTCCTGATAACAGTGATTACATTCTTCATGTCATCATCAAACTCAAGACATGTCTGTTTACAACAATGGGAACCGTTCATGTGTTAGATAGCTAGCCAACAGAAAGCTAGAGGGAATGTGAACGAGCAACATGGTATTGTTTACGAAAATGACTTACATGTAACATGTGCAGTAAACCTTCAAAATGAGAAGGGGTGTTTACGTGTTGTTTCCATGATGGAAAGATAGGAATTTGAGTCCTGACAAAAACGCCTGTGATCGATGCTATATTAGATGATTCTTGTGGATCCAGTGGCCTTCTGATACCTGCTATAACTGATGTGATGGGAAATCTTGTTCCCATTCGGGCAATCTTATTTTTAAGTGATTTCAAAGTCGTTGGCCCCCTTCGTTTTCTTGGTCGTGGTGGAACTGCAAATTTAAGCATTACATCAAGCTATCAAGGTATTTATGTAACGGAGCATGTAAGGGAACACGTACCTAATTCGGCCCCACCATCATCTTTAAGGAAGAAGTTGTCTCTGGCAGGACTAAATGTCAGCGGGCGATCGTGATTAGTTAGGTGTTGAGAACCTGCTGTTGAAACTGGGTCTGCTGTGAATTGTTCTTGGGTAACTGGATTGGCAACAGGTGGCTGGGGAACATGTGGTTTGGTATTTGCTCCGTCTACAGCTTTTAGACCAACCGATGTGGGGTTAGGTCGAAGCTTTTTATGTTGGTGTTTCGCATTACAATATTTTTTTGCCTGGTCATCATTTTCAACTAGATTAGAGTGACTCTGAGTCTGAGACCTTGTTTTTACTCTGTTCACTGCATTTGTTTGTGATCTGACATGACCAGCTTGAACCCTTTTTATTTTTAGGTGAGCTGTCAGATATTGATCTTCCTGTTGAACTATGTTCTTCACCTTGTTGGTATTTGAAACGTCCTTACGTGAAGTCCCTGATGCCTGCCAGAGATAAACGGTACTTCAATCAACAAAATCATATACATGCTTGATACGATTATGGAACATAAGAACAGCAAGCCAAGACATGATGAAACATATGTTATTATTATGTGTTAACTGAGCAGATGATAATGCTATAACTTGGGCTGGGTTGGACAGATACATCACAGTTATTGAAGATGCAACAATAATGCCAATGAAAAGAGCGAGCAATCACCTTGGGGGGTGGAGTAGGGTGCTTGACAAGGGCATCCTCTTTACTCAGGTCTCCCTCAGACTCTTGTTCAGTAGGATCAAGTTCTGAATAAGAAAATGATTGTTATCGATGGAGACAGGAGAGGTGTTTGATTGTTCACTGGTGATGCCTATATTTTCTCTCCGGCCCTCTTTGTACTCTACTACAGTATCTTTAGCATGCATTAGAAAAAAATGCTAACGAGATTTATCATGGAACTTTGAGTAGAGCAGTAGAAGGGCAAATTAGTAGTAGCAAGTAGATGATAGCTCAAAAAGGAATAAAGCGTAGATCAAAAATAAATGATTTCCCTGTGCATGCCAATTGATGATTACAAGATTTATAAACATGCAGTTTAATAATGTCGACTAATCACTCTGCAGGCTTGACTTCTACTACAGTCATACCAGATAGCACCAAACAGATTGTAGGAAAAGTAAACTTGAAACCCCAGATCGCACGAAACTGATGTTCGGAAATGAAATGCATAACGGAAGCGGCTAAACACCAACCTTCGCATGGGGAGTGGACGGCTTTACGCTTTGGTTTCGCGCGGTGGACCGGTTGGGCGCGGGGTCTACCCATTTCACCGTGCGGTAGACCAGGGAGTCGGGAAGCAGATCCGACGCAGCGGCGGAGGTGGACGGCGTCCCTGAGCAGGATCCGGCGCGGTGGGCGTCGGCTACGGTGGAGCACAAATGGTGCGGTGTGCGCCTTCGTAGGGGAAGCGGCTCCGGCTTGCTTGACAACGTCTTCTCGGACACTACAGCGTCTGGTCAGGAGGCTGTGGTGGCGAGGTGGGACGGTGGTGCACTGCCGTCGTCGGGCGAGATGCTCCGATTCGGTGTGTGACGCGTGAGAGATGTGGGATTCGGCGCCTGTGCCGGTGGTATGTTTTAATGGCTGGGGTGAGATTGGCCTTGGCCAAGAGAAGAACCGCTGGGGACGTTTTTGATGAAAGGATAAGATCGGAAATTCGAACATTTGAAAATTGGAGGCGGCAACCCGAGCTATTTTCGCCGCTGTTTTGGCGCTTCGTTGAAATGGTTTGGTGGATGCGCGAAAAAAAATGGACGCGGTCCGACCCCATCAAGGTCTCATTTGTAAGCATGGGCGGTACGGCAGCCATCCTACCTTGATTTTTAGTGAATATCCATCCATTCATATATATGTGTTTTTTTCTGAACATTTGAGTACTTAAAACGGACTTCATATGACAAAGTTGCGCCTATTTTAGTGAACACTGCGTGGAGCCGATTTCGAAAACAAAACATGGACTAGGTACCAAAAAACATATATAGACTCGTTCTCCGCATTAAAAAGATTGATGTATCATGGATCTTAGTATATGTAAAATAACCTTGAGCTATTCATTATCATACGCGTAGAATTGAAGACTTCAGATATTTCTTTATATTTGAAAGAAACGCCATGTTTCATCCGACAACATTTATCATCTCATTGAGTTGGCGCTGATTTTATATGTGGTGACGAAAACAACTGAGGCTCCTTTGATTTATAGGATTTAGATCCTACGGGAATTATTCTACACTATTGGTTATATTCAAAGGGAACATATCCCATATGAATCTTGTACTACAAATCCTATATGAACAAAACATTAGGTCATCCCTCATGGAAAAATCCCTTTGGTACAATCAAAGAAACTCATATTCCCATAGGATTCAAATAGACAAGATGTACATACGTTTTTCCTATCCTATGACTTAAAGGACTCCTGAAATGGCTCGACAACAAAGATCATAAATTCCGAGTTGTGCATCGAGCAAAAGATATTGAAAAAATTCTTGATCGATCCAATTACAAAATGATTTTCAAAAGAACTAAAGTTTTGCCATTGATCACATAATTGGTATGTATATAGGTTCTACTTATAATAAAATATGTTTTGGTTTATTGGGATTGCGTTAGAATTACATGCATCACAATGTCTCGGGACTATTTCGGTATTTACCTCTTCTTTTAGAGTTCGCCCTATCTAAGATTATTTCCGACATTCGCCAATGTTTGCAAGGAATGGCATGCAGTCGATTCCCACCCTGTTTCAGAAAAAATGAAGAAAAAAAAGTGAACTTGTGGCTATAAAATGATAAGCTTGAATTTTGATATGTTTTTTTTAAAAAAAACTAGCTTCAAAATATGGCCTACCATTTTATATAAAAAACCATGGGTCTTAACGAAAATGCCCAAGGTAAAATGTGCATTAACATTTTGGGGAAAGGTGCAATAAGATTTCATTTTATTGTGGGAAACAAATTGTTGTTGTTTTTTTGCCTTTTCTGAATAGCTAAAAAGGTGTCATCTTTTTTCCATACATTCCATAATGTCATAGAACATAAGCATCCGGTGTCCAGATATAGCAACAATTCAGTATAAGACAATACTAACATAGTTTCCATAAAGTACTGCTAACACATAAGAAAACAAAAGATCTAGATGATGACCCAAGAAACATCCTTGTATATAATAACAATCTATTGACCATATGGCGGCTTTTGCATCACCCTATCAAAATCATCTGCCTTCAAGCACGAGAGCAGAATGTCGACACGTGCTTCAACATGTTCCAAGATCCTCTTGATGATCTCATGGATATCTGCATCAGCCGAATAGGAATCAAAGTTGTCAGCCACTAGCTTCTGATAGAAAGAAACATCAGTGTTGAAGGCGTCGATCTTAGGAGTCCCCACATTTCATTACTTGCAAGACCAAGATGATCAAATTCCCTTTACTTCATAAGAATGTCTGGATCGCTGACACGATCGAAATCTTTGCTAGTACCCTCCTTTGGCCGAATTCAAATTTGCATCAGATCTTGGTGCCCATGCCTTTGGTACATGCGGGTAATTTTTTGCCAATATGTCGTGCATTGCACATAGCGTCCTACTGTACAGGGGTATTTCTACATATCTTCTTCCAAATATAATTTAATTTATTTCGGGTTGGATTCAATTTGTTTCAAAATTGTCTGATATACCATTTGTATTGGTAGGAGATGCAGCTTTGAATTTTAATCATTGTTTCTAGGTGCCACACTTGCAGGGTACAGTCAAAGATTTTATCCAATGTTTCATGTCTTGACAAATCCTTTTCGTAATGGAAGTTGAGACCCCCAGCCTCTGCATCAAAATGATGCACATGGAATTTTTTAGTATGGTATTCAACAAAATATGATAAGATGCAAAAATCAAACCTTGGACAAATATGACACATGCTCACTTGGGTAGAAAGCCAATCAAACTGATACAAATTACATTGCAGAGTCCTTGCATGTTAAACTATATATTGCCAAACACCACATATATTAAGGGATACATATTAATTTCGATACTACTACTTTTACGATAGAAGATTTGTAACTACAAACGTTGTGGGTTGTGGCTGCCCTCCTCAATCTACTCACTTGTCTCATCGGCAACCGTCTCCACCTCTCTACATGCACATATGGGTACAACTTCTTCACACCCGAAGAAGATTACTTGTTTCCTGTCATGCTCCGCCACTTGTAGTAGGTGTGCTCCTTTTTCAGAGATGAATTCTCTTTTAGGATGGAGATGTTCTCCTTTTTCAGAGATGAGTTCTCTTTTAGGATGGAGATGTTCTCCTTCGTTAGAGACCCGTTCTGATTTACCATGGAGAGGTTCTCCTTCGATAGAGATGAGTTCTCCTTTGATAGAGATGAGTGCTCATTCAAGAGTACGGCATACTCATTCCATAGCTTCATAGCACGGTTTACCAGATGTGCGTTCACATCTCGGAGCTTGGACGCATGGTCAATCAACTCGCGCGACTCATCCAGGAGCGACCGCCGGATTACTTGCAGAGACGCTTCATGTTGTCGTCCTTCATTAGATGGTAGATTCACAGAGCGACCCTGTGTGACACATGATATTATACTAATAAAGTGCAAGAGTGTAACTTCAATAGTAAAAATATAGTACTCCGAAAGTTTGCAGGACTTAAACTTCAATACTCATAGTAATATGTACAAGACTAACTTCAATAGTAATTGTAATATGTATAAATTTCAATTGCAATACTGTAGTAATATGAGTACTCCGGAGCTTGGAGTAATAAAGTTTCAAACTAAGAACGAAACATGAACTAATAAAGTTTGCCCTATGCATCAATCGATGGAGAGGCTGGATCTCAAGTTCGAAAGGGGGAAAAAGACTGCAGTGAAGTTTCAAGTTTGCATTGAAGTTCGAAAGTGGTAATGCAGCTAGTATTAGTGCAGTAGAAATCCCTTGTGCCTTGTTTGGTTGACGTGTTTTCACATGGTTCAGTGAGTAATATCTGGGTCTTTCTTAATAAGAACACATTTTATCTGTTTGGCAGAAGAGTATTGGACAGGATCAGAGTCGCGGGGATCCTCAGGAAACACTTCCGCGCACGTCGGGTGGACGTGGAACCGCAACACCTCTATGCTCTCGCGTTTCTGGTCGTTCCGCATACGTGCTCCGATTGCTGCTTCTCCTTCCAGGCATCCACCCCGTTCTAGCATGGATCAGGCTGAGGGATTGATTCCAATGCAAAATTACAAGTCCTGAGGCCTGCTGGCATGGATTACGTGAATAGAAATTGGACGCTTCACTAATAAGGCCCGAGGAACCCCTCAAAAAAAAACTAATAATGCCCCAGGACAGGCTATCTCTCAGGTTGTCCTGATCTGCCGCAAATACTCACGCCAAAACATGGTGAATGAAGTATTTTGCATCAAATCCCCTCCGAATAATACTCAGTAGGGGGCTAACTAGTTTTAAACCAATGATTAAACTACATTAACCACTGACCTCGAAGCTCTCCTCCTTGGAGAGGACCGACTCCCCGGCGACGGCGAGGTTGTCTTGCAGCTGCAGCAGGACTGTCACGTCTGAGCCCACGGAGAGGTCGTTGATCCGCTGCCGCTTGGTGGGCACATCAGACTCAACGGCGAGGCCGCCATGCGCCTGCTGCAGCAGCTGTAGGGGGGCGTGCGAGTTGGCGGCGAGGTCCTGTAGTTGCTGCTGGGGGATTACGACGGTGGGCCGCACACCTAACAGGCCCCCTTGTCCACTCGTGGGATTCATCGCCGGAAGATGGGGGTGCAGGGAGGCGCTAATACAGAGGTTGTGGATGGTACAGCCGCCGACGAGCACTGTACAGGTTGGGGCTATAGGATTTTGAAGATGAATGGGGAGAGGCGGCAGGGGCCTATATAAATCGAGAGGAGTGAGGTAGCGAGAAGTGAAGTGAATGGGGAGAGGCGGCAGGGGCCTATAAATCGAGAGGGCTATAGGTTGGGACATGATTTTTACGCAATATTTAAATTTAGATTTAAGCCGCATGTCACCAGGTGACATGCGAAAGGTGCATGTCACCTGATCTCTATCCGTGAAGGACACAGGTCACTCGCAACACTGTACATGGTGTACTGTAGGGACGCGAAACAGTATTGTTCACTGTTCGTAGTGTTTTTCATTTTTCTGATTTTTTTGAATTTTATGCCCATTTGAATCTTTTGGTCAAATCCTAGGTTTGACAAAGATTTAAACAAGTTTAAAATATATGAAAAGGTAAGCATGGATCCTTCTTAGTCACTCTAAAATGAAGCTTTTGGGATGTTCTTGAAATTTCCATGCTTGACTTCATAAGACAGAGTTTAGGGTTAGGGGTAGATATATACATGATTTGTTTGGTTTGAATATGTCTAGACCTTGTTTATCAACTTTAATTCTTACTATATGACATAAGAAAACTATTTGCTTTGGTTTTTCATTTTTCTGATTTTTTTGAATTTTGATGCCCATTTGAATCTTGTCAAATCCTAGGTTTGACCAAGATAATTTAAACAACTTTAAAACATGGAAATGAAAAGGGAAGCATGTATCCTTCTTAGTCACTCTAAAATGAAGTTTTTGGGAGGTTTTTGAAATTTCCATGTCTGAAACCCAAAACCACTTCTCTTCATGCTTGACTTCATAAGACAGAGTTTAGGGGTTAGGGGGTAGATACATGGTTTGTCTAGTTTGAAACTTTGAATATGTCTAGACCTTGTTTATCAACTTGAATATGCTTACTATATGACATAAGAAGACTATGTACTTTGGTTTTTCATTTTTCTGATTTTTTTAATTTTCTGCGCATTTGAATCTTGGTCAAATCCTAAATTTGACCAAGATTTAGACAAGTTTAACACGTGAAAACGAATAAGTAAGCCTGGATCCTTCTTAGTCACTCTAAAATGAAGCCTTTGGGAGGTTCTTGAAATTTCCATGTTTGAAACCCAAAACCACTTCTCTTCATGATTGACTTCATAAGATCGACAGATTAGTTTAGGGTTAGGGGTAGATATATACATGATTTTTCTGGTTTTAATATGTCTAGACCTTGTTTATCAACTTGAATGCTTACTATATGACATAAGAAAACTATTTGCTTTTGTTTTCATTTTTCTGATTTTTTTTGAATTTTGATGCCCATTTGAATCTTGTCAAATCCTAGGTCGTTTGACCAAGATAATTTAAACAAGTTTAAAACATGAATATGAAAAGGGAAGCATGTATACTTCTTAGTCACTCTAAAATGAAGTTTTTGGGAGGTTTTTGAAAATTCCATGTTTGAAACCCAAAACCACTTCTCTTCATGCCTGACTTCATAAGATAGAGTTTAGGGGTCAGGGGGTGTAGATACATTTGGTTTGTCTAGTTTGAATATGTCTAGACCTTGTTTAACAACTTTAATGCTAACTATATGACATAAGAAGACTATGTGCTTTGGTTTTTCATTTTTCTGATTTTTTTGAATATTGTGCCCACCCATTTGTATCTTCATGAAATCCTAGGTTTGACCAAGATAATTTAAACAAGTTTAAAACATGAAAATGAAAAGGGAAGCCTGGATCCTTCTTAGTCACTCTAAAATGAAGCTTTTGGGAGGTTCTTGAAATTTCCATGTTTGAAATCCAAAACCACTTCTCTTCATGATTGACTGAGTTTAATTAGGGTTTTAGGGGTAGATATATACATGATTTTTCTGGTTTTTCATTCTTTTGATTTTTTTCTGAATTTTTAGGGCCATTTGAATCTTGGTCAAATCCTTGGTTTGACCAAGATTTAAACAAGTTTAAAACATGAAAATGAAAAGGGAAGTCTGTATCCTTCTTAGTCACTCTAAAATGAAGCTTTTGGGATGTTCTTGAAATTTCAATGTTTGAAACCCAAAACGACTTCCCTTCATGCTAGACTTCATAAGATCGAAAGGGGGTAGATACACGATTTGTCTGGTTTGGATATATCTAGACCTTGTTTATCAACTTGATTGCTTACGATATGACATAAGAAGACTATGTGATTTGGTTTTCCATTTTTCTGATTTTTTTAATTTTTTGCCCACCCATTTGTATCTTCGTCAAATCCTAGGTTTGACCAAGATAATTAAAACAAGTTTTATAAAACATGAAAATGAAAAGGGAAGCATGTATCCTTCTTAGGCACTCTAAAATGAAGCTTTTGGGAGTTTTTTGAAATTTCCATGTTTGAAACCCAAAACCACATCTCTTCACATGCTTGACTTCATAAGACAGAGTTTAGGGGTTAGGGGTATAGATACATGATTTGTCTGGTTTGAATATGTCTAGACATTGTTTATCAACTTTAATGCTTACTATATGACATAAGAAAAATAATGTCATGTAAATGAGTTAACTTGGATTTCCTACCCTTGAATCCATAGGAAACTTTGTTCTAATGCACTATAATAATCAACCGAGTTTTTACACCAACAGGTCTGTCACTTACGTGTGGTGCCCACGCGTGAGGTCCCACACTTCAGTGAGCACAAGTCACGTGCAATAGGTACGCAAACTCCCAGCCATCTTCTTTGTCAAGAGAAGACGCATCAGGATGCGTATTGGAAGTCTGTGGGTCCTTCTGGATCCTTCGGTTGTCCCTCTCACAAAAAAACAAATCTCTCTCATTCTCGGCCTCGCTCGACTCGCTCGCTCGCTCGCACCTCCTGCTCACTGACAAACCCTGCACAAAAGTCAACATCATCACCCGAAAAAGGGGAGACACCATAATTCTCTCCCTTCTTCTCTCCTTCCTCCGAGTGATCCCTCTTCCTCCGAGTTTCACTCGACGGGCAAACACACTTGTGCTGCATAGTAATAATAAAAAGGTATAGAAAAATCAACCTACGAATCTATAATTAAATAGGTTAGTAATAATAAAAAGGTAGAAAAATCAACCTACGAATCTATAATTAAATAGGTTAAACTAGGGTTTTGCCCACTACTACAGATCAAGGTTCAAACCTTGTTTATCAACTTGAATATGCTTACTATATGACATAAGAAGACTATGTACTTTGGTTTTCATTTTTCTGATTTTTTAAATTTTCTGCGCATTTGAATCTTGGTCAAATCCTAGGTTTGACCAAGATTAGACAAGTTTAACACGTGAAAACGAATAAGTAAGCCTGGATCCTTCTTAGTCACTCTAAAATGAAGCATTTTGGGATGTTCTTGAAATTTCCATGTTTGAAACCCAAAACGACCTCTCTTCATGCTACACTTCATAAGATCGACCGAGTTTAGGGTTAGGGGTAGATACATGATTTGTATGGTTTGAATATGTCCAAACCTTGTTAATTTATCAACTTGAATGCTTACTATATGACATAAGAAGACTATATGCTTTTGTTTTTCATTTTTCTGATTTTTTTTTGAATTTTATGCCCATATATTTGAATCTTGGTCAAATCATAGGTTTGACAAAGATTTAAACAAGTTTAAATTGTGAAAATGAAAAGGTAAGCATGGATCCTTATTAGTCACTCTAAATTAAATCTTTTGGGAGGTTCTTGAAATTTCCATGTTTGAAACCCAAAACCACTTCTCTTCATGATTGACTTCATAAGAAAGAGTTTAGGGTTTTAGGGGTAGATATATACATGATTTTTCTGGTTTGAATATGTCTAGACCTGGTTTATCAACTTGAATGCTTACTATACATATGACATATATAAGAATGCTATGTGCTTTGGTTTTTCATTCTCTTTTGATTTTTTTTCTAAATTTTTATGCCCATTTGAATCTTGGTCAAAATCTTTGGTTTGACAAGGATTTAAACAAGTTTAAAACATGAAAATGAAAAAGGGAAGTCTGTATATCCTTCTTTTAGTAACTCTAAAATGGAAGCTTTTGGGATGTTCTTGAAATTTCCATGTTTGAAACCGAAAACGACTTCCCTTCATGCTAGACTTCATAAGATCGACAGGGGGTAGATACATGATTTGTCTGGTTTGGATATATCTAGACCTTGTTTATCAACTTGAATGCTTACGATATGACATAAGAAGACAATGTGATTTGGTTTTTCAATTTTCTGATTTTTTTGAATATTGTGCCCACCCATTTGTATCTTCATGAAATCCTAGGTTTTACCAAGATAATTTAAACAAGTTTAAAACATGAAAACGAAAAGGGAAACATGTAACCTTCTCAGTCACTCTAAAATGAAGTTTTTGGGAGGTTTTTGAAATTTCCATGTTTGAAACCCAAAACCACTTCTCTTCATGCTTGACTTCATAAGACAAAGTTTAGGGTTAGGGGTATAGATACATGATTTGTATGGTTTGAATATGTCCAAACCTTGTTTATCAACTTGAATATGCTTACTATATGACATAAGAAGACTATGTACTTTGGTTTTTCATTTTTCTGATTTTTTTAATTTTCTGCACATTTGAATCATATCTTGGTCAAATCCTAGGTTTGACCAAGATTTAGACAAGTTTAACACGTGAAAACGAATAAGTAAGCCTGGATCCTTCTTAGTCACTCTAAAATGAAGCTTTTGGGAGGTTCTTGAAATTTCCATGTTTGAAACCCAAAACCACTTCTCTTCATGATTGACTGAGTTTAATTAGGGTTTTAGGGGTAGATATATACATGATTTTTCTGGTTTGAATATATATGTCTAGACCTTGTTTATCAACTTGAATGCTTACTATACATATGACATATCTAAGAATGCTATGTGCTTTGGTTTTTCATTCTTTTGATTTTTTTCTGAATTTTTAGGGCCATTTGAATCTTGGTCAAATCATTGGTTTGACCAAGATTTAAACAAGTTTAAAACATGAAAATGAAAAGGGAAGTCTGTATCCTTCTTAGTCACTCTAAAATGAAGCTTTTGGGATGTTCTTGAAATTTCAATGTTTGAAACCCAAAACGACTTCCCTTCATGCTAGACTTCATAAGATCGAAGGGGGTAGATACATGATTTGTCTGGTTTGGATATATCTAGACCTTGTTTATCAACTTGATTGCTTACGATATGACATAAGAAGACTATGTGATTTGGTTTTCCATTTTTCTGATTTTTTTGAACATTGTGCCCACCCATTTGTATCTTCATGAAATCCTAGGTTTGACCAAGCTAATTTAAACAAGTTTAAAACATGAAAATGAAAAGGGAAGCATGTAACCTTCTCAGTCACTCTAAAATGAAGTTTTTGGGAGGTTTTTGAAATTTCCATGTTTGAAACCCAAAACCACTTCTCTTCATGCTTGACTTCATAAGACAAAGTTTAGGGTTAGGGGGTATATATAGATACATGATTTGTATGGTTTGAATATGTCCAAACCTTGTTTATCAACTTGAATATGCTTACTATATGACATAAGAAGACTATGTACTTTGGTTTTTCATTTTTCTGATTTTTTTATTTTCTGCGCATTTGAATCATATCTTGGTCAAATCCTAGGTTTGACCAAGATTTAGACAAGTTTAACACGTGAAAACGAATAAGTAAGCCTGGATCCTTCTTAGTCACTCTAAAATGAAGCTTTTGGGAGGTTCTTGAAATTTCCATGTTTGAAACCCAAAACCACTTCTCTTCATGATTGACTGAGTTTAATTAGGGTTTAGGGGTAGATATATACATGATTTTTCTGGTTTGAATATATATGTCTAGACCTTGTTTATCAACTTGAATGCTTACTATACATATGACATAAGAATGCTATGTGCTTTGGTTTTTCATTCTTTTGATTTTTTTCTGAATTTTTAGGGCCATTTGAATCTTGGTCAAATCCTTGGTTTGACCAAGATTTAAACAAGTTTAAAACATGAAAATGAAAAGGGAAGTCTGTATCCTTCTTAGTCACTCTAAAATGAAGCTTTTGGGATGTTCTTGAAATTTCAATGTTTGAAACCCAAAACGACTTCCCTTCATGCTAGACTTCATAAGATCGAAAGGGGGTAGATACACGATTTGTCTGGTTTGGATATATCTAGACCTTGTTTATCAACTTGATTGCTTACGATATGACATAAGAAGACTATGTGATTTGGTTTTCCATTTTTCTGATTTTTTTAATTTTTTGCCCACCCATTTGTATCTTCGTCAAATCCTAGGTTTGACCAAGATAATTAAAACAAGTTTTATAAAACATGAAAATGAAAAGGGAAGCATGTATCCTTCTTAGGCACTCTAAAATGAAGCTTTTGGGAGGTTTTTGAAATTTACATGTTTGAAACCCAAAACCACATCTCTTCACATGCTTGACTTCATAAGACAGAGTTTAGGGGTTAGGGGTATAGATACATGATTTGTCTGGTTTGAATATGTCTAGACATTGTTTATCAACTTTAATGCTTACTATATGACATAAGAAAAATAATGTCATGTAAATGAGTTAACTTGGATTTCCTACCCTTGAATCCATAGGAAACTTTGTTCTAATGCACTATAATAATCAACCGAGTTTTTACACCAACAGGTCTGTCACTTACGTGTGGTGCCCACGCGTGAGGTCCCACACTTCAGTGAGCACAAGTCACGTGCAATAGGTACGCAAACTCCCAGCCATCTTCTTTGTCAAGAGAAGACGCATCAGGATGCGTATTGGAAGTCTGTGGGTCCTTCTGGATCCTTCGGTTGTCCCTCTCACAAAAAAAAACAAATCTCTCTCATTATCGGCCTCGCTCGACTCGCTCGCTCGCTCGCTCGCTCGCACCTCCTGCTCACTGACAAACCCTGCACAAAAGTCAACATCATCACCCGAAAAAGGGGGACACCATAATTCTCTCCCTTCTTCTCTCCTTCCGAGTGATCCCTCTTCCTCCGAGTTTCACTCGACGGGCAAACACACTTTTTTTAATTTTCTGCCCATTTGAATCTTGGTCAAATCCTAGGTTTGACCAAGATTTAAACAAGTTTAAAACATGAAAATAAAATGGTAAGCATGGATCCTTCTTAGTCTCCCTAAAATGAAGCTTTTTTTTTGAAATTTCCATGTTTGAAACCAAAAACCACTTCTCTTCATGCTTGACTTCATAAGACATAGTTTAGGGTTAGGGGTAGATATATACATGATTTTTCTGGTTTGAATATGTCTAGACCTTGTTTATCAACTTGAATGCTAGCTTACTATATATGACATAAGAATGCTATGTGCTTTGGTTTTTCATTCTTTTGATTTTTTTCTGAATTTTTATGCCCATTTGAATCTTGGTCGAATCCTAGGTTTGACCAAGATTTAAACAAGTTTAAAACATGAAAATGAGAAGGGAAGCATGTATCCTTCTTAGTCACTCTAATTAAAATGAAGATTTTGGGAGGTTTTTGAAATTTCCATGTTTGAAACCAAAAACCACGTCTCTTCATGCTTGACTTCATAAGATATATAGAGTTTAATTAGGGGTTAGGGGTATAGATACATGATTTGTTTGGTTTGAATATGTCTAGACCTTGTTTAACAACTTGAATGCTTACTATATGCCATAAGAAGACTATGTACTTTGGTTTTTAATTTTTTTGATTTTTTAAAATTTTCTGCCAATTTGAATCTTGGTCAAATCCTAGGTTTGACCAAGATTTAAACAAGTTTAAGACGTGAAAATAAAATGGTAAGCATGGATCCTTCTTAGTCTCCCTAAAATGAAGCTTTTGGTTTTTTTTTTAAATTTCCAGGTTTGAAACCCAAAACCACTTCTCTTCATGCTTGACTTCATAAGACAGAGTTTAGGGATAGGGGTAGATATATATATACATGATTTTTCTGGTTTGAATATGTCTAGACCCTGTTTATCAACTTGAATGCTTACTATATGACATAAGAATGCTATGTGCTTTGGTTTTTCATTCTTTTGATTTTTTCTGAATTTTTATGCCCATTTGAATCTTGGTAGAATCCTAGGTTTGACCAAGATTTAAACAAGTTTAAAACATGAAAATGAGAAGGGAAGCCTGTATCCTTCTTTGTCACTCTAATTAAAATGAAGCTTTTGGGTGGTTTTTGAAATTTCCATGTTTGAAACCCAAAACCACATCTCTTCGTGCTTGACTTCATAAGACAGAGTTTAGGGGTTAGGGGGTACATAGATACATGATTTGCATAGTTTGAATATGTCTAGCTAGAGACCTTGTTTCTCAATTTTAATGCTTACTATATGACATAAGAAGACTATGTGCTTTGGTTTTTCATTTTTCTGTTTTATTTTAATTTTATGCCCATTTGAATCTTGGTCAAATCCTAGGTTTGACCAAGATTTAAACAAGTTTAAATTATGAAAATGAAGGTAAGCATGGATCCTTATTAGTCACTCTAACATAAATCTTTTGGGAGGTTCTTGAAATTTCCATGTTTCAAACCCAAAACCACTTCTCTTCATGATTGACTTCATAAGACAGAGTTTAGGGTTTTAGGGGTAGATATATACATGATTTTTCTGGTTTGAATATGTCTAGCCCTTGTTTATCAAAACTTGAATGCTTACTATACATATGACATAAGAATGCTATGTGCTTTGGTTTTTCATTTTTCTGATTTTTTTGAATTTTATGCCCACCCATTTGTATCTTCATCAAATCCTAGGTTTGACCAGGATTTAAACAAGTTTAAAACATGAAATGAAAAGATAAGCCTGGATCCTTCTTAGTAACTCTAAAATGGAAGCTTTTGGGATGTTCTTGAAATTTCCATGTTTGAAACCGAAAACGACTTCCCTTCATGCTAGACTTCATAAGATCGACAGGGGGTAGATACATGATTTGTCTGGTTTGGATATATCTAGACCTTGTTTATCAACTTGAATGCTTACGATATGACATAAGAAGACAATGTGATTTGGTTTTCAATTTTCTGATTTTTTTGAATATTGTGCCCACCCATTTGTATCTTCATGAAATCCTAGGTTTGACCAAGATAATTTAAACAAGTTTAAAACATGAAAACGAAAAGGGAAACATGTAACCTTCTCAGTCACTCTAAAATGAAGTTTTTGGGAGGTTTTTGAAATTTCCATGTTTGAAACCCAAAACCACTTCTCTTCATGCTTGACTTCATAATACAAAGTTTAGGGTTAGGGGGTATAGATACATGATTTGTATGGTTTGAATATGTCCAAACCTTGTTTATCAACTTGAATATGCTTACTATATGACATAAGAAGAATATGTACTTTGGTTTTTCATTTTTCTGATTTTTTTAATTTTCTGCACATTTGAATCATATCTTGGTCAAATCCTAGGTTTGACCAAGATTTAGACAAGTTTAACACGTGAAAACGAATAAGTAAGCCTGGATCCTTCTTAGTCACTCTAAAATGAAGCTTTTGGGAGGTTCTTGAAATTTCTATGTTTGAAACCCAAAACCACTTCTCTTCATGATTGACTGAGTTTAATTAGGGTTTTAGGGGTAGATATATACATGATTTTTCTGGTTTGAATATATATGTCTAGACCTTGTTTATCAACTTGAATGCTTACTATACATATGACATATCTAAGAATGCTATGTGCTTTGGTTTTTCATTCTTTTGATTTTTTTCTGAATTTTTAGGGCCATTTGAATCTTGGTCAAATCCTTGGTTTGACCAAGATTTAAACAAGTTTAAAACATGAAAATGAAAAGGGAAGTCTGTATCCTTCTTAGTCACTCTAAAATGAAGCTTTTGGGATGTTCTTGAAATTTCAATGTTTGAAACCCAAAACGACTTCCCTTCATGCTAGACTTCATAAGATCGAAAGGGGGTAGATACATGATTTGTCTGGTTTGGATATATCTAGACCTTGTTTATCAACTTGATTGCTTACGATATGACATAAGAAGACTATGTGATTTGGTTTTCCATTTTTCTGATTTTTTTGAACATTGTGCCCACCCATTTGTATCTTCATGAAATCCTAGGTTTGACCAAGCTAATTTAAACAAGTTTAAAACATGAAAATGAAAAGGGAAGCATGTAACCTTCTCAGTCACTCTAAAATGAAGTTTTTGGGAGGTTTTTGAAATTTCCATGTTTGAAACCCAAAACCACTTCTCTTCATGCTTGACTTCATAAGACAGAGTTTAGGGATAGGGGTAGATATATATATACATGATTTTTCTGGTTTGAATATGTCTAGACCTGTTTATCAACTTGAATGCTTACTATATGACATAAGAATGCTATGTGCTTTGGTTTTTCATTCTTTTGATTTTTTCTGAATTTTTATGCCCATTTGAATCTTGGTAGAATCCTAGGTTTGACCAAGATTTAAACAAGTTTAAAACATGAAAATGAGAAGGGAAGCCTGTATCCTTCTTTGTCACTCTAATTAAAATGAAGCTTTTGGGTGGTTTTTGAAATTTCCATGTTTGAAACCCAAAACCACATCTCTTCGTGCTTGACTTCATAAGACAGAGTTTAGGGGTTAGGGGGTACATAGATACATGATTTGCATAGTTTGAATATGTCTAGCTAGAGACCTTGTTTCTCAATTTTAATGCTTACTATATGACATAAGAAGACTATGTGCTTTGGTTTTTCATTTTTCTGTTTTATTTTAATTTTATGCCCATTTGAATCTTGGTCAAATCCTAGGTTTGACCAAGATTTAAACAAGTTTAAATTATGAAAATGAAGGTAAGCATGGATCCTTATTAGTCACTCTAACATAAATCTTTTGGGAGGTTCTTGAAATTTCCATGTTTCAAACCCAAAACCACTTCTCTTCATGATTGACTTCATAAGACAGAGTTTAGGGTTTTAGGGGTAGATATATACATGATTTTTCTGGTTTGAATATGTCTAGCCCTTGTTTATCAACTTGAATGCTTACTATACATATGACATAAGAATGCTATGTGCTTTGGTTTTTCATTCTCTTTTGATTTTTTTCTAAATTTTTAGGCCCATTTGAATCTTGGTCAAATCCTTGGTTTGACCAAGATTTAAACAAGTTTAAAACATGAAAATAAAAAAGGAAGTCTGTATCCTTCTTAGTCACTCTAAAATGGAAGCTTTTGGGATGTTCTTGAAATTACCATGTTTGAAACCGAAAACGACTTCCCTTCATGCTAGACTTCATAAGATCGACAGGGGGTAGATACATGATTTGTCTGGTTTGGATATATCTAGACCTTGTTTATCAACTTGAATGCTTACGATATGACATAAGAAGACAATGTGATTTGGTTTTTCATTTTTCTGATTTTTTTGAATATTGTGCCCACCCATTTGTATCTTCATCAAATCCTAGGTTTGACCAGGATTTAAACAAGTTTAAAACATGAAATGAAAAGATAAGCCTGGATCCTTCTTAGTCACTCTAAAATGAAGCTTTTGGGAGGTTCTTGAAATTTCCATGTTTGAAACCCAAAACCACTTCTCTTCATGATTGACTTCATAAGACAGAGTTTAGGGTTTTAGGGGTAGATATATACATGATTTTTCTGGTTTGAATATATATGTCTAGACCTTGTTTATCAACTTGAATGCTTACTATATATATGACATAAGAATGCTATATATGTGCTTTGGTTGTTCATTCTTTTGATTTTTTCTGATTTTTTAGGCCCATTTGAATCTTGGTCAAATCCTAGGTTTGACCATGATTTAAACAAGTTTAAAACATGAAAATGAAAAGGTAAGCATGGATCCTTCTTAGTCACTCTAAAATGAAGCTTTTGGGATGTTCTTGAAATTTCCATGTTTGAAACCCAAAACGACTTCGATCTCTTTATGCTAGATTTCATAAGACTGAGTTTTAGGGGTTAGGGGGTAGATACATGATTTGTCTAGTTTGAATATGTACATAGTACTCCCTCTATAGGAACTTGGAGAAAGCAACTGTTGTGCCACACAATTTTGTTGTTTTCCTATTTTTCTTTCATGAAGCTTTACGATGTGGTTCGTGTGTGGGGATCAAGCTCGTAATCTCGTTTCAATTACACAACCAACTACTCTGCTCATCCTTGCATGTAATTAACCAATATAGGAATTTGATTCCACGGAACTTTTTCAGTACATAAGTCTCCTCCTTAACTCCTCTAGTCTCTACCAAGCCGGCCGCCTCGCTACTTCCCTAGCTTCCTCCCTACAGCACACCTCGCCCCCGTACGCGAGCTAGGTCCAGCCGGAGATGGGGCACAGCCGCCCCCGCTGGAAGAATGCTCAGAGGAAGTCCGGGCAGGAGGACAAGGGTGACGCCATCCCGGATGAACTTCTCGGGCTGGTGTTCCTGCGCCTCACCTCGCCTCTGGATCTCGTCCGCGCCGCGTTCGCCTGCAGGAGCTGGCGCAAGGTCATCGCGGCGGAGGACTTCCGTGTCCTCTCCGCTCGCCACGGCGCGCCATCCTCCATAGTCGCCGGCCACTACCACATCAGCTTCTCCCATTGTCACTATCGGCCGTCTGGCTTGCTGCCCCACTTCGTTCCCTCTTCCTCGTCATGTTGGGCCGGGGTCGCCGCAAATAATCTCGCGCTCGACTTCCTCCCACGGGCGCCAAACGGCGACCTCAGTTTGGAGCTCGCCGACTCTCGGGGCGGCCTCCTACTCCTTGCGGACTTCGACCACACCGAACACGGAAAGCCTTTCGAGCAGCCTTCACGTCTCGTCGTCTGCGATCCCCTGGCAGGTCAGTACGTGACGGTCCCTCCACCCCCTGCTGTTTCGCACACAACATTCGTAAGCTTGTTCCTGGGCGCCGCCCTCCATGGCGAGGACGCTGCGGCGCGCATCAGTCTGTCAAATTACAGGGTGACGTGCCTGATCTATCATGACGGCATCTGCAAGACCTGCGTGTTCTCGCCTGGCCCTGGTGGCCACGCTTGGACCTCCTCCGGCGCCATCGTGCCTCTCCACGCCACGCACACAGGCCGGTCGGATATCCTCTTTGTGGGGTGCAACGCCCGTTTCTTCCAGTGGTACGTGTTCGGTGGGCTCGGAAACTTCATTCTTGCTCTCGACAGAGAATCCGGCGAGCTCTCACGCTTCGAGAGAGCTCGAGACGAGGACTGGCTTCACACCGTGCCGATTGAGATGCTGGGCGGGCCCTCGCGCGTGCTGAATTGGTACGTGCTAGAGCTTCCGTGGCCACCTACCTTCCGAGCTTGCTTATCCTAGGATTCTGGCTTCCTGGGTTGGATTAGTGTCGGCCATGGTGTCGTCGACATGGTCTGGAGGTTGAAGACGAAGGGCATCTCAAGGATTTTGTTGTAATTTCGTTTTTTTTCAGGTGTTTTGTACTATTTGATGTTTCTCTTAATGCCAGAGGGTTTATTTGCACTAGTCATACTTGACATAGCTGTACGTTTTGAAGATTAACTTGTTCATCATGATCCGAACTTCTCATACTCTTAATGCCAGAGGGTTTATTTGCACTAGTCATACTTGACATAACTTCGAACTTGTTTTGAGTAATACGTAGTATGGTATACTAGAATAGGAGGAGTAACACTTTTCGCATTTGGGCCAAATATAAAGTACTACCTCCATTTCAAGGAATAAGGCGCACGCGTACTCCAAGACGTATCTTTTGGTCAGATTACCTTGACCATTGAATTGACAAGACAACACACAGAGCATTGGGGCGTGCTCGATGGTGCTAGCTGCGGCTATACAGACATGTGATAGGCATCGCGGAAGCGTCGCAAATAGAAAACAAATCATATTTTTTGGGGGAGGATGTTTTGGCTCCTGGTTGCGTATGCTCCCTTTAGTTTGAACTGCAACATCTATATATTTTGAAATGTAAAAAAAATCCAAACAAAAAATTAATCTTTTCATCTTCACATGCTAAGAGCGCATAAAGTCTTTCCATAAAAAACTAAATTGTCGTTTGGGCTATGTAAAAAAGATAAAATTTATTGCTAAAAATAAAGCTGTTTACATCAACCACAAAAAATATCGGCTTTTCACGAAACTACACGAACACACATAGATTATCGAGAAGTACATGCGGATTTTTTTGTTAGAATTTTTTGAAAATTAAAAATATGTTTTTTTGGGTCGAGGTAGCATATCCGCCCAATAGCCGAATTAAATTTCCGATTTTTTTGGACTGACAATTTCATCGGGAAGACATGGATGCGCGCAGACGGCGTGCAAGGCAAGGCATCGATTTGACCGGACGTACTTAGGGCAGGTCAGGCTGCCAGCGTACTTATTCCGGGCAGGTGAGGTACTAGAACTCAAAGTCCTCCTCAGCGTCTCTCCTCTCTCTCTGTCTTTATTGAGTGTACTAGCGCGCGTTCAGGGACTCAAAGTCAGGAAATGTTTGGGCCTCCAAGTGCAGAGGTTTGTAGAACAGCATAAAGTTTCCTTAAGTGGATCACCCAAGGTTTATCGAACTCAGGAAGAGGTCAAAGATATCCCTCTCATGCAACCCTGCAACCACAAAGCAAGAAGTCTCTTGTGTCCCCAACACACCAAATAGGTGCACTAGTTCGGCGAAGAGATAGTGAAATACAGGTGGTATGAATATGTATGAGCAGTAGCAACGGTGCCAGAAAATAGCTTGCTGGCGTGTAATTGATGGTGGTAGTATTGCAGCAGTAGTAACTCAGTAAAACAGTAAACAAGCAGTAGTAACTCAGCAGTATTTAGGGACAAGGCCTAGGGATTATACTTTCACTAGTGGACACTCTCAACATTGATCACATAACAGAATAGATAAATGCATACTCTACACTTTTGTTGGATGATGAACACATTGCGTAGGATTACACGAACCCTCAATGCCGGAGTTAACAAGCTCCACAATAATGCTCATGTTTAAGTAACCTTAAGTGTAAGATAGATCAAAACGACTAAACCAAGTACTAGCATAGCATGCACACTGTCACCTTCATGCATATGTAGGAGGAATAGATCACATCAATATTATCATAGCAATAGTTAACTTCGCAATCTACAAGAGATCATGATCATAGCATAAACCAAGTACTAACACGGTGCACACACTGTCACCTTTGCACACATGCAGGAGGAATAAAACTACTTTAATAACACATCACTAGAGTAGCACATAGATAGTAGTGATACAAAACTCAGATGAATCTCAATCATGTAAAGCAGCTCATGAGATCATTGTATTGAATTACATAGGAGAGAGATTAACCACATAGCTACCGGTACAGCCCCGAGCCTCGATGGAGAACTACTCCCTCTTCATGGGAGCAAGCGATGAAGATGGCGATGGAGATGGCAGCGGTGGATGGAGAAGCCTTCCGGGCACTTCCCCGCTCGGCGGCTGGAACAGAGACTCCTGTCCCCCATCTTGGCTTCGCGATGACGGCGGCTCTGGAACTTTTCTCGTATCGTGGCTTCCTCCGTAAGGGTTTTCGATGCAGGGGCTTTATATAGGCGAAGAGGCGGCGCAGGGGAGGGTCAACGAGGCGACGACACCATAGGGTGCGGCCGCGGCCGGCATGCCATCTCACCCACGGGGCCATCTCAACAGCTCTCGAGTGTTGGATGGTTCCGGGAAAATAGGAACCTGGGCGTTGATTTCGTCCGATTAGAGAATATTTCGTTACTAGGATTTCTGAAACCAAAAACAGCGGAAAACAGGCACTTGCATCTTGTTAATAGGTTAGTTCCAGAAAATAAATATGACATACAATGTGTATAAAACATGTAGATATCATCAATAAAGTGGCATGGAACATAAGAAATTATCGATACGTTGGAGACGTATCATCCCCAAGCTTAGTTCTGCTCGTCCCGAGCAGGTAAAACGATAACAAAGATAATTTCTTAAGTGACATGCCATCATAAACTTGATCATATTGTAAACATATGTAATGAATGCAGCGATCAAAACAATGGTAATGACATGAGTAAACAACTGAATCATATAGCAAAGACTTTTCATGAATAGTACTTCAAGACAAGCATCAATAAGTCTTGCATAAAAGTTAACTCATAAAGCAATAATTTAAAGTATAGACATTGAAGCAACACAATGGAAGATTAAGTTTCAGCGGTTGCTTTCAACTTGTAACATGTATATCTCATGGATATTGTCAACATAAAGTAATATAACAAGTGCAATATGCAAGTATGTAGGAATCAATGCACAGTTCACACAAGTGTTTGCTTCTTAAGGTGGAAGGAGATAGGTAAACTGACTCAACAATAAAAGTAAAAGAATGGTCCTTCAAAGAGGAAAGCATCGATTGCTGTATTTGTGCTAGAGCTTTGGTTTTGAAAACATAAAGAGAGCATAAAAGTAAAATTTTGAGAAGTGTTTGTTGTTGTCAACGAATGGTAGCGGGTACTCTAACTACCTCATCAACCAGACTTTCAAGAGCGGCTCCCATGAAGGACGTTATCTCTACCAGCAAGGTAGATCATCCCTCTTCTCTTTTGTTTACACATGTACTTTAGTTTAGTTTTTCTTTATTTATGGATGACACTCCTCCCAACCTTTTGCTTACACAAGCCATGGCTAACCGAATCCTCGGGTGCCTTCCAACATTCACATACCATGGAGGAGTGTCTATTTGCAAAATTAAGTTGCTTACTGATGAATCAGAGCAAAACATGTGAAGAGAATTATTAATGCAAGTTAATTAATTGAGGCTGGGAACCTCATTGCCAGCTCTTTTTGCAAAATTATTGGATAAGCGGATGAAGCCACTAGTCCATTAGTGAAAGTCTGTCAAAAGTAAATGACAAGATCGAAAGATAAAACACCACATACTTCCTCATGAGCTATAAAACATTGACACAAATAAGAGGTAATAACTTTTGAATTGTTTAAAGGTAGCACTCAAGCAATTTACTTTGGAATGGCGGAGAAATACCATGTAGTAGGTAGGTATGGTGGACACAAATGGCATAGTGGTTGGCTCAAGGATTTGGATGCATGAGAAGTATTCCCTCTCGATACAAGGTTTAGGCTAGCAAGGTTATTTGAAGCAAACTCAAGGATGAACATGTGCAGCAAAACTCACATAAAAGACATATTGTAAACATTATAAGACTCTACACCGTCTTCCTTGTTGTTCAAACTCAATACTAGAAATTATCTAGACCTTAGAGAGACCAATTATGCAAACCAAATTTTAGCAAGCTCTATGTATTTCTTCATTAATGGGTGCAAAGTATATGATGCAAGAGCTTAAACATGAGCACAACAATTGCCAAGTATCACATTATCCAAGACATTTTACCAATTACTACATGTAGCATTTTTCAATTCCAACCATATAACAATTTAACGAAGAGGAAACTTCGCCATGAATATTATGAGCTAAGAACACATGTGTTCATACGAACCAGCGGAGCGTGTCTCTCTCCCACACAAGGATGAACTTATTCAGAGAACTAAGATAACAAAACAAAAATAAAAGCACACAGACGCTCCAAGTAAAATACATAGAATGTGACTGAATAAAAATATAGTTTCACTAGAAGAAACCTGATAAGTTGTCGATGAAGAAGGGGATGCCTTGGGCATCCCCAAGCTTAGATGCTTGAGTCTTCTTAAAATATGCAGGGATGAACCACCGGGGCATCCCCAAGCTTAGACCTTTCACTCTTCTCGATCACATTATATCACCCTCTTCTATTGACCCTTGAAAACTTCTGCCACACCAAACTTCAAGCAAACTCATTAGAGGGTTAGTGCATAATCAAAATTCACATGTTCAGAGGTGACACAATCATTCTTAACACTTCTGGACATTGCACAAAACTTCTGAAAGTTAATGGAACAAAGAAACTCATTCAACTTAACAAAAGCGGCAATGCGAAATAAAAGGCAGAATCTGTCAAAAACAGAACAGTCCGTAAAGACGAATTTTAAGATGGCACCAGACTTGCTCAAATGGAAAAACTCAAAACTAATGAAAGTTGCGTACATATCTGAGGATCACGCTCGTAAATTGGCAGATTTTTTCAAATTTTCTACAGGGAACTGTGCCCAGATTCGTGACAGACAGCAATGCTGTTTCTGCGCCGATCCCAAATATAACATCAACTTTGACATAGAAACTTTACTTGGCACAAAAACATGATAAGGAGAGGTTGCTACAGTAGTAAACAACTTCCAAGACACAAATATAAAACAAAGTACTGTAGTAAAAAAAACACATGGGTTATCTCCCAAGAAGTTCTTTCTTTATAGCCATTAAGATGGGCTCAGCAGTTTTAATGATGCACTCGCAAGAAATAGTATTTGAAGCAAAAGAGAGCATCAAGAGGCAAATTCAAAACACATTTAAGTCTAACATGCTTCCTATGCATAGGAATCTTGTAAATAAACAAGTTCATGAAGAGCAAAGTAACAAGCATAGGAAGATAAAACAAGTGTAGCTTCAAAAATTTCAGCACATAGAGAGGTGTTTTAGTAACATGAAAATTTCTACAACCATATTTTCCTCTCTCATAATAACTTTCAGTAGCATCATGAGCAAACTCAACAATATAACTATCACATAAAGCATTCTTATCATGAGTCTCATGCATAAAATAATTACTTCTCCCAACATAAGCATAGTCATTCTTATTAATTGTAGTGGGAGCAAATTCAACAAAGTAGCTATCAAATATAGGAGGTATATTGTAATCATAATCAAATTTATCCTCCATAACAGGTGGTAACAAAAGACTACTATCATTATAATCATCATAAATGGGAGGCAAAGTATCATCAAAGTAAATTTTCTCCTCAATGCTTGGGGGACTAAAAATATCATGCTCATCAAAACCAGCTTCCCCAAGCTTAGAATTTTCCATAGCATTAGCAACAATGGTGTTCAAAGCATTCATACTAATAACATTCCCATTATCATGCATATAAAGTTCCATGGGTTTTTTAATTCTCTCTTCAAACACATCATGTCCTAATTCAAGATAAAGTTCATAAAGATCTCTCATATTTTTGTTGTTTTCCATTATGCCTAACTAGTGTAAACAAGAAACCAAATGTCGCAATTGCAGAGTCTAAAGGAAATAGCTTCGAGTACTTACAATGGCGCCGGAAAATAGCTTAGTAGCCGAGATCCGGAGTGTGAGTACCTTTTACCTTTCCTCCCCGGCAACGGCGCCAGAAAAGTGCTTGATGTCTACGTTCCCCCTCCTTTCCTGTAGACAGTGTTGGGCCTCCAAGTGCAGAGGTTTGTAGAACAGCAGCAAGTTTCCCTTAAGTGGATCACCCAAGGTTTATCGAACTCGGAGGAAGAGGTCAAAGATATCCCTCTCATGCAACCCTGCAACCACAAAGCAAGAAGTCTCTTGTGTCCCCAACACACCAAATAGGTGCACTAGTTCGGCGAAGAGATAGTGAAATACAGGTGGTATGAATATGTATGAGTGCAACGGTGCCAGAAAATAGCTTGCTGGCGTGTAATTGATGGTGGTAGTATTGCACAGTAGTAACACAGTAAAACAGTAAACAAGCAGTAGTAACTCAGCAGTATTTAGGGACAAGGCCTAGGGATTATACTTTCACTAGTGGACACTCTCAACATTGATCACATAACAGAATAGATAAATGCATACTCTACACTTTTGTTGGATGATGAACACATTGCGTAGGATTACATCAATGCCGGAGTTAACAAGCTCCACAATAATGCTCATGTTTAAGTAACCTTAAGTGTAAGATAGATCAAAACGACTAAACCAAGTACTAGCATAGCATGCACACTGTCACCTTCATGCATATGTAGGAGGAATAGATCACATCAATATTATCATAGCAATAGTTAACTTCGCAATCTACAAGAGATCATGATCATAGCATAAACCAAGTACTAACACGGTGCACACACTTCACACATGCAGGAGGAATAAAACTACTTTAATAACACATCACTAGAGTAGCACATAGATAGTAGTGATACAAAACTCAGATGAATCTCAATCATGTAAAGCAGCTCATGAGATCATTGTATTGAATTACATAGGAGAGAGATTAACCACATAGCTGGGTACAGCCCCGAGCCTCGATGGAGAACTACTCCCTCTTCATGGGAGCAGCAGCGGTGATGAAGATGGCGGTGGAGATGGCAGCGGTGTCGATGGAGAAGCCTTGGGGGCACTTCCCCGCTCGGCTGGAACGAGAGACTCTCCCCAGGATCTTGGCTTCGCGATGACGGCGGCTCTGGAACTTTTCGTATCGTGGCTTCCTCCGTAAGGGTTTTCGATGGGGGGCTTTATATAGGCGAAGAGGCGGCGCGGGAGGGTCAACGAGGCGACGACACCATAGAGTGGCGCGGCCGGGGCCGGCCGCGCCACCATGTCATCTGGGGCCCACAGGGCCATCTCTGCGACTCTCGAGTGTTACGGATGGTTCGGGAAAATAGGAACACAGTTGATTTCGTCCGATTAGAATATTTCGTTACTAGGATTTCTGAAACCAAAACAGCGACAGGACTCCGGCATCTTGTTAATAGGTTAGTTCCAGAAAATGCATAAATATGACATACAATGTGTATAAAACATGTAGATATCATCAATAAAGTGGCATGGAACATAAGAAATTATCGATACGTTGGAGACGTATCAGCGCGCAGGGACTCAAAGTCAGGGAAATGTTTGAGATGCAAAGTAAGAGAATATTTACCAGTATAATTGGTTGATTAGAAGATTAAGTGGTGAAATCACAACAGATTGGAGCAGTACATGGTGGAAACCGCAAAATATCCTTCCAAATGGTGTTTTTGTGCAACATACGAAGTATGAGGTGGTGGAACTTGAGGCCAGTGACTTTACTTACTCCAAAATGCAACTTTACGTACATGAGCCATCGGATCAAGATCCAACGGACACAGTTGATCCAGAATTTGTAGTCACATTTTAAGTTGCTCGAAAAAAATCGAAAACATTACAGTAAGATATATATCTTTCTTAAGTATTCTGGTAAAGTTTTACTTCATTTGAAAATTGAGTTTAATTTTAAGTTTAAAATTTGGATCAACCATGTGCGTTGGATCTTGATCGAATGACTCACGTACAAGTCGCCAGTGAAGTTACTGGATCTCGTTCCTTGGTGGAATCTGCAATTCCCTCCCCTATATATACTATACAAGTCGAAGACTACGACCCTCTATCCCTATCTCCTTCACATCCTCTAAATTCATATTCCCATTTAGAATCGTTGGGCATGGAGGTTCCCCCTGGTAGCTTTAGAGCTTTTGTCGACGATGCTAATTTGAGAAGACTGCTCACCTACGGTTTGTGCTCTCAATCCGCACAACCTCCATTTTGGCGGGTTAGTACTTTCTTCACTAGGTTCATCAAGATGTATTTTAATTTGGGCTAACAGTCGTGTTAATTTCCTTGTATTAAGCAGTGCTGTTCGTGCAAGAAGGTTGCATGCGACAGCTGCGCTAGGAACCTGCCCGGTGGCGCGTGCCCGGGATGCCAGGGCGTCTTCCAAGGTGAAAGTCCTCCATCTGAAAGCATGTACTTTTCCCGTGAATGTGTTATGGAAAAGAATGTGGTGAGAAGAACGTTCATCTGCGGTTTGTGCTCTCAAATCGCACGACGTCCACTATAACGGGTTAGTACTTTCTTCACTAGGTTCCACCCAACTGTATTTTTCTTTGGGCCAACAGTCATGTAAATTTCCTTGTATTAAGCAGTGCATTCGCATGGGGGAGGGACATCACATTGCATGCGGAAGCTGCTTAAGAAACCTGCCCAGTCTCGTGTGCCCGAACTGCGACGGCATCTACGAAGAGGATGAGGATTTAAGTAGATTTGCCTCCTTGTTTAAGGTGGATTGCAGCAACGATGGTTGCGACATGAGCGGCGACTTGCTCGAATACTTTCAACATGAGGCGACGTGCCCGCATGCGCCAACGAGACGGTAGGTGGTTGATCTTGCCGGTCTCGATGGAGAAGATGATCGCGCTTTGAGGCTAATCTGAGCTCGGTGGAGAAGGACCGGATGGAGTTTCCTTTTCTAGAACTAGAGTTCTTTTTGTACTTTTGGATGTCTTGTCTGTAGTTTCCTTTTACTTGGAGGGTCCTCCTAGCTTGCAGTCTGTAATCCCACCGTCATCATAATATAAAAGCAGTGTCGCGAGGTCCTTCGGGACATTTCTGTGTTCAAAAAATGTATGATTTTAGACATGTCGTCTATTTATGTGTGCGATGTTGTATCATCTATTACCGTGATTAGTTTGAACGTGTCCATGTCCTAGAACAAAACTTCGGCATGATGTACTTGTATGTTTAATTGAATTCGACCAAGTATAATGTGGAACCGATCATTGCGAGCATATGGAGATTGCGAACCGGTAATTGACAGGTGGTACATGCTCTATCTTAATCTTGTTTATCTAATGGTAATTGCGATTTATGCGGTACTGAAATAATTAGTTTTAGTTATAAACAGGGACTCTTCGGACGGGGGCTCCTTTTCAAACAAGACCGGGGAGATTTATGAAGTGCTAGAAGGGAACAAATTACTACATGAGTGTTTTGCGTGAAATGGTTAAAATTTGTAGTGGCAGATTGCCGCCAATGCAATTTTTTCATGTGGTTGATATGGTAGGATGGACATTTCAAAATTTCACGAATTATTTCGGTTTGTGACCATATATTAAATTAGTTCTGGGCTCATTTCCATATAATTTGAAATTTCAACGCGAAGTACACGAAGTACAATTAAAAAAGGGGAAACTATATATACGTGATGTGCACTAAATGTGTGGTACCCCCCAAAAAATGACCAAACATATGCGTTGCATCCAAGTACGTAACACCCATATGGCAAACGAAAGCATTGAGTAGTTGTTTGTGATGTAAGTAATCTACATATATATCAAAATACCAAACATGGCACACCAAAATATTTTTTAGAAGAACTTACCAGATTTTGGCACCATGCATGTTGGAGTTTTTTTTTGACAGAATCCATCTTGGAGTTCGCATGGCTCTCTTCCGAAGTGAGAGGTGAGTTGGTTAATGCTAGAACCATGGCAAACTTCCGAATGTTAGTAATTTATCATGGATTCATCATTTGTGATGAAATACCTAGGAACAATGCCAAACATGACCTACCTATGTTCTTGAGAATATTCCCTTTCACCGATTTTGGCACCATGTGTGTTTTTAAGTACGTTTGCATGCCTTCTTGATTGGTTATTAAAATACCATGTCAAACTGTCGATACATGGAAAATTCCTTTGCTACAATCAAATAAACTTCGGGCTCCTTTTATTCAAAGGAATATGGAGGGCGTAGGAATATGAAAGGTGCATGATTGGAATGTTATGCCAAGTTGAATCCTATAGGAACATGATGTGTCTTTGATTGTGGCAAAGGAACTTTTCCATGAGGTATTAGCTAATGGTTTTTTCCTATAAGATTTGCACTACAAGATTCCTATATGAATAGTTCCTATGAATCAAATGACTTGTATAGGAATTTTTCCCATAAGAACCGAATCCAACATAATTCCTATGACAATCATATGAATCAAAGGAGCACGATTCCCATAGGATTGAAGTAGACATGACATCCCAATTCTATGATTTTCCTTTTCCTATACTTTCCATTTCCTATGAACCAAAGGAGGCCTAACTAGTTGGCCATACTGAAACAATTGCCAAATAAATGCCGTGCATCCTATGGCCCCCGTGAGTTTGACCTAAATTTGAAATCATGGTAAAAGGTGCTTAAAATAGGCAAATAAAAGCATGTAGTCAATTTTTTTTAGGATGTAGTACTACCTAGGGAAAATACCAAACATGCCATAATGCAAACTGTGTTTTAGAGAGTAGCCCTTCAAAAAAGTTGGCATCCACTTGTTGATTTTGCTATCGACATGACAAAATAACTGATCAGATGACCAAGTGGTAAAAATTGCAACAGATTAGACCACCACATGGTGGAAACTGCTAAAAATCATGAAAACTGCGAAGAAAAAGTTAAAGTGGTGGTTTGTGCAGCATATGGAGGATTGAGTAGTACAAGTTGGATGTGCACTACCGTGTGCCCGTGGTAATGTTCGCCTATTATGATGATGGCAAGAAAAAATGATGTTTTCTCTGCTGAAACTGTCCCGAGCTGATTTGACGAGACAAAATACAGCTACACGGCGTGCAAGGGACGGCTATACAGTACATTAGCTTCTTCTCGGGTCACACGCCTGCACCACAGGTGCAGTAAGTGCAGCAGAGACCAGAGAGAGAAGGAACGCCCGTATTATATTTGATTTCAATTCATATTGTTTTTTTCCTTGCCTCTCCGTCTTCTTCACCGCCATCTTCTCGGTGTTTTCAAGAGTGATTATCAAGTGGAGAGACAATTGCATTGGGAAAGTCTCTCCACTTGATAATCTCTGTTGAAAAACTCGCACGTCTTGTGAAATGTGAAGGCTGCACGCGTGGGGAAGGGAGACGCAAACGCCGCACCGCATCATTAGTAGTACAGTAGTATACCTTTCTCTCCTCAGGCACCCCGGCTGGCCGCCCGCCGCAATAGTTCCTTGCATAGCGCTTGCCGTCTCCTCCAAAAACCCCCAGCGCACTTGCATCCGCCATCCACCTAAATCCACCGCCGAGTACCTTTCTGTCCTCACCACCGCCGCTGCGCCTATTCCCCTGTCCAGCAGACGACTGCGGCGTTGCGTGTGTCGCCGCCGTGTCAGATGGAGGCGGAGCCGCTCAACTCCCGAAGGCGGGTCGAGCCAGATCGGGAAGAGCCTCCGTCGAGCCTCGACCTCATCAGCCGCCTCCCCGACGAGATGCTGCACATCATCATCTCCCTCCTGCCCATGATATCCGCTGTAAGGACAACATTGCTCTCCAAACGGTGGCGCCACCTCTGGCGCTCCGTCCCACTTAACCTCCTCGTCGGCGACAACGACCTCATCAGCCGCCTACCGGACCAGATTCTCCACATCATCATCTCCCACCTGCCCACTGTATCCGCTGTAAGCACAACCTTGGTCTCCAAACGGTGGCGCCACCTCTGGCACTCCGTCCCACTTAACCTCCAGATCGACGACGAACTCGCCAAGCAAAACCACAAACGCATCGCCGCGGTCTCCAGTATCCTCGCCGCTCACCCTGGCCCCGCCAGAAGCGTGTCAATCGACCCCTTCAGAACCACTTGCAAGGTCGACACCACGCTCGACAGCTGGTTCCGGTCCAGCACCCTATCTTGCGTCGAGAACCTCAGATTCGATGCTGGAACTGTGATGCGCTCCTTCCCGCTGTCCGCGTTCCGCTGCGCGCCCACGCTGCGCATTGTCAGCATTTCTACTTGCTATTTGCCCGAGATTCATGCCAACTCCATGCTTCTTTTCCCCCAACTCAAAAGGCTCTTGCTCTATGACGTCTACATCTGTAAGGCGACGAACATCGACCGCCTGTTCACCCGCTGTATTGTGCTCGAGGCACTTCACCTTGAGGGGGTCCACGGGTTCACCCAACTCAACATTCAAATGCCAAATCTTCGTACAATTAGTGTGGCTAGCTATTGGAAACGCAACACCACCGAACTTATTCAGTTAGACACGGTGCAAATTATGGATGCATCTTGCCTCGAGAGATTGGTCATATGCGTTGATGATGTTCCACTACTAATCCAGGTCGCCAACGCACCAAAGTTGATGGTGTTGGGCTTTGCGTCGTACCCTGGCTGCCAACTTGTTATTGGACGCATAAACTATTTGGTAGAACAGCCTTCTTCTTGTTGAATTAACTCACATTTTTGTTATTTTTTTTGACATATGTACCATTGTCCTGTAGAGGATGATGCCCATAAGCTTGGAAAATTCTCTGTGCACAGTGAAGAACTTGGTTCTAAAATCTGACGGCCCTCGTCTGGATCAACTACTTGCATTTCTTAGATGCTTTCCCTGCACGGAGAAGCTATATATCCAGGTAAATTCGTTGTTGTTAACTGTTTACCACTATGAGCAAAAACTGTAGAGTTACATGGAGTTAACCTGTTATTACTTATTAGCCTAGATCAGTTGAACAATTGTACTAGAAGAACATCCACAATGGAGTTATATTATGTTGGTTCAAAACTAAACTTCTTGTCATACAATGTGTTGTATCTTGTGCATCTGTGAAGTTTCATATAAACACATGATAATATGTGATCTGTGTAAAAAAGAGAAGACATATGTAAATAGTGTGACTTACTATTTACACATCATTTGTTCTTTTTTTGTGTAGAACACAATGTATGTCCAGACTTTTAGTTTACATTTTTTTTGGAAACTTGGAAGTGTCAAAAGAAAAATGGGGTGCACCCGCAACTAGTTGCGGATTGGAGTTTCCCATGTTGGTAACCTTTCCCCAACTTTACAATGACAATAACAGATGTAAAAAAGTGCATCTATCAAATTGGAACGTGTCAGGGGATTATGTTGTTCCACGGTCCTCAATTAACACATGATTCAACTCACCTGAGATATTCATTAGTTGATAGCTATGAAGTACTTTGTTATTGTACTGACTACTTAATTTGACTTCTTTGCAGTTTTATAGAACCGGCAATAAGGTTCATGTGCTGCATAATGAGCCAGCCTGTCCCATTGAATGCCTTGATCTCCACCTCAAAGAAATTTCGATTTCTGACTACCGAGGAAGGAGAAATGATGTTATTGTCTCCAGGTTCTTTATACAGAACACTAGAATGCTCAAAGTAATGAATTTTGGTGTAAGATATCATCACAAGGAGATCTGGTGGGATACCCAGTTCAAGCAGCTAGACCTGAAGAACACCGCTTATAGAGATGTTGATTTTCAGTTTGGATATTTACCATCCTTAGATAAGTTCAGCTCGGACGGTGTTCTTAGCTGGTTGGTACATGACTTGTCAGTGGCTGATCCCTTTGCTAGAGGGATATATGCAAGAGAAGGGCCAATTTCTGCATAGTGTTAGTTTAACTCCCTATATTTTGTACTGGTCTGAACAATATATTTTATCACTCTGTTAATGTAGTTCAGACTTGATGTTATTCTTGTGAACATGGTCTAATATTCTAATGCTTTCGCGATGTATGTACTACTAGTGATATTTACAGAAGCTAGCAATTGTTTGACAAAATTTACTAAAAAAAGCCTGTAACGCATGTTCACATTCAGTTCGTCAATGCTAGTGTTCACAGAGGAAAGGTTTATTGTTCACAGAGGCTGACATGTGGGGCCCATGAGCCAGCAGAGTCCTCAACGTTTCAAAGGCGGCAGGGAATCAAAAAAAAATGAAGTAGCCACAAATTAGGGTAAAAAATAACTCCAAGAAAGGAAACTTCTTTTGTAAATAGAGGACGACATGCGGGTCCCATTTTGCACGGGATCGAAAGAAAAAAGGCAAGTGACCAAATATCAGGAGCCAAAAATAATCCACGAAAAGAAACTTTTATTGTACATAGAGGATGACATGTGGGTCCCATTTTGCAATAGCGGTCTCATAGTTTCCAGGCGGCACAGGATCAAAAGAAAAAGGAAGTAGCCAGAAATCAGGGTGTCAAAAAATCCATGAAAAGAAAGATTTCAATTGGGCTGCATCTGGACATCTGGGCCTTCGAACTATCGTGCTGGAAGCCTTTTGACTCGTACAATTTAAGCCCACTCCAAAACAGGAAAGTCCTATGCTTGGCAAAAACAAAAAACAAGGAGATTCAACATATAAGTTTGTTTATGTAAAAACAAAGATTTAATTTATCCCTTTGAAATAGCTCAGAGCGAAATACACTGTTTATTGTCTGCAAAATAATCAAGATATCACATGTTTCTTGTACGGGGAGGCTGACATCAGGGACCCATGAGCCAGCAGCGTCGTCAACGTTTTAAAGGCGGCAGGGGATCGAAAGAAAAAATAAACCAAAAATCAGTTGGTAAAAATCCAAGAAAATAAACATTTATCGTTCTAAGAGGATGACATGCGGGACCCTTGAGGCAGCAGCATCCTCAACCTTTGCATAAAGAGGATTTGCAGTACGGGGAGGCTGACATTGGGGACCCATGAGCCAGCAGCGTCGTCAACGTTTTCAAGGCGGCAGGAGATCGAAAGAAAAAATAAGCCAAAAATCAGTTGGTAAACAAAACCAAGAAAAGAAACAATTACCTTTCTGAGGGGATGACATGCGGGACCCATGAGGCAGCAGCATCCTCAACTATTCTAAGGCGGCAGGGGATCAAAAGAAAAAGGAAATAGCCGAAAATCAGAGGGTAAAAAATAAATCCAACAAAGGAAACTTTTAGGATTTGCTAAGAAACAGTCGACTTATTCTTTTTTGGCCATCAGTCGAATTTCTGTCCAACCAATTAGGCATCGCGATTGTGGACTTGCACGTGTTTCTCTGAGCCACTGTGTACCGTACTTAGGGCATGTACAATGGTAGAGAAGGCATGCCTTCCCTTACCCCGCCACATCAGCTAGAGAAGGCATTAGATATAAGTCATACAATGCATTATCTCTTACAGCCATCTCTAGCAATTAATACGAATAATTAAATTTTGGTAGGAAATTTGTTGCTAAGGGAAGACATATGTGATACAACGGAGAAAATAGTCTTCCCTTATTTCCTAAGAGATGATCCCTTAGCTAAGGGAAGACAACCTTCTCTCTCTTCGTTCTCTTTCCTCCAACTAAGCAAAAAATCTGACGTGGCATCTCTAAGGGAAGGCTGACATCACCGCATTGTACATGCCCTTAGCCATCTGCTATAGCTGCACACGTTTGTGTGGGGAGGTTTTGGATGTAAAACGCGTGCATGACTAAGTCAGCGGATAGATATTTACTGAACTTTTTGTGTAAATTTGTATATGACGAATTACAGTCCATTACACTGGTATTTACATGATTTGGAACATGTAAAATTAGGCAAACAAGTCTGTAATTTTACTTTCAAATCATGTAGACGATTTTCTTTCAGTTTCCCCATCTCACAGTTTACAGTCCATTACAACTATGTTTACATAATACAAAACATGTAATTTTCGCCAAACAACGTTTTAAGGTCTTTAAATCATGTATTATGGATTTTTTTTCTGTTTGCAACTTGTTTGTCTGTTGCTAATTATAGGGATTTAGCCCACATACAAGGCTTGGTAAAATTCTTTTTTTATGGGCTTGACTGATTTTTGCCTATGCCATGTGCCGTCTTATAATTTGAAGAAAAACTGACTTACGCTGAATTGAAAATCAGTCAGCTGACAAATAGACATCCCCAACTTTTATTGTTCATAGAGGATGACATGCGGCACCCATGAGCCAGCAGCCTCAACGTTTCAAAGTCGGCATGAGATCGAAAGAAAAAGGCAAGTGACCAAATATCAGGAGCCAAAGATAATCCAAGAAAAGAAACTTTATTGTACATAGAGGATGACATGCGGGTCCCATTTAGCAGCAAGCTGTCAACGTTTGAGAGGCGGCAGGCGATCGAAAGAAAAAGGCAAGTGACCAAATATGAGGTGCAAAAAATCCAAGAAAAGAAAGTTTTATAGTACATAGAAGATGACATGCGGGTCCCATTTAGCATCAGCGGTATCACCGTTTGAGAAGCGGCAGGGGATCAAAAGAAAAAAAGGAAATAACCAGAAATTAATTAGGGGTCAAAAATAAATCCACCAAAGGAAACTTTTATTGTTCATAGAGGATGACATGTGGGACCAACCTGCCAACAGCGTCCTCATCGTTTCAAAGGGGCAGGAGATCAAAAGAAAAAGGCAAATATCCAGAAATTAGGGGTAAAAATAACTCCAAGAAAGGAAACTTTTATTGTTCGTAGAGGATGACATGCGGCACCCATGAGCCAGCATCCTCAACGTTTCAAAGGCGGCAGGTGATCAAAAGAAAAAGGCAAGTGACCAAATATCAGGAGCCAAAAATAATCCAAGATTTATTGTACATAGAGGATGACATGCGGGTCCCATTTTGCAGCAGCGGTCTCAATGTTTCAAATGCGTCTTGAGATCAAAAGAAAAAGAAAGTAGCTAGAAATTAGGGGCTCAAAATAATCCAAGAAAAGAAAGTTGATGGACATAGAGGATGACATGAGGGTCCCATTTAGCAGCAGGTTCCTCAACGTTTCAAACGTGGCATGAGATCGAAAGAAAAAGGCAAGTGACCAAATATCAGGAGCCAAAAATAATCCAAGAAAAGAAACTTGAATGTACATAGAGGATGACATGCGGGTCCCATATAGCAGCAGCTGTATCAACGTTTGAGAGGCGGCACGATCGAAAGAAAAAGGCAAGTGACCAAATATGAGGTGCCAAAAAAATCCAAGAAAAGAAAGTTTTATAGTACATAGTGGATGACATGCGGGTCCCATTTTGTAGCAGCGCTCTCAACGCTTCCAAGGCGGCACAGGACCAAAAGAAAAATGAAGTAGCCAGAAATCAGGGGTTGAAAAAATCCAAGAAAAGAAAGATTTCAATTGGGCTGCATCTGGACATCTGGCCTTCGAACTATCTTTCTGGGCCTTTTGACTCGTACAATTTCAGCCCACTCCAAAACAGGAAAGTTCGGATTTTTCTAAAAAAAACAGGAAAGTCCTACTATGCTTCGCAAAAACAAAAAACAAGGAGATTCAACATATAAGTTTGTTTATGTAAATATAAAGATTTAATTTATCAGTTTGCAATAGCGCAGAGCGAAATACAATGTTTATTGTCTGCAAAATAAGATATCACATGTTTCTTGTACGGGGAGGCTGACATCGGGGACCCATGAGCCAGCAGCGTGTCAACGTTTCAAGGCGGCAGGGGATCGAAAATAAAAAAAACCAAAAATAAGTTGGTAAAAAAATCCAAGAAAAGAAAACATTTATCATTCTGAGAGGATGACCTGCGGGACCCATGAGGCAGCAGCATCCTCAACGTTTATTGTTTATAGAGGCTGACATGTGGGACCCGTGAGCCAGCAGCGTCGTCAACGTTTTAAAGGCGGCAGGAGATCGAAAGAAGAAAAAAGCCAAAAATCAGTTGGTAAACAAAATCCAAGAAAAGAAACATTAACCTTTCTGAGAGGATGACATGCGGGACCCATGAGGCAGCAGCATCCTCAACGATTCCAAGGCGCCAGGGGATCAAAAGAAAAAAAGGAAATAGCCAGAAATTAATTAGGGGTCAAAAATAAATCCACCAAAGGAAACTTTTATTGTTCATAGAGGATGACATATGGGACCGACCTGCCAACAGCGTCCTCATCGTTTCAAAGGGGCAGGGGATGAAAAGAAAAAGGCAAATAGCCAGAAATTAGGGTCAAAAATAAATCCAAGAAAGGAAACTTTTATTGGTCGTAGAGGATGACATGCGGGACCATGAGCAGCACACTCAACGTTTCAAAGGCGGCATGAGATCGAAAGAAAAAGGCAAGTGACAAAATATCAGGAGCAAAAATAATCCAAGATTTAGTGTACATAGAGGATGTCATGTGGGTCCCATTTTGCAGCAGCGGTCTCAATGTTTGAAATGCGGCTTGAGATCGAAAGAAAAAGAAAGTAGCTAGTAATTAGGGGGTAAAAAAATCCAAGAAAAGAAAGCTGATGGACATAGAGGATGACATGTGGGTCCCATTTTGCAGCAGCGGTCTCAATGTTTGAAATGCGGCTTGAGATCAAAAGAAAAAGAAAGTACCTAGTAATTAGGGGGTCAAAAAAATCCAAGAAAAGAAAGTTGATGGACATAGAGGATGACATGCGGGTCCCTTGAGCCAGCAGCTTACTCAACGTTTCAAAGAGGGCAGGGGATCAAAAAAAAAGGCAAGCCAAAAATCAGAGGGTGAAAAAAATCCAACAAAGGAAAGTTTTATAGCACATAGAGGATGACATGCGGGTCCCATGAGCCAGCAGGTTCCTCAACGTTTCAAACGTGGCATGAGATCGAAAGAAAAAGCAAGTGACCAAATATCGAGCCAAAAATAAGAAACTTTTATGTACATAGAGGATGACATGTGGGTCCCATTTTGCAGCAGCGGTCTCAATGTTTGAAAGCGGCTTGAGATCAAAAGAAAAAGAAAGTACCTAGTAATTAGGGGGTCAAAAAAAAATCCAAGAAAAGAAAGTTGATGGACATAGAGGATGACATGCGGGTCCCTTGAGCCAACAGCTTACTCAACGTTTCAAAGGGGGCAGGGGATCAAAAGAAAAAGCAAACAAAAATCAGAGGGTGAAAAAAATCCAACAAAGGAAAGTTTTATAGCACATAGAGGATGACATGCGGGTCCCATGAGCAGGTTCCTCAACGTTTCAAACGTGGCATGAGATCGAAAGAAAAAGGCAAGTGACCAAATATCGGAGCCAAAAATAATCCAAGATTTATTGTACATAGAGGATGACACGTGGGTCCCATTTTGCAGCAGTCTCAATGTTTGAAATGCGGCTTGAGATCAAAAGAAAAAGTAGCTAGTAATTAGGGGGTCAAAAAATCCAAGAAAAGAAAGTTGATGGACATAGAGGATGACATGCGGGTCCCTTGAGCCAGCAGCACTCAACGTTTCAAAGGGGGCAGGGGATCAAAAGAAAAAGGCAAGCCAAAAATCAGAGGGTGAAAAAAATCCAACAAAGGAAACTTTTATAGCACATAGAGGATGACATGCGGGTCCCATGAGCCAGCCTCCACGTTTCAAACGTGGCATGAGATCGAAAAGAAAAAGGCAAGTGACCAAATATGAGGTGCCAAAAAAACTCCAAGAAAAGAAAGTTGATTGCTCATAGAGGATGACATGCGGGTCCCATTTAGCTGCAGCGGTCTCACCGTTTGAGAGGCGGCAGGGGATCGAAAGAAAAAGTCAAGTGACCAAATATGAGGTGCCAAAAATAATCCAAAAAAAGAAAGTTTTATAGTACATAGAGGATGACATGCGGGTCCCATTTAGCAGCAGCGGTATCACCATTTGAGAGGCAGCAGGGGATCGAAAGAAAAAGTCAAGTTACCAAATATGAGGTGCCAAAAAAAATCCAAGAAAAGAAAGTTTTATAGTACATAGTGGATGACATGCGGGTCCCATTTAGCAGCAGCGGTATCACTGTTTGAGAGGCAGCAGGGGATCGAAAGAAAAAGTCAAGTGACCAAATATGAGGTGCCAAAAAAATCCAAGAAAAGAAAGTTTTATAGTACATAGAGGATGACATGCGGGTCCCATTTAGCAGCGGTATCACGTTTGAGAGGCAGCAGGGGATCGAAAGAAAAAGTCAAGTTACCAAATATGAGGTGCCAAAAAAATCCAAGAAAAGAAAGTTTTATGTACATAGTGGATGACATGGTCCCATTTAGCAGCAAGGTATCACTGTTTGAGAGGCAGCAGGGGATCGAAAGAAAAAGTCAAGTGACCAAATATGAGGTGCCAAAAAAATCCAAGAAAAGAAACTTTTATAGTACATAGAGGATGACATGCGGGTCCCATTTAGCACAATGTATCACTGTTTGAGAGGCGCAGGTGATCGAAAGAAAAAGTCAAGTGACCAAATATGAGGTGCCAAAAAATCCAAGAAAAGAAAGTTTTATAGTACATAGAGGATGACATGCGGGTCCCATTTAGCAGCAGCGGTATCACCGTTTGAGAGGCGGCGGGGATCGAAAGAAAAGGTAAGTGACCAAATATGAGGTGCCAAAAATAATTCAAGAAAAGAAAGTTTTATAGTACATAGAGGATGACATGCGGGTCCCATTAGCAGCAGCGGTATCACCGTTTGAGAGGCGGCAGGGGATCGAAAGAAAAAGGCAAGTGACCAAATTTGAGGTGCCAAAAAAACTCCAAGAAAAGAAAGTTGATTGCACATAGAGGATGACATGCGGGTCCCATTTAGCAGCAGCGGTCTCAACGTTTCAAGGCGGCAAGGGATCAAAAGAAAAAGGAAGTAGCCAGAAATCGGGGGTCAAAAAAATCCAAGAATAGAAAGAATTTTGGTTCATAGAGGATGACATGCGGGACCCATGATCCTGCATCGTAAACGGCTCGATCGGAGAACGTTGAACGAGATGGCGCGATCTAGAAAAAAACAATGCCAGAGAGGCTGCCATCTGGGCCCTACATCCCTCGGCGGTGCGGATTTGCGTTGACTCGGCCGAACCCGAGATTTCGAGATGCACCACGTCCCGGGCCACCATACGCCACGTTTTGGCCTTTCGTCGGGCTAGGTGGCCTCAAAAACGAGAAAAAAAATTTTTGACATGCACCACGGAGGGACCAAAAATCGTCGGCCATGGTACACCAGCAACCACGGCGCGACTTCAACTTCGTCGGCCATGGCAACTTTTCTTGTAGTGTAGGAGATGTGGCAATTTTAGGATCAGGAGACAGTTTATATCTAACAGCATGTTCTGCAAGCAACTTTTTAATTTTTCTTGCATCAGTAGTAGCATTGCATTTTTCAATAAAATCATCATCAAGCTACATAATCTTCATCAAGATCATCACTAGAGTATTCAACAGACTCAGGTGAATTAACAGGTGTAGCAGCATTTTCATTAGGAGTTTCAGTATTTTCAATTTGTCTAGACTTAGCAATTGTAGCATCTAGAAAAGATCCTAACGAACCATCATTATCAAGCACAGCAGAAGCATCATCACAATTATGAGAGGAATTTTCAGATTCAGTAGAAGTACCAACATTTGAAGCTTGTGGTGGTGAAACAAGTTTACTTATCACAGATGGTGAATCAAGAGCAGCGGAGGAGAATTTGAGTTGAACAATATCAATCCAAGTGAACTGGTAAATAAAGCTATGCTCCCCGGCAACGCGCAGAAAATAGTCTTGATGACCCACAAGTATAGGGGATCGCAACAGTCTTCGAGGGAAGTATTACCCAATTTATTGATTCGACAAGGGAGACAAAGAATACTTGTAAGCCTTAACAGCGGAGTTGTCAATTCAGCTGCACCTGGAAATGACTGCTCGCAAGAGTTTATCAGAATAACAACAGTTTTATAGCAGTAGGAGTAGTGAAATAACAGCAGCGGTGAAATAAAGACAGCAGTAGTGATTATAGTAAACAGCAGGATTAAAATACTGTAGGCACGGAGGATTTAACGGGCGTTGCATGGATGAGAGAAACTCATGTAACAATCAAAGCATGGGCATTTGCAGATAATAATAAAACAGTATCCAAGTACTAATCAATCAATAGGCATGTGTTCCATATATAGTCGTACGTGCTCGCAATGAGAAACTTGCACAACATCTTTTGTCTACCAGCCGGTGGCAGCCGGAGCCTCTGGGAAACTACTGGATATTAAGGTACTCCTTTTAATAGAAGTACCGGAGCAAAGCATTAACACTCCGTGAACACATGTGATCCTCACATCGCTACCATTCCCTCCGGTTGTCCCGATTTCTGTCACTTCGGGGCCATTGGTTCCGGACAGCGACATGTGTATACAACTTGCAGGTAAGATCATAAACAATGAATATCTTCATGAATCAATAACATGTTCAGATCTGAGATCATGGCACTCGGGCCCTAGTGACAAGCATTAAGCATAACAAGTTGCAACAATATCATAAAAGTGACATCTACGGATACTAGGCACTATGCCCTAACAATCTTATGACTATTACATGACCAATCTCATCCAATCCCTACCATCCCCCAGCCTACAGAGGGAATTCTCACACATGGATGGGGGAAACATGGTGGTCGATGGAGAGGCGTTGGTGGTGATGGCGGTGAAGATCTCCTCCAATTCCCCGTCCCGGCGGAGTGAAGACTTCTGGCTCCCGAGACGGAGTTTCGCGATGTGGCGGCTCTCTGGAGGGTTTCTGGCGATTCGACTTCTCTCCGTGCGTTTTTAGGTGGGCCGATAAGTAGTCCGAAGGAGGGCGTCGGAGGCCGGCCGAGGGGGCCACCGGCCGCGCGCCTAGGCCCGCGCCGCCTTATGGTGTGGGGCCCTCGGGCCTCCACCTCACTTGTCCTTCGCTCAAGTCGATGCTGGAAAATAGGGCCTTGCATAAATTCCGAGGATTTTCCCGAAAGTTGGATTTCTGCACAAAAACGAGACACCAGAGCAATTCTCTGAAAACAGCGTTAGTCCGTGTTAGTTGTATCCAAAATACACAAATTAGAGCAAAACAATAGCAAAAGTGTTCGGGGAAAGTGATCGTTTTGGACGTATCACGGGACGTCTACGACAACTAGGATCCTCCTGACGTCAACAGTTGCCTGTGGAATAGATGGACCGCGACCGTTACTTCGCTTCCGCTATGTGTTTTGTAATAGGATCTCTAGATCCACTCTGTTGTATTTAAGACTGGATCATGTGATCCCTCTATGTAAGACGATTATGTGTTGTAATGAATGATGTGTTGTGATATCAATCTATTATGTCTCGCAAAAACAATATTCCTGGGATTGCGATGAATGGCATAATAGGCATCTGGACTTAAAAATCCGGGTGTTGGCAGGGACGAATCAAGACACTCCATCAAGACCGTCAACCGCCATCAAACCTCCCACGTCAACCACGCGCCAGTTGTGGACAGCAAGCTAAATTTCTGGCGCCGTTGCCGGGGAGGAAAAGTAAAAGGTACTCACACTCCGGATCTCTTTACTTTGTTTTTTTTGTCTTGCTTTACTTTATTTATTTACTGTCTTGTTTGCTTCATATTCAAAACACACACAAAAATTAGTTACTTGCATTTAATTTATTTTGTTATCATGTCTAGTTCTGTACTTGTTTTTATTTTCACTAGTTAGGCTTAATGGAAAACAACAAAAAAATTAGAGATCTTTATGAACTTTATCTTGAATTAGGACATGAGGTGTTTGAAGAGAAAATTAAAAAACCTATGAAGCTTTATATGCATGCTAATGGCAATGTTATTAGTATGAACTCTTTGAACACTATTATTGCTAATGCTATGGAAGAATTTAAGCTTGGGGAAGCTGGTTTTGATGATTTTTAGTCCCCCAAGCATGGAGGAGAAAATTTACTTTGATGATACTTTACCTCCTATATATGATGCTTGCAATAATGAATATGATATTTTCAGTCCACCTACTATTGAGGAGAAAGTTAATTATGATTACAATATGCCTCCTATGTATGATGATTATGGTGATGAGAATAATAATGATAGCTATTTTATTGAATTTGCTCCCACTACAACTAATAAAATTGATTATGCTTATGTGGAGAGTAATAATTTTATGCATGTAGCTCATGACAAGAATGTTGTATGTGATAGTTATATTGTTGAGTTTGTTCATGATGCTACTAAAAGTTATTATGAGAGAGGGAAACATGGTTATATGCATCTTAATAATATTAAGTTTCCCCTCTTTATGTTGAGAATCTTGAAGTTACTCGTGTTTTGTCTTCCTATGCTTGTCACTTTGTTCTTCATGAATTTATTTGTGTACAAGATTCCTTTTCATAGGAAGTGGGTTAGGCTTAAATGTGTTTTGGATTTGCTTCTTGATGCTCTCTTTTGCTTCATCTCTTGAAAATACTTGATTTGCACTTTCTGAAAGGCGTTAAAGAAAAGCACTTCTTGGGAGATAACCCATGTTTCATTTTATTTACTGTATTGTTGAGTCTTGGAAGTTGTTTTACTGTAGCAACCTCTCCTTCATCATTTTTTGTGCAAGTAAAGTTTTTATGTTAAAGTTGATGCTATATTTGGGATCGCTGCGCAGAAACAGCATTGCTGTCTGTCACGAATTCTGGCATAAGTCTCTGTAAAAAAATCGAAAAAATCTGCAAATTTACGAGCGTGATCCTCAGATATGTACGCAACTTTCATTAGTTTTGAGTTTTTCCATTTGAGCAAGTTAAGTGCCCCTTCCAGATGCATCTTTACGGACTGTTCTGTTTTTGACAGATTCTGTCTTTTATTTCGCATTGCCGCTTTTGCTATGTTGAATGAGTTTCTTTGTTCCATTAACTTTCAGAAGCTTTGTGCAATGTCCAGAAGTGTTAAGAATGATTGTGTCACCTCTGAATATGTGAATTTTTGGTTATGCACTAACCCTCTAATGAGTTTGCTTGAAGTTTGTGTGAAGGAAGTTTTCAAGGGTCAAGAGAAGAGGATGATATACTATGATCAAGAAGAGTGAAAGGTCTAAGCTTGGGGATGCCCCGGTGGTTCATCCCTGCATATTTTAAGAAGACTCAAGCATCTAAGCTTGGGGATGCCCAAGGCATCCCCTTCTTCATCGACAACATTATCAGGTCACTTCTAGTGAAACTATATTTTTATTCCGTCACATTCTTATGTTCTTTACTTGGAGCGTCGGTTTGTTTTTATTTTTGTTTTGTTTTGAATAAAGTTGGATCCCGCCATTCTTATATTGGAGATATTACGCTCCGCTTTTTCATATGGAACACTTGTGTTCTTAATTGTGCTTTAATGTTCATGGCGAAAGCTAATTGCTTCGTTAAATTGCTATTTGGTTGGAATTGGAAAATGCTGCATATGGTTTGGTAAATTTGGCAATTGTTTGAGCTCTCATAGATCATGTTTAAGCTCTTGCATCATGTAGTTTAATCTATTAATGAAGAACTACTGTAGAGCTTGTTTAATTTGGTTTGCATGATTGTTCTCTCTAAGTCTAGATATTTTCGGGTAAAGTGTTTGAACAACAAGGAAGACAGTGTAGAGCCTTATAATGCTTGCAATATGTTCTTGTGTGAGTTTTGCTGTACCTGTTCATACTTGTGTTTGCTTCAAACAACCTTGCTAGCCCAAACCTTGTACTGAGAGGAAATGCTTCTCGTGCATCCAAACACCTTGAGCCAAACTCCATGCCATTTGTGTCCACCATATCTACCTACTATGTGGTATTTTTCTGCCATTCCAAAGTAAATTACTTGAGTGCTACCTTTAAATTTCATTCCTCTACCTTTACAATATATAGCTCATGGGACAAATAGCTTAAAAACTATTGTGGTGATGAATATGTAGTTATGTGTCTTAATTCTTATAAGTTGCTTGTTGAGCGGTAACCATGTTTTCTGGGGACGCCATCAACTTTACCTTTGTTGGATATCATGTGAGATGCTATGCATGTTCGTCTTGTCTGAAGTAAGTGGATTTCATGATCAAATGGTTTGAGTATGCATATGTTAGAGAAGAACATTGGGCAGCTAACTAAAGCCATGTATCATGGTGGAAGTTTCAGTTTGGACATACAACCTCAATCTCTTATGAGAATATTAACTATTGTTGAATGCTTAAGCATTAAAAGAGGAGTCCATTATCTGTTGTCTATGTTGTCCCGTATGGATGTCTAAGTTGAGAATAATCAAAAGCGAGAAATCCAATGCGTGCTTTCTCTTAGACACTTGTACAGGCGGCATAGAGGTACCCTTTGTGACACTTGGTTGAAACATATGTTATGCGATGATGAATCCGTGTATCCGAGTTAGTAGGACAAGGTGCGAGCACTATTAGTACTCTATGCATGAGACATGCAACTTGTAGGAAGTATTATGCATAGCACATATGAATTATTACTACCGTTGACAAAATTGTTTCTATGTTTTTAAAACAAAAGCTCTAGCACAAAAATAGTAATCAATGCTTCCCTCTGCGAAGGGCCATTCTTTTACTTTATTGTTGAGTCAGTTTACCCATTTCTTTCTATCTTAGAAACAAACACTTGTGTTAACTGTGTGCATTGATTCTTACATGTTTACTTATTGCACCTGTTATATTACTCTATGTTGAAAAATATCCATGAGATATACATGTTACAAGTTGAAAGCAATTGCTGAAACTTAATCATCCTTTGTGTTGCTTCAATGCATTCTACTATGAATTTATTGCTTATGAGTTAGCTCTTATGCAAGTCTTATTGATACTTGTCTTGAAAGTACTATTCATGAAAAGTTTTGCTATATGATTCATTTGTTTAGTCATTATCTTTGTTAGCAATCTTTTGTTCAGATCACTCCATTCATCTCATAGCTTTACAATAATGTTGATCAAGATTATGTTGGTAGCATGTCACTTCAGAAATTATTTGTGTTATCGTTTACCTACTCGAGGACAGAGTAGGAACTAAGCTTGGGATGCTTGATACGTCTCAAACGTATCTATAATTTCTTATGTTCCATGCTACTTTTATTACAATACTTGAGTGATTTACACATACTTTACCATTATTATACATTTTCCGGCACTAACCTATTAACAAGATGCCGAAGTGCCGTTCTGTTTTTCTGTTTTTGGTTAGAAATCCTAGTAAGGAAATATTTCGGAATTGGACGAAATCAACGCCCGGGGCCTATTTTTACACGACTTCCAGAAGACCGAGGGAGGTGAAGTGGGGCCACGGGCGCCGACACAGCGAGGGCGGCGCGGCGTGTTCCCGCCGCGCGGCCCTGGTGTGTGGGGCCCTCGTGCCGCCACTTGACCTACCACCCGCCTACATAAAGCCTCGTCGCGAAACCCCCTGCGAGAGCCACGATACGGAAAACATTGCGAGAGGCCGCCGTAATCCCATCTCGGGAGATTCGGGAGACCGCCTCCGGCACCCTGGAGAGGGAATCATCACCGGAGGGCTCTACATCATCATGCCCGCCTCCGGATTGATGCGTGATAGTTCATCCTTGGACTATGGGTCCATAGCAGTAGCTAGATGGTTGTCTTCTCCGCTTGTGCTTTCATTGTTATAGATCTTGTGAGCTGCCTAACATGATCAAGATCATCTATTTGTAATGCTACATGTTGTGTTTGGCGAGATCCGATGAATATAGAATATTATGTTAAGTTGATTATCAATCTATCATATATGTGTTGTTTATGTTCTTGCATGCTCTCCGTTGCTAGTAGAGGCTCTGGCCAAGTTGATACCTGTAACTCCAAGAGGGAGTAATTATGCTCGATAGTGGGTTCATGCCTCCATTTAATCTGGGACAGAAAGTTCTAAGGTTGTGGATGTGATGTTGCTACTAGGGATAAAACATTGATGCTTTGTCTAAGGATATTTGTGTTGATTACATTACGCACCATACTTAATGCAATTATCTGTTGTTTGCAACTTAATACTGGAAGGGGTTCGGATGATAACTTGAAGGTGGATTATTTAGGCATAGATGCATGCTGGATAGCGGTCTATGTACTTTGTCGTAATGCCCTGATTAAATCACATAGTAATCATCGTTGATATGTATTGAATCTTTATTTGTCAATTGCTCACCTGTAATTTGTTCACCCAGCATGCTAGTTATCTTATGGAGAGACACCACTAGTGAACTGTGGACCCGGTCCATTCTTTTACATCTGAATACATTCTCTGCTTTTTTGTTCTTTGCAAACAAACACCATCTTCCACTCGATACGCTTAATCCTTTGTTTTCGGCAAGCGTGAGATTGACAACCTCACTGTTTGTTGGGGCAAAGTACTTTGATTGTGTTGTGCAGGTTCCACGTTGGCGCCGGTTTCACTGGTGTTGCGCGCACTACACTCCTCCACCAACAACCTTCACGTGCTTCTTGGCTCCTGGTTCGATAACCTTGGTTTTCATGAGGAAACCTTCTTGCTGTCATCATACCTTCCCGCAAGCTCGGCATCGGGATGGTGAAGGAAACATGGGAGGTACTACTGGTGCGTAGCGCTGAATGTAAGTGGAAGAATTAGGTTGTGTAAAGTGCATAGTTCAGAGCAATGCAAATGTTGACAAGCGAGTGCATAACACTATGTTACAAACTGAACAGTGAAAAAATAGTGTATGATGAATATAAGCATGCTAATTTGGTGTTTCCGAATTCCAAAAAGCATTAGACAGAGCCGGTGATAATATCAGACATAAATCATGGCATGTATATGTGGCTTAAGAAAATATACCCGAACCCTTGGATGGTTACGGCCGGGCTGGTCCTTGGACTTGAGCTTATATAAGCATCCAGAAGGTGGGGCTGACAGTAACTTGGTGGCAGCAGTTGCAATCCTTTTGACCACTGAAGGCTTAGCAGTCACTAGTGGAAAATAGGCTATCTGTGGCGCACCAAAATCAAATTCTGTGGCGCATATCCAGGTCGCCACGGTTAGCATTGCGACTAGTATTTGAGATTACGTAGGCAGCACCATGTGCATGCCGCACAGAAATTCCAACAATGACGCACCCCTGGGCCAATATCGCCACATAATTGTTTAAACTTCTGTGGCGCACCATGCCAATATGCGCCACATAATTTTGAATTTTTAAAAAGTGGCGGCCAGATCTAGATCTAGATCTGAATGCAGGGCATGGAGACTGTTGGTTTCTTTGGAATCTCGCGGAAGGTGAGTGGGTGGGAGTGGGTTGGGTGGAGGAGGACCAGAGCCCCGGCCGGAGGTGGTGGAGGTGGAGGTGGTGGGGGTGGTGGTGGTGGAGGAGGTGGTGGAGGAAGAAGAGGTGGTGGTGGTCACCGGAGGAGGAGGAGAAGGTGGTCGTCGCCGGAGTAGGTCGCCGGAGTAGGAGGAGGAGGAGGTCGGCCGGAGGAGGAGGTCGCCGGAGTAGGAGGCCGGCCCCGGAGGAGGAGGTGGTGGTGGTGGAGGAGGCCGGCCGGAGGAGGAGGTGGTGGTGGTGGTGGAGGAGGCCGGCCGGAGGAGGAGGTGGTGGTGGTGGTGGTGGTGTAGGAGGAGGAGGAGAAGTGGAGGAGAAGTCCAAGGAGGAGAAGTGAGGAGAAGTGGAGGAGAAGTGAGGAGAAGTGGAGGAGAAGTGGAGGAGGGCGGCAGAAATTTCAAATTTCGGAGCTTAATTCTGTGGCGCATGGGCAATTGGGTGCGCCACAGAATTTTTTTTTCTTTTTTTGTATTTTGCAGCAAAAAATCTTTAACTGGCCGTAACTTTTTACTCTTTTCGAATTTGGGGATTCTAAAAATTGTCCAGGCAAGCCCTGGTGAATTCGAATGTAGAATTTTCGTGGGAACATTTTGATATATTGTGCGTTTTTTTTCGAGTTCGTATGCAACCAGAAATCCAGTTTGATGATTTTCCCACGCAATTTTGCAAAAAAAGTCGAAATTCATGTTTGTTAAATTTCAGTGGTGCTAGATGACATAATATATGGGAATCTCGAAGGATTTTATTTTTTGAAATTTCTATCTATTTCTTTTATTTTTTACAAAGGTAAAAAAGCGATCCACGGGGGCGGGGGTGTGGGTTGCGTGGGAGAAAAATCAACTTCTGTGGCGCACATGCCACCATGCGCCACAGAATTGAACTTCTGTGGCGCATATGCCACCATGCGCCACAGAATTCTCTTCGCCCATGCCAGTGCTGGCCACGAATTGGCCCCATGGAAATTCTGTGGCGCATCCGTCCACATGCGCCACAGAATTCCAAACTTCTGTGGCGCACCATGCCAATATGCGCCACAGAATGTCGAATTTCTGCGCATGTTTTTGGTGCGCCACAGAAATAATTTTTGTGGAGCATATTTTTTAGGTGCGCCACAGATGTCATTTCTACCTATAATGGTTTTCCTACTAGTGAGTTTCAGCCTGCATATGAAAATTGAAGAGCAACAGACATCAGCAGTGATATATAAAATGAATCTATGAGACACTGATGCATATAGTGCTGGATGTAAGTGGAAGAATAGGTGTGTGTGTTTATGAACTATTGGTAAGCATTAGACAAAGCCGGCAATAAACAGACAAAAATCAAATCATGTATGAGGATTAAGAAAATATACCTGCTTACTGAAAAGGGTACCACCCAGCTGGCCCGTGGCCTTGTGCTTGAGGAGGTTTTCAGAAGATGGTGGCGGCACCATCGTCTTCACAGCAGCCTCATCAGGATCATTTTTTATCCATTTGAGTAGAGGCACAGAAGTTTCATCCTGCATATGAATAGCAACATAACTCATCATTGATATTTAATAAATCTATGAGATAGACTGATGCAAATAGTGCGAGATGTAAGTGGAAGAATAGGGTTGTGCATAGACAACAGTTGACAACAATGCAAATGATTACAAAAGAAGCCAACGGAAATCAACAGTTTATATACTGGATGAGACAGACTGAAAAGTGAAAAATTAGTGTATGATGATTGTAAGCAAACGCAGTGTTTCTGAACTTTTGGTAAGCATTAGACAAAGCCAACAGTAATTAAACAGATAATAATGAAATCATGTATGTGGATTAAGAAAATATACCAGATTCATTAAAAGGTCACCACCCAGCTGGCCCATGGCCTCGTGCTTGTAGAGAAGATGGTGCCGGCACCATCGTCCTCACAGCAGCCTCATTAGCCTCATTTTGCATCACTTGAGTAAAAGCGTAGCAGTTCAATGCATAAGGATGGGAACAGATCTCAGCAGTGATATTGAATGACTCTGAGACAGACTGATGCATATAGTGCTGGATGTAAGTGGAAGGGTATGGTTGTGTATGGACAACAGTTCACAACAATGCAAGGGTGTGTTCGGTTCTGAAACAGCGTGGAATGGAATGGAATGGTTCCATTCAGAGGAATGGAATGGTTACATTTTTGTTCGGTTGGGAAAAATGGAGAGCAGAAGAGATCGAGGTTAAACTAACCATTTGTCTCAAAATTGTAATTAACAATTGCAAATGACATTTTAATCTCAAAGTCGTAATTAACAGCGCCTAATGGTGCTCTTTTAATCTAAAAATCGTAATTAACATCATTTTTTGTTGGGTTAGGGGAACTGGAGAGTAGATGAACATTATTGTATGATGATTGTAAGCAAACGAATTTGGTGTTTCTAAACTTTTGGCTTCGAGATCTTATGGGTTTCAACTCTAGCCTACCCCATTATGGAGCTGGCTTGGTTGTAAATTTTGGCAAGCATTAGAAGAAACCGACAATAAACAGACAAAAATCAAGGCATGTTTTGTGGATTAAGAAAATATACCATATTCATTAAAAGATCACCATCCAGCTGGCGCGTGGCCTTGTGCTTGTAGAGGCATTTAGAAGATGGGGGCGGCATCAACATACTGGCAGCCTGATCAGCCGCAGTTTTGATCTTCCTTTTGATTAAAGGCCCTAAAGTTTCAGTCTGCATATGAATAGCAAAACAAAAGGCAGACCTCAGGTGATATTGAATTACTGTATGAGATAGACTGATGCATATAGTGGATGCTCTTAGCCTTTTGCACCATGAACACTAGCTATGGACAGACAAAAAAACTAGTTGACTCAGCTTTGTCTAGATATGAATGTACTACCTCCATCCCAAAGCTTAAGGCTTATTTATTTTTGAGAAATCAAAACAAGCAAAGTTTGAACAAAATTTTAGAACATTCTATCAACAAATATAATATTGTGTAGATACCGTAGGAAAATATATCTTATTATCTATTTAATGATATTAATTTTGTATTTTGCATGTTAATGATTTTTGGTAAAAGCTTAGTCAAACATGGTATAGTTTGACTTTCTAAAAATAATATAAGCCCTAAGCTTTGGGATGGAGGTAGTAGTATCTAGAGCTAACACATCTAGATACATCCGTATCTACAGATAGTTGAGTCAATTAATTTGGATCTGAGGGAGTATCAGATTCAGACTACATCATGGTAAGTTGGTTAAAAAAAATTACCCCTGGGCGGTCCCTGCCCAGCTCGGCAGTGGCATTTCGCTTCTTGTGCTGCAGATCGGGCCATGCTCCTGCAGCAGGTGGGGCGCTATTCTCGTTCCCCATAGCCTCAGCACGGAACCTGGAGGTACCAACCTGATACAGAGAATATAGAGCATGGTGTCACAGAGGCTTTACGCACAAACAGCTGAAGACATGTGCTACTTTAAGCATATTCCAGAACAGGAACAGATTGAGGATGCAGAGAGACACTTAAAAGGTAAAGAGTGGATAAGCAAACGGAGTACCTGCTTCGCGGGGCTGGGGACGCAGCTCAGCTCAGCCAACTGCCCACATGCGTGGTGGCCTTACGCTCCATTGCCCCCACCGCCGAGGTCTTTCCTTTCCTGTACAAGCTGACAAAAGATACAGTGAGGATCAGCAGAAACTACAAAGGTTGCAAATGTCGACAAATAAAGGAAGAACACCCCAATCCAAGCAAAGGTAGCCCCCGCCCCCCCCCCCATCAATCACTCCCAGCTCGAGGGTGACCAGAAAGACACCCCTTCGCCCAGAATAGGAAAGAGATGTGCAAGATATCGAGGAGAGGAAAAAAGAACCGATCTCGAGAAAGGAAAGAACATTACTAGTACTACCTAATCCGCTTGGTCTAGATGCAGCTTGCCCCTCCAAGCTGGATGCCTGGACGGTGGAGGCGAAAGGAGGGGATCGAGCTAGCGGCTTGCATCCGTCGGCAATCGGCACTCGATCGGGAGAGAAGGGGTGCTACATAAAGGGGAGGGGTAACATATTTTATTACACAGTGAACTTACTGATGTGACTAGTCATTACATGTCTCACTGAACCAGGGCCCATAGTGTGGCACCCCAAATTCACTTGAAGCTGCCCGGCGGGACGCATTGGCGCGTCAAGAAAACCCCCGAATTATAGCGCGGAAATGAAACATTTCACAAAAATTCGAAATTCAAGCACACCGCTGATGTCTACGGGTACTTATATTCTTGTAGACAGTGTTGGGCCTCCAAGAGCAGAGGTTTGTAGAACAGCAGCAAGTTTTCCCTTAAGTGGATCACCCAAGGTTTATCGAACTCAGGGAGGAAGAGGTCAAAGATATCCCTCTCAAGCAACCCTGCAATTAAGATACAAGAAGTCTCTTGTGTCCCCAACACACCTAATACACTTGTCAGATGTATAGGTGCACTAGTTAGGCGAAGAGATAGTAAAACACAGGTGGTATAGATGGTGGTAATATTGCAGGAAGTAAAGATGCAGTAAACAAGCGATGTTTGCAGTATTTGGAAACAAGGCCTAGGGATCATACTTTCACTAGTGGACACTCTCAACATTGATCACATAATAAATAAATAACTTCTCCTCATTTGTGCTACATACACTCTTTTGTTGGATGACAAACACCATTCATTGTGTAGGGCTACAAGAGCTCCCTCAAGCCGGAGTTAACAAGCGCCACAACATTTAGCATTCATATTTAAGTAACCTTAGAGCATAATAGATCTTTGCAAAATAAACCGAGTACTAACATAGCATACACACTGTCACCATTACACTATGAAAGGGGGAATAGATCACATCAATACTATCGATAATTAACTCCATAACCCACAAGAGATTATGATCATAATCTCACGACAAGAACCACACGATGCACACTGTCACCATTACACCATTAGGAGGAATAGACTACTTTAATAACATCACATGAGTAGCACATAGACTAGTAGCGATACAAGCTCATCATATGGATCTCAATCATGCAAAGCAATTCATGAGATCATTGTATTGATACAGAGAGAGATTAACCACATAGCTACCGGTACAGCCCTTAGCCACGGGGGAGAACTACTCCCTCCTCATCATAGGAGACAGCAGCGTTGATGGAGATGGCGGTGGTGTCGATGGAGAAGCCTTCCGGGGACACTTCCCCGTCCCGGCGTCTTGGAACGAGAGACACGCCCCCAAATCTTGGCTTCGCGATGGCGGCGGCTCTGGACCTTTTCTCGTATCGTGGTTTTTTCGTATCGAAGATTTAGGTCAGGGGGCTTCTTATAGGCGAAGGGGCGATGTCGGTGGAGCCCTGGTGGGGCCACACACTAGGGGGGGGCGCGCCCAGGGCCAGCATGCCGCCTGGGCGTGTGGGCCCCCCCAGGCTCCCCTCTGGTGTCTCTCCGGTGTTCTGGAAGCTTCGTGCAAAAATAAGATACTGGGCGTTGATTTCGTCCAATTCCGAGAATATTTCCTTACTAGGATTTCTGAAACCAAAAACAGCAGAAAACAACTGGCACTTCGGCATCTCGTCAATAGGTTAGTTCCGGAGAAAATGCATCAAAACGATATAAAGTGTGCAAAACATGTAGGTATTGTCATAAAACTATCATGGAACATCAGAAATTATAGATACGTTTGAGACGTATCAAGCATCCTCAAGCTTAGTTCCTACTCGCCCTCGAGTAGGTAAACGATAACAACAATAATTTCTGAAGTGACATGCTACCATCATAATCTTGATCAACATTATTGTAAAGCATATGAGATGAATGGAGTGATCTGAAGCAATAGATTGCTAACAAAGAGATAATGACTAAACAAATGAATAATATAGCAGAACTTTTCATGAATAGTACTTTCAAGACAAGCATCAACAAGACTTGCATAGAGCTAACTCATAAGCAATAAATTCAAAGTAGAATGCATTGAAACACAAAGATGATTAAGTTTCAGCAATTGCTTTCAACTTCTAACATGTATATCTCATGGATATTTGTCAACATAAAGCAATATAACAAGTGCAATAAGTAAACATGTAAGAATCAATGCACAGTTAACACAAGTGTTTGCTTCTAAGATAGAAAGAAGTAGGTAAACTGATTCAACATAAAGTAAAAAAAAATGGCCCTTCGCAGAGGGAAGCATGGATTACGATTTTGTGCTAGAGCTTTATTTTGAAAACATAGAAACAATTTTGTCAATGGTAGTAATAATTCATATGTGCTATGCATAATACTTCCTACAAGTCGCAAGTCTCATGCATAGAGTACTAATAGTGCTCGCACCTTGTCCTAATTAGCTTGGATTAACACGGATTATCATTGCATGGCATATGTTTCAACCAAGTGTCACAAAGAGGTACCTCTATGCCGCCTGTACAAAGGTCTAAGGAGAAAGCACGCATTGGATTTCTCGCTTTTGATTATTCTCAACTTAGACATCCATGCCGGGACAACATAGACAACGAGATAATGGACTCCTCTTTTAATGCTTAAGCATTCAACAACAGATAATATTCTCATAAGAGATTGAGGTTGTATGTCCAAAGCTGAAACTTCCACCATGATACATGGCTTTGGTTAGCGGCCCAATGTTCTTCTCTAACAATATGCATACTCAAACCATTTGATCATGAAAATCGCCCTTACTTCATACAAGACGAACATGCATAGCATCTCACATGATATCCAACAAAGGTAAAAAGTTGATGGCGTCCCCAGAAACATGGTTACCGCTCAACAAGCAACTTATAAGAACTAAGACACATAACTACATATTCATCACCACAATAGTTTTTAAGCTATTTGTCCCATGAGCTATATATTTCAAAGATAAAGGAATGAAATTTTAAAGGTAGCACTCAAGTAATTTACTTTGGAATGGCGGAAAAATACCACATAGTAGGTAGATATGGTGGACACAAATGGCATGGGTTTTGGCTCAAGGTGTTTGGATGCACGAGAAGCATTTCCTCTCGGTACAAGGTTTGGGCTAGCAAGGTTGTTTGAAGCAAACACAAGTATGAACAGGTACAGCAAAACTTACACAAGAACATATTGCAAGCATTATAAGACTCTACACTGTCTTCCTTGTTGTTCAAACACTTTACCATAAAATATCTAGACTTAGAGAGACCAATCATGCAAACCAAATTTTAACAAGCTCTACGGTAGTTCTCCATTAATAGATTAAACTACATGATGCAAGAGCTTAAACATGATCTAATGAGAGCTCAAAAAATTGCCAAGTATCAAGTTATTCAAAACCATATGAAGCATTTTCTGATTCCAACCAAATAGCAACAAGTGAAGCGATCAACTTTCGCCCTTGAACATTAAAAGTAAGAATGAAGAACACTAGTGTTCATATGAAAAAGCGGAGCGTGTCTCTCTCCCACATGAGCATGAATTTATTCAGAGAATGAAAATAAAAAACGAAAATAAAAGCACACAGACGCTCCAAGTAAAGTACATAAGATGTGACAGAATAAAAATATAGTTTCACTAGAAGTGACCAGTTGTCGATGAAGAAGGGGATGCCTTGGGCATCCCCAAGCTTAGATGCTTGAGTCTTCTTAAAATATGCAGGGATGAACCACCGGGGCATCCCCAAGCCTAGACCTTTCACTCTTCTTGATCATAGTATATCATCCTCTTCTCTTGACCCTTGAAAACTTCCTCCACACCAAACTTCAAGCAAACTCATTAGAGGGTTAGTGCATAATCAAAATTCACATGTTCAGAGGTGACACAATCATTCTTAACACTTCTGGACATTGCACAAAGCTTCTGAAAGTTAATGGAACAAAGAAACCCATTCAATATAGCAAAAGCGGCAATGCGAAATAAAAGGCAGAATCTGTCAAAACAGAACAGTCCGTAAAGACGAATTTTGCAGGGCACTTAACTTGCTCAAACGGAAAAACTCAAACTAATGAAAGTTGCGTACATATCTGAGGATCACGCACGTAAATTGGAAGATTTTTTGATTATTTCTACAGAGAGTTAGCGCAAATTCGTGACAGACTAGACAGTGTTTCTGCGCAGCAATCAAATCTAGCATCAACTTTACCATAGAGACTTTACTTGGCACAAAACATGATAAGGAGAGGTTGCTACAGTAGTAACAACTTCCAAGACTCAACAAAACAGTAGCAAAATAAACACATGGGTTATCTCCCAAGAAGTTCTTTCTTTATAGCCATTAAGATGGGCTCAGTAATTTTAATGATACTCTCGCAAGAAATAAGAGTTGAAGCAAAAGAGAGCATCAAGAAGCAAATTCAAAACTCATTTAAGCCTAACCCACTTCCTATGAAAAGGAATCTTGTACACAAATAGATTCATGAAGAACAAAGTGGCAAGCATAGAAAAGCAACACAAGCGCAATTTCAAGATTCTCAACATAAAGAGGGGAAACTTAATATTATTAAGATGCATATAACCATGTTTCCCTCTCTCATAATAACTTTCAGTAGCATCATGAACAAACTCAACAATATAACTATCACATACAACATTCTTGTCATGAGCCACATGCATAAAATTATTACTCTCCACATAAGCATAATCAATTTTATTAGTTGTAGTGGGAGAAAATTCAACAAAGTAGCTATCATTATTATTCTCATCAAGTGTAGGAGGCATAGTATAATCATAATAAAATTTACTCTCCATAGTAGGCGGCACCAAAAGACCACTATCATTATAATCATCATAAATAGGAGGCAAAGTATCATCAAGAAAATTTTCTCCTCAATGCTTGGGGACTAAAAATGTCATGCTCATCAAAACCAGCTTCCCCAAGCTTAGAATTTTCCATATCATTAGCAACAATGGTGTTCAAAGCGTTCATACTAATATCATTGCTACTAGCATGCAAATAAGATTCCATAGGTTTTTAATTTTCGGCAAACAATCCATGTCTTAACTAGAAATAGATTAAAGCTCATTATTTTCATTATGCCTGACTAGTGAACAAGAAACAAAAGTCGCAATTGTAGAGTCTAAAGGAATACCTTCGAGCACTTACAACGGCACCAGAAAAAATAACTTAGTTACCTGGGACCGGAGTATGAGTGCCTTTTACCTTACCTCCCGGCAACGGCGCCAGAAAAAGCGATGTCTACGGGTACTTCTATTCTTGTAGGCAGTGTTGGGCCTCCAAGAGCCAGAGGTTTGTGAAGCAGCAAGTTTCCCCTAAGTGGATCACCCAAGGTTTATCGAACTCAGGGAGGAAGAGGTCAAAGATATCCCTCTCAAGCAACCATGCAATTAAGATACAAGAAGTCTCTTGTGTCCCCAACACACCTAATACACTTGTCAGATATAGGTGCACTAGTTCGGCGAAGAGATAGTAAAACACGGGTGGTATAGATGGTGGTAATATTGCGGAAAGTAAAGATGCAGTAAAACAGTAAACAAGCGATGTTTGCGTATTTGGGAAACAAGGCCTAGGGATCATACTTTCACTAGTGGACACTCTCAACATTGATCACATAATAAATAAATAACTTCTCCTCATTTGTGCTACATACACTCTTTTGTTGGATGACAAACACCATTCATTGTGTAGGGCTACAAGAGCTCCCTCAAGCCGGAGTTAACAAGCGCCACAACATTCAGCATTCATATTTAAGTAACCTTAGAGCATAATAGATCTTTGCAAAATAAACCGAGTACTAACATAGCATACACACTGTCACCATTACACTATGAAAGGGGAATAGATCACATCAATACTATCATAGTGATAATTAACTCCATAACCTACAAGAGATTATGATCATAATCTACGACAAGAACCACACGATGCACACACTGTCACCATTACACCATGCGGGAGGAATAGACTACTTTAATAACATCACATGAGTAGCACATAGACTAGTAGCGATACAAAGCTCATCATATGGATCTCAATCATGCAAAGCAATTCATGAGATCATTGTATTGGAGTACAGAGAGATTAACCACATAGCTACCGGTACAGCCCTTAGCCTCGGTGGAGAACTACTCCCTCCTCATCATAGGAGACAGCAACGTTGATGGAGATGGCGGTGGTGTCGATGGAGAAGCCTTAAAGGGCACTTCCGTCCGTGCGCGTGCGGAGACAGAGACCTTGTCCAGTCTTGGCTTGCGCGATGGCGGCGGCTCGGACCTTTTCTCGTATCGTGGTTTTCGTATCGAAGATTTAGGTCGGGAGCTTCTTATAGGCGAAGGGGCGATGTCGGTGGAGCCCTGGTGGGGCCACACACTAGGGCGCGCCCGGGGCCTTGGCGCGCATGCTGGCGTCAGGGCCCCCGAGGCCTCCCCTCTGGTGTCTCTCGGTGTTCTGGAAGCTTCGTGCAAAAATAAGATGCGGGCGTTGATTTCGTCCAATTACGAGAATATTTCCTTACTAGGATTTCGAAACCAAAAACGGCAGAAAACAGGAACTCGCACTTCGGCATCTCGTCAATAGGTTAGTTCCGGAAAATGCATCAAAGCGATATAAAGTGTGAACAAAACATGTAGGTGTCATAAAACTAGCATGGAACATCGGAGAAATTATAGATACGTTCGAGACGTATCAGCATCACGCGCCAAGCACGCGGGCTGTTCCTTCCTCTTCCTCGGTTCCTCCTCCCTATCCGAAAAAACCCCAAATCCCAAGCTCAAAGCAGAAAAACCCAAATCCACTGGCCGCCATGCATATCCTCGTTAATCCCGGAGATCGTTCCGGGATGAGGCGGACCCCCGCCTGAGATCCCGTTTCCGTCCACCTTGAGGCAACGTCTTTGTCTCGCAATGACTTAGGGCGCTACGGAGGAAGTTCTGCCGGAAAGTGCTCATGGCAACCGTGCAAGCTCACCGGCGCTGTATCCCGAGAGGAACTGGTCAAAGCTTTGCTATTCGCAAAAAAAAAGCGGGCCAAGATCTGGTCAAAGCTTCGTCGATGGCTTGCCGCGAGAGGCTTGGAGTCCAGAGTCAATAAACTAGCTGCTCGAGGACTTGGGCGGTTGATTCATATTAACTGACTCAAGTTTGTTAGTCTAGTTAACAAATGCATCTAGATACATCCATATCTAGACAAAATTGAGTCAATTAATATGAATCAGAGGGGAGTACCTGAAAGTGTTTCATGCTACCAACTAATGTGCTGGCAGGAATCGCTGTAGAAGTAATTGTGCTACTACTCATACGATGAACTGATTGTGTGGGTGTCAAATTTTGCAACGCGATCATCCACTGAATGCTTAATTATAGTTCTAGCGCCAAAGGCGTACAAATCATATAGTACATACTACAGCACCAGAACATAAAAGTACGAATCATAAAGTAGCTCAACATTGTGCATCGGGCTCGTGGTCTGAGACTACCGGGACGCCCCGATGATCTCCGGGTGTGCATCCACTTCAACATAAAGCTGTGTACTCGGTCCACGGCCTCCTTCTTAGGCTGGATAATCTCAGGTGCAGGACCTTCGTCTATGAAAGGCTCGTCATCAGTACCATCCATAGGTGCATCGAGTACATGGTCTTGAGACTACCGGATGCCTGATGATCTCAGCCATCCACTTCAACGCAAAACTGTGTACTCGGTCCACGGCCTCCTTCTGGCTGGATAATCTCGGGTGCAGGACCTTCGTCCTGAAAGGCTAAGTCATGTACCATCCACAGGTGTCAGTAGAGATTCATCTTCAAATCTCCCATCAAACTGAGAGACCTCTTCAACTCTATGCTTCTGCAATTAGTACATCAACCGATTAGACAAACATCTAAGGGATGCAACCTAAACAAATGCCGTTTTACATATTTACCTTCTCATCTGGCACAGCACATGTCCCAGAGCTGAAACCCGTTTCCTGAAGCAAGCGCTTTTTCTCTCCTTCCCGTCTATCCATCTGCAACAAGTTAAATTTGAGTACAGAACCTTGCACAGCAATGCAAACTATTGATCGAAACAGCGGCAACATCAATATAAATAATTAACTACATATGCCAGCACACATACAGTGTGAGCAAGATCTGCTTCTCCCGCTGAAGGATCATTATATGGTTCACCATGCTAAACCCACCTAACATATGTGCGGTCCATCCAAAAAATGTGTAAATGATCTTCCACTACATGGTGAGGCCTCTTCTCACCATTCATACATGTGCAATACACGTCCAGGTTGTGACCTTCATGAGCTCTAATAAACCCCATAAAGGGTTGAACACCATTTATATATGAAGGGGAACATAAGTGTCCATGTAGTATCCAAGTTCTGTCCATCTGTTTAATTATGAGATACAGTGGTTGGTGATTAATTTAAGGCGAAGTAGGAAATGTATATCCATCGAGTACAAAACTATACTACATGATTATGCATTTCAGCAATCATGTCGAGTACAAAACAAAAAATGCCCATCGACATTTTAGCAAACAGATCGTGTACAAAACTCTGCCATGGCATTTCAGCAAATTAACGGATCGAGTGCAGAACTGACTCTATATGCCCACACAAATGAACAAATTGATCGAGGACAAATCGAGCGGAAAACTATAAAGTGCCAATTAGTTCGAGCATACTGACGAATTTTTTAGCAGCATCAAGAAAATATAAATCGTTAGGCCGTCTTGCCCGATGCATGATTGAGCTAGAGATAGCAGCCCTACCGTGGATCAACTTGACCGCCGGTGCATCTCGAGAAGAACGACGGGGAGGGGAAGCTTCTTCTTCGCACGGACGGGACGGGGAGGGGAAGCTCTTCGCACGGACGGGGATAAGTTGTGTAGGGGTGGGTGGGGGGTCATGCGGCCGGGCCGCGGGGGTGATAATTAAGGTCGGTAGGTGGCGTTTAATGGAGTTGCGTGTGTAATTTTCCGTGCACAAGGTTGAGGAATAGGCGGTTCCCTTTGCCGCGCGCACAATTCAAACTATCCCGCCCATGTAGTTTAAATTCGCCATATTTTCGTTAAATCAACATAAAGTCATGTGAGTGGGGGAAATTAGCAAAGTTGCTTGAAAAATAGTAAAACTCTGGAATTATCCTTTAAATATGCTCTACTTCGTGTGAAAATCGGGGTGTGGAAGCATGTTGAGCTGTTTTATTTGTACTTTCTTCATTAAAACTCCCATTTTATGCACTTTGGATGGAAAGAAATCATTTGTACATAAATTTTGACAACGTCATTTGCAAACATTAATTGTTTTACATGCCAAGATGCACCCATCCACCAAATATATATGGGGCAAAAGTTTATCACAATCTAGCAGATATGTATAATTAGTGAGGGACCCCTTTTGATTTTGTGCAATTTCCACTAATTAGGTAGAGAGAAGGGGTTAATTAATTAGGCCATGTTAGGGGTTATGTGTTTTAGATTAGGTTGTGTGGATTCAAATACAACTTCTTTATTTGTGTGCTATGATTAATCAAAACTAGATCGATCGACTACGCACACATTATTAGAGGCGCATGCCTTTGTGCACAAAGTGCATGTGTGTGTTGTTGGCCACCAACGAGAGAGAGAGAGCTATGAGAGAGCGATTTAAATCCCCAAATTAAACACATATATATGCATGGCACATTTAATTTAATTAGAGGACCGCGAGGCACCCCTGGCCTGTTTGATGCACAATTAAGTGTCGTTGGCCTATATATAGGGTTTATTTAGGGTTTAGGGTTAGCTAGGGTTTAGGGTTAGTGTTATGGTTTAGGGTCTAAGGTCTAGGGTTTAGGGTGTTTATGGTCTTTAGGGTTTAGGTATTAGGGATTAGGGTTTTAGGGTTTTAGGGTTTAAGGTTTAGGGATCATCGATCGAGTGCGCACACACATTATTAGAGGCACACGCGCCTTGCGCATAAAGTGCATGCGTATATATGTGTGTTTTGTGGGCAACGATATATAGATGATCGAGAGAGAGAGATTGAAATCCCCAAGAATATGTTCAAATATATATTAAAATATATGCACGAATGCATGGTAGGCCATGCATGCACACTAATTATATATATATTATTAAGGAAACTTAATCAAATGTGTTTTCATTCGAGAGAACTTGTCAAAATTCAAGTTAATTAATTTATCATCGATAATTATCTAATTAATTAATGAATCTCAAGGAGATGTTATACAACATGATCGATATTGGCCATGTATATATTAATTGGTGTTAATCTACGGTTTGCTAGCTAGTTGCTATATATAGAGAGCATGTTTTTATTAGATTGGGTTATAGCTAGTATAGTTTAGGGTTATGTGTTTTAATTAAGTAGGGTTTGATTAGCTAGGGTTAGTTATATATATGGTTTAGGGTTAATGCATGGCACATTTAATTTAATTAGAGGACAGCGAGGCACCCCTGGCCTGCTTGATGCACAATTAAGTGTCGTTGGCCTATATATAGGGTTTAATTAGGGTTTAGGGTTAGCTAGGGTTTAGGGTTAGCTAGGGTTTAGGGTTAGGGTTAGGGTTAGGGTCTAGGGTCTAGGGTTTAGGGTTTAGTGTTTAGGGTGTTTAGGGTGTTTAGGGTTAGGGATTAGGGATTAGGGTTTTAGGGTTTAGGGTTGTTTAAGGTTTAGGGATCATCGATCGAGTGCACACACACACATTATTAGAGGCACCCGCGCCTTTGCTCATAAAGTGCATGCTTATATATGTGTGTTTTTTGGCCACCAACGATATGTAGATGATCGAGAGAGAGAGATTGAAATCCCCAAGAATATGCTCAAATCTACATTAAAATATATGCATGAATGCATGGTAGGCCATGCATGCACACTTATATATATATTATGAGGCAACTTAATCAAATGTGTTTTCATTCGAGAGAACTTGTCAAAATTCAAGTTAATTAATTTATCATCGATAATTATATAATTAATTAATGAATCTCGGGAGTCGATGTTATTCAACATGATCGATATAGGCAATGTATATTAATTGGTGTTAATCTACGGTTTGCTAGCTAGCTGCTATATATAGAGCATGTTTTTATAAGATCGGGTTATAGCTAGTATAGTTTAGGGTTATGTGTTTTAATTAAGTAGGGTTTGATTAGCTAGGGATAGTTATATATATGGTTTAGGGTTAATGCATGGCACATTTAATTTAATTAGGGGACCGCGAGGCACCCCTGGCCTGCTTGATGCATAGTTAAGTGTCGTTGACCTGTATATAGGGTTTAATTAGGGTTTAGGGTTAGCTAGGGTTTAGGGTTAGGGTTAGGGTTTAGGTTCTAGGGTCTAGGGTTTAGGGTTTAGTGTTTATGGTGTTTAGGGTGTTTAGGGTGTTTAGGGTTTAGCGTTAGGGTTTAAGATTTAGGGATCATCGATCGAGTGCGCACACACATTATTAGACGCACCCGCGCCTTTGCGCATAAAGTGCATGCGTATATATGTGTGTTTTTGGGCCACCAACGATATATGGATGATTGAGAGAGAGAGAGATTGAAATCCCAAGAATATGTTCAAATATATATTAAAATATATGCATGAATGCATGGTAGGCCATGCATGCACACTAATTATATATATATTAGGAGGCAACTTAATCAAATGTGTTTTCATTGAGAAAACTTGTCAAAATTCAAGTTAATTAATTTATCATCGATATTATATAATTAATTAATGAATCTCGGGGAGATGTTATACAACATGATCGATATAGTCCATGTATATTAATTGGTGTTAATCTACGGTTTGCTAGCTAGCTGCTGTATATAGAGCATGTTTTTATTAGATAGGGTTATAGCTAGTATAGTTTAGGGTTATGTGTTTTAATTAAGTAGGGTTTGATAAGATAGGGTTAGTTATATATATATGGTTTAGGGTTAATGCATGGCACATTTAATTTAATTAAAGGACCGCGAGGCACCCCTGGCCTGCTTGATGCACAATTAAGTGTCGTTGGCCTATATATAGGGTTTAAAGGGTTTAGGGTTTAGGGTTAGCTAGGGTTTAGGGTTAGGGTTAGGGTTAGGGTTTAGGGTCTAGGGTTTAGGGTTTAGTGTTTAGGGTGTTTAGGGTTTAGGGATGAGGGATTCACTACAAGGAAAAGGGCTATAGCTGCAGGGAATAGCCGCCGGCGCACCATCATTTACGTGCGCCGGTGGAAAATACCGCCGGCGAGCCATGTTAGGCCGCGCCGGCGAAGAACCTATACTGCCGGCGCACAAGAAAATTTAGTGCGCCAGGAATAAAATTCGAAGAGGTCTGGCCGAAAACAAAAAAATCTGGGCACCTTACCCCCGGCGCACCTCTATGGTGGTGCGCCGGTGGTAGACAATTTACCACCAGCGCACCACCATAGAGGTGCGCGGGGTAAGATGTCAGATTTTCTCTCTCCACCGGGAACCCTTTTAAGTTCGAAAAAATAAAAGAAAATGATAAAAAATTCAAAAAATAAAATCCTTTGATATGTCCAATACTTATGTAATCTAGTATTAAAGAAAAATTGAAAAAATGATTTTCGATATATTATGCAAAATGGCGTCATCTTTCGGTAAAACGGGATTTCTGGTTGCATACGACCTCCGATGAAAAACTTTTTTATATCAAAATCTATCTACGCGAAATTTCCTATTCGAATTCAACCGCCTACGGCCGTTTGGAGAAAAAATGGATTCGTCAATTGGAAAACAGAAACAGGACTTTTTTGAGGTTTAAGATTTGGGTGAAAAAAAAAGAAAAAATACCCCCGGCGCACCACCCTACTTGGTGCGCCGGCGGTAACATCTCCTATATATAATGCAAACCGCCTCCTCCTCACTTTCACTTTCCTTCTCTTTTCCTCCTCCTCCTCCTCCTTTCTACTCCTCCTCCTCGGCGGACTCCACCAACTGCTGCACCGTCGACCTCCTCCGGCCTCCTCCGCATGGCCTCCTCCGGCCTCCTCCGCATGGCCTCCTCCGCATGGCCTCCTCCGGCCACCTCCAACAGCCTCAACCTCCTCTCCGGCGTCGTCCACCTCCTCCGGCCTCCTCCACCGGCCTCCTCCTCCTCCGGCCTCCTCCGCATGGCCACCACCACCTCCTCCGGCCTCCTCCACCTCCGCCTCCCACTCCTCCACCTCCTACACCGGCGCAGCAACAAGAACAACAACCTCGGCCTACTAGAATGACGCAAAAACGGCACCACAACCGCACCTCACGAGATCGAGATCTAGATCTAGATCTAGATCTAGATTTAATTTTTTTGTTTTAGGTATAACTTACCGCCGGCGAACAAGGCAGGTGCGCCGGGGATAAATCGAGTTTCTGCCGGCGAACCAGCAGGTGCGCCGGCGGTAAGCCATTATCACCGGCCTGTTCCCACCGGCGGGCGCTAGTGCGCCGGCAATAAGCAATTTTGGTGCGCCGGCAATAAGCCTTTTCCTAGTAGTGATTAGGGTTTTAGGGTTGTTTAAGGTTTAGGGATCATCGATCGAGTGCGCACACACATTATTAGAGGCACCCGCGCCTTTGCGCATAAAGTGCATGCGTATATATATGTGTTCCACCAACGATATATGGATGATCGAGAGAAAGAGAGATTGAAATCCCCAAGAATATATTCAAATATATATTAAAATATATGCACGAATGTATGGTAGGCCATGCATGCACACTAATTATATATATATATATATATATATATATATATAGGTCTGCTATTTCGAACCGGTTCGAGAACTTTCTCGAACCACTTGTGAACTTCCGGGTGTTTCCTAGTGAACTTCTCGACGGAATACCAGAATTGCATGTTCGTGCGGACAGTATTTTCATGATGATTTTCAAACCGCTTATCGGATTGATGCGTATAATATACCGTTGGATTCGCACGGAAATTTCGCAACTTTTTCGTGTTCATTGTTTTCCCAAATTCTGTATTGATTAAAACTAATTTGAAATATACAAAACAACGTTTTCGCGGATTTCTCTATTTTTGTACAGTTTTGGGGTTCCAGTTTTCAAACCGTTTATCGGAATGATGCGTATGATATGCCGTTGGAAAGGTGCTGACTAGGCGCACCTTTTTCATGAAGAACACTTTTCTAAATTCTTTATAGTTTAAGAGCAGATTTGAAAATACGTGATTACGTTTTTCGAACTTCTCGGTTTTTCGAACTGTTTTTTGGGGCTAATTTCCGAACCACTTATCGGAATGTTCCAAATGATATTGCGTTGAAAAGCTATTGATTAGGCGAATCTTTTTCATGTTGAATGTTTTTCCAAATTCTAAATGGTTTTAGTTTAATTTCAGAAATACATAAAAGTGAAGATAACGCCGACACAAGAACATTTCGAAATTGGCTCATCTAGATTGATTAGGTGTGGCATTGCGGTATGTTGGAGTATTAATAGAGTTATATTAGTGCTAATTGTACATTGAGTTGGTCGATTTGCGCAATCGGTGGTCGTACGGACGATTTCTATGCGTATGATTTCCGTCCAGAAAAACAGAGTGCATGAGGTGCTCGAATATAGAAGTGAACTTCCTTATATCTGTTAGTGAACTTCCGATCGCGGTATAAAAGTTTCAGGCATGTAATAAAATTATAGCGAACTTCTGTGGATGTGAACTTCTTCTCCCCTGAATCTGAACTTCCCGACGGACTTCAATATTGTACAGGGCGAACTTCCGAAACTTTAGTCTAGTTTGAAGTGAACTTCAGAAAATATAGCGAACTACCGTCGCATCTGCACTTTCTCTGGATACAGATCTGAACTTCCCCTTATCTGCATCTGAACTTCCAGACGGACCTCAACATTGTAAAGAGTGAACTTCCATTTCAAATATGGACTTCTATACGGGGAGTGAAATTTCATACGGAGGTAAGTGAACTTCCCGATGGTGGCAAGTGAACTTCTGAAAATATTTTGCGAACTTCCACATGTTCGAATAGAACTTCCAACTTCCGTCGCATCTGCACTTCTCTGGATACAGATCTGAACTTCCCCTTATCTGCATCAGAACTTCCAGACGGACCTCAACATTGTAAGGAGTGAACTTCCATTTCAAATATGAACTTCTATACGGGGAGTGAAATTTCATACGGAGGTAAGTGAACTTCCTGATGGTGGCAAGTGAACTTCTGAAAATATTGCGAACTTCCACCTGTTCGAATTGAACTTCCGAGTTGTGTTTGTCTTTTGTTTGAAGTGAACTTCCAAAATAAATGAACTGTTGCGTTAGCGTGAACTACGATTTTCATGTTTAGTTCGTAATGACCTTAGACATTGGCGTGACTTCACAATTTGCGAAAGTGAACTTCTAATTGGGCGAGATGTGAACTTTGTTTTTGACTCTCAGAAAAATTCTAGTTTCCAAATTTTAGGTCGTGCTTAAGTCTGCCCGACCGTCCGGTAGATGGCGGGACAGATGGGCGCTGCGTGTTTGTGTGAATGTGGCGCGTAGATGGGAGCACACGCCGGCGAGGATCTTGGAGGCGTACGTCGGCCGGGGATCCCGGGAGCGGGTGACCGAGGTCAGAGAGCGCTCGTCTCGTCGTTCAGCGGCGTGGCCGCACTGCTGGCGTTCAGTGAAACCCGTTTCCCGAAAAGAACCTTAGCGCGACGCGCCGAGCGGAAGGTAATGACGCGGCCTCTGGCGATGGCGGAGCAGCTGAGGCGAGCAGTTGATGTAGCTAAACTTTCGGCTGTACTTGTAGTAGACCGCAGTGGGGACGTTAAACCCAGCTAATCAACCCAGTTAGCTCATACCTGCCCTCTGTGTTTGGCTCTCCTAGTCTTACCACCTAAACTCATCTTCTCGTTTGGCCACATGCTTATCTTCCAGCAGAATGACGGAGTCCATCAGCTGACCGCCCGCCGCCCGTAATCTGTGGGAGAGTCGCGGCGCCGCCTGCAGCGTCACTAAACGCCCGCCTTCACGGCTGACCCTGCGTACCCAGCGTGGCTTGCGCCCTTGATTTTTCAGGCGCTGCGCCGTGCTGGCGTACCGCTGTAGCTGTCACTGCTGAAACTCTTCAGGTATGTGTCAAGATCCGCTTTCCGCCACAGCAAAAAGAGGTAGCAGGCCTGTGACGACCACCGTGCACCAATACAGTCAACTCGCGATGAAGTGTCTTTCCGGGGTGAAATCTGACGACCGCGTTCACCAGTGCCCTGGTCCACGTCGCGCAGCGGGAGTTCATCACGTGCTGCTGGGGGAATCACTGTTATGCGCGATGTTGATCCTCTGTGACGTGTGCCGCTGGTGCCTTCCGTAGTTCAATCGGACGAGCGCGCTCATCAGTGCCCTCCACGTCGCGCAGCGGGAGTTCATCCCGTGCTGCTGGGAAATCAACCTCGTGCCTCCCACGGCAGCTCACCACGTTTGGCTCAAATGAACTGCATCTTCCGTTGACGTGAACTGCAAGGCGTGTGCATCGCTCATAGTCACTCGTCTGGAGCTGCTGTAGGGTGTGGTTGAGTTGGTTTACTGTTGCAGTAATTAAAATGTAACTTAAGCCAACTGATTAATTACGATCGGTAGATAAAGTTCAGAGAAAACCACACGATGGTGTACTATACTCTTCTGCTGGCTGGTTCTGAGTTTTTCTTCAATTATTGACATTTTCTATTTCTTATTTACTTGTGCCTTGGCATGGTCATACTAGAAAAAATAATAGATGATGTAACCAACATAGAAGAACTTGTCAAGTTCACTGCCGCATCAGTGAGCTTTTCAGCATTGAACTTGCCAATAAATTTGTGAAACCCAGCCTTGATGATTTTGAGTTTTGCCAATTAAAAATATAAAAGTGAACTGCAATTTGTTGATATACCATCACTACAATTTTACAAATTTAAACAGATTGAACTCCACTACAGAAAAGCTGAGCCCTCAGAGAAACGGAATAGCTTTCTAGACAAAGAAGTTAAGTGTACTTTCTCAAAAATGTTGAAATGTCAGAGATACACAACAGGCCGTCCAGAGATACAAAAAAGGTGAATATTAATGCAGAGCTGAGCTCGTCAGTTGCTGCTGGCCTGGACAATAGTGTACAGCCCAGCAGATGCAGAACAGCTTGGGAAGATACAGCGGAAGATCTTAAAGGGCTTAGCATGGTGGTGATGTGCTTGAATGCTGTTCATGTTCAAATTCAAAAACTCTGAATTAAATACGTCCTTCCACCTATGAGAGCATCTCTTTTGAGAGATCATCTACATCTTTGGCAATGAATGTGGACAGCTGATCTTGAAATTTCAATCATAATAGTTCAACTTCTTTTAAATGGCTGATCTGGATTCATATGGCATGTGATATTAAGAAATCAAATCTGAGACTTTGCCTTCATAGTAGACAAATGAAGACAGCTATTTCACTGGTGATGGTTGGATCCTAAAATATACACAGGAAAGTTCTGTGATGAAAATGGGTGCCTTTCTGGTTGCTGATTAAAGGTAAATTAGCACCACCATAAACTCGTATAGTACTCATCTTGATTACTAAACCTCACATTTTATTTTTGGACTTACAAAACTGCTGAAGCTAGCTGCCAAAGAAATCAGAAAAAGGATCAGTATTCAAAGTAGAGAGCGCCATTAGAACAAGCATGCATTCGTAAATGATAATACCCTGCCTCTATCTAGGCTCTAGTCTTCGTTAATTATAGAACTAGTACTCCTAGCTCTACCACGTGAAATTCACAGTCCACAAAAGTAGTAGTTCAACTGTTTCAAACTCATGAAATTTAGCAAACTTCTATGCACATCACAAACCAGGGCTCCAGGCATGTTGAAGTAAACTCTAGAAAAAACAGACACAAAGGCAGTAAGGTCTGGAGATGCACAGAGTCTGGAGGGCGTCCCTTATAGGAGTTCGCGTCCTTACATTACCTGAATATGCAATATGCTTGTCATTGTGAGAAAGTGAACTTCCCACTAAGAGTGTGTGACCTTCCCAACAAATAACTGACACGGCGACTCAGGGAAAAAAACATGTGAACTTCATGCATGAATCAAATGAACTAATCGGCTGAAATATATACCAGTGAGTTGTCAGTCTATATAATCATAGTTTTACATACAAATTGTGAACTTTCAGTGCATGAATTGGATAACATGGCTTAGCATGTCGTCATGATGAACTGTTTTTTAATTAAACTAGACTTCGCACAATGAATAGATACGTGAATATAGTAACTTGAACTACCAAAATGATGAACTTTTTATGGTGGAAAAGGTAAATTAAATAAAAGAAACATATATTTATTTATATTTAAAGAACTGCCTATTCTCCCATTAACACACCTGGACATATACTTTCATTCTCTATAAACATATAAACTGAACTTGCCCCTGTGAAAAAATGTACTTTTCTTTTTCGTACCAGTAGATCAACGCATTGTGCATTTTCCATCTACTACCTTCTGAAAGGAAAAACCAAGCAATATTTATTCTGTTTGTCACATTTCTAGTTTCATCTCTCACCTACTCAAAAAACACAAATGGAGTGCATCCTAAATGACAATACTTTGATCTTAATTAATAAATATTCAGAAAGTATTGTTTTGTATGCTGTAATCATCCAACCTTTCTGCAAACAAAACACACATAATCTGTAAAACAAATATCATGGACACATACCCAGTAGCAGCAAATTAGTAGATGGGGTGAGAAAGGATGGAGTCCCAACGGTGGCCCTGGCGATGGCTTCTCAGGCCGTTGAGCAGGGTAGCGCGCCGGGAAAATCAACGAGGTGAGAGCGGGTGGACTCCCGAATGAGCGGCGCGCCGGGTACCCTGGAGGCATGAAGGGGACGGGCGGCGCTGTGCAGGGGGGAAGAAGGCCTGAAGCGCGCCAGATTCTACGGAGGCAGGTAGCACTGGGGAGCCGCAGTGGATGTGGGGAATTTGTCGGTGGCGTGCGGAGGAGGTGGGAGCCCTCACGGCGGCGCGCGGTGGTGGTGGGGGCCCTCACGATGGCGCGCGGTGGTGGTGAGGGGCCTCTCGGCGGCGCGTGGTGGAGGTGGGGCGTCGCGAGCTGAAGGTGGAGCCCCGCTGGCGTGCAGGGCGGGTAGCAGGCGGCGGCATGGGGTGGCGGCGGATGGGCGCGCGGCACGGGGTGGGGGCGGCGGAGGCCGTGCGCGCGGCAGATGGTGGGGGCGGCGTCGGCCGTGCGTTCGCCAGGTAGTGGGGCGGCGTCGGGCGGTGCGGGAAGCCGGGGAGGAGCAGGGGCGTTGGACCGCCGGCAATGGTGGGGATCGGATACGAGCAGGAGGGTCGGGGTGTTCTGGGGCATTTTTTTTTACCTTGTTGGGGCGGTGGGGGGGGGGCGGTTTTCTCCACGGGCGTTCAGATGGGCGTGTTCGGGATAAGTTACTAAAGCAGGATTAGGGGGTTCGAGAATAGCTATTCTAGAACCCTCTTAAGGGGGGTTCGAGAATAGTTGGGTTCTATATATATATATATATATATATATATATATATATATATATATACCAGCACTATTCTGCAACCGGTTGCAGAATAATATTCTGAGCACCGCTTGTACTTCCCTGGACACAAGGTTGACTTCCCGGATAAAGGGTTCAACTTTCTGTCGAACTTACCTGAACTTCCCATTTTCTTCACCTACTGATTCTACTTCGTGTTTCCCAACCATTTGTTGGAACTATGCAAATGATATACCGTTTGATAGATAATGAAAAACCGCAACTTTTTCATGTTCACACTTTTCACAGATTTTGCACGTTTTAAAATTAATTTTGAAAATACGAAAACGCTTCTATATGGCCAGAAATCGAATTTTTAGTTCGGTTTTTGAATCGCTTGTCTAAACTGTGCAAATGATATACCGTTGGAAAGATAATGAAATTGCGCAACTTTTTCATGTTTTATGTTTTTTCAAAATCCTCACAGTTTTTGAACAATTTTGAAAATTTCGGACGTACTCAAAACGGGCGGACAGTAATTTGGATGATTTGTTTCAACCGTTTGTCGGAATGATACAAATGATATGGCGTTGGAAAGCTATGAACTAGGCTCAACTTTCTTATTCCAATTGTTTTCTCCAATTCCTTACAATTTAATATAATAACTCGAATTACTGTCCGCCCGTTTTATATGACGGGCACCGAATGATTTTCCCCGCGATTTCCATGCGGTATAGTTAAACAATCAAATGATATACGGTTGGAAAGGTCTCAAAATGTTGCATCTTTTTTGTATCTAACATTTTTGCCAACTCCGAACGATTTGAAAGTAATTTTAAAAGTTTTGAAATCATGTTTCCGGTATATTTTGTGGGATAACGATTTGAATTTGATAGATTAGATCCATTTATTTGTTGTAAAATGTTGTAGGTAATGAAATTAGACATATACTCTACCATATAAAGCTTTTGGTGACAATGATTGAAGTGGTTGGTGATCAAATCGATGAGATTTGAACAATAGATTTCCGCCCCGTAAAAACAGAGCATTGAACTTCCCTCGACACGAACTTGCACTTCTAGGGAAATGCGGTTGTACTTCTCGGCGCTGTTTCACGAAACTGTTCGGTGTCCATTTGAGGTCCATGGCCACACAAAATGCTCAGCACAACCACACGCATCTGAACTTCCCGTGACATGTCGTTGTACTTCCCTGGAAATGTTTTGATACTAGTGTGTTTTACAAAAACTAGCATGTGTGCTTCAAAATGATAATTTTAGATTGTCCATATATTCTATTTAAGATATTATGTACTTCCTGGATCCTAATATTTGAACTTCACAACATTGCTATGTGAACTTATGTGGGGGTATTTTCTTGATGTAATTAACGCTTGTACTTCATGTTGTCTCCGCCTGTACTTCTCGGAAACATGGCTCGTACTTATTTGCAGATGACAGGATTATTTAGTTTTTTCGTACATTTGGACTTTGTCGGGTTTTTGTACTTCCTATATTAAGTGGGTGTATTGCTTGTGTCGTATGGTTGTACTTCTCATTGTCAAGTATAAGAACTTCCTTACGGGTGATGGGATTATTATTGTTTTTTGCTATGTAATCTTATGTGAGGGTATTTTCTTTGAACACTTTTAATTCATGTAATTACCGCTTGTACTTCCTGTTGTCTCCGCCTGCACTTTTCGAAATCACTGCTCGTACTTCCTCGCAGGTATTTTGTTTTTTTACATTTGGATTTTGTCGGTTTTCTTGTACTTCCTATATTAAGTGGATATACTGCTCGTGTCGGCTGGTTGTACTTCTCGTCGTCAATTATATAAACTTCCACGCACGTGACGGGATTATTTTGTTTTTTTCTACAATCAATCAAGGTCTTGTACCGCCAACGCTAATACTGACTCGTACTTCTTATTTTTACATCTACTCCATATAATATCACAGTTTAACAAACAGAACCGAGAGGGGCCTTCTTATCTGAATATACAATTGCACTTCTTATCTTAACTTCTTAAGATTGCCCGACATAAGTGGGACATTATTATATGTACTTCTGCGACTATTTTTAGCTGAACTTTCTACAATCGCAACTCTGCACTTCCCTGTAATAAGACATGTATTGTCCTAATTTTTTAACACTCAAGTGTACTGCGCAAGCGACAAACAGAGAAAATTGCAAAAAGGAAAGAAAAATATATGGGATGAGGGAAACAAAAGTATATTCTCGCTTGAAGATTTCATAAAATTCTTGGACTTCTCTAACAGACAACTTTCATCCACTTTTTTATATTTTTTTTGGTGCAGTTATCATATACTACTTCACGTCCTGATGGATTTGTGCTTCTCTTTGCACACAAATGAAAGGCAAGGCTTGCAAGCGTGGCATCGCCCGCTCTCTGGCTTGCGGCCATGCTTTGCAGAGAAGTGGGGCTTTGTAGCGAAGTTACTGGAGGTGGAAGCACGCAACCAAACCAGAGCAAAACATGAAATTTTATTCCCAAAACGTGGGAAAGACAGTCTCAGAAAATACACAAAGAAGAACATCAACGCACCAACAATTTCAGAACACGGGCATGACAGTTCAGCGAAGATAGGGATTCTTCTATTCCCAAGTAACAGGAATACATTCTGGGCAGGCCAAATTTAAGCACCCAATCGACATAAAAATTGCCTCAATTTCTCAACCGTGAGACAAATTACACGGGGTAACAAATCGCTCGTATTCCATTACTATGTGGCTCCCTCCTACACAGGAGAAAAGTACACAGGGGATACACAGAGAAGTACAGTACAATACAATGTTGTACAGAGGTTGCTTGTTCATTGCCGAGGCAACCTCCTACACCTCTGCCGGCGACTCGGCTTGTAGGGGCGAGAGGTAGGAACAACGCAGGAGGACAGAGAGAGGAGGAGGCACGGTCGAAGGATGCGGGATGAGAGCAGCGCGAAAGGATGGGAACAAGGCCGACGGCGTAAGGTCGGGGGTGTCGGCAGTATTGGCGGCGGCGAGTGGAGTAGTTCGACGCACAGGGGACTAGGTCGTCAGTGGGGACTCGGTCCGGCGATGTCCAGGGACCGCGACGATGGGATGGAAGAGGCGGGAAGAGGAACTTTCCGATGGATGGAACTCGTGGAGGGAGAGCAGGGCGGACAACGCGCTTGGGGCCGGCTCCGGCAGCGGGCTTGAGGCCGCGTCCAGCGCCGCTCGGGGACGGCGTGTCGGAGGAGAGCGGTGGCGCCGGCCGCGGGAAGAAGGAGAGAGGCGGCCTGGGGGTCGGGTCGAAGCGCGCGGAGTTGGGGCGGCTCGTGGGGTACGGCGGCGCCCGGGTCGAGGGCCAGTAGCGCGCATGGAGGTGGCCGGCGGCAGGCGTGGTCGCCGGCGGCGGGCGGTTGGGTGGGCGGCGCAAAGGGGATCGTGGGTGATCCGTGCTACGGGGAAGAAGCAGTGGTGGTGTTTTTTTTTGGGTTGGTGAGTTGTTTTCTGGCCCTGTCATTGACCGGATCGGACCCTTATAAGACACGTTGATGCTCAGAATAATATTCTAAGCACCGGTTGCAAAATAGTGCAACCCTAATCAAATGTGTTTTCATTCGAGAGAACTTGTCAAAATTCAAGTTAATTAATTTATCATCGATAATTATATAATTAATTAATGAATCTCAGGGAGATCGATGTTATTCAACATGATCGATATAGGCCATGTATATATTAATTGGTGTTAATCTACGGTTTGCTAGCTAGCTGCTATATATAGAGCATGTTTTTATTAGATCGGGTTATATCTAGTATAGTTTAGGGTTATGTGTTTTAATTAAGTAGGGTTTGATTATCTAGGGTTAGTTATATATATGGTTTAGGGTTAATGCATGGCACATTTAATTTAATTAGAGGACCGCGAGGCACCCCTGGCCTGCTTGATGCACAATTAAGTGTCGTTGGCCTATACATAGGGTTTAATTAGGGTTTATAGGGTTTAGGGTTAGCTAGGGTTTAGGGTTAGGGTTTAGGGTCTAGGGTCTAGGGTTTAGGGTTTAGTGTTTAGGGTGTTTAGGGTTTATGGATTAGGGATTAGGGTTTTAGGGTTTTAGGGTTTAAGGTTTAGGCATCATCGATCGAGTGCACACACACATTATTAGAGGCACCCACGCCTTTACGCATAAAGTGCATGTGTATATATGTGTGTTTTTTGGCCACCAACGATATATAGATGATCGAGAGAGAGATTCAAATCCCCAAGAATATGTTAAAAAAATTAAAATATATGCACGAATGCATGGTAGGCCATGCATGCACACTTATTATATATATATTACGAGGCAACTTTATCAAATGTGTTTTCATTCGAGAGAACTTGTCAAAATTCAAGTTAATTAATTTATCATCGATAATTATATAATTAATTAATGAATCTCAAGGAGATTTTATACAACATATGATCGATATAGGCCATGGATATATTAATTGGTGTTAATCTACGGTTTGCTAGCTAGTTGCTATATATATATAGATCATGTTTTTATTAGATTGGGTTATAGCTAGTATAGTTTAGGGTTATGTGTTTTAATTAAGTAGGGTTTGATTAGCTAGGGTTATTTATATATATATGGTTTAGGGTTAATGCATGGGACATTTAATTTAATTAGAGGACCGCGAGGCACCCTGGCGCTTGATGCACAATTAAGTGTCGTTGGCCTATATATAGGGTAATTAGAGTTTAGGTTTAGGGTTAGCTAGGGTTTAGGGTTAGGGTTAGGGTTAGGGTTTAGGGTCTAGGGTTTAGGGTTTAGTGTTTAGGGTGTTTAGGGTTTAGGGATTAGGGATTAGGGTTTTAGGGTTTTAGGGTTTAAGGTTTAGGGATCATCGATCGAGTGCGCACACACATTATTAGAGGCACCCACGCCTTTACGCATAAAGTGCATGCGTATATATAGATGATCGAGAGAGAGAGATTGAAATCCCCAAGAATATGTTCAAATATATATTAAAATATATGCACGAATGCATGGTAGGCCATGCATGCACACTAATTATATATATATATATATATATATATTATGAGGCAACTTAATCAAATGTGTTTTCATTCGAGAGAACTTGTCAAAATTCAAGTTAATTAATTTATCATCGATAATTATATAATTAATTAATGAATCTCAAGGAGATGTTATACAACATGATCGATATAGGCCATGTATATATTAATTGGTGTTAATCTACGGTTTGCTAGCTAGCTGCTATATATAGAGCATGTTTTTATTAGATCGGGTTATAGCTAGTATAGTTTAGGGTTATGTGTTTTAATTAAGTAGGGTTTGATTAGCTAGGGTTAGTTATATATATATGCTTTAGGGTTAATGCATGGCACATTTAATTTAATTAGAGGACCGCGAGGCACCCCTGGCCTGCTTGATGCACAATTAAGTTTCGTTGGCCTATATATAGGTTTTAGTTAGGGTTTAGGGTTTAGGGTTATCTAGGGTTTAGGGTTAGGGTGTAATATCCCAGTATTTGGGGTTACAAAAATAGAGGAAACAGATGTGTGCATTGCATTCATGCATAGAAAATCCGGGGAATTTTCGCGCTTTAAAAATAAAACAGTCACAGCGGTTGAAGTTTCACTTGACCTTGGTGGAATTGAAGTATCTCATCAAGTCAAGCGCTATAAACCTCAATGTGACTTTGTTAAAACCTTGTTTTGGGTAGAGATGATTTGATCTAAGGGGTTAGATCAAATGGAATTAAAACTAACACAACAACACTTTAATCAAGGATCAATTACTTGATCTTATAAAATACCATAAGATGGTAATATTTGCCATAACATATGAACATCCATTTAATTGGAAATCAAGTAACAATAATTGGAGAAACTATTCTTCACTTATCTTTTCCATGTCTTAAACTAATCCTTGATCCTACCATGAACCCCATGGTATTCATTTTACTTCATTCTTGGAAACAAGACAAGGAGATCAACTCTAGTAGTATATATTCTTATTTATTCCATATTATAACACATCAAACATAGAGAGATGAGAGTTCCACAATAATAATTAAAGAAGCAACAAACCTTGAGCTAAACCTTGGATATACATCCAAGTATTCAAATCATCATCTTCAAGAGGAACCCTAGGATATTATTCAAGACTTTTCCTAGAGAGAGCAACCATTGGTGTTAACCATAGATATTGGTGACTACATCATTATCTTTGGAGACTAACCTTAGGTTAGTATTAAAGTCCTTCTCCAAATGAGAGAGAGACCACTCATACCAATCTTATCTTTACATATTTAAGAATCAAGAACAACCTTGAACTAAAGTATTAGGTTGCAAACCATTTCCTCTTGGAGTGGTGAGATAACCTAATATCAAGTGAAACAAGATTATATCCATGAATTGATAAAATAAGAATGAGACTAATCCAACTAAGTTAACCAAGTGGAATCTTAGCCTAGATACTTAAATAAATATTAGAAGTACACCATAAACCCTAGAATAAACCATTCCAATGTGAGAAAACTCAAGCCATGGAGTTACACTCAAGATAGTGGAGACAACACTTGGATTTGAGGGAGAGAACTATTCTTATAAACAGATGATTATATCATCATTGATTAAGTAGAACCTTAACATAATATCTCAGGCATTCTCCTGGGATATAAACTTTAGAGGCAATCATAGTAGTCCCATTCAAGAAGGTAAATTAGAAGTCCTATACCCTAGTTGATCAAGACAATGCTTGATCATGGAACTGAGAAACCTAATTAATGAGAGATACCTCAGGAAGCCAAACCTTGATCATTATAAATTGAGTGATGATCATAAACCCTAAGAACTTGAGGTAGAGAGATTAAGAACAAGTTGATTAGGCCTAATCCATGATCATGCTCTTGAGGTAAGTGAGGATAAGTTAAAACCTGATAGGATAAGTAGATATCATTCACCACAGGAAATCATAGGGAGGTAACTAGTATGAAAACCTAAGCTTAAATCCCAACCTTAACTTGTGATTCACTTAGTGATCATAAGTAGAATTCTACCACATCCACACTCCACTTATTCTTCACTGAAGAACCACAAGAAAACCTGTAGAGTCAAACTCTATACTTTAGATAGTGAGAACCCATCCATCCATATGACCAAAGTTAACTATAAAAAGAACTATAACCACTGTAGTTACTTTAATGATTAACTGAGGATAATAATAGAAGTTAATTCTCAAATCCTTAGTAATAAGAGAATCACATAGGACATGAATCAAGTAACCATTTTATCATGCATTGGGGAGAGTAAACCTAGCCAATGCAACATGATGTCATCTCATATCTACAACCTAGCATTATATCTCAACCTTAGTTTGTGCATCACTTGGGGATTACTAGTATAATCCTAAAACCCTGCCTAAGCTCAAATATGAGCAAGGGAACTATTTAATCAACTCTGAAATGAATCAAGATAGCAATTTAACCTATCTTACAAGCCATGCCTATGTAGGTGCAACTAACTAGTGTTTCCAAATAAATAGATGTCTCATGAGAGGAATGAGATCCACCATAACCATAATAAACTAAGGGCTTAGAAGATGACATTAATACTTTAAAATTGCCTTAAACAATTATCCAAATCCATAAGAACCATGAGCCCATGAAATAATGTCATGAGATCACTATCTTAAATAAGAAACTAGGTAATAAAGTTTCCTATGTGAATTATTTCTTGCATAGAAATACTAAATAAAAATACTTAGTCATCACTAGGTACCTTTACAAATTCCTAGAAAAATAATTTGAATCCCAAAAGAAATAAAATAAGGATCATCCCCATTAACCCTTCTATTTGAAATATAGGGAAATCATTTGAAATATTTTAAAGTCTTATATTAGATATATTAATATCATTATAAATTCCAAAAGGATCCACATACTTAAAATCCTGCAAATTAAAAAGGAAAAATCAATTTAGAGTTCAAATGAGAAATATAAAACAGAAAAAAAAACAAATAAAAGAAAATGAGAGAAAGAAACTTACCAGATCTTACCTGGCCGTGCAGCCCGTGGCGCAGCCCAGCTGCAGCCCACCAAGCAGCCCAAGGCCCAGCTCCAAACCACGGCCTAGAAACGACCCACGTACCTTTTCACTCGGATAAGAGCGAAGACGACGACTTCGTCTTCGACTCCTTCTCCCTTCGCATGAACGACATCGCGACGCCGGCGAGCCACGTCCCGGCCGCCGAAGAGGACTTCCTCGACCATCAACGACCGTCGGAGGGGTATAAATACCCAGAGAAACCCTAGCCATCGTCCTTTTCCTCTCTCTCTGCTCAATTTCCGTCCAAACCGAAACCCTATCCCGTACAGTCTCCGGCTATCGCCGCCGGTAGGGACCTCCCCGAGCTTCGCCGTGGACACCAGCGTCACCGCCGCCCGCTTCTTGCTTCGTCTGCGCGAGGAATCGGGCCGGAGCATCCTAAATCGACCTCACCAAGCTCATCTTCTCCGCTCCCGGCCACCGTCTCCGTCGACGATGAAGTCGCCGTCCGGCCACCTCTGCCTCGTCTGAGCCCTCCTACGTGTTCATGGTGAGCTTCTGCTCCTCGTGGACTACCTCGCATCCTCCCTAGCTCTCTGTAGCACGTCGCCGCCGTAGACCTGCAAGCTCCGCCGCTCGGCATTGCCGTCGGGCAAGCGCCGGCGACCAATAATGGGCGGCACCACCACCGTTAGCTTCCCCGTGACGCGTAGAGTAGCAGGAGCATCAACTCGCGCCCGTAGATTAGCTGGAGTCTCCCCGCCGTCGTCAAATCCCCGCCGGCAGTGAGCTCCCGAGCCTTTCTTCAATTTTGACTTGGACCATGCTTGCGTGGCGGCCTACGTGGCACTGACCCCAGGGGTCAGTATCTAACCCTAGGGTCTGCCACGGTAACAAAAGTATTGTTCATTTATATTTAATTCCAGAAAATGACTGCAACTTCAAATAAATCTAGAAAATTCATAATAGCTCAGAAAAATAAATATAAGATATAAAAATTCTTATAAAGATAAACACTATCCAATAAAAATATAAAATGAAATTTTTATTTTTTATAAAAATTCAATTATTTATTACTTGTTATTTAAGCCTTTAATTTTAATTCTAAATTCAATTAAAATTCAATAATTAGTAAAAAATTCCAAAATTAAATAAAAACCAGTAAATAAATTGAGAAAACATTAAAACTAATTTTCTTTATTTGTTATTTTGTTAAATCATTATTAGAGAGACTTAAACCCTGATTAATAATTACCCTAATTATTAATTATTTAAAAATAATAAATACCATACTCAATATTATTTTGAAGCTATTAATAACTTCAAATTTAAAACAAAGTTATTAATCATAGAACTATATGGTAAATAATAAACCCTAGTTCAATATGGGAGAAAACTAGAAACCTATCATTTCATGAGAAACCCAAAAACCCTAACTCCATTAGGAACCCTAGCTCCAATATTACTTGTGAACCTAAATTTGCTTCTAACCTAAACCCTAGGTTGGATCATGAGATCATGATATTTTCTTCCAAATCATAGAACCATAATTAGCAACTAAAGACATATCCATGTCCACTTAAAATGTAGAACCCTATCACTACAAAATTAGTATTCCATTTATACATACCCATCAAACCTAGATAATCAAATAGGGTCAATTAAGTCTAAACCCTAGTTCCTAGCATAAAAATTATCAACCTCACTCACACCTATCTAGCATCACACCAATGTGATGAACCTCATGAACAACTATACCAACTCTTGAGCATTACCTAACCATATTCCACTAAACCCTACTAGTGTTGGATACTTATCCACCATCCTATTTAGGAGCCAATTATTTCTTACTTAATAGAACCAATAGTAAAACCTAAACCACCTCAACCCTAATTGATATACTTCTTATTATTTAAGAAGTATGTTCTTCAAAAGTTATTCTTTTGAAGTAAATAAAGAATCATCATCAACCCTGCTTATAAGGACCTATAAACCCTAGCTAGCTATCACCAATAAAATGAACCAATCTTGATAGCAACCTTGTATGAATAAGTGCTTAGGATGCCTAGGCTTAACTCAACCTTACAAACCCTAGATGTCAATGAATCCAACCTTGTTGTGATCCATCTAATTATTACTCCAGAAGCTTATCGAAACCATAGTAAACCATAGAACCCCACAAACCTAATTATCATACTTGTTCTATATCAAAGAACATGTTCTTCAAAAGTTATTATTTTGAAGTATATAACAAGTAATCATTAACCATGCACTATAGGACTTAAAATTGACAACTGCTCTTTACTTATTATACAACTACTATTCCTTGGTGTATATGATTGTTATTACGCATTATACCAATCGTTTATGATTCTAAGACAACAAAACCCTAATAAGAATCTCGTTTGTGAATCTCTCTAAAAGTGCAACACACCCTAAAAAAATCATTACAACTCACTAATCCTAAATCATCGGGGTTAGGTCACGCTTAGAGCGATTGCATCTCATACTTATGCATTATTGCATCCTTGCCAATCTTTTAAACATCGTCCTTACCGGACGATGATGCTATTTCAGAATTTGGAGTTATGACGTATCGAAGACCTTGCCTGCATAATCTTGCAGTCAAGAAAGGCAAGTTCATCGCTTGCTCATGTCATTTGAGTATTTTTACCAAATTACTTGCAAAGTACTATGTTTATCACTATTGCATAAAAAGCAAAACCACTATTTTCATAACTATGAATATGACTATGTGGTGGGCAATGGAACCATGGATTGTGTTGATATGGTGGAGGTTCCATTGCAAGGGATTATATCCATCTAGGATTAAAACAACAAATGTCGTCCAGTGATTCTTGTGCCGTAATACCGTGTTAACCATAAGATCTGGAATGGGACGGAGTAGCCAATTGTATTTCCACCTCTCGTACATCAACGGACGCGCTTTACCGGAGAACACTTGAATCCTAGGGTGCATTTGGTAGCTGGGGAAGCTTAAAGTCCCCACGGCTTTGTCCGTAGAACACTTGTAGCCCGAAGATCATTTGGTAGCTGGGGAAGCTTAAAGTCCCCACGGTATTGCGGTCTATGAGGGGTTGCATCTACCGGCGAAGGAGTTTGGTTCGATCCCAAACTGTCGTCGTGGTCGGGGTCCACCCTGAAATATGGGAATAATGGGACCGGCGAGGACCCAGGGTCGGGGATGCAACAAAGGGTGGGTGTGCGAGGTAGCGGAGGAATATGAACGGCTAGGACCTTATACCGGACCTCACACCAAAGGAAGTGTGGACGGGAACATATGCCCGGTTGGCACCAAGGTTAAGATCTCTTATGGGTAAAGCAACACACCTCTGCAGAGCGAATTGTGACCAGTCACTCCTGTTCCGGGATATGGAACTGCGAACGCGGAGGAAAGGAACTCCATGAAGTTCTAGTCAGCCGGTGAAGGCTGACGGACATAGCTCTTCGAATAAAAGCAACCTTTTGAAGAAATGTTTACAAAAACTTGCATTGCCTATGACTTTCTGGTCTATGGCTGTAGCTAGTGCATTAAACACCTCTTTCCTAAAATGAACTTGTTGAGTACGCTCGTACTCATCCCACTCTTAAATCCCCTGCTTAGATATGGAGGCATCGAAGGAGGATCTACAGTGCAACTCGAAGGCCAAGGAGTCAATAACTTCTTCACGTGATAGAGCATGTCAGAAGAGTCCAATACCACATCCAACAAGGGAGAAAACCTAGATTAGCCATAGAAAGGAACAAGCTTCCTACACCTAGCTCCTATTTAGCTAGAATATTTTCATAGCCTCTTAGCTAGTTAAATACTCTACAGATTGAGTTCGTGATAGGCTTAGAACACAAGTCGTTCTTCTGGAGTTTATTTGCAGATTTACCTCATTGTAAAGTAGGAGGCTGTGATGATCTTATGTAACAGAGTCTGTGTGTAAATCTATAGACATGCCTTGGACCCACATATGTTTCTGTTGTACCACTCTGAGCGATATAATACTAGTGGAACGGTGTTTCATTGGTGTTATATCAGACTTGCATACTACAACATGCAGTGGTATGCCGGGTCACCACAGTTGGTATCAGAGCAAATGCTTTGACCTTAGGATTAAAACCCTTTAAAGGAGACCTATAGGATTGGTAGTGTCTATAGGAAGTGGTCTTAGCTAAACCAAATCTTCCTATGACTTGAGATGGATATTCACTTGAGAATAATCCTGACACACTTGAGTCAACATTTCTTACCTATCCTTTCAAAGTTAGTAACTAATCCCAAACATATAGTAGACCATGAAGTCCTTAAACAATAGATGAGTAGACCCCAGTTGGTATACAATACCTGGTAGTCCAAAGAGAGGATACAACCATAAGGAAGATATCCTATTGGAAGATGTGTACCAACACTTGTTATGGTTAAGTAAGATTTATCCAGACCTGTAATAGGAGTGATATCAAGTAATGAAGATATGTGTAATATCCTATTAGAAGGTGTATACCAAGACAAGTAACGGGTAATAAAATCTATCCAAACTTGTGAAACAACTGATAGTAAGTGATAAATATAAGCTACATGAGATAGTATAGACCATGATGAGTCAATCATGGGAGGTAAGGAAGAGTGATAGGAATAAAATTTGTTTATTTACAGGGTAGAGTTGTAAATCATATATGATTCACCTGAGAGTCATTATGTGATGGACTAGAACATCATAAACATTTGGTAGGAATACAATAAGAAGCCAAGTGCTAAATAATAGTACAAGAGCTATGTTCCAAAACCATGGTAATTGTGCCAAGTATATCACAACCATAGTCTTATGATAGAAACACTTGGAAGTATAGGAGATATATTCCGATAGTTATGTGTTTAGAGTAGCCATGTTAGAACCAAAAGATATCATGGGAGACAGTCCTCAACAAAATAGAAGTAAAGTTAGTACTTCCAAAGAAAACTAGGTTCACCTTAACTACCTAGACCCTTTTGTTTCAAGTTTATCTCATTGCAATTGTGCAATTCAGGTAAATGTTGATACAAATAGTAGCATGCCATATATATTCATGCTAAGTATCATGAAATAAACCTAGATTATGTGGTGTTATGTACTACACATCAGAGCCTGATGTTTCGAGATGTCCTACTCAACTATTATATTCAGGCTTATAATGGTGTGTATTATAAACACAAAGCTGAATATTCTTGGATTTTATTGGATTTTCATTGTTTGACTAGATCCATACATGAAGTTTGACTTCGATATGCAAATGCATGTTGCAATATCAAGTTCTTACTTGATGCTATAGATTTAGAGGGTAATGGTATTCGTGTGAGGAAGTGACGAATTCTAAAGATTCTGAAGACAAGATGAAGGTTCATCAGAAGAAGGAAGCAAAATTGTGGGAAGTAACCACAAAACTCCGAAGGAAGTATCAACCAAAACTCATGCTTTGCCTCAACAGAGGAGTACTTTAGTACGGAAGAAGCATGAAGGTGAGAAATCTGGTGATTATGGTGAAGCTGAAGCAGATCCATAATTAATATAGAAGAGGGAATGCATGGGAAATCACTTAAGATACTATACTCATAGTGTCAGCTAGTGGTTTTCTTGCAAAAATAAATCCTCGAAAAAGGAAAATGACCTATGAAACTGTAACAGATATAAGAAGACCACAGTTGGTATTAGAAGACCACAGTTGGTATAGGACCAATACTGGAAGATAGAGTAGAAGATGTCTCGTCCAATTAATCAAAACCTATAATAGAGTACATTTTTAGATAACAAATAGCCATTAATGGTATCAAATAGTCCATAATTGGATTATTCGTACCAAGAAGTTGTGAACAAAAAAAAAATTGTCAACCAAATAGTAATGACCTATAATCATTTAGTCGAAGAATTAACATTGGATGTCCACAATTGAGTGGATGCACCACAGATATTCTTCACAAGACCTAGAAGAGTACAAACCATAAGTTAGACCTAGACCAATATTCTAACCATCAATCCAATGGTTGGAAGAAAAGGAGTTGAAGACATAAGAAAACTCTAAGGGGTAGAGTAAAGATTGAGTTAGATGTACAGTAACTCAATACTTTAGGCTATATAGAAGCAGAAGGTCTGAACTGAGAGGAAGTTCGCTCTTATTTTCATAAGATTGTTGAACACTACTTTCAGAAGTATGTCAGACCAGAAGCCGAGGTTTATACCTCGAGGAAGTAAGAAGTGGATTGTCACTTGAGCAAGTAAGTAAGATTTACTCAGAAATACGAAAGCTCAAGTAAGTCAAGCATAAAGAAGTTGGACGAAGGAAATACCGGAGACCAAATATAGCTTAAGAAGGCCAAAGACATAAGAAGTTTGTTCATACCAGAACCAAAAGACTAATACCAAGATTCCTTTCATGGAACCTTAAGAACCTAAAATAGTTATAGATATCAACTATAATCCATCATTGGATAGATTAAATGAGTCTAATCCACTCTTAGGGAAATAAACCATCAAGACCATTTCTATGGTAAGTACCTTACCAAGTACCATTATTGCAGTTTTGGTAGTAAGGGAAAACAAAGACCTATTTAGCAATTAGGAGTTTATTAGCAAATTAGCCTTCAAATAAGACCAGCAGCACCAAAAGAAGTCTTAATCATTGAATCTTCAATAAGAAAGGAAACAAGATTATAGTATTGAAAGAAATCATGGAATTGAAGTCAGAAGCCATGGTTCAGAGATAGACACACATAGATTCCAGGAAGAATCTGGACAAGGGATATATACAATTATATCAAGAAAGATCATCACGGAGTTCGAGAAAAATTGTAGTCTACACCAGTTAGATCCACATTCCGAAACGTGAGAGATCAAACTTCGAGGACGAAGTTTAGTTTAAGGGGTAGAGACTGTAATATCCCAGTATTTGGGGTTACAAAAATAGAGGAAACAGATGTGTGCATTGCATTCATGCATAGAAAATCCGGGGAATTTTCGCGCTTTAAAAATAAAACAGTCACAGTTGAAGTTTCACTTGACCTTGGTGGAATTGAAGTAGCTCATCAAGTCAAGCGCTATAAACCTCAATGTGACTTTGTTAAAACCTTGTTTTGGGTAGAGATGATTTGATCTAAGGGGTTAGATCAAATGGAATTAAAACTAACACAACAACACTTTAATCAAGGATCAATTACTTGATCTTATAAAATACCATAAGATGGTAATATTTGCCATAACATATGAACATCCATTTAATTGGAAATCAAGTAACAATAATTGGAGAAACTATTCTTCACTTATCTTTTCCATGTCTTAAACTAATCCTTGATCCTACCATGAACCCCATGGTATTCATTTTACTTCATTCTTGGAAACAAGACAAGGAGATCAACTCTAGTAGTATATATTCTTCTTTATTCCATATTATAATACATCAAACATAGAGAGATGAGAGTTCCACAATAATAATTAAAGAAGCAACAAACCTTGAGCTAAACCTTGGATATACATCCAAGTATTCAAATCATCATCTTCAAGAGGAACCCTAGGATATTATTCAAGACTTTTCCTAGAGAGAGCAACCATTGGTGTTAACCATAGATATTGGTGACTACATCATTATCTTTGGAGACTAACCTTAGGTTAGTATTAAAGTCCTTCCCCAAATGAGAGAGAGACCACTCATACCAATCTTATCTTTACATATTTAAGAATCAAGAACAACCTTGAACTAAAGTATTAGGTTGCAAACCATTTCCTCTTGGAGTGGTGAGATAACCTAATATCAAGTGAAACAAGATTATATCCATGAATTGATAAAATAAGAATGAGACTAATCCAACTAAGTTAACCAAGTGGAATCTTAGCCTAGATACTTAAATAAATATTAGAAGTACACCATAAACCCTAGAATAAACCATTCCAATGTGAGAAAACTCAAGCCATGGAGTTACACTCAAGATAGTGGAGACAACACTTGGATTTGAGGGAGAGAACTATTCTTATAAACAGATGATTATATCATCATTGATTAAGTAGAACCTTAACATAATATCTCAGGCATTCTCCTGGGATATAAACTTTAGAGGCAATCATAGTAGTCCCATTCAAGAAGGTAAATTAGAAGTCCTATACCCTAGTTGATCAAGACAATGCTTGATCATGGAACTGAGAAACCTAATTAATGAGAGATACCTTAGGAAGCCAAACCTTGATCATTATAAATTGAGTGATGATCATAAACCCTAAGAACTTGAGGTAGAGATACTAAGAACAAGTTGATTAGGCCTAATCCATGATCATGCTCTTGAGGTAAGTGAGGATAAGTTAAAACCTGATAGGATAAGTACATATCATTCACCACAGGAAATCATAGGGAGGTAACTAGTATGAAAACCTAAGCTTAAATCCCAACCTTAACTTGTGATTCACTTAGTGATCATAAGTAGAATTCTACCACATCCACACTCCACTTATTCTTCACTGAAGAACCACAAGAAAACCTGTAGAGTCAAACTCTATACTTTAGATGGTGAGAAACCATCCATCCATATGACCAAAGTTAACTATAAAAAGAACTATAACCACTGTAGTTACTTTAATGATTAACTGAGGATAATAATAGAAGTTAATTCTCAAATCCTTAGTAATAAGAGAATCACATAGGACATGAATCAAGTAACCATTTTATCATGCATTGGGGAGAGTAAACCTAGCCAATGCAACATGATGTCATCTCATATCTACAACCTAGCATTATATCTCAACCCTAGTTTGTGCATCACATGGGGATTACTAGTATAATCCTAAAACCATGCCTAAGCTCAAATATGAGCAAGGGAACTATTTAACCAACTCTGAAATGAATCAAGATAGCAATTTAACCTATCTTACAAGCCATGCCTATGTAGGTGCAACTAACTAGTGTTTCCAAATAAATAGATGTCTCATGAGAGGAATGAGATCCACCATAACCATAATAAACTAAGGGCTTAGAAGATGACATTAATACTTTAAAATTGCCTTAAACAATTATCCAAATCCATAAGAACCATGAGCCCATGAAATAATGTCATGAGATCACTATCTTAAATAAGAAACTAGGTAATAAAGTTTCCTATGTGAATTATTTCTTGCATAGAAATACTAAATAAAAATACTTAGTCATCACTAGGTACCTTTACAAATTCCTAGAAAAATAATTTGAATCCCAAAAGAAATAAAATAAGGATCATCCCCATTAACCCTTCTATTTGAAATATAGGGAAATCATTTGAAATATTTTAAAGTCTTATATTAGATATATTAATATCATTATAAATTCCAAAAGGATCCACATACTTAAAATCCTGCAAATTAAAAAGGAAAAATCAATTTAGAGTTCAAATGAGAAATATAAAACAGAAAAAAAAACAAATAAAAGAAAATGAGAGAAAGAAACTTACCAGATCTTACCTGGCCGTGCAGCCCGTGGCGCAGCCCAGCTGCAGCCCACCAAGCAGCCCAAGGCCCAGCTCCAAACCACGGCCTAGAAACGACCCACGTACCTTTTCACTCGGATAAGAGCGAAGACGACGACTTCGTCTTCGACTCCTTCTCCCTTCGCATGAACGACAGCGCGACGCCGGCGAGCCACGTCCCGGCCGCCGAAGAGGACTTCCTCGACCATCAACGACCGTCGGAGGGGTATAAATACCCAGAGAAACCCTAGCCATCGTCCTTTTCCTCTCTCTCTGCTCAATTTCCGTCCAAACCGAAACCCTATCCCGTACAGTCTCCGGCTATCGCCGCCGGTAGGGACCTCCCCGAGCTTCGCCGTGGACACCAGCGTCACCGCCGCCCGCTTCTTGCTTCGTCTGCGCGAGGAATCGGGCCGGAGCATCCTAAATCGACCTCACCAAGCTCATCTTCTCCGCTCCCGGCCACCGTCTCCGTCGACGATGAAGTCGCCGTCCGGCCACCTTTGCCTCGTCTGAGCCCTCCTACGTGTTCATGGTGAGCTTCTGCTCCTCGTGGACTACCTCGCATCCTCTAGCTCTCTGTAGCACGTCGCCGCCGTAGACCTGCAAGCTCCGCCGCTCGGCATTGCCGTCGGGCAAGCGCCGGCGACCAATAATGGGCGGCACCACCACCGTTAGCTTCCCCGTGACGCGTAGAGTAGCAGGAGCATCAACTCGCGCCGTAGATTAGCTGGAGTCTCCCCGCCGTCGTCAAATCCCCGCCGGCAGTGAGCTCCCGAGCCTTTCTTCAATTATGACTTGGACCATGCTTGCGTGGCGGCCTACGTGGCACTGACCCCAGGGGTCAGTGTCTAACCCTAGGGTCACCACGGTAACAAAAGTATTGTTCATTTATATTTAATTCCAGAAAATGCTGCAACTTCAAATAAATCTAGAAAATTCATAATAGCTCAGAAAAATAAATATAAGATATAAAAATTCTTATAAAGATAAACACTATCCAATAAAAATATAAAATGAAATTTTTATTTTTTATAAAAATTCAATTATTTATTACTTGTTATTTAAGCCTTTAATTTTAATTCTAAATTCAATTAAAATTCAATAATTAGCAAAAATTCCAAAATTAAATAAAAACCAGTAAATAAATTGAGAAAACATTAAAACTAATTTTCTTTATTTGTTATTTTGTTAAATCATTATTAGAGAGACTTAAACCCTGAATAATAATTACCCTAATTATTAATTATTTAAAAATAATAAATACCATACCCAATATTATTTTGAAGCTATTAATAACTTCAAATTTAAAACAAAGTTATTAATCATAGAACTATATGGTAAATAATAAACCCTAGTTCAATATGGGAGAAAACTAGAAACCTATCATTTCATGAGAAACCCAAAAACCCTAACTCCATTAGGAACCCTAGCTCCAATGTTACTTGTGAACCTAAATTTGCTTCTAACCTAAACCCTAGGTTGGATCATGAGATCATGATATTTTCTTCCAAATCATAGAACTATAATTAGCAGCTAAAGACATATCCATGTCCACTTAAAATGTAGAACCCTATCACTACAAAATTAGTATTCCGTTTATACATACCCATCAAACCTAGATAATCAAATAGGGTCAATTAAGTCTAAACCCTAGTTCCTAGCATAAAAATTATCAACCTCACTCACACCTATCTAGCATCACACCAATGTGATGAACCTCATGAACAACTATACCAACTCTTGAGCATTACCTAACCATATTCCACTAAACCCTACTAGTGTTGGATACTTATCCACCATCCTATTTAGGAGCCAATTATTTCTTACTTAATAGAACCAATAGTAAAACCTAAACCACCTCAACCCTAATTGATATACTTCTTATTATTTAAGAAGTATGTTCTTCAAAAGTTATTCTTTTGAAGTAAATAAAGAATCATCATCAACCCTGCTTATAAGGACCTATAAACCCTAGCTAGCTATCACCAATAAGATGAACCAATCTTGATAGCAACCTTGTATGAATAAGTGCTTAGGATGCCTAGGCTTAACTCAACCTTACAAACCCTAGATGTCAATGAATCCAACCTTGTTGTGATCCATCTAATTATTACTCCAGAAGCTTATCGAAACCATAGTAAACCATAGAACCCCACAAACCTAATTATCATACTTGTTCTTTATCAAAGAACATGTTCTTCAAAAGTTATTATTTTGAAGTATATAACAAGTAATCATTAACCATGCACTATAGGACTTAAAATTGACAACTGCTCTTTACTTATTATACAACTACTATTCCTTGGTGTATATGATTGTTATTACGCATTATACCAATCGTTTATGATTCTAAGACAACAAAACCCTAATAAGAATCTCGTTTGTGAATCTCTCTAAAAGTGCAACACACCCTAAACAAATCATTACAACTCACTAATCCTAAATCATCGGGGTTAGGTCACGCTTAGAGCGATTGCATCTCATACTTATGCATTATTGCATCCTTGCCAATCTTTTAAACATCGTCCTTACCGGACGATGATGCTATTTCAGAATTTGGAGTTATGACGTATCGAAGACCTTGCCTGCATAATCTTGCAGTCAAGAAAGGCAAGTTCATCGCTTGCTCATGTCATTTGAGTATACCAAATTACTTGCAAAGTACTATGTTTATCACTATTTCATAAAAAGCAAAACCACTATTTTCATAACTATGAATATGACTATGTGGTGGGCAATGGAACCATGGATTGTGTTGATATGGTGGAGGTTCCATTGCAAGGGATTATATCCATCTAGGATTAAAACAACAAATGTTGTCCAGTGATTCTTGTGCCGTAATACCCGTGTTAACCATAAGATCTGGAATGGGACGGAGTAGCCAATTGTATTTCCACCTCTCGTACATCAACGGACGCGCTTTACCGGAGAACACTTGAATCCTAGGGTGCATTTGGTAGCTGGGGAAGCTTAAAGTCCCCACGGCTTTGTCCGTAGAACACTTGTAGCCCGAAGATCATTTGGTAGCTGGGGAAGCTTAAAGTCCCCACGGTATTGCGGTCTATGAGGGGTTGCATCTACCGGCGAAGGAGTTTGGTTCGATCCCAAACTGTCGTCGTGGTCGGGGTCCACCCTGAAATATGGGAATAATGGGACCGCGAGGACCCAGGGTCGGGGATGCAACAAAGGGTGGGTGTGCGAGGTAGCGGAGGAATATGAACGGCTAGGACCTTATACCGGGCCTCACACCAAGGAAGTGTGGACGGGAACATATGCCGGTTGGCACCAAGGTTAAGATCTCTTATGGGTAAAACAACACACCTCTGCAGAGTGTAGCAACCGTGACTCCATGTTCCGGGATATGGAGCTGCGAACGGCCGGAAAGGAACTCCATGAAGTTCTAGTCAAACGGTGAAGGCTGACGGACATAGCTCTTCAGAATAAAAGCAACCTTTTGAAGAAATGTTTACAAAAACTTGCATTGCCTATGACTTTCTGGTCCATGGCTGTAGCTAGTGCATTAAACACATCTTTCCTAAAATGAACTTGTTGAGTACGCTCGTACTCATCCCACTCTTAAATCCCCTGCTTAGATATGGAGGCATCGAAGGAGGATCTACGGTGCAACTCGAAGGCCAAGGAGTCAACAACTACTTGAAGGATAGAGCATGTCAGAAGAGTCCAATACCACATCCAACAAGGGAGAAAACCTAGATTAGCCATAGAAAGGAACAAGCTTCCTACACCTAGCTCCTATTTAGCTAGAATCTTTTCATAGCCTCTTAGCTAGTTAAATACTCTACAGATTGAGTTCGTGATAGGCTTAGACCACGAGTCATTCTTCTGGAGTTTATTTGCAGATTTACCTCATTGTAAAGTAGGAGGCTGTGATGATCTTATGTAACAGAGTCTGTGTGTAAATCTATAGACATGCCTTGGACCCGCATATGTTTCTGTTGTACCACTCTGAGCGATATAATACTAGTGGAACGGTGTTTCATTGGTGTTATATCAGACTTGCATACTACAACATGCAGTGGTATGCCGGGTCACCACATAGGGTTAGGGTTTAGGGTCTAGGGTTTAGTGTTTAGGGTGTTTAGGGTTTAGTGATTAGGGATTAGGGTTTTAGGGTTTTAGGCTTGTTTAAGGTTTAGGGATCATCGATCGAGTGCGCACACACATTATTAGAGGCACCCGCGCATTTGCGCATAAAGTGCATGCATATATATGTGTGTTTTTTGGCCACCAACGATATATAGATGATCGAGAGAGAGAGAGAGAGATTGATATCCCCAAGAATATGTTCAAATATGTATTAAAATATATGCACAAATGCATGGTAGGCCATGCATGCACACTAATTTTATATATATATATATATATTATGAGGCAGCTTAATCAAATGTGTTGTCATTCGAGAGAACTTGTCAAAATTCAAGTTAATTAATTTATCATCGATAATTATATAATTAATTAATGAATCTCGGGGAGATGATGTTATACAACATGATCGATATAGGCCATGTCTATATTAATTGGTGTTAATCTACGGTTTGCTAGCTAGCTGCTATATATAGAGCATGTTTTTATTAGATCGGGTTATATCTAGTATAGTTTAGGGTTATGTGTTTTAATTAAGTAGGGTTTGATTAGCTAGGGTTAGTTATATATATGGTTTAGGGTTAATGCATGGCACATTTAATTTAATTAGAGGACCGCGAGGCACCCCTGGCCTGCTTGATGCACAATTAAGTGTCGTTGGCCTATATATAGGGTTTAATTAGGGTTTACGGTTTAGGGCTAGCTAGGGTTTAGGGTTAGGGTTTAGGGTCTAGGGTTTAGGGTTTAGTGTTTAGGGTGTTTAGGGTTTAGGGATTAGGGATTAGGGTTTTAGGGTTTTAGGGTTTAAGGTTTAGGGATCATCGATCGAGTGCGCACACATTATTAGAGGCACCCGCGCCTTTACGCATAAAGTGCATGCGTATATATGTGTGTTTTTTGGCCAACGATATATAGATGATCGAGAGAGAGAGAGATTCAAATCCCTAAGAATATGTTCAAATATATATTAAAATATATGCACGAATGCATGGTAAGCCATGCATGCACACTAATTATATATATATTATGAGGCAACTTAATCAAATGTGTTTTCATTCGAGAGAACTTGTCAAAATTCAAGTTAATTAATTTATCATCGATAATTATATAATTAATTAATGAATCTCAAGGAGATGTTATACAACATGATCGATATTGGCCATGTATATATTAATTGGTGTTAATCTACGGTTTGCTAGCTAGTTGCTATATATAGAGCATGTTTTTATTAGATCGGGTTATAGCTAGTATAGTTTAGGGTTATGTGTTTTAATTAAGTAGGGTTTGATTAGCTAGGGTTAGTTATATATATGCTATAGGGTTAATGCATGACATTTAATTTAATTAGAGGACCGCGAGGCACCCCTGGCCTGCTTGATGCACAATTAGGTGTCGTTGGCCTATATATAGGTTTTAGTTAGGGTTTAGGGTTTAGGGTTAGCTAGGTTTAGGGTTAGGGTTAGGGGTTAGGGTTTAGGGTCTAGGGTTTAGTGTTTAGGGATTAGGGATTAGGGTTTTAGGGTTGTTTAAGGTTTAGGGATCATCGATCGAGTGCGCACACACATTATTAGAGGCACTCGCCTTTGCGCATAAAGTGCATGCATATATGTGTGTTTTTTGGCCACCAACGATATATAGATGATCGAGAGAGAGAGATTGATATCCCCAAGAATATGTTGAGATATGTATTAAAATATATGCACAAATGCATGGTAGGCCATGCATGCACACTAATTATATATATATATATATATATTATGAGGCAAACTAATCAAATGTGTTATCATTCGAGAGAACTTGTCAAAATTCAAGTTAATTAATTTATCATCGATAATTATATAATTAATTAATGAATCTCAGGGAGATCGATGTTATTCAACATGATCGATATAGGCCATGTCTATATTAATTGGTGTTAATCTACGGTTTGCTAGCTAGCTGCTATATATAGAGCATGTTTTTATTAGATCGGGTTATATCTAGTATAGTTTAGGGTTATGTGTTTTAATTAAGTAGGGTTTGATTAGCTAGGGTTAGTTATATATATAGTTTAGGGTTAATGCATGGCACATTTAATTTAATTAGAGGACCGCGAGGCACCCCTGGCCTGCTTGATGCACAATTAAGTGTCGTTGGCCTATATATAGGGTTTAATTAGGGTTTACGGTTTAGGGCTAGCTAGGGTTTAGGGTTAGGGTTTAGGGTCTAGGGTTTAGTGTTTAGGGTGTTTAGGGTTTAGGGATTAGGGATTAGTGTTTTAGGGTTTTAGGGTTTAAGGTTTAGGGATCATCGATCGAGAGCACACACAGAGGCACCCTTTACGCATAAAGTGCATGCGTATATATGTGTGTTTTTCCACCAACGATATATAGATGATCGAGAGAGAGAGATTCAAATCCCTAAGAATATGTTCAAATATATATTAAAATATATGCACAAATGCATGGTAGGCCATGCATGCACACTAATTATATATATATATGAGGCAACTTAATCAAATGTGTTTTCATTCGAGAGAACTTGTCAAAATTCAAGTTAATTAATTTATCATCGATAATTATATAATTAATTAATGAATCTCAAGGAGATGTTATACAACATGATCGATATAGGCCATGTATATATTAATTGGTGTTAATCTACGGTTTGCTAGCTAGCTGCTATATATAGAGCATGTTTTTATTAGATCGGGTTATAGCTAGTATAGTTTAGGGTTATGTGTTTTAATTAAGTAGGGTTTGATTAGCTAGGGTTAGTTATATATATGCTATAGGGTTAATGCATGGCACATTTAATTTAATTAGAGGACCGCGAGGCACCCCTGGCCTGCTTGATGCACAATGAAGTGTCGTTGGCCTATATATAGGTTTTAGTTAGGGTTTAGGGTTTAGGGTTAGCTAGGTTTAGGGTTAGGGTTAGGGTTTAGGGTCTAGGGTTTAGGGTTTAGTGTTTAGGGATTAGGGATTAGGGTTGTTTAAGGTTTAGGGATCATCGATCGAGTGCGCACACATTAGGCACTCGCGCGCATATAAGTGCATGCATATATATGTGTGTTTTTGCACCAACGATATATAGATGATCGAGAGAGAGATTGATATCCCCAAGAATATGTTGAAATATGTATTAAAATATATGCACAAATGCATGGTAGGCCATGCATGCACACTAATTATATATATATATATATTATGAGGCAACCTAATCAAATGTGTTTTCATTCGAGAGAACTTGTCAAAATTCAAGTTAATTAATTTATCATCGATAATTATATAATTAATTAATGAATCTCAGGGAGATCGATGTTATTCAACATGATCGACATAGGCCATGTATATATTAATTGGTGTTAATCTACGGTTTGCTAGCTAGTATATATATAGAGCATGTTTTTATTAGATCGGGTTATATCTAGTATAGTTTAGGGTTATGTGTTTTAATTAAGTAGGGTTTGATTAGCTAGGGTTAGTTATATATGGTTTAGGGTTAATGCATGGCACATTTAATTTAATTAGAGGACCGCGAGGCACCCCTGGCCTGCTTGATGCACAATTAAGTGTCGTTGGCCTATATATAGGGTTTAATTAGGGTTTACGGTTTAGGGTTAGCTAGGGTTTAGGGTTAGGGTTAGGGTTAGGGTTTAGGGTCTAGGGTTTAGGGTTTAGTGTTTAGGGTGTTTAGGGTTTACGGATTAGGGATTAGGGTTTAGGGTTTTAGGGTTGTTTAAGGTTTAGGGATCATCGATCGAGTGCTACACACATTATTAGAGGCACCCGCCTTTGCGCATAAAGTGCATGGATATATATGTGTGTTTTTTGGCCACCAACGATATATAGATGATCGAGAGAGAGATTGAAATCCCCAAGAATATGTTCAAATATATATTAAAATATATGCACAAATGCATGGTAGGCCATGCATGCACACTAATTATATATATATTATGAGGCAACTTAATCAAATGTGTTTTCATTCGAGAGAACTTGTCAAAATTCAAGTTAATTAATTTATCATCGATAATTATATAATTAATTAATGAATCTCATGGAGATCGATGTTATTCAACATGATCGATATAGGCCATGTATATATTAATTGGTGTTAATCTACGGTTTGCTAGCTAGCTGATATATATAGAGCATGTTTTTATTAGATCGGGTTATATCTAGTATAGTTTAGGGTTATGTGTTTTAATTAAGTAGGGTTTGATTAGCTAGGGTTAGTTATATATATGGTTTAGGGTTAATGCATGGCACATTTAATTTAATTAGAGGACGCGAGGCACCCCTGCTTGATGCACAATTAAGTGTCGTTGACCTATATATAGGGTTTAATTAGGGTTTATAGGGTTTAGGGTTAGCTAGGGTTTAGGTTTAGGGTTAGGGTCTAGGGTCTAGGGTTTAGGGTTCAGTGTTTAGGGTGGTTAGGGTTTAGGGATTAGGGTTTTAGGGTTTAGGGTTTAAGGTTTAGGGTGTTTAGGGTTTAGGGATTAGGGTGTTTAGGGTTTAGGGTTTTAGGGTTTAAGGTTTAGGGATCATCGATCGAGTGCGCACACACATTATTAGAGGCACCCACGCCTTTACACATAAAGTGCATGCGTATATATGTGTTTTTTGCCACCAATGATATATAGATGATCGAGAGAGAGAACCAAGAATATGTTCAAATATATATTAAAATATATACACGAATGCATGGTAGGCCATGCATGCACACTAATTATATATATATTATGAGGCAACTTAATCAAATGTGTTTTCATTCGAGAGAACTTGTCCAAATTCAAGTTAATTAATTTATCATCGATAATTATATAATTAATTAATGAATCTCAAGGAGATGTTATACAACATGATCGATATAGGCCATGTATATATTAATTGTGTTAATCTACGGTTTGCTAGCTAGCTGCTATATATAGAGCATGTTTTTATTAGATCGGGTTATAGCTAGTATAGTTTAGGGTTATGTGTTTTAATTAAGTAGGGTTTGATTAGCTAGGGTTAGTTATATATATATGGTTTAGGGTTAATGCATGGCACATTTAATTTAATTAGAGGACCGCGAGGCACCCCTGGCCTGCTTGATGCACAATTAAGTGTCGTTGGCCTATATATAGGGTTTAATTAGGGTTTAGGGTTTAGGGTTAGCTAGGGTTTAGGGTTAGGGTTAGGGTTTAGGGTTTAGTGTTTAGGGTGTTTAGGGTTTAGGGATTAGGGATTAGGGTTTTAGGGTTGTTTAAGGTTTAGGGATCATCGATCGAGTGCGCACACATTATTAGAGGCACCCGCGCCTTTGCGCATAAAGTGCATGCGTATATATGTGTGTTTTCCTGGCTATATAGATGATTGAGAGAGAGAGAGAGAGATGAAATCCCAAGAATATTTTCAAATATATATTAAAATATATGCACGAATGCACGGTAGGCCATGCATGCACACTAATTATATATATTATGAGGCAACTTAATCAAATGTGTTTTCCTTCGAGAGAACTTGTCAAAATTCAAGTTAATTAATTTATCATCGATAATTATATAATTAATTAATGAATCTCAGGGTGATCGATGTTATTCAACATGATCGATATAGGCCATGTATATATTAATTGGTGTTAATCTACGGTTTACTTGCTAGCTGGCTGCTATATATAGAGCATGTTTTTATTAGATCGGGTTATAGCTAGTATAGTTTAGGGTTATGTGTTTTAATTAAGTAGGGTTTGATCAGCTAGAGTTAGTTACATATATATGGTTTAGGGTTAATGCATGGCACATTACATATAGTTTAAATCTCAAGAATGTTCATAGATGATAGGCCATATGTGCAAAGGATTTTTTTAGTGAACTTGTCAAAATTCAAGTTTATCGGTGCCAATGGAAACTAGTCCAAAAAATTACATAGAGGTCCAAAAGAACTAGACAATAACTAATAGGACCTGCAACTTTACAAAAAAGGACCCCAAAACATGTAGAAGAAAAGCAATCGAGTTCTTCTCGACCGCACATCAGATCTCTGCTCCGCATCCTTTCCAGCAACTCCCGTCGCGGGGCCTTTTGGGACGGTGTCGCGTAATCGCGAGACGAAGGAGAAGAAGGGCCTCGGCAACGGCATATTGGCTCGAAGGGGCCGCTGAAAGGCGAAGATGTGCACGGGCAAGACGGATGACGCCGTCGTATGCCCGAGCTTTGGTGTGAGCTTGACTTCCCAATTGGCCAGATCTGAAGTACTGACCAAAGCAAGCCTCACTGTTAGCGCCATCACCTTGATGGAACCAGATCTGGGTTTGGCCGGCAAGATCCGCCAGATTCACCATTGGCCATATCTGAAGCCGATGACGAGATCACCGACTGCATTGCGCCATTCTCCTCATGGGAAACACTAGATCTAAGATTACAACAACACTAACTCCCTCGGATCCAAGTTAGCTGACTCAACTTTGCTTATCTAAATATGGATGTATCCACACATGTTTTTACTCTAGATACATACACGTCTAAGGAAAGTTGAATCAATTAATTTAGATCGGAGGGTGTACGATATACAGAGAGAAGTCGGCTCGTCTCAGGCCGAGGGACGGAGAGAAGGGGAGAGGAGCCGGGGGAGTGGGAGAGACTCGAGAGAGAAAGAGAAGAGGAAGAAATGAGAGCTCCTGGGGAAGAACATTATTTTTATCGTTATGCTCGTAGCTTGAAACTGAAAATTTCGGCCGCGCGCCAAATCATCCCGCCGCATCCATTCGAAAATCCCGTGACCAGTTTTACCCTTTTAACCCTGGTCCGGAAGCTACAACCCACCGGAGGGCTCATTCGGTAACAATGAAATATCTTGCCTAGATCCCGAATCCTCCCCACAGGCCCACACCCACCCACCAACCATTCGCCCCATTCGCTCAAAAATACACTCACACGCAAAAGCTCTGTCTCTCTACAGACTAGATCGCCGCCGCCGGCATACTCCTCCACAGCGTAGCCTTGATCGTGTTGGCTGTCCACCCACCGGATCCGCTCCCCCGCCACCCTCGCCACTGACGGATCTGCTTCACCCCGACCTCGCCACCGACAGATCTGCTTCACCGCCGACCTCATCCACAGCGTAGCAATCAACGCCTTTCTGTCGACGCATCGGATCCTCTCCAACGGAACCGGGTCTACTTCACCGCGGCCCCCCTCCACGAAGCCGATCTATTCCACCGACTACCTCGGCGCAGCGGCTGTATCAAATTCACCAAATCCCTTGCCACCAACCAGATCTGCTTCACTAACGCGCTTCTCTGAAACAAGGTCGATTCATCGTCTCCGTGTTCGCCGCTAGAATGCAAGCTGCCTCCCCGTCCACCCCTTCGCAGCTTGGTTAGTACGCTGGCCCATTAGATCGCGGTGTTTCTTTAGCAATGTTTTGTGTAGTTATTTGCAGATCTCATATGCCATTAACTTTCTTGATGTGTTGCTTCGCATGGAGTTCGTTTAAATATTGTAAGGTACAAACGCATTATGCGGTGGCTACCATCCTGTTCATTCTACTGACACTTGTGCGCATCCACATATTTATAGCCTTATACCCATTCATTTGCTGCCAGCTGTTTTTGTACTGCATGCTATTGCCGCACTGCTTTTATAGTCATGCTATGGGCATTTCCAATCTGGTTGTTCTTATACCACGTCATTAGCTCACCACTAGCCGCTAGTTGTTTTCTCGTGTGCTATTCTCACACTGCTTTTATAATCATGCTATGTGCATTTCTAATCTGCTTGCTCTTATACCTCGTCATTAGCTTATAGCTATTTTTTCCATGAATGCTCCTGTCGCACACTTGTATAGTTATTGTTGCGTGCATGTCTGGTCTTTGTATTATCATAGACTAACTTGTCAATGTTATTTTTCCTAGGGATTGATCATGCGAACCGCTTATTATAACATCCAACATTAACAGCGGGGACGCTAGGGAAGGTTGGAATCTGAGTTCTTGGTTGGTAATTTTGGCAGTCTACTTCCGTTATTATCTATAACCTATATGCATTGTTCCTTATGCAAGAGATTAACACTTGGAACCCTGCCATAGCAATGCCATTCATGCTTTACTATGTTTCTGCCTATTTGATATGCATGTCTTGGAGCAACTGCGAAGGTGATTTGAACCTGACATTTGGTCATTCTTAATGCCAGTTTACTTTATGTGGAAAACCTTGGCATTACCCTACTCTAAATCTGAATGTCTGAAATTAGTATCTCATGCAAAGCAACATCTAGTTGGTTTTAATCTGATATCTGGTAAATATTAGCTTATTCATTTGGCAGCTCAAGCTTTTTGTTATTTGAAACCAGCTGACTTGGTCTTAAATGTGATATCTAAACACAGATTAAGGACAATGGAGCAGGAGGATTAGCATTTCACTGATGGCTGAACCTAAAATGACAGGCATGTCGACCACGACTAGTGCACGCAAGAGAAGGACCTGCAGCGAGCCAGTATGTGCTTAGTACATATATCATATCTTATCTTGTGCTTATTTCTGCTACATGCTGCTATCTGATCTCTACATTGCATAATACATGTTTGAATAGTTAATTGTTGTAACTATGTTTGCAATATTACCAGAATGCAGTTGTAATGAAGCAGTCATCATTAGAAGATAGTCGCGAAAAAGGATCTGTAGCGACCCTGTGCAACATTATGATGTAAGTTTGTGCTTAGTACAAGTTTCATACATTGTCTTATTTATGCAACTTGTTATTATCTTATATCTACATTGCATAATAAATGTTTGAATAGTTCACTGTTGTAACTATGTTTGCAATATTACTAGAATGCAGTTGTAATGAAGAAGTCCTTAGTAGAAGATAGAGGGCAAAAAGGTTCCGGGGTGAGCCTATGCAACGATATAATGTAAGTCTGTGCTTAGTACTTGTGACTATATCATATCGACAATGCTTAATACATGTTTGCATAGTTCATCATTTAACTCTTTTTGCATTATTATCAGAATGCAGTTGTGATGAAGCAATCTTCATCAGAAGAGAGTCCCACAAAAAGGTTTGATCTTTCTTCTGATGCATCCTCTCATAGCCATCAACCTAGACCATTCCTTTCATCAAACAGTAAATATCTCAAGGCTGTATTGTATGAAAGACATGGTATTGCTTCTTTAAGATCTGTAGCTTATATGTTGACAAAGAATACACAAGATTCAATCAAGGCGATTGCCAAATGTCAACATGTTATTGATGATGCTAATAGAAGTCCTCCATGATTATATGTAATTTTTTTATTTGGGCACATTAATTTCCTTGTAATTTTCCTAGTTATTTTATTTTTGTATGTAATTGTGTGTATCATTGATATCAGATTTTAGGCTCATGAAATTTAAAGGACCTTCTTATAAGCCTAACTTGGCTGGCCCATAATGCAAGTTGACTAGTCAAACAACCAGGGCCCAACCACTTAGTGGGTCAGCCCACTTACAGTAGTGTGGGAGCACTTCCATTTTGGCCCGGTAACAGGAAGGTGGGACCCACCTGCTTATTGGGCCAACCCGATAGGGCCCACATGCTACTTGGGCTGGCCCGTTAACACGATAGTAGGCCCCACTTTTTATTATTGGGCCGACCCGCCAACCTGTTGGGCCACCCCACTTGCTTTATGGTGGACCCCACTTACTAACTAGGTCGGCCCGGTTACATGAATGTGGGACCCGCATGCTTATTGGGCCAGCCCACTATCTTGTTGGGCCAGCCCATTAGCTATATGGCGGACCCCACATACTAACTGGGCCGACCCTTTAACAGGAAAGTGGCACCCACCTGTGTTGTTGGGCCGGCCCACTAGCTTGTTGGGCCAGCCCGTTTGATCTATGGTGGACCCCACTTAGTATATGGGCCGGCCTGATAAAAGGAATGTGGGACCCACATGCTAATTGGGTCGGCCCGGTAACAAGAAGGTGGAGCCCACATGGTAAATGGGCCGGCCCGGTAACAAGAAGGTGGAGCCCATATGGTAAATGGGCCGGCCCGGTAACAAGAAAGTGGGCCCCACATGCTTAGTGGGCCGGCCCTTTGCTGTGGCTAGGTCAAGCGAGTGCATTCGACCGGCCCATGCTTAGTTGGCGGCCCATTTACGTTTGACCGTCAACCTTAGAGGTTAGTCGGCCCCGTACCTAATGGACCAACCATTATATAGTTGACCGGTCAAACTAAGTCGGCTGGCCGGCCCGCAAACTAAATGGGCCGGCCCGCTTAAGACGTGGCAGGCCTCGTGTGGGCCTACCATCTACCACGGGCGTTTCGGCCGGTTAACGGCGATCTTGCCGGTCTGCGTCTGCGTGTCGGTTGCATGGCGTCGAAGGTCAACGGGCTCCAGCTCACTTACGCAGCGGTCCGATTTTCCGTGGTGAAGAGCGTACATGACAGACCGAAAAAATGTGTAGGACTTTGCCTGGCGGTTGACCTGAGAACCCATCGTCGGGTTAGGCCCATAGGCGATGAAAAATGCCCCTTAGTGGACGATTTTGGGACGTTGTGTATGAGGACTTTTCTTGTAGTGAGCGGTGGCACGAGTTTGAGAGGTGACTTTGCAGGAAAATAAATACACGGAAATAAATGGTAGTGATGCAGTGGTAAAATAAACTAAGTAACCAGTAACATGAGTGTGGAAAAGTGGTGGTAATAGTGGTGGCTTTGCTCAAGACAAAATAGTGACGGTCTCGGATTCACTGTCCTCGAAGGAGCTTTCTATGTGGGAGAGGCTAAATATACATGCACTCCACTACTTGGGATTGCAAGCACTATATGATTGGCTTGCTAGCAAACATCCGTAACTACTAACAAGCATTAAGGTTTCCCCAACCATAGCCTTAAGCTCTAGGTCCCCTTTACTACCATATATGCAACTAATCGGTTCGCGTTCTCAGGTTTCTGTCGCTCCGGCAGAACTCCCCCCGCTTTGTTACAAATACTACCAACCCTAGGTGTTTGATCCATGCGCGCACAAATATAATGGACACCAAGGAAAATAACATATCAGATCGCAACTATAATGAATCAAAGAAAATCACCCATCCAATCTAAGAACAAATAAACTATGAAACATGACATAGATCATAGGATAGAATATAGCATCGAACACCATGTTTACATAGGGCGGTACAGAGGTTTATGAGAGGATGGACCCCTGATTACAAGGAGGAGTTGGCGATGGAGATGGCGGTGGAGACGGCGGAGAGGGCAGCGTGGAGTGCAACCCCTCAACTCCCTCCTTCATGGCTTCTTCGGAGCCCTCCCCCATGGAGATTATCTCCACGGGGGAGGCAGCAGGAACCCCCCGAACTAGGGTTTGAAACGACGGCCGCGGCGGGACTTTTCATGGAATTCTTTCTTGATATCTGATACTTTCTCTGCGAGAGCAATATATAGGCGAAATAGAGATGTCAGCGGAGGTCGGGGTGGCCAGTACATGGGCCAGGCGCGGCCAGGGGTGGGGCCGCGCCTGCCCTGTGTACTGCCACGTGGCGGCTTCCTGCGTGTCTCCTTCAGCTCAGGCTTCCCCTTCAAATTATAAGGTCCTGGATTTTTGTCCCGTGCAATTCCGAGAATATTTCCTGTACAACTTTTCTGAAACACAAAAACAACAGAAAACAGGAACTGGCACTATGGCACTATGTCAATAGGTTAGTTTCGGAAAATGCTAAAAAGTGTATCGAAATGCACATAAAACATAAGGGAATTGGTAGAAAACAAGCAAGGAGCATCAAAAATTATAGATACGTTTGCAACGTATCATGGGGCAAATGAGGAAACTAGCGATTATTTTTTCTCCTGCCAATCTTACCTTAATAACTGTGCAAAAAAAATTACGCCCTAAGCAATGAGACGGAGGGAGTACATCGGAAGGTTCGCCCCTGATAATTTAATACTCCTTCCTCGTATTCTGCGCCGTGCGTTAGTGGGATGAAATTTTCACATATAAGTTATTCACTCTCATACATTAGTCGGAAATGGACGGCCAAGATCTATTTCTTGGGAGTAGAAAAGAGTAGACGAACCTTGAACCACACCAGTCCCCACTCTCGTCTTCCGCATGACCTCCCATCCGCAGAGAGCTCTGGCACAGCTCGTTTTCTTCCTCTGTTCTCCTACTAGCTCGTACTTCGTCCGTGTTGGGTGATAGCCTTCCGCACATCGAGGGCTGGTCTTCGTCCGCGTTGGATCGTGCCCGCTTCGATAGCGGGATGTCAGGGTAAGTTTAGCTAAAATACCTTGCTGCATTCATTTTCATCCTCCTTTCTTGATCAAATCCTGATTCCCCCCGTATCTTCTGAAGGTTCAGCGGCCCGGGCAACGCATCCCCCGCACCAAGACTTGCCGGAGAGATGGATGCGGCTGATCTAAGGCAATCGAAACATATCTCCCACAGCCTTAGAAGGAACGATGTCAGTAAGCCAGTATTGCCGGAGGATGTTCTTAACTTTTTGTGTAATTATGTAGCCCGTCGCTCAGTATTTTCGGTGTTTATGCATCTACTGGAGGATATTGTGGCAGATCTTGAAGAGGAATGCAACAGGTTGCATGGGGAGATCACCCAGTGGCAGAGACTCTAGAAGGAAACCTTGGTGTGCTTGGAGCTGGGCAATGCTTGCTTCGAGGATGCGGTTGCCAAGAGGCACGAGCTACTCCTTGACTGCGAACGCCTCCGCGAAGAGAATCTAACTCTAAATGGGAAGCTCAATCAGGCTATGGATGACATCATCTTGGCGGAAAGCGAGCTTGTGGATGCCTACATGAAGTGCTCTGAGATGCGCAACACGCTTTTGGATTTAAAGGATAAGCTAACTCGTTTCAGGAACTCTAACGATGATCTGAGGAGAAGATCAATGACCTACGCGCCCAAAAACATTTGGTGGAGGTTGTCGATCAGCTCGTTAATCTTATCTGATGTTCCCATTGTACTTTTACCAGGTAGGACTCATGTAATTATAAAATTCTATAACTGGTCTGCCACTCGTATGAATCTAGTTAATATTTGCTAGTTCTCCGCTAGCTGAGTTAAGTTTGTGCTCAGTCGATTCCTACACTGTTTGCCGAGCGGCAGGTTCGTATAGCTGCTTGTGAACAAACAATCAACAAATAAAAAGTCCTACACTGTTTGATTTGTTATGTGATTCGTCATAGTTATCACTTGCAACATTAATTACAACTAAAATTTGATGACAGAACGAAGTTAGTTCTTGACTGAGAAATATATAGCCACACCCATATTTAATAGCGATTTTAAAGTTACTTACTCCCTCCGTCCCGGTGGATTAGGCTCAATGGTAGTTTCATCAGGACAGGCAGCAGGGGATTAGGTGCTTAAACTTTTTTCACACAAGATATTTCATCCAATCATGACCCTAATACTCCACATTCATTAGAGCAGCTATTGTTGATTTAAGGATGGGAACGATGGAGGACATCCAGTGCATACACGCATGCACATCGACTAGCCAAAGAAGAGGAGAGTAGGTTAAACTGAGAATAGTAACTGAGCCTTAATCCATGGTTAAATTGGGAGAAATAGATTTTGGAGGTGAGCACAATCCACCGGGGCGGAGGGAGTACTACCTGTGTTCACAATTACATACAACCTTTTCGGAGACTGATTCTGTACGACGGACTACTATGTACTTTTTTGTATATGCGTTACAAGTTGGATTATAAACTTGGATACTCGTTCTACAGTTTTTTTGTATTGAGAATAGTTGTATAAAATTTATCAGAAAGTTCAGTTTGTTCGGATATAAGGCCCAAGAAGGCAGAGGCCCCAAATATAAGTCCACCTTCACTTGTCGTAGAACAAATAATTGGAGCTAACTTCTTTAAAAAAAAACTGGCTAGTCGGAGCAACAGACTATATAAGCTGGGCTCCTCTGCGTGTCTTTGTTCATTTAATCTCCCGAATATAGGTAAGGGCACCTCGGAGCGTAACTGGCAAGTCGGTCCAACAGACGATATAAACTGGGGTCCTCTGCGTGTCTTTGTTCAAGCTGAATAAATAGGCCTTGGGCCTTTAGTCAGCCAATCTGGCCCAAGGACGCCACGACGCGTAGCTGACAGGTGGGACACATAGTGAATCCAGTAGGTCCCACGGCTACATGTGGGCCCGACGGGGTCTGGACAAGGCACCCACCAAGCTCTGACATACGGGCCCCAAGTTCTGACATATTGGGTCCTTACTCTGGCATGTTTGGCCCACCAAGCTCGGGCATGCTGGGACCCACCAGGCTCTGACATGCGGACCCCACGGATCTCGGCATGCGGACCCACTAAACGTCATACGTTGGTCCCACAAGGCTCGACATGCGGCCCCTAGATCTCTGCATCCGGACCACCAAAGCTGTCAAGGGTCCACAGGCTGACATGCGGCTAAAGATCTCTGTCATCAGGGACACACAAAGCGTCGGAGAAGGGTCCCACCGGGCTCGACATGCGGCCCCCAGATCTCGATGTCTACGGGTGCTTCTATTCTGTAGACCGTGTTGGGCCTCCAAGAGCAGAGGTTTGTAGACAGCAGCAAGTTTCCCTTAAGTGGATCACCCAAGGTTTATCGAACTCGGGAGGAAGAGGTCAAAGATTTCCCTCTCAACCCCTGCAACCACAAAGCAAGAAGTCTCTTGTGTCCCCAACACACCTAATAGGTGCACTAGTTCGGCGATGAGATAGTGAAATACAAGTGGTATGAATGAATATGAGCAGTAGTATGGCGCCAGAAAATACTACTGGCGTGCGATTGATGGTAGTAATATTGTAGGAAGTAAACATGCGGTAGTAACGCGACGTAATACTTAAAAAGAAACAAGCAGCGATAGCGATATTTAGGAACAAGGCCTAGGAATTAGACTTTCACTAGTGGACACTCTCAACTTTGATCACATAACAGAATAGATAAATGCATACTCTACACTCTCTTGTTGGATGATGAACACATTGCGTAGGATTACACGAACCCTCAATGCCGGAGTTAACAAGCTCCACAATTCAATGTTCATATTTAAGTAACCTTAGAGTGCATGAAAGATCGAAACGACTAAACCAAGTACTATGCATGCACATCATCACCTTCATGCTTATGTAGGAGGAATAATACACATCAATACTATCATAGCAATAGTTAACCCGCAATCTACAAGAGATCATGATCATAGCATAAACCAAGTACTAACACAGTGCACACACTGTCACCATTACACCGTGTAGGAGGAATAAAACTACTTTAATAACTTTACTAGAGTAGCACATAGATAAATTGTGATACAAAACACATTGCAATCATAAAGAGATATAAATAAGCACTTCACTACGCCATTCATAACAGTGAATAAGTATTCTGTGAAATATAGCCTAAGAGACCCACACGGTGCACACACTGTCACCTTTACACACGTGGGACAAGGAGTCTCCGAGATCACATAAGTAAAACTCACTTGACTAGCATAATGACATCTAGATTACAAGCATCATCATATGAATCTCAATCATGTAAGGCAGCTCATGAGATTATTGTATTGAAGTACATAGGAGAGATATGAACCACATAGCTACCGGTACAGCCCCGAGCCTCGATGGAGAACTACTCCCTCTTCATGGGAGCAGCAGCGTTGATGAAGATGGCGGTGGAGATGGCAGCGGTGTCGATGGAGAAGCCTTCCGGGGCACTTCCCCGTCCCGGCAGGTGCCGGAGAGACCTCTGTCCCCCGGATCTTGGCTTCGCGATGGCGGCGGCTCTGGAAGGTTTCGCGCCGTGGCTTCCTCCGTAAGGGTTTTCGATGCAGGGGGCTTTATATAGCGGGGCAGCGTCGGAGGGGCGAAGGGGCGACCACACCATAGGGTGGCGGACTGGCCCTGGCGCGCCACCCTATCATCAGGGCCCAGGGCCCCTCTGGCGCTCTCGGGTGTTACGGATGCTTCCGGGCAAAATAGGAACGGGCGTTGATTTCGTCCAATTCCGAGAATATTTCGTTACTAGGATTTCTGAAACCAAAAGCAGAAAACAGCAACTGGCCTTTCGGCATCTTGTTAATAGGTTAGTTCAGGAAAATGCACGAATATGACATAAAGTGTGCATAAAACATGTAGGTATCATCAATAAAGTAGCATGGAACATAAGAAATTATCGATACGTTGAGACGTATCAGCATCCCCTTAGTTCTGCCGAGCAGGTAAAACGATAACAAAGATAATTTGAAGTGACATGCCATCATAATCTTGATCATACTATTTGTAAACATATGTAATGAATGCAGCGATTAAAACAATGGTAATGACATGAGTAAACAAGTGAATCATAAAGCAAAGACTTTTCATGAATAGTACTTTCAAGACAAGCATCAATAAGTCTTGCATAAGAGTTAACTCATAAAGCAATAAATCAAAGTAAAGGTATTGAAGCAACACAATGGAAGATTAAGTTTCAGCGGTTGCTTTCAACTTATAACATGTATATCTCATGGATATTGTCAATGTAAAGTAATATAACAAGTGCAATATGCAAGTATGTAGGAATCAATGCACAGTTCACACAAGTGTTTGCTTCTTAAGGTGGAGAGAAATAGGTGAACTGACTCAACATAAAAGTAAAAGAAAGGTCCTTCAAAGAGGAAAGCATCGATTGCTATATTTGTGCTAGAGCTTTTATTTTGAAAACATAAAGAGAGCATAAAAATAAAGTTTTGAGAGGTGTTTGTTGTTGTCAACGAATGGTAGCGGGTACTCTAACCCCCTTGCCAGACAAACCTTCAAAGAGCGGCTCCCATTTTATTTTATTTTTGGGTGGCACTCTTCCAACCTTTCTTTCACAAACCATGGCTAACCGAATCTCGGGTGCCTGCCAACAATCTCATACCATGAAGGAGTGCCTTTTTATTTTAGTTTTATTATGATGACACTCCTCCCCACCTTTGCTTTCTCAAGCCATGGCTAACCGAATCCTTCGGGTGCCGTCCAACAATCACATACCATGCAGGACTATTTTTGTTAATTAATTTGGGACTGGAATCCCATGCAGCTCTTTTTGCAAAATTGTTGGATAAGCGGATGAAGCCACTAGTCCATTGGTGAAAGTTGCCCAACAAGATTGAAAGATAAACACCACATACTTCTTCATGAGCTATAAAACATTGACACAAATAAGAGGTAATAACTTTTGAATTGTTTAAAGGTAGCACTCAAGCAATTTACTTTGGAATGGCGGAGAAATACCATGTAGTAGGTAGGTATGCTGGACACAAATGGCATAGTGGTTGGCTCAAGGATTTGGATGCATGAGAAGTATTCCCTCTCGATACAAGGTTTAGGCTAGGAAGGTTATTTGAAACAAACTCAAGGATGAACCGGTGCAGCAAAACTCACATAAAAGACATATTGTAAACATTATAAGACTCTACACCGTCTTCCTTGTTGTTCAAAACTCAATACTAGAAATTATCTAGACCTTAGAGAGACCAATTATGCAAACCAAATTTTAGCAAGCTCTATGTATTTCTTCATTAATGGGTGCAAAGTATATGATGCAAGAGCTTAAACATGAGCACAACAATTACCAAGTATCACATTATCCAAGACATTTTAGAATTACTACATGTAGCATTTTCCAATTCCAACCATATAACAATATAACGAAGCGGAAACTTCGCCATGAATATTATGAGCTAAGAACACATGTGTTCATACGAACCAGCGGAGCGTGTCTCTCTCCCACACAAGGATGAACTTATTCAGAGAACTAAGATAACAAAACAAAAATAAAAGCACACATAGACGCTCCAAGTAAAGTACATAAGATGTGACCGAATAAAAATATAGTTTCAAGAGAGGAACCTGATACTTTGTCGATGAAGAAGGGGATGCCTTGGGCATCCCCAAGCTTAGATGCTTGAGTCTTCTTAAAATATGCAGGGGTGAACCACCGGGGCATCCCCAAGCTTAGACCTTTCACTCTTCTCGATCACATTATATCACCCTCTTCTATTGACCCTTGAAAACTTCCTTCACACCAAACTTCAAGCAAACTCATTAGAGGGTTAGTGCACAATTAATAATTCACATATTCAGAGGTGACACAAACATTATTTTCACTTCTGGACATTGCATAAAGCTACTGGACATTAATGGATCAAAGAAATGAATCCAACATAGCAAAAGAGGCAATGCGAAATAAAAGGCAGAATCTGTCAAAAACAGAACAGTCCGTAAAGACGAATTTAAAGCTGGCACCAGACTTGCTCAAACGGAAAAACTCAAAACTAATGAAAGTTGCGTACATATCGAGGATCACGCTCGTAAATTGGCAGATTTTTTGAATTTTCTACAGAGAGGCCTGTGCCCAGATTCGTGACAGACAGCAATGCTGTTTCGCGCAGCGATCCCAAATATAACATCAACTTTGACATAGAAACTTTACTTGGCACAAAAACATGATAAGGAGAGGTTGCTACAGTAGTAAACAACTTCCAAGACTCAAATATAAAACAAAGTACTGTAGTAAAAAAACACATGTGTTATCTCCCAAGAAGTTCTTTCTTTATAGCCATTAAGATGGCTCAATGTTTTAATGATGCTCTCATGAAAATAGACAATGAAGCAAAAGAGAACATCAAGAAGCAATTTCAAAACACATTTAAGCCTAACATGCTTCCTATGCATAGGAATCTTGTAAATAAACAAGTTCATGAAGAGCAAAGTAACAAGCATAGGAAGATAAAACAAGTGTAGCTTCAAAAATTTCAGCACATAGAGAGGCATTTTAGTAACATAAAAAAATTTACAACCATATTTTCCTCTCTCATAATAACTTTCAGTAGCATCATGAGCAAACTCAACAATATAACTATCACATAAAGCATTCTTATCATGAGTCTCATGCATAAAATAATTACTACTCCCAATATAAGCATAGTCATTCTTATTAATTGTAGTGGGAGCAAATTCAACAAAAGTAGCTATCAAATATAGGAGGTATATTGTAATCATAATCAAATTTATCCTCCATAACAGGTGGTAACAAAAAACTACTATCATTATAATCATCATAAATGGGAGGCAAAGTATCATCAAAGTAAATTTTCTCCTCAATGCTTGGGGGACTAAAAATATCATGCTCATCAAAGCCAGCTTCCCCAAGCTTAGAATTTTCCATATCATTAACAACAATGGTGTTCAAAGCATTCATATTAATATGTTCCATGGGTTTTTTAATTTCGCATCAAACCATCCATGTCTTAAATCAGGAAATAGAATAAAAAGGTCATTGTTGTCCATTATGCCTAACTAGTGTAAACAAGAAACCAAATGTCGCAATTGCTCTAAAGGAAATAGCTTCGAGCACACACACAATGGCGCCGAAAAGTCCTGGAACCGAAGTATGAGTGCCTTTTACCTTTCCTCCCGACAACGGCGCCGGAAAAGTGCTTGGCGCGTAGTTGACGAGGGAGGAAAAGTGCTTAGTTGCCGGGCTTGCCAATGTGTGAGTGCCGTTTACCTTCCCTCCCCGGCAACGGCGCCAAAAAGTGCTTGATGTCTACGGGTGCTTCTATTCTTGTAGACAGTGTTGGGCCTCCAAGAGCGAGGTTTGTAGAACAGCGACAAGTTTCCCTTAAGTGGATCACCAAGGTTTATCGAACTCGGGGAGGAAGAGGTCAAAGATATCCCTCTCATGCAACCCTGCAACAACCACAAAGCAGAAGTCTCTTGTGTCCCCAACACACCTAATAGGTGCACTAGTTCGGCGAAGAGATAGTGAAATACAAGTGGTATGAATGAATATGAGCAGTAGTATGGCGCCAGAAAATAGCTTGCTGGCGTGCAGTTGATGGTAGTAATATTGTAGGAAGTAAACATGCGGTAGTAACGCAGTAGTAACGTAAAACATAAACAAGCAGCGATAGCGATATTAAGGAACAAGGCCTAGGGATTAGACTTTCACTAGTGGACACTCTCAACTTTGATCACATAACGAATAGATAAATGCATACTCTACACTCTCTTGTTGGATGATGAACACATTGCGTAGGATTACACGAACCCTCAATGCCGGAGTTAACAAGCTCCACAATTCAATGTTCATATTTAAATAACCTTAGAGTGCATGAAAGATCGAAACGACTAAACCAAGTACTAACATAGCATGCACCGTCACCTTCATGCTTATGTAGGAGGAATAATACACATCAATACTATCATAGCAATAGTTAACTTCGCAATCTACAAGAGATCATGATCATAGCATAAACCAAGTACTAACACGAGTGCACACACTGTCACCATTACACCGTGTAGGAGGAATAAAACTACTTTAATAACTTTACTAGAGTAGCACATAGATAAATTGTGATACAAAACACATTGCAATCATAAAGAGATATAAATAAGCACTTCACTACGCCATTCATAACAGTGAATAAGTATTCTGTGAAATATAGCCTAAGAGACCCACACGGTGCACACACTGTCACCTTTACACACGTGGGACAAGGAGTCTCCGGAGATCACATAAGTAAAACTCACTTGACTAGCATAATGACATCTAGATTACAAGCATCATCATATGAATCTCAATCATGTAAGGCAGCTCATGAGATTATTGTATTGAAGTACATAGGAGAGATATGAACCACATAGCTACCGGTACAGCCCCGAGCCTCGATGGAGAACTACTCCCTCTTCATGGGAGCAGCAGCGTTGATGAAGATGGCGGTGGAGATGGCAGCGGTGTCGATGGAGAAGCCTTCCGGGGCACTTCCCCGTCCGGCGAGTGCCGGAACAGAGACTCCTGTCCCCCGGATCTTGGCTTCGCGATGGCGGCGGCTCTGGAAGGTTTCGCGTGCCGTGGCTTCCTCCGTAAGGGTTTTCGATGCGGGGGCTTTATATAGGCGAAAGGGCAGCGTCGGAGGGCGAAGGGGCGACCACACCATAGGGTGGCGGGGCCCAGCCAGCACCTATCCTCTGGGGCCCACAGGGCCCGTCAGCGACTCTCGGGTGTTGGATCCGGCAAAATAGGAACCTGGGCGTTGATTTCGTCCAATTCCGAGAATATTTCGTTACTAGGATTTCTGAAACCAAAAACAAAACAGCAACTGGCCTTTCGGCATCTTGTTAATAGGTTAGTTCCAGAAAATGCACGAATATGACATAAAGTGTGCATAAAACATGTATGTATCATCAATAAAGTAGCATGGAACATAAGAAATTATCGATACGTTGGAGACGTATCAATCTCTGGCATGCCGGACCCACCAAAACTCTCACAGGAGAGTCCCAGCATGCTCTGCACTGCGGGGCCATGCGTCCAGAATTGACGGCAGAACACTTGTCTGGCACGTGCGGATTTTTTTGGCATGGCAACTGACATGTGGAACCCATGTTGGTGGTATGCGACATTCAGGCCACTTCGCATGCTGGGAGGCTGTCGGAACGGGCGGCCCCACGCAGGTGGGTCGTGTCGGCACCTGACATGCGGGCCCGAGTGGTGCAGGCCAGGTACATATGTGCAGACATTGGTTTTCTCACCTTACAACTATGGGTCCCAGTGCTACGGGCCTTGGACTGTTGTGCGGGCAGACACAAAAGTACGTGAACAGAAGCGTGCAGAGTGTGGGCCAGGTGTGTCCACCGGCCCGAAGCCCAATTGTTGTGACGCCCGCCCATTGCTGACTCGGCAATTCGGGCCGCCAACCACCCGCGATGCTCATTTCTACACGATCGTTGACGTTTAGACCTCGCCCGTCACTATTTTTTCGGGCCGAGCGGCCAAATCGTCATCTGTGAAGCGAAAACGCCCTATCGTCATAGAAAAAGACAATCGCTGACGGATTTCCAAACCGTCAGTATCATAGCGTCATTGAAGACCCATATGTTACTAGTGTACTAATAATTATTTTGAAAGAGGAAAGCATGATTATGAATCCCTCAATAAATTTAATGATTCTATTTATATTCCACACTTCTCTAAGATTCATGATTCAAATAGTTATACTATAAATTTTTCCTGCAAGTAAGTGCAATTATTATAATAGAGGAAGATATAAGAACCCTCTATATACTAATCATAATTATAAAATGCATTTACCTACTTTAGATATGCTTTGGTATAGTCTTATTGGGTCTGATTCATTCATATATAAAATCCCAATGCATAGAAAGAAAGTTAGACTTCACTACTACTTGTTGCATATTTCATGTTGAGTGCTAATGTGCTTGAAGGTGTTAAATATATTTATTGATATGATCACACCATGGGACCCTGGTATCTTGTTGTCATATTCAATTTCTAATAATGAGAAAGAGATAATCAAGAAGCATCACTCCTACAAGATCATTGCTCCTACAATTAAGTAAGGCTAGCTATATGGCTATAAAGAAAGCCCTTTACGGGAGGCAACCCGAGATATTGTTATATTTCCTTTTTAGTTTGCATGATTGTTGTAGAATGTTAGTTTTCTTTTAGTTTACTCTTCGGTTTTTAAATAAAGTTTCAAGTGTGTACTCATTTGGATGTTTAAAGTTGCAAATATAGTATGGAGTTGCTGATTTCGGCGCTTCACTTTTTAGTGCATGATTTTTTTTGGTAACTCCTAAAATCTTGATAAAACCAACTTTTCATCCTATATATGTAAGTAAATTTTCTAAATTTTCCGAGGTGTCTAAGTCGTTCCAAAAATTCAGTTTTGCTGCAAAAATTCTAGACAGATTCTGCCTTACTTTGTTAGATCCATTCTTTTGAGTATCACAATCATTTTTACTTAGAACTTTTGATATACTAGAATAATTAAAAAATTATGTGCTCTCGGGTTCATGAAGATATAATTTTATTCTTAAGTAAAATAGCAGCAAGCATGATTGATTTGTACCTCTAATGTCACCCATAGAAAAGAATAGGCAGAAAAGTTCGTGTTGAAGTTTTTTCATAGGGAATGGAGGAATATCACAGTAAGATGATTCAAGTATGATAAATATCATTAGATTGGGGATGCCCATGACACCTCACTGCACTCATTCAAAAAATCCTAGTTTGAGCACCTCTAAACTTTGTTTTTTGAGTAACATAGAATTTTCAAAAAAACTTGAAGCGTTCTTGTTTTATTTGTGTCTAGTTTTGTTTTTAAAATGAGAGGACCGTCATATTGATGCATGTAAAATACATACATGAAGTTTGTGCTTTATCATATTGAATTCCTATGTATTTGCAACATATATGATGATAATACCATGTTTTACATTGATTTATGGGGATTTACCAATGATCCCCTTTATATGGTTTATAACAGAAAGGAAAACTTTTTTTTCACTTTCATACGGAGAAATTGACCAGGAACGTCACTTTTTCATCGGGAGAAGCACCCTGGGCTCTGGAGCCACCCTGGAGAGGCCCGAAAGAGTAGAGGTGGCGCACCCTATCGTGCTGGGCGCGCCACCCACCCTCTTTCGGCCGTCGATCGTCCGATTGCCGTGATTCTTTCACCCACCGGCGTATTTTTACCTAAAAATCACTATATATATGGCCCCAAAGAGTTCTCAGGAGGAGAGCGCTGCACAAAGACAGAAATACGAAAATAGAGGCTGCTGCAGAGAAGATTGGAGGGGGAAACTCCGCCAGGATCACCGCCTGAGGGATCTCCACATTCTCCAACGTCTTCATCATCATCACCATGATCAAGGGAGAGTAGTCCACCACTGGACTACAGGTTAGTGGCAGTAGCTTGATCTATTTGTCTCATGTTCTTCATAGTTCTTAGTGCCATATGAGCTGCCTCACATGATTATGGCCATATTTGTAATACCTATGTGGTGGATCTTTATTGTATGATATTGTGTTATGAGTTTTGATCGTATTATGTGTAACATGTATTGATAGATGTATATTATGTACCCCATTCTTAAGTATTTGTTCTGATCCAACATCTATGAAAGAGCGTGTGTGGGATGATGTGTGTATTAGATGGAGTAGCATGGTTTTAATGATTGGATAGTGACAATAAATTCATGATCTATTATGGCATTGCCTTTTCTTTTTCTACCTCACTAGGGATAAAGTGGATGCATGTGCTATGTTCATCACGTGACAGTGATGATCTTGTTGGTTCAAGTTAGCATATTTGATATGAAAACATCATGTCAAAGTAATTATTTCTATGCTCTGTTAATTCTTAATAAAAGATTGCATGGAGTTTTCCCTTCCTTGTGGAGTAGAAGAGAGATGTGTTGCATCATCTCTATGTTAGGACCTGATGCCCATATGAATTCTTATCTTACTAATATTATTATTTTGCATCATCATATCTCATTGGTGAATTACTGTTTGTCCGCTACAACTTAAAAGAGAGAATAGTCAAGTGAACCCATGAATCCCGGTCCACCTTTTATCATAAGAAACACATGTATATTGTTTTTATCTTATTTTCTCTTTGCTGCACTATTTTAATCCGAAAATAAAAAATATTTAATTTTTTATTTGCATCCAAAACACTAAAAACAAACAACCCCTTTAAAGTTTTTTACTTAGTTATTTTATTTTGTCTAGTTTTCTCGCTTTATTTTTACTTGTGTTTTATTTACTTACACGAAACCTTGTGCTTGACAACCACATGGTGGAGTTGGGGACACAAGGTATTTATTTTACTTACAGGATTGCTAGAAGAAGGCAGAAGAAAATACACTTTGTCCAGTTCCTCAAGAGTTCGATATAAACCCTCGAATCACCCTTGTGGAAAAAATACTCTGCTAACACAACACTCTGCACTTGGAGTCCCAACGTCATCACTTAGGTAATTTCTACAATGCAAAAGTTAAATAACTTGATGTTACACGACCATTATCATAAGATACATATAAGTATAGGGTCATCTGAAATAATATACTTAGCATAAGGTGCCTCTTAACATTCGTGATTATCAAGCGGGTGACAAATGACACCCCGATGAAGGAATTGCTTAGAGGGATGATTTGTTGAAGGTGTTCATTCTCACCATCGGTAAGGTTGCGTCTCTGGGTCACTATTGATATAGATGACAGTTATCCTGGGTATGACTCCTTCCAAGGAAAAACACACCAACTCACTATCTCCGATCAGATGGTTCTGTGCAATGAATTGATGCCCACCTTCACCTCCCAAGCGAGTCCTAGTTGGCCCCTTTTGCACTTAAACCTCGTATGTCCACACACAAGCCCGGACTTGCATATCTATCGTTAGGTCATTAAATTGCGTCCTTGCGTTGCATGGGAAAATCTGTGCGCGGAAAAGCACACATCATTATTGCTAACTTCATGCAATGCACACTATATAGAAGCTAGCTAGGTATAATATATGTGTAAATTTCAGTACCATGGGATTTTAGAAATAAACCGATACGAGATGAACACTGAATAGTGAGCCAGTTGAGAATAGTCTTTCTTTGCAGTGAGTCATGCAGCCTTGGCAAGGCGCCATATACTACACAAGAAATCACAAGTTATTAATTAGTTAAAATACACTATCATACACAAGAAATCACAACAAGTATCTAAAACATATACTAACATGTTAATCTAACATATACGCTACTAACTTAAATGGAGGAGTCCTTCGAGTGGTGGGGCAGCTCTGACCGATGCAGGCCTATGTCATTGCCGACGTATAGGGCGGCGAGGAGAAGACGGCGCGAGCAGCAAGGGTTTGGACGGATGGACCGGGCGAATGATAAAAAAATTCCCCCGTCCCCCTATTTTGTCTGAAGTTATTGCCGCCACAGCTCAAATTATGGGAGTCGGATGTAAAAGCAAACCGTCTCTACAAAAAATGAATAGACCACGGAACCTCCGAAATAGAAGGAACTCTTAAATTTGGAAAATATTGAAAAAAAAAGTTAAATGAAGGTCCATATATGATTATTTGTGTCCAATTTGGTTGTTTCATGAAGATTTTGGTGCACTTGTATCTGTTTTTGGCCAGTTTCTCTCTAATTAATCAGCCATCTTCTTCCTTATTACAGAGTATTGATAATGGTAGGTCTTTCTTAGTTTCAAAAATATGGTACTGACTTGTGTTACTCTTCTTTCTTGATCAATGATGTTAGTTGCACTGACCACCATGTCGGTCACCAGTCATCACGAGGTTGCCAGAGGCTTGAAAAAAAAAGCCATTTTCCTCAATGAAGGTAATACAGTAAAGCATGAATGATGGGAAGAACAATGCATGTGACAATTGGCAGCCTTGGTCTTCCTGGATTTATCTTCGGTTGTTTGTTGCAGTCGTATTCAACTACGGAGTACTATACAGTTTCAAAGAGAAGATATCTCCAGAATGAATCAGGAGGAATCCTATCAATCAATGTTGTATGTACAAACATTGGTCATGTATTATGTCCATGCAGCTAGTTCTAATTCATCGTCAGTATGGACCTAACTTCACAATAATTGTAAGGGTTATCTGTGTATTTCTGATGATCACAGTTCACTGACATCTTAGAGAAAGGTAATAAATGTCGATCAACAGTACACCCGGACTTCATATTCATCATTTGCTAAAGAAAGGGTAAGGGATGTTTTTTTCAAAATGGGGTAGACCCGGCCTCTGCATCGGTTGATGCACACAACCTTTTATTAAAAAAATGAATAGTCAAGAGTTAAAATTCATGGATCAACAAGGGTCGATACAACTATCAACCATCTAAAAAAAGAAACATGCTAAGCAATCTAAGAATCTTCCAATCTCGGCCACCAAGTAGATTGGTAGAAAATATCCTGGGCAAACATATTTTTACCAGAGGGGGTGCATGGTTTCTGTTTTGTATGTTCCATTAAGCCAATTCCAAAACATATTTGTGATATTGGATGGAGGTGTCATATTATATGCAGCAAAAATTACTCGCTAAACTAGTCTAGCAAAAGGGCATGAAATAAACAAATGTTCAACTGATTCCTCAGCGTCACAGACACGACATTTTGTATTTCCATTCCAATTCCGCTTTGCTGGATTATCACGAGTCAAAAGAACTTTTTTACTAAGGAACCATATGAAGATTTTAATTTTTAGTGGGATTTTTAATTTCTAAAGATATTTGCATAGGTATCTTGCATGACCATTTAACATATCAGCATACATAGATTTGACGGTGAAAATCCATGATGTTGTTAGACCCCAAACAAACTTGTCTTGATCCCCATTTAAATTTATCTCCATTAATAGTTGACATAGATGTACCATTGATCCCATTTATTACCCATAAGTTGCATCCGAAAATCAATATTTAACGGAACCGAACTCATAACAATGGCCACCGTATCATGTTTACGATAAACTATGTTATATAGCTGTGGGTATTGAGATGTGAGGGTTTGCTCGCCATATATCTTCCCAGAAACGAACTCCTTCTCCTGAGCCAATTTTAAAACTCCCCCTGCTAAAAAAATTCTCCTTAACTTTTCATCAATTCCTTCCAGAAGGGTGAATCAGTTGGCTTACTTTCGACTTCACAGCCAAAGTCTTTTACGAAAGATATTTGTTTTTTAACAGTTGCTGCCATAAACCCTCTTCAGAAAGAAGCTTATATAACCATTTGCTAAGAAGGCAAGAGTTTTTTATCTCCAGCACTTCAACTCCAAGACCACCTTGGTCTTTGGGTCTGCAAATCAAGTTCCACTTAGTTAACCGATATTTTTTTTTCTCACATTGCCAAGAGAAGCGTGATCGAAAAAAATATAATCTCTTTCCTTACCCCTTTAGGTATGTCCAAGAAAGATAACATAAACATTGGAAAACTAGTAAAAACAGAGTTAATCAATACAAGGTGATCCTCATATGATAAACATTGATATACCAATACGATACTCCAGAAATAAATTGATGACTATCTGCATTGAATATTTTGATGATGCATCCTCTTCCAAGCAATTCTCGAACACATAACGTTTTTTCCCCTGTTTCGAAAAAGGGAAATGTCGAATGAAGGTTTCAGTCAGTTCCCTTACCTTCTGATCTGCTTGTGGAATCCCTATCTGCAAGCGATTCTCTGGATCAACATCTTCATCCGCTTTACAGCGTGTAGTGGTCAAGAGTATATACTATCAGGATAACATGACAGTGATAGATGCAATGGCGATGAGGGCAAACAAGTGAACCACCTGCAAAAGACGAGAACCATTTCGCTGCATGTCAAATTCAGGTATCATACAAAGCTGAAACGTAAAATACGACAACGTTGTCTCACAAAGATTTTAAGACATTGCATAGCTACCTATATTAAAGCTGAACTGTTCTGCTGAAAGCATAGCCATACCACGTTAGCCTTTAGATAATGTACACGTACAAATCCTGCAGTTATACACCAGACATTTCCTTTTGTAAAACTATTTCCTTTGTTTTAGCATTGTAAACTCCCTACAGCCTCTCATTGCCGGTGGTTTTTTATTTCAGAACTGGTGGCTCGGCTCCTTATATTTTTGCCTCGGCAGTTCCCGGTTTTCCGGTTTGTTTGTGATATGCATGGAATCGTGTTCGGCTGTGCCGCTTTGGCTAGCCTAGATCTCGATGATTCGGTCAAAGCGGAAGATGGGCACGATTCCCATGGTTCTCTCTCTTCACATTACCATCGACTACTTTCTCTCTAGGGCTGGCTTCTTTCTCTCCCTCTGGCCACCATGTGCATACCGAGGTAGTTATGGACGTCACCTTCCCTCCTCTATCCCATGCAGCTAGTGGCGACCTCCTCTCCATCTTCAGGTGTGTTGGTTATTGGAAGATCTGACATGAACATGCACTCCTCCCTCTTCCTCGCCACCACACCTCTCCCTTCGGGGTGGTGCTTGGTGGTTGTGGATGCTGGCGCAACGCATTTCTCTTTCTTGCTGCCTCTGTCTTCACGTCGCGCTTCCCTTGGGAGATGCAGATGCCACGCTGCATGTTCCACATGTTGCGGCTCCTTCCCCGCAAAAAAATGCTGCGGCTCCTTCAGGTGCTAATCCTTTCTTTCCATCGGCTATTCCTCCTGCTGTTGGCTCCTCTTTGATTGATTGCTTCAGCTGATATATGGGTGCTGGGAGTGGGATATTCAGTTGGAGAAACAACCAATTGTTCATGATTCTGATGGTATTTATTTTCTCTTCTTGTTTGTTTGCTATCATGTTGTCACCACTGCCTTTTCTTTTGGTTTGCCTTTGTATCTCACGATTCGATGACTTGGTCTATAGCTTTATCTTTCTACTATTCTACTACTTATGATCGACATTCAGATAGTTACTAACAAATTTGCAGGATGTGAGAACATGAAGACTGTAGACTGAAGATCCTTACCGTTCGCGTGCCATCCGATTTGTCTATCGGCGGCAGGTACCCGCGAAGCCCGACATTGTAGACCAGCGTGGCTTTAGGGTTAAACAGCCCATAGTTCCGCTCGGAAGCTGGCCAAGGCTTCAGGTTCTCATTGAACAACGCGAACACATAGACGTCTATTGGCACAATAGGCCGCAACGGCGTCCCTGCTTCATCTCGATCCTTCGTAGCAGGTTCCCCATGTAGATCCTGGCGTACTGTGGCGCGGCGCCCGCCTCGTCAGGGTCGCCCTTTGACGGCCACCGGGTCTCGGTGATCTTCCAATCGACATCAGTGTGGCCCAGGGCCTGGATCGCAGCATACACGGAGTCCACCTGGGCGTACAACATGTTGTCATAGTGCAGCCTCGTGGTGGTGTCGGTCCCTCTAGCATTGGGCTCGAAGAGCATGTACTCCAGCGGCACGCTGTTGGGATCATCCTTGTAGGCAAAGTAGGGGTAGCAATTGATGAGGAATGGCGACCTCGCCGTTGAAAGGAAGTCGATGAGCGAGGCGATGTATGGCACGACGTCGGCCCGAAACATGCTGCCCGAGGGAGGGTAGGAGCTTCCCATGATGTCCAGGGAGTGCGCCGTGGTGACATTCACCTGTCGCTGCAGCCCCAGCGCGGCGAGGGCCCCATAGATGCACTTGATGGCCGGAAGGAGGTTGTAGTTGACTGCAGCGTCGTTGCCCTTGAACACCTCCTTCCCGACAGTGATGCAGATGATCTGTGTGCCCGTGCTAGAGAGGTACGGCTGGACGTGGTTCTTGACCCACGCCTGCGCGGTCGCCGGGTCAACCATCGACGACACGTTCTCGTTCCCGATGCCGATGACAAAGTCCACGCCCGTGTCGAGAAATGCATTCAAGACGTTCTGATCCGCGCCGTACAACTTCACCTTGCTCACCTGCATCGAGCAGACCAGCCATGAAACGCGGGATGGGGAAAGGAGGTTGTCGGTGATCTGCCCATAGTTGACTCCGATCGACACTCCAGCTGTTACCGCTTCATCTGCTGCATACAATTACAACTGAGTGGGATAGACTTGGGGTTTTACAGGTTAGCACATGAGGTGGTGCGCTAGGCAGCATAAGTTCGAGCCTCAACACTCTCTTTATAGAATACCACGGTGGTTCCTTCCCACTGTTCGTCTCATTTTTTCTCAGCTTGGTGAGACAACTAGGACCACTCTAAGCTTGTTGGAGCTTGATGCGAGCAGATCGTGCACTCGATCAACATGGCACCCGAGTTTCTAGTTTAATTAACCCTCAGTACTCTCGGCAAAAAAATCCCTCTTTAATTACCGACAACGCCAGTTATGTGAGGAGGTTACAGGTAGCACGGCGCTCACCGGATGCTGTGAGGAGGATCGTGAAGACGAGCAGGAAGCAATGAGGTAGCGGCGACGGCTCCGCCACGGCCATGGCTCCAATTCCAGCGGTCCAGCCAAGCAAAGGTCGATGAGTCGAGACCTCAGGCCTCCTTCGGTACCGGTGTATGGATTCCCACTGCCATTGGTTGCTAAAGCATGTTGAGTTCTAGTGTATTGGACTTTGGCTGCATGTGACATCTCCTCGATCCAGAGCAGATAGAAAGATAAAGAGGCCAATGAGTTCAAAAAGGAAGAAGTGGCACACCTACATTCAGTGGTGGACCCAGGATGAAAACTAAGAGGGGGGAAAATATGCTTACAAGTGAAAATTTTATTTTAAGTGGGGGAAAATCAATCTTTAGGAGTACTATTACAAGGAGAATTAGCAATTGAGGGGGGGGGGGGCTGCCCCCCTTGCCAACAAGCTGGATCTGCCCATGGTATTTTGTCGAGTTGATTCTTGGTAGGACACCCCATCACATGCTCGCTTGCGTACCCGAGCTTGCACTTGATAACAACATCTTTACTATTAAATTGCAATAGGTGGCTGCATGGTGTCACAAACGGGTCAAAGTTTTCTTTCTCTAGGCCCGATGTCTTCTGGAAATCCTAGGCCCAATATCTCTGAATAGGGACCTTACCTACATATAATTCGACAGCCGATTGTACGCCTTCGTCCGTCCACCTCGTCCTTCCCCGATGCCATATAAGAAGCAAAAGTTTTGCAACCAACGTATTGGAGTAGGAATCCCTGTTTCCGGACGTCGCTAACAAAAGAGTCCGCGCGTATATACATAATGTCCATCTAAACGCTCATATATACTCATCTATGTTGATGTATTCATTGACCAATTTGATCAGCCACGAGTCCCGGGTAGATCGACTTTTGGGAGCGGTTTCTTTTATCGACGATCAGATCAATGATCAACGAAGCTAGCCAATTTGCCCAAGAACCCGCGCCCGATCATGGAGAACGTCGGCAAGATCATGAAGCATGAACCTGGTGTGAGCGCCAGGAAGAGGAGGACCAGCTGCCTAAGTGCAGAACCAGAGAGCGACCAGGGACGAAGTCCGCAAGATCCACGACTCTGACGTCGGAGGTGGAGGATGACAGGCCGCAGATGATGATCATGGAGGTCCATCGGCAAACCATGCCATGAAAAGAGAAACGGAGAGAGTTGGCCGCCTTCCTTTGTGGCCTGCCGATTCTGACAACACATGCAGGGGCTAGGGCCAGCCCTTCGATAAGAAAAAAGTTTGCAAGCGAGATTCAGTAAACATTGCCGGCGGTGATCCGGTGGTCGCTGGGGTCGGTGAAGAGTTATTCGGGGTCGGGGCCATCGAGACGAAGATGATGGCGCAGTCGTGGGGCTCGGGGTCGTTCGGTCTCGCCACAGTTGATGATGGAAAGAGGTGCACAGATCGTGGGCATCGCTCCGGTGGGCTCAGATGCAGAATGATGTGCTGGATGTTCTCACTCTCCTGGATACGCTCTGAACGCCATGAGGGTTCTCCACGCACATGGCAAGAGAATAGCTGGCGTACAGGGGTAGAAAATATTTTCAGAGCCCGCTCTAGACCTACATATGATTGCTATGTTGATTGCCGGCTGTGATCCAGAGCATTGGAGAAGGCAATAAAGGAAGGTAAGGGCGTAAGGCTCTATCATCACTGAAATCAATATGACTAGTGGTTGGGGCGCCCCATGGGGCGCCTCCTCACTGATTAGGTGCAATCCAATCATATGACTTGGGACGCCTCCTCGCCAGTGTTGTCCGATGAAATCCCGACACTCAATAACAAAGCAAGCATAAGGCAAGCTAGACTATATGCAAGATTTAAGCGAATGAAACCCATTTTGATCTCCTTTAGGTTCACTGATTTATGGTGCCATGTCCATCCAACACAGTTTTGGAAGGGTCATAGACAAATGGTAATCAACACTAAGTCCTTCAAAAAGACCTTACACGTGGAGTGATCATCGCAAAATTCACATCATGCAACTAAGTAGAGACAGGGCCAAGATTATAAAAAAAAACTGGTACAATGTCAGTGAGTTCCAACACTACATGAGACCAAGAATTATCAAACAATCCACAAATGGCACAAAAAGACATCTTTTCACAAAATCATAAAAGAAATAGTAATGCCAGACAATATTTTGTCGCCTTCTCGAAGCCAAGATGATGTAATAGGGGTAATCTTAGAGTGTGCCTTGCCCAAGAGTATTAAAAAGTAGGTTCCCTTCTTTTGATTACCCATCAAATCCTCAAAATAGGATGTGCCTGCCATTCTTCTGTTTCTCAGGAGAACAAGATTTCCTATCCTTGCCAGCAACATCCAAGAATGAAGGCGCCACAAAGCCCATTGCAAAAGTATTGAGTATTTACTTCCAAGGCTGAAATCAACTCATTTGGCTCAGCATTATACACAATGTATAGCTACCACAATTAAATGAGTTAAACATCTAGATCATTGCCATAATACATTGAAGGACTATTAATCAGGTTAAGTAGACAGAAAGATAGACTGAAATATAATACTTTGTTTTCATACACATATACTTTGGCAAATATTAAAATATCCTTATCAAGCCTGAGTAATAGTCCTTCAATGTGTAGTCCTGAGTAATACTTCCGATGATAGCCCCAATTCTAACAGCTGTCATATGAAATGGCACTTCCATATTTTTCCCATACACTGACTGATTAAATGTTTTTTCGAGGTGACTGATTAAATGGTTAAAGATGAATTACTTGCAATTATTTTGTATTTAGCAACTTAACAATACATTTTCTGTGTGGACTTTGTAAAATTTTCTCATGACCTCCATTTTGAGTCCGTGCTACTCTAGGGATATAAGGGAACTTAGAGGCAGCTATATGAATTCATGATTTCAAAGGTATTAAATAGACAGTACCTACTAATGCATTCTTAGAGAAAACCAGAACTGATCTTCTATGGCTGCTAAATGATAAAAGTAAGCTACTGGCACTTGTTTTGTACCTATTCAAATAGCCAATGCAGCAGCATCTCCGAAATATTCAATATCATCTGCTTCATTTTGTAGCTTGCAAAGGATGAGAAAATTATCACAGAACCTTCAGATATTTCTACTAAAGCTAGCTGCATATAAAAATATATCATTACTATTTAGTTATACCAACTATTTAGAGGCACGTCCTTGACAGAGATATAACCAATTGATCAAGTTATCACTTAATTACCTGACAGTGTGAACATGAGGTGAAGTTGTTCTCCGTTCCAGCACTCTTCTGTTTCAGCTGCAGCAGAAATTTAATGTAAATGCTGGCACTACATCATTGATCAAAGTTTGCTCGAAACATGGTTTCAGTTCTTCTTGCATCTTGTAGTTCTTGAACTGGAGGCAGCTGACGTGTATCATGTTGAGTATATTTCAAGCTCAGCAACAAAGAGCGGATGATAGATGAGCACGATCAGCTTGATGAACCCGAAGTGACACTAATCCATCTATAAAAAGATGAATTTTTCAGTAAGAAAATACAATGCATAAGGACTGTACCTCTATCAGAAATATCGATAAAATCTAGCGGAAACAAACTATAGATAGCATTTAGGTCTAGCAAAAAAATGTATATTTGGGACAATCCAGATGCCACCAAGTACGCAAAGAAGAGGGGCTTCATGCATCATACCAAGTATTACTCTTTAGTCTCGGCAAGTGTTTCAACATCACAATACCTTAATTTACCAATGGACATGAGCCACCAATGAAGCAACATCAATATTTACAATGCAGTCATAGACTGCTTCTACTCGCACTCTCACAATAGTAGATGAAACCTTAATTGGAGAAAGGTCATAAAAGAAAAGAAAAAATAAAAAGGAAGTGCTTCTACCTCACACCCACGCTAATTCTGAAATATTCTGTAACAGAAAACTACAAAAGGAATAAGAATATCTTCACTACAACAAGGAATAGGAGTATCTTAAGAAATGATTTAAAACCATCTACATGTATGTCAATCATGTGCAGTGAGATGGCTGTGCACACAAGATTGAATGCCATAAATTACCTGATTGGAAAGCGTTTATGTGAGAGCTCATAGTTGGAACGGACTGAAAGATTAAAAGGAACAGAGAGCATCATCCTATTACCGGGTGATCAGTCTTTAATCAAGGTGTAATCATCAAGAGTAAGGAGGTAACAACAGCAGGAATAGCTGAAAAAAATGAAATTAGAAAGATAAGCCAGATTTTCATAACGGATCGATTGTTAGTCATAGCAAATCCTCGCTACAGGTACAAAAAAATGAAGTGCCATGGGGTAAATGAGCAGTACCTCTAGTCTAATCTGAGTTCCTCTTCGAGAAGAGGAGAAAGAGGCGGCAGCGGCTCCGCCCGTGATGGTCGGCCGCCACGCTCTGCGGCGCACGCATACAGGCACATCCCCTCCCCTCCTCCACTGCCATTGCGTCATCATCCCCGTCTACATCAAACCTCTCCCCTGTCCCCCGCCGATGGCTTCTTCTGATCCTTTTCTTCTTCCCCTTCCTACTTATGAGGCGAATTCCGTCGAGCAGCTCGCAAACCCGCGAACGTCCCCTCCCCCCCTCTTAATTCGTAGAAGGGAGGGAAGAGGCCGTTGCGCTGGAAGAGGCTACTGCGGCGTTTGTCGTCTGCTCCTCGCCAATGGACGACGCACTCCTTCCTATGTTGACGAATCCTAGGTGTGAGAGAGAGACAAAGACGGCGTTGGATCTGCGATGACGAAAACGGGAGAGAGAATAGCAACGCGCCAATGCAGCAGGGCAGCAGTGGTTAGGGCATCTCCAACCGCGCGACCCAAACGGACGCGTTTTCGCGTTCGATTTTGGCTGTTTGGGTCGGCCTGCGGAGACGCGGACAGAGGAGAACGTCCGGGGCCTTTTTTATTCCGCAACGCGCAGGAGACCCAAATTACTATTCTTCTTCTCCCATGTACTAGTACTAGTTGGCCGAAACAGCCCAGCGAACTCCGCCCCGCCCGTGCTCCGGCGACGAGCTCCGGCGACGTCCTGGCAGGCCACGCACGCGGCCAGGTTCGCCCAACCCGTGGCTCGTGCGGCCGGCTCCGCCCCCGCCCGTGGCCGTGCCCGCCCCCGCCCGTGCCCACGCTCGGCCGGCGCCGCCCGTGGCCATGCCCGCCCGTGCGCACCCAGCCTGCTCCGTCGCCGACTCGGCCGGCGCCGCCCCCGCCCATGCCCGCTCCAGCCCGTGGCCGACGCGGCCGGCGGCGCCCCCGCCTGTGCCCGCGCCGCTCCCGCCCGTGCCCGACTCGACGTGCCGTCGCGGCAAGCTCTGCCCGTGGCCATGCCCGCCCCGCACGTGGCCATGCCCGCCCGCCCTTGGCCGACGCGGCCTGCCCCGCCCGCGCCCGTCCCCGTCGCGGCCAGATAGGCGCCCCGCGCGGCCAGGACGGTGAGCCCCTGCGCGGCCAGAGAGGCGCGGCGCGGCGCGGTCAGAGAGGCGAGGCGAGCCCCCGCGCGGCCAGAGACCCGACGTGCACGCACGGCCAGCTTCGGCCCTGCCGGCCGGCGCCGTCCGCGCCGGTCGCGGCGAGCTCCGTCCCCGCCCGTCCCCGCCCATGCCCGCCCGTGCGCGAAACGACGGCGTGGCAAGCGGCCGGCGTCCGTTCTCTCGCCCGTGCTCCGTTTCGGCCGCGGCGACCTCCGGCATGGACGAAAAAAAAGGGGTCGTTTTTACCGGGAGCCTCCACGCGAGCTCGACGGCGGCGGTTGGCCGGCGAGCCCTACTCCGGCGGGGAGCAAAGCCAACATCTATGGCAGAAAAGGAAAGAGAAAGACAGAGGAGAGAGAAGGCTGTGGGAGTCTCGGTGGATTAATTGGTGTGGCTGCCATGTGGGGTATGGGAGGACACGTGCGGATGACCAGAGACGTCCGCACGCGTCCGGCTCGCCCCAAAAGCCACGTAAATTTGGTCCAGCTTTGGGTCGTTCCGGACGCGGCAGCTGTCCGTTTTTAATTTGGGTCGGCCCGTTGGGAGCAGTTTTTACCCAAACGAACCGATTCAACGTCCGTTTTGCGTTTGGGGTGCCCGCGTTGGAGATGCCCTTACCTCTGCTCCTAGGTGGCCACTTCCCGTCGCCGGCTAAGTCCTGTTCGATCAAACCACCAGCTCACCCACGTCTGCAAGGTCCAACTCCTTCTTGACCACCACATCCTCATAATTTCAGGTATGCGCGTCATCTCCAATCCACGAACACGCACTCGTGGAGCAAATCATCGCCGGCGAGCTGAGCGACGCGGTCACCTACGAAAGTAGGCTAGAGAGAAACGAGGAACGAGAAGAGGCAATGTGCGGCGGGCAATGTGTGTGGCAAGGAAAATGGGACGGGCGTGGGGCTCTATGCATCTGCGACTGCGAGGACGGTCAGGTCAGCCTGTACGCTGCAGCCTGCTCCACCCACCACTCTGCCACAAATTACACAATGTACAAAAAATCGCAACATAGCTAGACAATGACAGGTCGGTCCACAAGAAGCTATGGCCCATTGACAGTGCAAAGAGGGTGGAGAACTTGGGGTGTTGCTTAGATCCAGCAAATTAGCGTTGAGCAAACCAGCGTGCTCCGGACGAATCAAGCAACGAGGCAAACTTCAGCGAACCAAAACGAGGAACGCGGCTATCGTGGAGCGATGTGAGATAGGGCAAAGGTATACGCACTTGCTTGTTCTCAATGACAGGAGGCGCTGGAGAAGTGTTGTTTCGTCATGAATAGATGCAATCAAATGTCGATGCACACAAGATTGCTAGGACTTCGTGTAATAAGATCTTGAAAATATGTGTTTTTTTTGGAGCCGCGCCGGGCTATGTAAGCTTTTATGCATTTTAAATAATAAAGGCTGGGAGTTTTACTCCAATAAAATACTACATAAGTGAGAGACGAAAGAGGCTTTTATTTTCCAAATTAGGTTTACTTAATTTGAATTGTCTGCAGATTCAAAATAATCTAAAAGTAATAATCCAAGGTCGCCTTAGCGGTTGTCGGCAATGATCTTGTTGGAGCATTGTTTTGAGAAAGGACTATCTTGAGTGCCTAAGATCTTTGATCGGACGACGGTGTTAGTTCCCCTTCTTGGAGCGTCGCTTTTGGAGAGTCTTTTCGGGTGTTGTCTTGGCGGTGGATGTATTGCTGTTGTTAGGCCCGAGATACTGTAGCGGGACTTTTGTTTCTTAGTTTTCTTTTCATTTTTTGGATGTGTGCATCCGTAGTGCCATTAGGGCGGTGCGTTGTTGCAGAGGCCGGGTGTAATTAATATCTTTTTGATATTAATATATTTCCTTTATCGAAAAAAACAATTATAAACATACTAGGGAAGCTCCATGTAGTTTTATCTAATCAAATCGAGACCTTTTGGAAGAAATTAAAAATGGGCAGAAGGAAAAAGCCAATTTTGGGCTTTAATTTTTGTCAACACAAATTTTATGCATTTTAAATAATAAAGGCTGGGAGTTTTACTCCAATAAAATACTACATAAGTGAGAGACGAAAGAGGCTTTTATTTTCCAAATTAGGTTTACTTAATTTGAATTGTCTGCAGATTCAAAATAATCTAAAAGTAATAATCTAAAAGTAATAATCCAAGGTCTGGCCTTAACTGGTTGTGCCTGGCAATGACCTTGTTGGAGGCATTGTTTTGAGAGCGGGGACTATCTTCAGGTGAAAACCTAAGATCTTTGATCGGACGACGACGGTGTTAGAGCACTCTTCCCTTCTTGGAGGCGTCATTTTGGAGAGTTTTTTTAGTGTTGTCTTGGCGGTGGATGTATTGTTGTTGTTAGGCCCGAGATAGTGGGACTTTTGTTTCTTAGTTTTCTTTTCGTGTTTTGGCTGTGTGCATCCGTAGTGCCATTAGGGTGGTGCGTTGTTGCAGAGGCTGGGTGTAATTGATATCTTTTTGATATTAATATATTTCCTTTATCGAAAAAAAACAATTGTAAACATACTAGGGAAGCTCCATGTAGTTTTATCTAATCAAATCGAGACCTTTTGGAAGAAATTAAAAATGGGCAGAAGGAAAAAGCCAATTTTGGGCTTTAATTTTTGTCAACACAAATTTTCTTCCTAAAGCTCAAGAGAGAAGTTGAATTCTCTGCGGCGCAAAAACATTCTATGAAAGGTGGTGTTGTGCACAAAAAAATCATATAATACCACACCTTCCGCCCCGCCGACCGTTGGGCATTCAAATCGACTCGGTATTTACTATTACATGTTTAAAATTGATGTTATGTGATAACAAAATGCATGTCAATTAAGGAGTGCAAGCCATTTAGATTTGACTGACATGTCGATTTATAAATATATGAAATTTTATCAATTTGGATTTATATGTTGCCGTAGCAACGCATGGGGCTCACTTTCCCCCTCCCTTGCTCTCCTCACGCTACAGTAGTTTGAGAGGTGCCTCTCCTTCGCCGGGCCGACCCGAGGCCACTCTCGCCGGCGCTGCCGGTCGAGATGCGCTAAGGGAAGGCGGCCGCCCTCGTAGTGTAAATACTAGGTGTAGGTGTGGCCTCTGTGCCAGTAGCCGGCTTGATGCCGAGTGGAGTTCGCCGGTCGCCTCGGGCCAGATCTGGCGAAGGCTGCGGTTCTTCTTCCTCGTCGTCCTCATCGGAGGGATGCGATTGGTGTTCGGCGGCTACTCCAACAATAAGGAGCCCTGTAGTGGAGGCGGTGGTCAAGATCTGAGCCGTTGGGTCTTGATCAGGCTAGGGCTGATGCTTGCGCTCTCTCTGCTCTGGTGGGTGGAGGGAGAAGGGGTAAGAAGCAGCGTCGTCTTCTTCTTCAACGAAGCTGCGGACACGGGTTCTCCCCTCTATCTCGGCAGCACTGCTGAAGTTCCCCTGGCCGGCCGTGGAGGCGAGGTGGGGTTTCTTCGCGGAGCTGCAAGGTATGCCTTTTCTTTGCTCCTGGCCGGCCTTGGTGGCGAGGAGGAGCTGAAGCATAGCATGCCGGTTCTGGATTGAGGGACCGGACCTGGTCATCTTTGTCGGTGCAGCTGGTGCCTGGAGGTTGCTGGGCTACGGCGTCTTCTTCCTTGCTATGGTGGTAAGAAGAAAGGCGACGGAGAGCCTCTCCCGGACCGTCTTCATCGACTTCTGCCTCAAAGGTGCTACGGAGTCTCTGTGTGGGAAGCAATTTTCTTGAGCAGCTCTTCGTCGGCACTTGGTTGCCGTCCGACATCCAAGGCCACTTCGTGGCCTATCCTTTTGCCGGCGATGGATTCCGGCGAATCAACCTCCTTTGTGAGGCCCTCCCTGAGGTTTGCAGTCGCATACTACGGCTGCGTAGAGGCAAGTGGTTCTGTCCCCGCCTCTTCGCATGACGGCGGCGTAGCAGACCTCTGGCTCGGGGTGCGGAAAGAGAAGGACCTGATTGCGTTTCATCATCTCTTACCAAGGTCTTTTTTACAAATGCTAGGGACCTATATGTGTTTTTAGATCTTATGGGGTCCTTTGTAATATTTTGTACCCCCACTGTTTGGATTTAATGAGAAGCTTCCTGACCCTTCGGGACACTCCTTGTTCAAAAAAAAAAAGCTTGCACTTGATCGCATATAGTACATCACAACTACGATCGCTTACACATGCGTATACTTTTTCTAACACCGTGTGTGTGCAGAGATCAGATTGTTTCTTCATTTGCTTTATTTAATTTGATTGTCCCATTTTTTCTTGTGATAAATAGCAGATATTTTTCGTGAGAACTTGATTAGTGTTTTGTTTTTACATGGTGAGAACTTGATCAGTCACACTCGCATTCACCGTGCTAGTTAATTTGGAGAAAGGAAGAGCTGCTCCACAACCCAACGTAGGTGTGCCACGGTCATCGATCCTCCCCTCTCTGGCCAAACTCATGGCATCTACATCGTCATATCTGCTTTGGATAAAGAGAAGCCACATGCATCCCAATACACCAAATTTTCCAATTATGTTTTTACAAGAAAGTGGGAATCCACAAACATGTACTACGTAAAATAAACTACCAAAGTGCCCGCGCGTAGACCACCAAGAAGAAAACCCTCCCAGCTGTGGAATGTCAACTCTAAAACTAAGTACCAGGAGGGTATTTGTTGGATTCTCAATGAACTTCGCGAGATCTACACTTCCCTGAGGAAGCCCTGGTGTCCTTGTTGCCCCTTGCGCAGTCCCGGCCGATGGCTGCCTATTGCTGTCTCCTGTATTAGGCTCCGAGTTCCTTAGTATTTGTAATATCGTACCGTTATTAGATCTCTTCGGGCTTTATTAATTTAAAGTTGGCTATTTTTATGCCTTCTGTCTAAAAAAAAGTGCCCGTGTGTTGCAGCAGAGCTAAATTTTCCGCTATTGTGATCTCTTATAAGTTATTTCCTCGCAAAAGATGCACTTCTAAATATTCAACACAAATGTCCCTTCTTTGCTAAAGCCTAACAAATTTAGACATAAATATGTGAGTGATAATTTGATCACTTATCTTTCATAAAAACAACTGCCATCCTAGTTCACCAAATTGAACTTGTTGCCCATGCCCTAGGCTCGTGCGTTGCTATAGATTGATTTTTTTATTGCATACCAAATTTTAGATCATGGAGAACTTGATAATTCCAGCATTGTTAATACATAAACACTTTGTTTAACCAAAAAATTCTTTTGGCTGAGTCCCCAGAAATTATGTTTTATTTAACCGGGCTGGAGAACCTTTAGGGCTCATAATCAACCGGGACTAACTATTATTTTCAATAATTATGTTTTTCATTTTTCTAATTTTCCGTCTTTTTCCTGATTGTTTTACTTGTTACTCTCTCATTTGGACCATTTTTAATACTAATTACACTTAATCTGTAGTCAAATTGTAGACTTGGTCATCACTTCTCGGTCGGTCACCCATCCGCACACTACTGCATCTTCAGCACGCTTAACTCCTCGGTTCTTTCCTGTTGTGCTCCCACGAATGTGATTGTACCTTGTTGTAAATACTACCGTATCAATCATATTAGCTCGTATACCATTGTGTCACATTTCTGTATTTTTTAAAAGCAAGAACAATCTGTAAACCGTAATTGGACAAATAATATATCATTATTATTAAAAAAAAATGTGATAAATTTGATGAAATAATTATGTTTTTATTAATTTATTATTATTATTATCAAATAATATATGCATTATTCATATAATATGGCCAAATAATTAATATCTTTAAATCTGTAAATCGCAATTGGAAAAATAATACATGCTTTATTATTAGAAAAATGTGAGGAATTTGAATATGAAATAATTATGGTTTATTCATTTATTATTATTATCAAATAATATATGCATTATTCATATAATATGGCCAAATAATTAATATCTTTAAATCTGTAAACCGCAATTGGACAAATAATATATGCTTTATTATTAGAAATATGTGAGGAATTTGAATATTAAATAATTATGTTTTTATTCATTTATTATTATTATTATCAAATAATATATGCTTTATTTATATATTATGGCCAAATAATTAATATCTTTAAATCTGTAAACCGCAATTGGACAATTAATATATGCTTTATTATTAGAAAAATGTGAGGAATTTGAATATGAAATAATTATGTTTTTATTCATTTATTATTACTATTATCAAATAATATATGCATTATTAATATAATATGGCCAAATATTTAATATATTTAAATCTGTAAACCGCAATTGGACAAATAATATGTTTAAATTTGTAAACCGCAATTGGAACGGCATCTTCTTCGGTTACAGCGTGATGGTGGAGCGCTGGGTGCAGCCATCGGTCTTGGGCGCTAGCAGATACTAGACCGATCACGGAGGAGGATGGATGGTCGGTGCAATGGTTATATTGTACGTGGAGGGTAGACCTGAGCCGGCGCCGGCCAATGGTCCCATGGTGATGGAGGTGGACGTGGAGGTGGGGACATGCACGAGGCGTCCATGGCCATCTTCAGGGCCTCCTCCTTGGAGAGGCATGGACTAATATAACTTAGGTATACGAGAAACGTGACCCAGGACTGAGTGAATGCAAAGATGTAAAATACACAAGGAAATATGTCGCTGGGATTTCATACAAATATTGAAGACGATTTTATAGAAAAACACACAGTTCATACAAATAGTTCGATATATATTGAAGACGATTTATAGAAAGACACATAGTTCAAACACATAGTTCTTTAAATGTTGAGACGATCAACATGGCTATTGTAGCCAACTAGCTTCCAATAACTCCTAGCCATCTCGAAGCCCAGACGAGCGTCCAGAGCGGCATAACGCACTTGCTCGTAGCTCAATGGAATATTGGCCCACCTAAATATCAGTTCATCTTCTTTTTCTTCCGCGGCGTCCTTCTTCTTCTTCTACTTCTTCCTCTTTTTCTTCCGCGGCGTCCTTCTTCTTCTACTTCTTCCTCTTCTTCTTCTTAAGATTGTCCCAATGATAGAATTTGCGAGATCATATAGACTCGGAATGGGATTTTGTGTGGGATTCGGGAGTATCTTCTGGAGGTCGAACGCAGAAGTAATATGAATACCGTAGGGACTCAGCATTTCCACATCCTTGACGATAGCCGCGCCGCGGAGTCTGATGCTCTCGTCCTGCAAGAACTCCTTCAGAACTTGTGGCACTTCATCAGCCCAACAAATCTGGAATACCAAATTCTCGGATGCCACCGAGAGTTGAAGGACGGTGGCGCGCTAATCACCCTCGGGAGGGTTGGTGAACTCGCAGTCCAAGCCGACGCACTTGATTGGTGCGTTTTCGAGATAGTCCCTCTTGACGGTGCGGATCCACTTCTCCACCCTTCTTGCACGGAGAGCGACCGTGATCTTGAAAGACATCCCTTCAGCCATGAGGTGGTATATTTGAGATCGAGGAGCCGGGTCGCGCGCGAGGTGCTCCATTGAGGCCAAAACATCGACGGAGAGAAAGCTTTTTTGCTAGAGGAGATGATGGAGATGTGAAGAATGTCTGTGATAATGGTGGAGAAGATGTGAGGCATATAAAGGAAAGGAAGATGAAGATGAACATGCCAGCCACCGGGTGATCAATTCCCGTTGCTGGCCGTCGGCGCCAGCGACCAAAATTCTTGGCCGCGCGGCGCGTGGGGATCGATTTCCACGCCAGTAATGGTGAGGATGATCGGCTTCCGCAGAAACGAACCATTCAACTTTATGTCCCCGCTCGTGTCACCAGCCGGGACTAAAGGGGGTGCCAGCAGGCGCAGCGAGCCGCAAAACCCTTTAGTCCCGGTTTGGGATACAAACCGGGAAAAATGGGTCCTAACGAACCTGGACCTATGGGTGCCGTACGATTGGGCGGATTCAGGGCGACGTGGCCAGGCCTTTAGTCCTGGCCCAGTACACAGCGGGAGCAAAGGGGCCTGACAAAAAACCTGTTTTCTACAAGTGTATGGGGTATCTTCATGGAAAGTCTCTCTGGACTCATGCGGCCATGATGCAACAAACATAGTTTTGATGTATACTCGGATAGCTCCGATCTTTGTGATGGTCACATGACAAATGAGGAGAGAACATGAGAGGTAGACCTTGCCGTCGCTCCACCATCTCTTTATTTCACTGGTGACACAATCTCCCCACTTTCTTGCGGCCGGTGCCGCTGGTGCTTGACGTCGCCTCCCCGGGAGCATCCGTTTATTATTGCTTCCGTACGCATAGTTATATTTGATTCCGCCATTGCGTAGCGTCTTCATCACGCGGCACTGCATTCCACAAGGGGCAAAATCGGATGATGTCGGTGAAGTAATATGGATGATTGCAAGTGGTAATTGCAATCTGAAATAAAAATGGCAGCAAGCAAACATGTAGCAGAACTGGTTGTAAACAATGTTTCAATGCTTAGAAACAAGGCCTAGGGATCATACTTTTACTAGTGGACACTCTCAACAATAATATCATAATTGAATACATAAATATCATCTCTTCACTATGCCACTCTGAACCACTCTCCGGTTGGATAACGAACACCACTTCACCGCATAGGGCTGCAAAAGCACTCCTTAAAGTTCGCATTCCAAATCTAGGGACACACCACTCTGTCACTTTGAGCATCCAAAGATAGTACTAACAAACACCACAATTTTATAGAGACATCCAACTCAAACTATAACTCATGATAAGTATTTTTGTAATCTTTAGCCTAAGAGACACACACGGTGCGCACACTGTCACCTTCACACCGTGGGACAAGGTGTCTCCGGAGATAACAATAATAAAACCACTTGAGTAGCATAATAGATGAAGAGTAACATCTACTTATTCAACTAGATTACAAAGCTCATGATCACATAAAGATCACACCATGGGAGAGAGAGATAAACCACATAGCTACTAGTAATGCCCTTAGCCTCGGGGGAGAACTACTCCCTCCTCATCATGGGAGTCAGCAACAGTGATGAAGATGGCGGTGGAGTCGATCGAGATGGCTCCGGGGGTAATTCCCCATTCTGGCAGGGTGCCGGAATAGAGATTTCTGACCCCGAAACTTGTCTTCAATGGCGGCGGAGCTACGGATCTTTTCATGGATGGAGGCTGATTGATTTAGGGTTTTCGCGTCAGGAGCAATACATAGGCGAAAAGGTGATGTCGGTGGGTGCTCAGGGGGCCCACACCATACCGAGGCGCGGCTAGGGGCCCCACGTCTAGGGGTGGTGTGGCCGCCTCCTAGCTCTTCTCCGTCTCCCCTTTGGTCTCCGTCTTCGTGACAGCAAAATAGGAACTTCGCCTTTTTGTTTCGTCCAATTCCGAGATTATTTCCATAACAACTTTTTTGAAATACAAAAACAGCAGAAAACAGGAACTCACACTGTGGCATCGTGTTAATATGTTAGTTCCAGAAAATGCATAAAAATGTCACGAAGTGTAAACAAAATATATAGAAATTGGTGTAAAACAAGCATGGAGCATCAAAAATTATAGATACGTTTGCAACGTATCAGCATCCCCAAGCTCAACTCCTGCTCGTCCTCGAGTAGGTAAGTGATAACGACATAATTTTTGAGGTGACATGCAGCCAACACAATCTTGATCAAGTTATTGTAAAAGCATTGCAAGTGAGATCAAAGTACTCTAAACTTAGACATGATGGATAAAATCTAACAATGTAACTTAGCAACTATGTTGCAACATGAAAAGTAACACAAACAAAATATCATGAATAATAATGCATTGAAAGCTATTTGTTTGTTTCGAGCATAGAGAAAACATAGCAAAGTGGTATTCAGCTTATCCTTCATGGAATACAAAACCATAAATGACAGGACACCTTTGAAGTTCAAGGGGTGACAAGATACAAATAGTTTGAGAACAAGCAATAACATAATCATGAATAAATCAATAATAAATCTTGGGACTATGCACATTATACTCAGAATGACAACTATGCTCTCTTAATTGGTTCATAAAGTTTGAAGATGAAGACTCAACATAGAAGTAAAAGAAAGGCCCTTCGCAGAGGGAAGCAGAGATTAGTCATGTGCTAGAGCTTTTTATTTTAAATAAAACCAATGTTGAGGAAATCGCTTATCGGTGTTAACTCGGTTGGCTGACGATTAGCGATTAATAGGCAAATCGGCCAATTAATCGGGCGATCAATAAGTTAATCGGGTGATAAATGAGTTTATCGGCTAATCGGTGACCATCAAAGATGCTATTAATCAGCCGATTAATAGTTGAATCGGACGTTTGAACAGTGAATAAAACAGAGGTGTTGAAAATGTATTTTGAGAGGTATGTATGTCTATGTCAACGAATGGCATCAAATGATTTATAAACCTTTCATGTTTAATGGCTTCAAGAGCGGCTCCCATAGCGAGAACAATAAAGTTCCTCTTCTCCTTTGTTTGAACAAGCTAAGTTCATGCTTTCTCAAGCCCATAGTGTTAGGAGATTTATTTGATTATTTGTTTATTTTATATTTAGTGGGCAGGGCACCCGTTGGCCTGCTCTTTTTGCAATATTAGGGACTAGCACATTATGTATGCTAGTCAAGGTGTGAAGCCAAATAAATATGAAAGAGACAATAAAGCATCCAACACTTTCTCATGAACTAAAATAGGAACACAAAACAGGTAATAGCTTTTGAAGGTTTTAAAGGTAGCACACAAGCAATTTACTTTGGAGTGGCGGTAAAATACCACATATAGGTAGGTATGGTGGACACATTTGTCATACTTTGGGTTTTTGGGAGTTGGATGCACAAGTAGAGCTCATACTCAATACATGTAAAGGCTAGCAAGAGACTAGGAGCGACCAACTAAGAGAGCAATAATGACCATAATCATGCATAGCGACAAAACATTATTAATCAAAGCATAAAGTAATATTACAAGCCAAAAGCTAAATGATCATAGAGGCTTGAGGTAACTGGTTTGTAGTCATAACATGGTGTAAGCATGCGCCAAGTCAACCCAAATAAAATATTTAAAGGAGAATACCACAATATTATGCTTTTGTATGATTAAAATAACACATGATTCTTTCAATGAGACATTAAGCACTCTCAGCTATTTGAGACAAATCATGCTACAACAATAACGACTAAGAATATATTAAAATAATATCTAACATGACATGATAAAGTCGATACCACAGTCTAAACAAGCTTCCTTTTGCACCACTATAAGCATGAAATATTTTACCCTTATCCAACACCAATCAACCTTTTTTTTCAAAAACTCTCATAATAATTTATCAATGAAGATCAGAGAGCTAATCATACCTAACTAAAGAAAACTAACAAGCTCTGAACAAGAGATGCATGAAAAATAGGAGCTAAAAGCATTAGCTACTCAACAAATATAAGTGACGAATATGAGTATTCACATGAAAAAGCGGAGCGTGTCTCTCTCCCACACAAGAATTCTAGGATCCAACCAAGTTGATTACAGCAAACAAAATGGAATAAAACCAAAAACAAAAATAAAGAAGCTCCAAGAACAACACATAGTATATGAAGCAATAAAAATATAGTGTCTTGAAAGATGACCTGATATTTTTGTTGATGAAGAAGGGGATGCCTTGGGCATCCCCAAGCTTTGACGCTTATACCTCTTGCATATTTCTTGGGGTGAAATGGGCATCCCAAGCTTGAGCTTTTGTCCATCCTTCATCTCATCACATCGTTCTTCTCTCACTACACTTGAAAACTTACTTCATACAAAAATTCACACAGTTTTCATTAGCAACATTAGTGTATTCAAGATAATAAATTCACTTTGGTTCAGTTTCAACACAAGTAAAACATAAATTAGAATATTAGATACTGTAGCAACTTCTTTTAAAAATTATTTCTCTCAAAAAAAACTCAAAAAAAGATTAAGAGGCAAATGCAAATACTAGCAGAAATCTGTCAAAACAGAACATCAGGTAAAGATAATAACCCGGAGAGTAATAATTTGAAAATCTTCTGTTGCACAAATCGAAAAGTGCAAAACTAACAAAAGTTAGATAATAACCCGGAGAGTAATAATTTGTTTGGTGGCAGCACAGAATCTGTTTCGGGACAAAAACTTTCCTAAATCTTAACTTCTTTCTATTAGAGGCTATTCTTGACACAAAAACAAAATAAAAACGATAAGGAGAGGTTATTACAGAGGTAGCAACTTCCAAGACTCAACAAAAAAAATTACAAAAAATAAAACATGAGTTATCTTCCAAGAGTGACTTTCTTTAACGTCTTTCAGCTAGGCACGGTAGTTTGAGAAGATACTCACATAAGAAATATAAATTGACGTAATAGAGAGCATAAAGAAGAAAATATAAAACAAATTTAAATCTAAGCCACTTCCTATGAAAATTAATCTTGTAAAGAAATAAGTCATGGAAGCACAAGGCAACAAGCATAGGAAAGCAAAACAAGTGCAACTTCAAAATTTTCAACATAAAGAGGTGCTTAATATTGTTGAGATACATAAAACCATGTTTCCCTCTCTCATAATAAATTTCAGTAGCATCATGAATAAAATTAACAATATAACTATCACATAAAACATTCTTATCATGAACCACATCATAAAATAATTGTTACTCCACACATAAGCATAGTCATTCTTATTAATTGTAGTGGGAACAAATTCAGCAAAATAGCTATCATTATTATTCTCATCACCATAATCATCAAATATAGGAGGCATATTGTAATCATAATTAATTTTCACCTTAATAGTAGGTGGACTGAAAATATTATATTCATCATTGTAATCATCATATATTGGAGGTATAGTATCATCATAGAAAATTTTCTCCTCTAAAGGTGGGAAACTAAAAAGATCATTTTCATAAAAACTAGCTTCCCTAAGCTTAGACTTTTCCATAGCATTAGGAATAATGGATTTCAAAGAATTCATACTAATAACATTGCTAGCATGTAAATAAAGTTCAATATGTTTTTTTAATTTTCTCTTCAAACACCTCATGTCCTAACTCAAGATAAATACTATAAAGCTCTGTAATTTTATTGTTGTTTTCCATTAAGCCTAACTAGTGAAAATAAAAACAAGAAACAAAAAAGATATAATTGCAGAATCTAAAGGAAATAACTTCGAGCACTCACACACCAGCAACAGTAATAGAAGGTAGCTTGATGCCAGAAAACGGTGCCAGAAAAGAGCTTGATGCATGCGCACGCTTCTATTCTTATAGACAGTGTTGGTCCTCCAAGTGCACAAGTTTGTAGAACAGCAGCAAGTTTCCCTTAAGTGAATCACCCAAGGTTTATCGAACTTAGGGAGGTAGAGTTCAAAGATATCCCTCTGAAGCAACCCTGCAATTAAGATACAAGAAGTCTCTTGTGTCCCCAACACACCCAATACATTTGTCAGGTGTATAGGTGCACCAGTTCGAAGAAAGAGATAGTGAAATACAAGTAATATCGATGATTATAAGTGATAATTGCAATCTGAAATAAAAATGGCAGCAAGCAAACATGTAGCAGAACTGGTTGTAAACGGTGTTTCAATGCTTAGAAACAAGGCCTAGGGATCTTACTTTCACTACTGGACACTCTCAACAATGATATCATAATTGAATACATAAATATCATCTCTTCACTATGCTACTCTAAACCACTCTCCGGTTGGATAACGAACACCAATTCACCGTGTAGGGCTGCAAAAGCACTCCTTAAAGTTCGTGTTCCAAACCTAGGGACACCCCACACTCTGTCACTTTGAGCATCCAAAGATAGTACTAACTAACACCACAATTTCATAGAGACATCCAACTCAAATTATAACTCATGATAAGTATTTCTGTAATCTTTATCCTAAGAGACACACACGGTGTGCACACCGTCACCTTCACACCGTGGGACAAGGTGTCTCCGGAGATCACAATAATAAAATCACTTGAGTAGCATAATAGATGAATTAACATCTACTTATTCAACTAGATTAGAAAGCTCATGATCACATAAAGATCACACCATGGGAGAGAGATAAACCATATAGCTACCGGTGAAGCCCTTGGCCTCGGGGGAGAACTACTCCCTCCCTATCATGGGAGTCAGCAACAGCGATGAAGATGGTGGTGGAGTCGACGAAGATGCCTCCGGGGGCAATACCCCGTTCCGGCAGGGTGCCGGAATAGAGATTTCTGTCCTCCAAAACTTGTCTTCGATGGCGGCGGAGCTAGGGAACTTTTCATGGATGGAGGCTGATTGATTTAGGGTTTTCGCGTCGGGAGCAATATATAGGCGAAAGGGCGATGTCGGTGGGCGCCCGGTGGGCCCACACCATACCTAAGCGTGGCTAGGGGGCCGCGCCTAGGGGTGGTGTGGTCGCCTCCTGGCTCTTCTCCGTCTCCCCTTTGTACTTCGTCTTCGTGACAACAAAATAGGAATTTCGGCTTTTGTTTCGTCCAATTCCGAGAATATTTCCAGAATAACTTTTCTGAAATACAAAAACAGCAGAAAACATGAACTAGCACTATGGCATCTTGTTAATAGGTTAATTCCAAAAAATGCATAAAAATGCCACGAAGTGTAAACAAAACATATAGAAATTGGTGTAAAACAAACATAGAGTATCAAAAATTATAGATACGTTTGCAACGTATCACTAGTTGTCTCCTTGATAGAACCGAAGAGGAATGAGGTAATCCAGCGCCAGGCTGCAAGTCAACGGCGTCCCGAGGACAGCCATAGACCACACAGCACCGGCCCTGGATGAACCCATCTGGTCAAGATCGGGCCTCACGGCATAGATCTCGTCCCAACGGCGCAGATCACCGCCGTACCCAGGGGCGGATCTGCTTGGACCAACCCTGATGCACATGCATCAGGGTAAAAGAAAAAATGTCTACTACATATGAGCTCAATGAGGGGCAGTGCATCAGGTTAGGTGGGAAAATGTGCATCAGGGAGGCAAAAATTTAACTAGCAAAAGCACCAAGCTTGGCCATGCATCAGGGAAGTATTAGCTCCGCCCCTGGCCGTACCCGCTGAAGTCGCTCCGCCGATGTACCGCCTCCTCCTTGTCAACCCCCGACGGAGATCCCCAGGCCTCGGCCAGCGACAACCGTGCCGCTCTGTGCCCCCACCAGTGACGCCCCAAGTTCCGAGAGAAGTCGTCGGGCAGCACCTCTCCATTCCCACCGCCGCTTGACGGGAACGGGGCCGTTACCACCGCCGGTGAGGCCAGCGGCAGTGGCCAGAGGGGGAGAGGGTGGAGGGCGAAGGCGGCACCTCCAGAGCCCCTCGGGAGGGAGCGACCCGGGAGGGAGTTTATTCACTACTTCGTCTCTGCTAGAGCGTGGAGCTGCTGTTGCTTTCTTTCCATGCGTGTGTTGCTGCTAGCTGCTGTCTCTCTCTAGTATTGATCCTCCCTGTATTTCAATTACTAACGTTTTCAATTTTTTCTGCAATTTTCTTTTCCTCGTTTATTTACATAGTTCAGCTGCGACGTCTATTTCAGGAGGTACAACTATAAGATTTAGGCTGTACACTAACTTAGCATTATATGTACTCTAACTTAGCATTAAAAAATGCAGACATACTTTTTGTTAAACCTGTATTTGGGCAGTTCGACACTTCGATTTTTGGGTAATAGTGCCCCGTTCCAAGCCTTCTTCTGTAAGTTCTAAATTTGTTTAAAACAAAGAGTTGTTTGTGCTCTATAGCTGTTTGAGTTTATGCCGCAAAGGAGAAATTTCTTCTCTTTTTTCTATTTTGCGCTGAAATATTCAGTTTTGCAGTCTTGCCGAGTATGCACTACTCCAGCATTTCCTCTTTCCCTTCGCAACTCAGCCGGGAAATAGGCATCTTCCGTAACTGCAGTACAATCAGTGGCTTTCAGAAAGTTTACATTCCATCAAAGAGTACACAAAAAAAATACTTTTTGTTCCAGCTTATTCAGTTTGTGGCACTGGACCTGAAACGGCTCACAATGCGATGAGAATGTGCAATAAAGCAAAATCGCTTTGCCAATGCATAAAGCAGAAGTAGTCACTCCCGCAGGGTAGATATTTAGCTACTTCAGACCTTTTTTTTTCGAGAGTACGCCAAAGGCGTACCGTATCTTTATAGAAGACGGAAGGTTGGGTACAAGAACGGCACCACTCGCTACAAGCAACGAGCGTAACCCACACAACACCGGCTACAGACCAAACAACCACAACACAAAGAATCTGTCCTAAGCAAAACACCAAGCCACGTCTCGACCGACGCCAAGCACCTCCAAGGAGGAGCAACTCCAAAAGGAACTTCCTTGTCAACGCACCATCCGAAGGAGATCAATGACGGGACTTGGACGGATCCCAGAAGCTGTCCTCCAGAACATGCCAGCAGTGGCGTGCATAGCGCCTTGAAGAACTGCCATGGACCGCTACGTCACCGGACCGCCAAGGACCTCTGCACCGTGTCTTCATGCCCGATGCTCCCAACAGAGTTACGACGTCAACGACGCCGCCATCGAGCCGATCCGCGAATCGAGGCTTTCGCCGGAAGACAACAACCAGCTCGTAGCCGGTTAGGGAGATTCCGACACTCCTCGGCGGCGCATCCAAGGAGGGGAACGACACCCGCGGGCGCCGTCGCCGCCGGCCCGACTGAGTCAAGCTGGACTTTCGCCCGAGACATCACGAGCCTTCCCAACATCGGAACTGGGGCATACCGTCCGTGAGGCCTCGCACCGCCGCCGTCGCAGCCCCTCGTCGATCAAGCCGCAAAAACCGCAAAACTCCGAAACACCCACCGCGTGGCTGAAGGCTAGGCGAAGACTCCAACTCCAACTCCATCCCGGCGAGGCACCGCAGCCTTCGCACCCGCCGGCACGAGGCGCTGCGGCCACCACTCCCGCTCCTCCGGCTTGAACTGGGGCAGGAGGACACGGCCGTCGCCCACTCCAGGCAAGACGTCCAACCCAACCTCCCATCCCGCCAGACCCAGATCGGGCCCGCAAGCCCAGATCGGGCCCGGGCCGCCAACCTCTGCTCCTGCTACAGCGACGCCGGCGAAGGACATCGCAGGAACGCCGGCCTGAGGGGTGGCGGACCTCTGCTCGCCAGGGCGCTCCATGGCCGAGCCCTCCGCGCCGCCGCCACCCATCCGGCCAATCCCCGACGCCAAACTCGACGCAGCCGCCCAGCCACAACCTCCCTCCGCCCACCTCGCCGGGAAGCTCCTCTCCACCCCGACCCCCCGCCACGCGCCGCCGGGGACCGCCGCACCCAGCGTCGCCGTCCGCTCGCGCCACTGCGCCGCCCTTCGACGTCCTGCCTCCGCACGGAAGGGGGCCCATCAGAGCGCGCCCGCCCACACCCGCCGGCTTCGCCGGCCAAGGCGTGGGCGCCACCGCCTGCCAGCGGTGGCAGCGGCCGAGGGGAAGTACCTGGCAGCGGCTCTAGGGTTGGCGCGGGGGAGCCTCCAGAGTCGCCCGTGCGAGGCGACCCGATTGGGTTCTAGTATTGGTTCGGACTGTATGCATTCTGCCAGGAATCGCAAAATATTTATAATAATGGACTAGGAGTTCGATAGATTTTGTTTCTCTCCCATTTGAAGTATGCTTGAATTTTGATTACAAAGTATAAATAATGCACTAGCTTTTAAAAGGCAGTGTCTTTGGTCATTTCATTTGTTTTTGTGGGGCAGCGTTACTGTCTGTACCTCAAGGTCGAGCCAAGTGCGCTCAGGAAGTCAAACTGGGAGTTGTTCATTACAAAAACTGCAGAGCATGGGCACTAGAATTTTCTCGTACAGTAGTTTTTCCTGGAAGCTAGTCCATGTGTTTCAAGTATCTGAATTATACATCCGTTCAGTCTCATCCATGGCAAAATAAGGGAAATATCATTCAGTGAGACATGATGTGAGGCTCGCCTTCTGCATTTTCTTCTGTAATTTAGGCATCAACCAATCTTGTTGCTTGTTTCTTAAATTGAACTATCATTTAGTGAAAACTTTTGAACAAAAATGGATATATGGCACTTTAGTTTTAGATTCTCTTTTATAATTGGACTGAAACATATAGCATAGAAGTTTCCCCAGTTTTAGCTATAAACGATGTGAACTAGTTATATGGTAACTGCAAATTTTGTATCAGACAATTAAATTTGGGCATTGCATCTACTGTATTTTTAGGCAGTACAATCATCTGTCATGGGCAGTACAAAGGAATTGGGAAGCACACATATTCGAGATCCCTTCTTAATGAAAACTAGTAAGTGGGCACGTGCAACGCACGTCTTTTACGTGTTTTTAAAATCTCATTACTCAGATAATCCATACTATTAGTCAATACATTCAAATCCGTGAAGCTCAAAAAAATATTTGATATGATGTTAAATATTAGAATTCGACTATGGTTCTAAGCAAGACTGAAAAAACTAATTGGCAGCGTTATTCACCATTCTCAGTAGTACGGGTTGAGTCGCCAAGAGAAGATGATGACTGAAACAATATTTTAGAGTCGTATACTCGTATTGCAATGAAGAAAGCGTTTAAAGCTATTTAACATCATGTCACGGTATGCATCAGCCAGACCTATTAAAACTACATTTCCTTTCAGTCTTGTTTTTGGCTACAAGTAGCTTGCACTCAGTTGACACGAACTGCAAGTAAAACAGCAAGGAGATGCTAATGCTTTTTTTTTTGGACTTGGAGATGCTAATGCTACCAAATCGCTTCAAGGAAGTAAGCACACAAAAAATCTGAAGAATTACAAGTTGTGTAAGAATAGGACTAATGCAAAAGCTCTCACAAAAGTACATGAACTTAGATACTCACGTATCATTTTGTTCAGAAGTAGCTTTTCTAACCAGACCTCGCCGTCCTGTGACTGCTAGACAAAATATTGGTTGGACAGTGTACAAATTGGTCAATAATATGTAGGGGGTTGGACAAAAATAGAAAATCGGCACATAAATGTACTTATGCCAAACAATATGCATAGAAAATCCTAACACAGAACAATTATATTCGTCACTGCTCAGACTAAGCAATCGAAGTTAAACATCGTGTATGTCTAGCAATGTTGAGCCCTGGAGTACAATATGATGAGAATTGTGAGATCAGCAGCATATATCGTAAGTCTATGTAATAAATTACTCCATTATAGTGCAACGATTTGAACCAATACCAGACCGAAGCCCATTTTTTTAACTTAATAACATGAACGAAGTGCTCCAGTCCAAGATAAAGCACTATGGAGAAGTCAAAAGTAGATCCCAAGCTTGAACAGAAACCAGGCCACTTTTCGCTCTACTGAGTATTTATTCTATTTGTGTTTTCAGCGAGAAAACATCACCATGCATCTTCTTCATAACCTTTGACTGTCCATAGCTTAATTGTGGTGTCCCAACCTCCGAGGCACCAAAGCAAATCTAGCCGCAGAAAAATATGTCAAGATATAAGGATAAGATGATCATGTTTTCAGCAAGACCCATGGATGCTTACTTTACTGTGAATAATAGTAGCTATGCCAGGATGGCTCTCCAAATTACCAATTTAAGCATGAGATGAAAACAATCATGAGTGCTCCATTGTTTTTGTGGCAATATTAGGTCCTCCATTGAACATGTCAAAAACTAAACACAGTGCTTTGGTATTGCAGTTCAAAATGGCAGCATTAGACCACCGTTGAGCATATATAACTATTCAGTGGTAGAGAGGAAAATCTGCTAAAGATCCCGTCATTGGCTTGAATGACAATATCTGAATAAACTAAAACCTGGACTTGTAGTTTAACAATCATATATTAATCTTTTGCAAGAAAACAACTACATATTAATCAATATCAGCATAACTCGTTAAATCGTTGACCATATAATCACTAAAACTGGAGAAACACTACTCTGCGAAAAACTAAACTATCAAGCCCTCTTAGCTGAAGTAGCTAACAATTAGCAGGTTTATTATTACTGGATGTCCCTACTTTCTGAACTCGACACTTCTGAAATTGATTCATTCAAGACTTCAGATTAGACAAAAGCATACACATCAATGAGGAATACCATGGACAGATTATTGTTCTCCAGAATGATAGATTGCAGATTTAATTGCACAAGCTGGCACACAAGCTAAATCTTAAGTCTATTGTGCAGTTTCACAATGGTACATCCAAGAAGCTGCATAAAACAAAAGCATCCACATCAAGTTTGTGTATATAGCAACTGAACAAATTAGCATTTCCTAATAAAGAAACTATTAAGTTGCGTAGATATCACATCTTTACCACCAAAATAAGTTACTAATCTGATTACTCAATAGATGGAGGCCCCTAATAATGTAGTTCAGTTGCAAGCCCTTGCATGTGGAGAAAGTCACACCTAAAATGAACACTGCCGATGCCACATTATTTGTGTTTAAGGGCAGGGGCGGTACCTCGACCGGCTCATAGCCAGTCCACATGTCGTTTGCGATGTTCTCGTGGTACTTGAGACGGATGAACTCGGACTTCCTCTAGTCGTCGTGCATCGCTTCTCGGTGACACTAACTCCCGCCTTGTGCACAGCGCCTCTGTAGGGCACATCAGCGGTAAAGGTCTGATGGGGCGTGGGCAGCGGCGCGAGAGCGGATTGACATGTGGCCACCATGCCTGATGGCTCTCCTGGCCGTGTGGCCTGCGTCTCAGCGGGGAGCTCGTGGCCGCAGCATTTTCTTTTACTATAAAAAAACATTGTAAATAAATATGTACTCTGTTGCTTCATGATGATTTACAAAAATAAGGAAAAACAAATTCCAAAGATGCGTCACAAGATTTTTTTAAAAAAATCTCAACAGTAGGGTGATGTTTCCTACTCATGGCTCTCACCATTGTTGTCGCTGCTGATTCTTGTACGTGCTTATAGAGAGTGTGGCGTTGGACTTAATCTCGCCCTATTCCAGAAGTGTGCACCAATCAGGATGAGTTTTGCAGACCAAGCAAACAAGTACAAATTTGTATGATTATTAAAGGGAATATCTTCTCCAATTGGTACACACTCTTCTTATATGTAGCACACTTCAGAGAGTTTCACATAGCATATAAGATAACTTGTTTGGAACCTTTTCTACCTTCTCCAATGGGTGCAGAATCTTTTTACAGGCAGCACACTTCTCCTGAGATCTGTAGAACATAGAAGATAGCTTGTATGTGACCTTAGACTGTCGAGCATAAGAAAAACAATTTATGAGCTGCAATATGTCAAAAATTCAAAAAGCATGATATTGCTGATTTGACTGGTTGAACTATTAAATCATCAGGCCAAAATATACATTCTGGGTATATGATGCCTACTTTTTCATAATCGTTTCACGACAAATATAAGTAGCACACACAATGGCTAGAAAAACTAATTTTCTAGGGAAAAGGCAATGTGTAGTAATCAAATAAAGATGGTGAGAATGCAGTACCTGCTGGTTGTTTACCTTCGCAGCTGAAAGTAAAAAAAAAAAGTATATTTTGATGAGATTCCTGAGGTGATTGTGATTGTAAAACAACAGTGAGAACAACGATGCAGAACAAACCTACATGTGGGGAAACTTTTGTTGAAGGTGCTTGTTTCATTGAAAAGCTAGTCAAAATGAGTGTTGCAAAGAGCTCCATGAAGAAGTTCAACATCTAAAAATAGTGCAGTTCAACGTTAGCCTATGGGACATAGTTCAGATAATCATAGAGTAATGGGTGTGTAAAAGTAAAAAATAGTGGTTTAACAGTGATTTAATCATTTATCACCAAACTCACTGTTCGGTTTGCTGTTTGCATACATTGTTTACAGTGAAGTAAACCATTTATCTTGTTCCCAAACTTTCTTTTCTAAGTTTGCTATGCCCTTTCTTTTGCTATGCCCTTTCCAATACTTCTGAAAACAAATCGAAAGGACAACAGCAAACAATAGTGCAGACTTTTGATTCACAGTCCTGACAATTCCACAAAGGCAATGATCTCTGCGGTCCTAAAATGCCATCTTCTCACTTTTATACATTCGATAGTTATACATGAGAAGTGTACATTCTGCGTTCCCAATATTGCATAATTCATTTCTATGGAGAAAAGTAGAGGTAGATGACGACTTGGATTTACACTGGAATAACTTGCAGGGGTAGTGATTATTTCTAAAATGCATTGGTGTATTGCTAGAAACCTCGAAATTTCCAGCGACGAACAGCGTCGAGTGGCGGGGGCTGCTTCTCCTCGCGGCGGGGCGCGGCAGGCGGCAGATCGCTTGGAAGGCGGCCGTGTCTTCGCGTGGTCCAGGGCGGCGAAAGGTCAGCTGGAGGGCGTCGCCGTGGTGGGTGATAGATCGTTTGAAGGGCGGCGGCGTGGCTAGGTAGGCGGGGCGAAGGGTCGGCGGCTGGGTAGGCGCGGCGGAACGACGAAAAAGCTTCGATGTCCCAGACACATGACGGACTGAAAGGCGAGTTGTGGGTCGTCCGGGCAGAGTGCAGAGGCGGCGGTTTCCTGGGGATGAAGTGTGAAAGAAGAAGGGAGCGGTTTGGCCTTTGGGTGATTAGCGCGGATTAGTGCGTGGGTGTTGTCCGCTCGCGTTAAACATGGGCTAAATTTGGGACGTCAGATATAGTCGTTTTACGGCTGAGATTGCTTGGATCTGACCCTCTGGGTCTTTTAATAGTAGTGGTGATAAGAATAATCAGTTAGGAAGTGCACTAGGTTATTGTTGGGCAACGCAACAATAATCAACTACCACCGGCTCCCTAGAGCTCCCAATGTTTCAGCACGGGAACGGCCGACGATTTCCGCGGAAGGTCCACTTTTTTCCCGGAACGGGCAGCGGTTGGCAGGAAGTATAACTTCTCTACGGTGGGCAGTACATGTCTATTTTTATAATTAAAATAAGGCAGTTCATGTTTTGGGAACCAGCTTGTTTTTATCTACTATACCTATGACCTATCTACACTACTTAAAAAGGAGGAACGTGTTCCTTATTCTGCCCAACCGCAATACGTCAAGATTTTCGTCATCCTCGTCGTACTCCCGTTCCGCACGCGCTGGGCCGTGACAACATGGGCCGCCCCAACACCAACACCGCAGTAGGTCGCACCTTTCGTCGTGTCCCGCTAGGTTTCCTCTCTACCCTGGCGGCTGGCGCACACCCCTCCCCTACCAATCCACGGAATCATCTTCGAGCTTGGCGGCACCTCTCCGCGTGGAGGAAGCCCGAAGTCGGCGAGGAGGCGCCGACCGTCCACGCGAGGAAGCCCGAAGCTCTCGCACGTGCACCTCCACCAGATCCCGTTCTCTCCCTGGATCCAATCGCGCGCCGCCTCTGCCACCCACCTCGCCGGACACCCAGCCCCTCCCACGGCCAGCAGGTCCTCTGAAGCTCAAGAGCTCCTTGTCCGCTTCCCCTCCTCCCTGTGACCGTCGAGCGTCCCATGCTCGTCCTCACTCGTATATGACCGGTCGCGCAGGCCAAGGTTGCCGTGTTGTACTGCGTGGGGTGGTGGTGCAGAGGGTTTCTCCACGGACTACTCTGTGACGTCTGATGGTTCCGGCTGCTCGATCATGAGGGACGCCATAGATTGGATTTGGAAGGTGAGCCTTATTTTCCTTGTGTCTATAGTGATTTGCTGAGATGTGATGGGAAGGGCTCCAGTAAAGGTGCCTCCATTTGCTTATCGGAACTGTCCCAATCCATATTGCCCTTATAGCTGATTAAGTCTGCAATTTCCTACAGATAGGTAATTGACATTGGGAATTACAATTTTGTGCAGTTGACTGAAGTCTTGTCTGTCAACTACCTAGATAGGTTCCTCATTGCCTATGAACTTCATGTAAGTCCTCCATCTCAACACCAACCCAAACAATCTGGTAAAATTACATAATGTTGTTGAGATCATTTGGTTTCTCATGGCAGAAAGGCGAAGCTTGGACGATGCATCTCTTCACACCGGCCTGCTTGTTTCAGGCTTCAAACATGGAGGAGACTTATGTGTCACTTCTGTAAATGAAGGTCAGTGAGTTTGTAGCAATAAAGGAAGAAAGACTGCTTGGTCACAATGCTAGGAAATATGAACTGCTCATCTTTCTCTTTAGTCATAAAAATATATAAGAGTACATGTACATTCAGAAAAACTGAAGCTTATAAGCCAAATAGTTGGCAAAATCTTGACGTTTGTTTTAGTGCTTAAGTCTTCTAAGATGTACACTAATGCGTAATGTAAGAAAGACTGCTTGGTCAGTATGTGACAACATCTTAATTCATAGGAAGTAATGCTGGCCATTGTACTGAAAGTTGTGTGTTAGTCAAAAAGGCAACAATGAGTTTGTTTGAGTGATATATTTTCTATGGTACTTGCAAGATAATGAGTTTGTCGTACTTTTTTTTAGAAAACTTACCTTTGTGAAAAGAGAAACAATCCACATGCTAGATTTTCTCCTTTGTCGTTTCTTTACTATTTAGCCTGGACATAACAAATGAATAACATTCAAGTTTCTTCACATGATGTATTCATAGATGGACATGTTAACAAGATGCATAGGGAATAATACGTCTAGGTTGTAGCTGTAACTTTGGATGTGCCCTCCATGCTCGCAATTTCCCGCTCAGTTGACGTCATCTTGAGCACAACTAAGGGCACGAATGATAGTGGAAAGGAGACAAATCTACATGGTAAAGATCTGATACCTCCATGGATACGAAGGTGATTCAGGTTTTTGCTTGTGTTTATTCTATAGGTTATTAGTGTGTTACTGCATTATATAATGTTAGAGATGGGCACTGGCCAAAGAGCACATACTTGAGGTTGTAGAGGTCGATCTCCCACCAGTAAGATTCATAGTTAGATCGGCTAAGACCTATGTGGTTTCATTATTATTCCTCAAGATTTGTTTGCTTAGCACTAAACAATGAACACTTTCTGAATTCTTATAGTTTCAGAGGTCATATATCATGAAATTTGTTTCAGCTTTTCACCAATTTAGAGATATGCATATGTTGTATGAGGAGTTTCAGTTTGGGAAGTCGGAATTCATTGCATACCTTTGATGTACTTGCGTCATTTGTCTCAAACCATGCACGACATTCTCATCTGGATCGATAGGAGAGATAGAAATATTAGTTGGTACTCTATATGTTTATATGGACAACTAATGTGGTATGCTTGACAGAGCTGTGTTTTTATATATGTATATATGCATGTGAACTTGTACAAGGAAGTATTCAAGTTAACTAATTAAGTAACTCCAATAACACAGATGATGATGTGATGGGATTTTCAGATCGAGTGGTTGACTCCAATTTCAGCACGGGGATGTGTGAGTCCTAATGTGCCTGCATGTGCTGCATTGGGTATCCTTACGTAAGCTCATTGTTGTATTGCTAACTATTTGTGATTGCTCATCTTGGTGCTTGTATTTTCTATCGGACACAAACACCAATCGCAACATTTGCAATTGATTCTCCTTTTTGCGGAAAAACTCCCAAAGTAGGCAGCTAGATTTTCCAGTGTCCTATGTCTCCTTAAGATACAAGTTGGATGGATTCAGCTGGAGATTAGTTGATGCTCCGCCCTCCCTACATCGAGTTCCTCCGCCTCCAGCCCGTCCAGTACAAGTGATTCTGTAGAGAAATTAATTACTGTAGTTGATTCTGCATCAGAGTGCTCTATCGATTTGCTCCTATTTTCGCTTCTCAGGTAGCTTGGTTGGACATGGTTGTGCTTTTTTGGAGAAGAAGCACTATTGCAGTTCAGTATAGAGTCAAAAGCAATTTGCAGCTACCAGAGCAAAGTTGTCTCAACTCCGCGACGATTAGGTTTTCTTCTCTCTATATTTATTTCTACACCTCATCCACTAGGCCAAGCGCATCATCAATATGTTTCCATGGTAATGATTCAACTCGTCTCTATGTCTCTCTGAATTTTCTAACTGCGGCAGGTCAATGGATGAATGGAATCGCTATGCACTGGTGTTGGACTATCGATGGTCACAAGATTTAGCGACTGTCGATGGAATCAAAAATAACATCATGCTTTCGGTTTATGCAAGCTCATCCCAGGAGCTACTCTGTAGTGTTCTTCTAATTGTACATGGTAATGTTGATTTAGTCGCTAAATTCAGAAATATCCCTACTGCTGCAGTCCCCAGTGGTGATGGTGCCATCCTGGACTAATACTTCTGAACTTCTGATCCACAGGTACGCCTTGCACCGGGTGCTTCAGTGGGGGCAACACCTGACCAACGACATGTTCGAGCCCGGCGTAATGATATGGAAGGCGCAACAGAATAAACAGAGATGGGGAGCATATGGAGGGCTACAAATCCTTCCTCCCATCCGTCTGCAATGTGTGATGAGGGACAAGCAACATCGGCCGGCGCTCCATCACTGGCCGCCGCGCTGGCGACAGTGGGAAGGGGAAGATGGCGGCAGCATTCGGGGTTCACCAGGAGAACAGTGCATCTGGGTGTGCGGTGGCGGTGTCAGAGTCGGAGGCGGAGGTGGTACAGAGTGTACGTTGTCCGACAGGTCGCTGATGCCCATGGCCGTCGGCCAGAACGTGTTGGGTCGCTGATACAGGACGGCGGCGCAATCGCCACGGTAAATTCAGAGGCATGAAGCCATGAACTGAACAACTAGCTAAGATAACATGCAATCATTCTATATTGCACTTCAACCATCAAGCACTTTAGAAGATTTGGGGCGTTCGAGTGCACCGGGCACCAGTGTCTCGACAAGACGACGGTGATCACGGTTGCGTGGACCTGTTGTTGAGGATTGTCGCGCGGAGGTGCCCCAAGTGCAACTGCAGGTAAGTGCTTAACCTGAATCTTTTGCTCACAAGCTAATTATTTTCAAGTTACAAACTACAGTGAGGCAGGTTCCTATCTGCTACATGCGTGGATTTTCAGGTGCATGCATTCTATCTGCTACACATTGGCTTTTCAGGTGCATGCATTCTACCTGCTACATGCGTGGCTCCATGATGATGGGTGCATATATATGTTTGCACGAATATGGAGTACTAATTTGCATAACTATCATCAGGTTAAAGCATGCACCGTACACCTAATTTTTGTGTGCAAAATGCCACAATCTTATTCATATTTCACATCAAAATATTGGAGTCTTCATACTTCTTCCATTGATCTCAACTGATTTACTTAGAGAACTTCAGATACGTTGGTTAGGCAATGCCTTCTACGGCTCTTCTTTGTTGGTACAAATAAAAAAAAGGTGTCATATTTTCTTTCTTCAACAGTAAGATAGATTGGAAATCATGGGTAGAACAAAGAGAAGCAAATATTTATTTTCAAATTTAGTAGTGAAGGAACCTGTAGTATATATGTTCTACTTCCTCTAGACATATTCATTTTTTTGTCAGTTATTTTCTGGTAGTGAAGAAAATATTTAATAAAAATTAACCCATATGCACGGGTTGTATTCTCAAATACTTACTAAGATTGGCATCTTCAATATTTATTTTGATTCAGAATGTTGCATGGACTTATTACTTAGCATGCATTTAATATTTTTGTATCATTTTATTGTTGTAATGGGATACAGTATTAAGAATTTAAGATTTGTCAATTTTGTTCTTGATTGTAATTCTTGGACGGTTAGCTACATAGTACTCATGTCCTTTTGTAGATTGTTGAGCTTTAGAATGAAAGAATCGTAAAGTTGAATAGATTAGGGCATCAGGTAGATAAATTAATTTGATTTGGGTGTTGCCAATGATTAAAGATGAATCGACGAGCAGGTCACCTGCAGGCTGTGTACATTTTGTGCAAATATCTTGGTTTGTAAAATCAACATTTATAACTACCCATGTATACCCATGCTATTGTTTTGCAAGTTGTGCCATTGTTAGTAGTACAAAATGTAAGACTGCAAGAATGTTTTAGAGAAGAGCTTGACACATCATTTTACTACTTGAAGCATTTTGGAGTTCGTACAATGTTTCCTTATATCTAGATCTTTTTTGCATACATATATGTATGGTAAGGTGATTTGTTTTCTTTTGAAGCTAATGCGCGTCAACACTTTCTCCTTTCATCTTTTTTAATTAGACGTGTGTGATCTGATAAATCGCATAACAGATGGACGCATCAAGAGGTTCAATTGTGATTTGGGTTGTTGATCTGAGAGCCTTGCAAGACCTCTATTGCTCTATAGTGCATATGAACGAAGTTGTGAGCTAAAAGATCTGTCATGGTTTGACCACTTTTTAAGACTGGAGAGCATACAGTCAGGTCAGACCCTCAACAAATTATCAACATATACAGATTATAATGACATAAGGGTTGTGCTCGGATAAATTTGTGTACATCTCTCGAAGACTTTGTACTATTTGATATGGCATCATTGGGTAGCAGTGTAGCAGCGCCTGTACTATGTCCACAACTCACTTGTATAAAATAAAGCCAATATTTATTACCAGGTCAATACATTATTTGTTGCTCCTCCTTTACCCATTTGATTTAAAGATCCAGTTTAACGAATTACTCATTAAACTTGTTAACCTTGGTCAAAATTAATGTCAATGTCGGGTTTACTGAAGTATAATGACGACTTTATCGGAGTGGAGTGACTACTTATCAAAATGTTGACCTAACGGTCGAAGAAAGCCGGGAAAATATGGTAGATCCATCCTTGCCATCCGTCGCCACCCCCAAAATCGAAGAAGGCCATGAGCCGTTGGAAGGAGGGTGCACGGAGGACTCACCGGCCACCACAGGAACCGCAGCCTACGGGGTCACCCCGGCCGACCAACACCATGGCAGGCACGGAGCTGAGATCCGATCGTCGTGCTGCCCGCGTAGCCACAACGGCCGCCTCCTCCACCGCGAGATCCTGGGACCGCCGCCCTGGCGCCCAGCTCGCCCCGACGCTGCACCGACGACCAGCGCCTTCGACGAGCTCGGCACGAAGACCTCTACCACGCATCTATGCCTCCATGGCAGCTCGCCCCACAGCCTTCGGCGGCAAGGACGTCGCCGCCACCGCTTCGTAAGGAGAGGGAGAGGGCGGCAGCGGCGGCGGGATGTGGCCGGAAAGGGGAGCCCGCGGGCGGCGGCTAGGGTTTCCCCGTGTTGCCCCGTGCGGGAGCGACGCGGGGTCGGGGTCCTTGGATTTTCCTTCTGACCAAATACAGGGGGCCTTACTGCCAATGAGGTCTCGGCTTTGTCACATGCCCCTTTGTTTCAATTTCTTCTCCATCTCAGATTTTCGATGTTTGGCCTCATCAATTTGCTTCTATAAATGAGTAATCTAGGTATCTCAATTCTGGATCAAGGACTGGAACTTCTTTACCATGATCTCATGTCTTTACCAAGTTCTTCTGGTCTTGTATTTTAGAAAACAAGCATGAATCTTATGGTGATGCTGCTATTGGTTTAGGATTTTTTTTTTCTCTCTGTGAGTATGCTTAGAGTTATGAAAGCCTCGTGAGGTCATGTATGACTAGCTTATCAGCAGTTAAAATCTTGTCCAGGTCATATGGGGTGTAAGACTCCTGTGTATACTGCTTTAAAGAATGGGATACTGGATTTTGTAACAAACGAATGATATTACAGCCACATTCTTTCGTGGTGGTGTCGTATACTTGGGATTTTTTTTACTAGACAAACACTTTGGGTGTGTCCCAACTATACTTGGCCAATTAACAATACCGGTATGTATTTAGACCTGGTGTGAATACTTTTGTAAAGCACGCCGCTTCATTGTTGAAACAAGCACACATTGAGACATTGAAAAAAAAGCATATGTCCATTCATATTGTTAAAGGTGAAATGATAACAATCTTCTTTATTGAAACCCTTTGATTGGTTACGAGTTTCCCCTGCCGCCCGGGTCGCTCTTGCGGGCGACTCCGGAGATGACCACGAAACCCTAAAAGAGCGTGTCGCGACCCTACCTGGCCGGCGCAGGCGGTGGCGGCGGCGCACAGCCGCAAAAGGCGGTGGGCTGTGTGGCGCACCCCTACGAAATCCCTTCGCGCGGAGGGGCGTCGTCGCACGCACGGGGAGGCGGCACGGTGATGGAGCGGCGGGTGATGACCTGATGGCGCGGCAAGACGATGCCAGAGGTTGTGCGGCGGTAGTGTTGACAGTTAAGTAACTAAACTTATCTCCAGTACTTAAAAAAAGCAAACTAAACAAGCAAATTAAATCTTAACCGTCCATACGCATCCATCCCATGCCATTTCCTTTTTTTCTTTTTCTTTTCTTTTCTTGCTTTGTGTTTTATTTTATTACGTTTATTTCTTGCCAGTTATGATTTGTGTATATGTATTGAGAAATGAAATTTAAGGACCCGTGGCAACGCACGGGCATTTGTACTATCTATACCTAATAATAAAGGAGCTAACGTTTCCGTGGTTTGGTCCGTCGAAATGCGCTTTCGTCCAACCTATTGTACGCTTTAGTACGTCGCACCAATACGGTAGAGCTGTCCCGATCCTTTGTCCGCACAAAGAGACCTACGCAAACTTTCTATTTCTATCTTTAAACCGTGTTGTACTCAATCTCAAAAATCTTGAGCGTGTAAGAGCATCTCCAACAGGCGCGCTAAACCTCTGATTGTGCGCGCTGTAAACAGCTAGCGCGCGCTATAAACAGCTAGCGCGCGCTGGGCCGTATTTTCCCCCGCCGGACGCGGCAAAATGCAGCGCGTGCTTGATGCGCGTAGATGTACACGTCCGTTGGGAACCCCAAGAGGAAGGTGTGATGCGCACAGTAGCAAGTTTTCCCTCAGAAAGAAACCAAGGTTATCGAACCAGTAGGAGCCAAGAAGCACGTGAAGGTTGTTGGTGGAGGAATGTAGTGCGGCGCAACACCGGTGAAACCGGCGCCAACGTGGAACCTGCACAACACAATCAAAGTACTTTGCCCCAACGTAAAGTGGGGTTGTCAATCTCACCGGCTTGCTGAAAACAAAGGATTAAGCGTATCGAGTGGAAGATGGTGTTTGTTTGCAAAGAACAGTAAAACAGTAGAATGTATTCAGATGTAAAAGAATGGACCGGGGTCCACAGTTCACTAGTGGTGTCTCTCCAATAAGATAACTAACATGCTGGGTGAACAAATTACAGGCGGGCAATTGACAAATAAAGATTCAATACATATCAACGATGATTACTATGATTTAATCAGGGCATTACGACAAAGTACATAGACCGCTATCCAGCATGCATCTATGCCTAAATAATCCACCTTCAGTTATCATCCGAACCCCTTCCGGTATTAAGTTGTAAACAACAAATAATTGCATTAAATATGGTGCGTAATGTAATCAACACAAATATCCTTAGACAAAGCATCAATGTTTTATCCCTAGTAGCAACGCACATCCACAACCTTAGAACTTTGTCACTGTCCCAGATTCAATGGAGGCATGAACCCACTATCGAGCATAATTACCCCCTCTTGGAGTTACAAGTATCAACTTGGCCAGAGCCTCTACTAGCAACGGAGAGCATGCAAGAACATAAACAACACATATATGATAGATTGATAATCAACTTAACATAGTATTCTCTATTCATCGGATCCCGCCAAACACAACATGTAGCATTACAAATAGATGATCTTGATCATGTTAGGCAGCTCACAAGATCTAAAACAATGATAGCACAAGCGGAGAAGACAACCATCTAGCTACTGCTATGGACCCATAGTCCAAGGATGAACTACTCACGCATCAATCCGGAGGCGGGCATGATGATGTAGAGCCCCTCCGGTGATGATTCCCCTCTCCGGCAGGGTGCGGAGGCGATCTCCTGAATCCCCCGAGATGGGATTGGCGGCGGCGGCCTCTCAGTAATGTTTTCCGTATCATGGCTCTCGGTATAGGGGGTGATACGTCCAAAACGTATCTACTTTCCCGAACACTTTTGCTATTGTTTTGCCTCTAATTTGTGTATTTTGGATACAACTAACACGGACTAACGCTGTTTTCACGAGCTCTGGTGTCTCGTTTTTGTGCGAAATCAACTTTCGGAATTTATGCGAAGGCCCTATTTTACCAGAATATTGACGGAGCCAGAAGGGCAAGAGGGTGGAGGCCCGGGCCCCACACCATATGGCGGCGCGGCCCGGGGGGCCGCGCGGCCATGTGGTGTGGCCCCTCGGCCGGCCTCCGACGCCCCTTCGGACTACTTATTGGGTTCGACCTGACGCACGGGGAGAAGTCGAAGTCGCCGAAACCCTCCAGAGAGCCGCCATCGCGAAACTCCGTCGCGGGAGCCAGAAGTCTCCGTTGGCACTCCGGGACGGGGAATTGGAGGAGATCTTCACCGCCATCACCGCCAACGCCTCTCCATCGACCAGCCATGTTTCCCCCATCCATGTGTGAGTAATTCCCCCGCTGTAGGCTGAAGGGGATGGTAGGGATTGGATGAGATTGGTCATGTAATAGTCATAAGATTGTTAGGGCATAGTGCCTAGTATCCGTAGATGTCACTTTTATGATATTGTTGCAACTTGTTATGCTTAATGCTTGTCACTAGGGCCGAGTGCCATGATCTCAGATCTGAACATGTTATTGATTCATGAAGATATTCGTTGTTTATGATCTTACCTGCAAGTTGTATACACATGTCGCTGTCCGAACCAATGGCCCAGTGACAATCGGGACAACCGGAGGGAATGGTAGTGATGTGAGGATCACATGTGTTCACGGAGTGTTAATGCTTTGCTCCGGTACTCTATTAAAAGGAGTACCTTAATTTCCAGTAGTTTCCCTAGAGGCCGGCTGCCACCGGCTGGTAGGACAAAAGATGTTGTGCAAGTTTCTCATTGCGAGCACGTACGACTAAATATGGAACACATGCCTATTGATTGATTAGTACTTGGATACCGTTTATTTATTATCTGCAAATGCCCATTCTTTGACTGTTATATGAGTTTCTCTCATCCATGCAACGCCTTAAATCCGTCCCTGTGCCTACGGTATTTTAATCCTGCTGTTTACTATAATCACTGCTGTCTTTATTTCACCGCTGCTATTATTTCGCTATTTCCACTGCTATCAAAGCTGTTACTACCGATAAACTCTTGTGAGCAAGTCTGTTTCAGGTGCAGCTGAATTGACAACTCATTTGTTAAGGCTTACAAGTATTCTTTGTCTCGATGACCCACAAGTATAGGGGTGTATCGTAGTACTTTCGATAAATAAGAGTGTCGAACCCAACGAGGAGCGAGAAGGTGTTGACAAGCGTTTCGATGAAGATTCACGTAAATGCTCACGGACAAGTATTCGGGGGTTTTGATATTGCAGATAAATAAAGTACAAGTAAATTAAATGCGAGAGAAATAATTGCAGCGAGTGGCCCAATCCTTTTTAGCACAAAGGACAAGCCGGTTTGTTTACTTATAATGACCAAACGTTCCTGAGGACACATGGGGATTTTAGTCTAGTGCTTTCGCTTCATGTAGCTAAATAATCTTCATTGTTTTGATAAGTGTTGTGTGGGTGAACCTATGCTAATGCACCGCCCTTCCTAGGACTAATACATACTTGTGATTATACCCCTTGCAAGCATCCGCAACTACAAGAAAGTAATTAAGATAAATCTAACCACAGCCTTAAACTCGAGATCCTGCGATCCCTCCTGCATCGATATACTAACGGGGCTTAGGTTTCTGTCACTCCGGCAACCCGCAATTAGCAACCGAATACAAGATGCACTCCCCTAGGCCCATAAATGGTGAAGTGTCGTGTAGTCGACGTTCACACGACACCACTAGAAGAATGACACCACAACTTAAATATCATAACATTGAATATTACTCAACCATAATTCACTACTAGCATTTAGACTTCACCCATGTCCTCAAGAACTAAACGAACTACTCACGAGACATCATATGGAATACAATCAGAGGTGATATGATGATGAATAACAATCTGAACATAAACCTTGGTTCAATGGTTTCACTCAATAGCATCTACAACAAGTATAGAATAACACCGGGAGAGTTTCCCCTATCAAACAATCAAGATTTAACCCGAATTGCTACAGCGATGACGAAGAGCGGTGGTGATGGCGGTGTAGATGATGGAGATGATGATGACGATGATGGAGATGATGTCCCGCTCGATGACGATGGCGATGGCGTCGATTTCCCCCTCGGGAGGAATTTCCCCGGCGGATTCCCGCCGGAGAGCTCTTTCTCTCTGGTGTTCTCCGCCCCGAGGCGGCTGTAACCCTTGAGGTCCTCTCTGTGGCTTAGGTTTCGGGACGAAGAGATACGCGAAGAAAAAGGAAAGAGGCTGTGGGGAGCATAGGGTGGCGCGCCGGAGCCATGGGCGCGCCGGTCTGGGCCATGGCTCCTCTCTTCTTCCCCTTGGCTCCCTCCGTCATCTGGAAAAATAGGAATTTACGTGAAATTCCCTTCCACGATTGATCTTCGAAATATTGCGTTCGACGGTGCTTTTTCCAGCAGAATCCTGGCTCCGGTGCTTGATCCTCCAATGATGATGAAACATGCAAAATAGATGAAATAACATAAGTATTGTGTCCCAATATGAAATATATCAATGAATAACAGCAAATTATGATACAAAATAGTGATGCAAATTGGACGTATCAACTCCCCCCAAGCTTAGACCTCGCTTGTCCCCAAGCGAAACTGAGCTCGATAAACGAGACCACATGTTTATGGAGTGAAGAGTCGATAAATAGAATACGGACAAGAAGCATCATATTCATTCACACAAGACATTCTAGTAAACAACTTCCTCATATAACTCATCTTGAAATAAGTAAGAGAAATCACAAGTAAAGGTGCATAAGAAATCATAATCGGTGATGGCAAACTTTGTTCTTGGTCAAAGAACTACTAACGGATTGTACTTCTAAGCAAAGCTTTCATATTAGAATTTATAGCTGAGCCTTCCTATTTAAGCATGACAATCTCTTCATAATCATTGATAACTTCAAAGTCATATTCATTCAGATAAAATTGGTACTAAACAAGAAAGTATAAAAGACATGATTAACTGAATCATAGCATAAATGATTGGTTCACAACAACTCAATTGCTTGCTTGAGATAGAGGGAAATAGGTTTACGGACTCAACATAAAAGTAAAAGATAGGCCCTTCGCAGAGGGGATTAAATCATGTGCTAGAGCTTTTCAAGTTTTGAAATCATATAAAGAGCATAAAAAGTAAGATTTTGAGCGGTGTTTGTTGTTGTCAACGAATGGTAGCGGGCACTCTAACCCCCTTGCCAAACGAACCTTCAAAGAGCGGCTCCCATGAGGGACGGCATTTCTACCAGCAAGGTAGATCATCCCCCTTCTCTTTTGTTTACACATGTATTTTAGTTTTATTAAGGATGACACTCCCCCCAACCTTGGCTTTCTCAATCCATGGCTAACCGAATCCTCGGGTGCCTTCCAACATTCACATACCATGGAGGAGTGTCTATTGCAAAATTAAGTTGCTTATGATAACTCAGAGCAAAACATGTGAAGAGAATTATTAATGAAAGTTATTAATTGGAGCTGGGAACCCCGTTGCCAGCTCTTATTGCAAAATTATTGGATAAGCGGATGTGCCGCTAGTCCATTGGTGAAAGTCCGCCCAACAAGATTGAAAGATAAAACACCACATACTTCCTCATGAGCTATAAAACATTGACACAAATAAGGAGTAGTAGTTTGAATTATTTAAAGGTAGCACATGAAGTATTTACTTGGAATGGCAGAAAATACCATGTAGTAGGTAGGTATGGTGGACACAAATGGCATAGGTTTGGTCTAAGGTTATGGATGTATGAGAAGCATTCCCTCTCGATACAGGTCTTTGGCTAGCAAGGTTTGATAGCAAGCATAAAGGTTGAGGGAAACAAACAAATATACATATGATAGAAACAATCATGCATCTTTCTCATAAGCACAAGCAATTTCAACTTTAGAATACTAAGCATAGTGATAATAGATTAGTATATCTAAGTGTATTTCTCTCTTTTAATTAAACATCATGGTGTTGCTGCTATTGACCAATGCTAAGTTTGCCAAAACCAAATAGATTTACTTGATGCTCCCAAAGTGATATCAATACTCATGTCAAGAGTAATCATATAATGGAGATTGCAAACTAAAATAAGGTGTGCAAAAAGTAAATGATAAGACTTCTCATTAATATTCCATAACGATAACTCACACCAACGGATACATAGATAACTAACTAAGAGAGATACTTCCACATTGCATACTATTCCATATGATAACTTCCCTACTCATGATATGACACTACTTGATAGTAAAAGATAAAGGTGGTGATGATGTGATACCGCGGCACTCCCCCAAGCATGGAACAAACCAAGGGGATGCCAATACCGATGATGAATTACTCCTTTGGCGATGGTGGTGATGAATTCTGACAAGCTTCTCAATAAGCTCCTGGAGCTCGTCAATCCTGTATATGAGATTGCGAATCATCTCTGATTGTGCTCGACGCGGTTAAGGAGTCTGTCGGACGGTGAGTCCCAGCTCTTGGAGTTATTTCCCCACTCTTCACCTCAGGCTCCTTCTCTCCTGCAGTGCGATCTATATCCCACTGGCTAGGCAATGCTGCCTTGGGAGTCCCTTCAATTTGATTATTGAAAATTAGATTGTGGAAGGGGTGATGAGTGCCTGATAAAGATGACTTTGGAGCTAGGTAATGACGTGGAACCGCTCCTCCGGTGCGAATTCTTGCGCTCTTGTTTGCGCTAAAAGGGTTGTCCACCACCTTGATGCTTGCGATAGTAGCACGCGGGTGTGTGCGCGAATCTTCATCCACCTCTTCTTCATCCTCTTCCTTGACGTCCTTGTCTTCCTCTTTCCGCCCAAGATCTCGATCATCTTCATCCGGAAACTCCTTGCCCTTGTTCTTGGAGACCATGGCGCTTCTAAACTGAAAATCAGAAACAGCTCGAAACAAAACACGTCGAGAACACGATATACGGACCTCCAGGGTCCGGGGGATTATATAGCAAAAATTTTCGACAAGAGGAAGGTTCCAGGCAGCGAGTGGAAACGGGACGCCGAGGGGCTGTCACCATAGGTCGGCGCGGCCAGGGTGGGGCCGCGCCGGCCTGTGGTGACGGGCCCTCGCGCGTCTTTTCCACTCCGTTTCGATTCCGTAATTTTTCATATTTTCTAAAAACAGCAGAAATAATGTTCGGAAGGTAAACGCGGACTTTTATTACATGCTGTTACCTATTCAAAGTCCTTGGCGGACTGTCAATTTGTCCTTTGATGAAAGCCTCCGGTGTTTCCACTTGAATAATATCAACATCAATATTATAAGAATCACCCGAGATATAATGCTTGAGTCTTTGTCCATTCACCACTTGCATGGCATTGCCTTGGAGAGAGCTAATTTTAATTGCTCCTGAACGATACACCTCCTCAACAACATATGGTCCTTCCCACTTCGAGAGTAATTTCCCTGCAAAGAATCTGAGACGAGACCGATACAATAGAACTTGATCTCCAACATTAAATTCTCTTTTAATGATCCTTCCATCATGCCACTTCTTAACTTTTTCTTTAAAGAGTTTAGCATTTTCATAAGCTTCACTTCTCCATTCATCTAGAGAACTTAATTGCAGCAACCTTTTATTACCGGCTAATTTAGGATCTTTATTTAGTTCTCTAACAGCCCAATAAGCTTTGTGCTCTAGTTCTAAAGGTAAATGACAAGCTTTTCCATAAACCATTTTATAAGGTGACATTCCCATAGGATTTTTATAAGCAGTTCTATAAGCCCATAGTGCTTCTTTCAATTTGCTAGCCCAATTCTTTCTAGATTTATTAACAGTCTTTCCCAAGATAGCTTTAATCTCTCTATTTGATAATTCTACTTGACCACTAGTTTGAGGGTGATAAGCAGAAGCAATTCTATGATTAATACCATACTTAGCAAGAGTTTTTCTAAAACCTCCATGAATAAAATGAGAACCTCCATCAGTCATAATATATCTAGGTACTCCAAATCTAGGAAATATAACATCTACAAGCATTTTTATAGAGGTCTCACCATCAGCACTTTTTGTAGGTATAGCTTCTACCCATTTAGTAACATAATCAACAGCGACAAGTATATGAGTGTTACCGTCTGAAGAAGGGAAAGGACCCATGAAGTCGAATCCCCAACAATCGAATGGTTCAATAACAAGAGTATAATTCATAGGCATTTCATTGCGTCTGGAGATATTACCAACTCTTTGACATTCATCACAAGATAAAATAAATTTCCTTGCATCTTTGAAGAGTGTTGGCCAATAAAAACCTGATTGTAGAACCTTTTGCGCGGTTCTATCTCCAGCGTGATGTCCTCCATAAACACTTCCATGACACTTATTCAATATCTCCTGTTGTTCATATTCAGGAACACATCTTCGCATAATACCATCTACTCCTTCTTTATATAAGTGTGGGTCATCCCAAAAATAATGCCTCAAGTCATAAAAGAATTTTCTCCTTTGCTGAGCTGAAAAGGTTGGAGGCAAATACTTCGAAACAATAAAGTTAGCATAATCTGCATACCAAGGGCTCTCTCGCGAGCTCACCTTTATTACAGCCAATTGTTCATTTGGAAAACTATCATTAAGAGGAACAGGATCATAAGCAATATTTTCCAATCTAGACAAATTATCAGCAACAGGATTATCAGCACCTTTCCTATCTATAATATGTAAATCAAATTCTTGCAACAGTACCCATCTAATAAGCCTTGGCTTAGCATCTTTCTTTGTCATAAGGTATCTAATTGTAGCATGATCAGTATGAATTGTAACTTTCGAATCAACAATATAGGGTCTAAACTTATCACAAGCAAAGACTACAGCTAACAATTCCTTTTCAGTTGTAGCATAATTTCTTTGAGCAGCATCAAGAGTCTTACTAGCATAATGAATAACATTTAATTTTTTATCTACCCGCTGTCCAAGAACAGCGCCTACACAAAATCACTAGCATCACACATAATTTCAAAAGGCAAATTCCAATCAGGAGGTTCAACTACAGGAGCAGTTGTTAAGGCTTTCTTTAGAGTTTCAAAAGCTTCCTTACAATCATCATCAAAAACAAAAGGTACATCTTTTTGAAGAAGATTAGTAAGAGGCTTTGAAATTTTAGAGAAATCTTTAATAAATCTCCTATAAAACCCAGCATGACCAAGAACACTACGAATACCTTTAACATCCCTCGGATAGGCATCTTCTCAATTGCTTCAACTTTAGCTCTATCAACTTCAATACCTCTCTCGGAAATTTTATGTCCCAATACAATTCCTTCATTAACCATAAAGTGGCATTTCTCCCAATTAAGAACAAGGTTAGTTTCCACATCTCTGCAAAACTTTATCGAGGTTTCGCAAGCAATTATCAAAAGAATTCCCATAGACAGAAAAATCATCCATGAACACCTCTACAATACTTTCGCAAAAACCATGAAAAATAGCAGACATGCATCTTTGAAAAGTAGCAGGAGCATTACATAAACCAAAGGGATACGCCTATAAGCATAGGTTCCATAAGGACAAGTAAACGTGGTTTTCTCTTGATCTTTAGCTTTAACACAATTTGTGAAAACCTAGAATAACCATCAAGAAAGCAAAAATGAGTATTTTTAGATAACCTTTCTAGCATTTGATCAATAAAGGGTAAAGGGTAATGATCTTTCTTAGTAACTTTATTAACTTTACGAAAATCAATGCACATTCTATAACCTACAACTATTCTTTGAGGGATAAGCTCATCATTATCATTAGGCACAACAATCATTCCTCCTTTCTTAGGAACACAATACACAGGTTCTTATCTACTTCATTTTAATACCTCGACCACCTGAAGTTGATAACAGCATGACATCAAAGTTTTCAAATCATCAAGAGTATAGCCAATAGCTCCTCGGTGTTTCTTCAATATTTCCAATAACCTTTCTTCCTCAATCTCTGAAAGCTTAGAACTAATAATAACAGGATATATTTTCTTATCATCAATATGAGCATATTTAAGATTATCAGGTAAAGGCTTTAAATCAAAAACAGGATCTTCCTTTGGTGGCGGTGTTGTACCCAAAAAGTTAAATTCATAAGGTTCCCCAGCAAATCTAGTCAAAATTTTCTCTTTCTTACAATCTATAATAGCTCCACAAGTATTTAGAAAAGGTCTACCAAAAATGATAGGACATTGATCACTAGCAGCAGAACCAAGTACCAAAAAGTCAGCAGGATATTTAATCTTACCACATAGAACTTCCACATCTCAAACAATACCAATTGGAGAAATAGTTTCTCTATTAGCTAGATGAATAACCACATCAATATCTTCAAGTTCACAAGAACCAATTTCGTGCATAATCTCCGTGTAAAGCTCATAAGGAATAGCACTAACACTTGCACCAATATCACATAAACCATAATAGCAATGATCACCAATTCTAGATAGCATAGGAACACTAACTTGTTTGGGTTTATTAGGATGTGAAACAATATTATAAGCATCTTCACAGAAAATAATATGACCATCCTCCACATTTTCAGTCACAAGATCTTTAACTATTGCAACAGCAGGTTCAATTTTAATTTGTTCTTCAGGTTCTTTAGGTTTCTTTTCACTTTTATTAACTGCACTAGATATGACAGAGTACTCCTTCATTTTAGCAGGGAAAGGAGTTTTTTCAATATAAGCTTCAGGAATAACATTATCAACAGTTTCAACCACTACACATTTGTTTACAGATGAATCAACTTTATCTTTATACGGTTCGTGATACTTATCAAAATTCTTCTTAGGCAGTTCATAATGAGAGGCAAAAGCTTTATAAAGATTTGCAACAACTTGGGAATCAAGACCATATGTAGCACTCATATTACGAAATTTATCGGTATCCATAAAAGCTTCAATGCATTTATAATCATAAATTATACCTGATTCTCTATCTTTGTCGTTCTCCCATCCTTCAGTATTTTCTTGGATCCGATCAAGAAGGTCTCTTTTAAACTCTTCATTCTTGCGTGTAAATGATCCAGAACAAGAAGTATCCAGCAAGGTCTTGTCTTGAAAAGAAAGTCTTGCATAGAAATTATCAATAATAACATTACCAGGAAGCTCATGAATGGGGCATTTGAGCATTAAAGACTTCAATCTCCCCAAGCTTGGGCAATACTCTCTCCATCATGAGGCCAGAAATTATATATGCGGTTCCGATCTTTGTGAATTTCACTTGGAGGATAGAATTTGGAATAAAATAAAGGCACAATGTCCTCCCAATCAATAGAATCACCATTCTTCAGCAATTTATACCAGTGCGCCGCTTTACCAGACAGCGATATAGTGAATAGTTTCTTCCTAACTTCATTCATAGAAATACCTGCACATTTGAATAACCCGCATAATTCATGCAAAAACAATAAATGATCACCAGGATGGACAGTTCCATCCCCTTCATAGCGGTTATCCATAACACGTTCAATAATTTTCATAGGTATTTTATATGGTACTACTTCCTCACCTGGCGCTTCATCCACTACCGTTGCAGTAGTAGTAGATTTCCCAAATAGAAATTGAAGAGAAGATCTCTCCATAATGACTTATAGCAGCAGAAATAAAATCAGCACAAACAGTAAATTTCCTTACCAATTCCGCTTACCAATAGCGCTTCACTCCAACGGCGCAGGAAATAGTCTTGATGACCCACAAGTATAGGGGGTGTCGTAGTACTTTCGATAAATAAGAGTGTCGAACAACGAGGAGCGAAGGTGTTGACAAGCAGTTTCGATGAAGGATTCACTGTAAATGCTCACGACAAGTATTCAGGGGGTTTTGATATTGCAGATAAATAAAGTACAAGTAAATTAAATGCGAGAGAAATAATTGCAGCGAGTGGCCCAATCCTTTTTAGCACAAAGGACAAGCCGGTTTGTTTACTTATAATGACCAAACGTTCCTGAGGACACATGGGGATTTTTGTCTAGTGCTTTCGCTTCATGTAGCTAAATAATCTTCATTGTTTTGATAAGTGTTGTGTGGGTGAACCTATGCTAATGCACCGCCCTTCCTAGGACTAATACATACTTGTGATTATACCCCTTGCAAGCATCCGCAACTACAAGAAAGTAATTAAGATAAATCTAACCACAGCCTTAAACTCTGAGATCCTGCGATCCCTCTGCATCGATATACTAACGGGGCTTAGGTTTCTGTCACTCCGCAACCCCGCAATTAGCAACCGAATACAAGATGCACTCCCCTAGGCCCATAAATGGTGAAGTGTCGTGTAGTCGACGTTCACACGACACCACTAGAAGAATGACACCACAACTTAAATATCATAACATTGAATATTACTCAACCATAATTCACTACTAGCATTTAGACTTCACCCATGTCCTCAAGAACTAAACGAACTACTCACGAGACATCATATGGAATACAATCAGAGGTGATATGATGATGAATAACAATCTGAACATAAACCTTGGTTCAATGGTTTCACTCAATAGCATCTACAACAAGTATAGAATAACACCGGGAGAGTTTCCCCTATCAAACAATCAAGATTTAACCCGAATTGCTACAGCGATGACGAAGTGCAGTGGTGGTGATGGCGGTGTAGATGATGGAGATGATGATGACGATGATGGAGATGATGTCCCGCTCGATGACGATGGCGATGGCGTCGATTTCCCCCTCCGGGAGGAATTTCCCGGATTCCTGCCCGCCGGAGAGCTCTTTTCTCTCGGTGTTCTCCGCCCGCAGAGCGGCTGTAACCCACGTGAGGTCCTCTGGCTTAGGTTTTCGGGACGAAGGGTACGCGAAGAAAGGAGGCGAAAGAGGCTGTGGGGCCCCCGAGCATAGGGTGGCGCGGCCGGGCCATGGGCCGCGCCGCCTATGGTCTGGCCCATGGCTCCTCTCTTCTTCCCCTTCTGGCTCCCTCCGTCATCGGAAAAATAGGAATTTACGTGAAATTCCCTTCCACGTTGATCTTGAAATATTGCGTTGACGGTGCTTTTTCCAGCAGAATCCGGCTCCGGTGCTTGATCCTCCAATGATGATGAAACATGCAAAATAGATGAAATAACATAAGTATTGTGTCCCAATATGAAATATATCAATGAATAACAGCAAATTATGATACAAAATAGTGATGCAAATTGGACGTATCACTCCCTCGTGTCGAATCAATAAATTGGGTAATACTTCCCTGACTTTGCGATCCCCTATACTTGTGGGTCATCAAGACTATTTTCTGGCGCCGTTGCCGGGAGCATAGCTTTATTTGGAAGTTCACTTGGATTGATATTGTTCGCTGCAAATTCTCCATCATGGGTAAACCTCGCGATACTAAGATCGCCATATTACCATCCACTACAAGAAAAAGTACAACTCTTAGTACCTCTGCTGCTCTTGATTCACCATCTGTGATAAGTAAACTTGTTTCACCACCACAAGCTTCAAATGCTGGTACTTCTACTGAATCTGAAATTTCTTCTCATAATTGTGATGATGCTTCTGCTGTGTTTGATAATGATGGTTCGTTAGGATCTTTTCTAGACGCTACAATTGCTAAGTCTAGACAAATTGAAAATACTGAAACTCCTAATGAAAATGCTGCTACACCTGTTAATTCACCTGAGTCTGTTGAATATTCTAGTGATGATCTTGATGAAGATTATGTAGAGCTTGATGATGATTTTATTGAAAAATGCAATGCTACTACTGATGCAAGAAAAATTAAAAAGTTGCTTGCAGAACATGCTGTTAGATATAAACTATCTCCTGATCCTAAATTTGCCACATCTCCTATAAACATTAGGGATAAAGATTATGATTTTTCTCTTGATTTATCTCATATAGCTATTGTTGAGAAAACACCCTTTTGTGGTACTGAAAAAGAAAGTGCTGTTGAACACATGACTGAGTTATCTACTCTTAGTGGCTTGTTTTCGATGATATTAAGATGCGTACTTATTTTGTCGCTAAAATTTTTCCTTTCTCATTAAAGGATGATGCTAAAACTTGGTATAATAATTTGCCTCCTGGTTCTATTAAAAGTCCAAAAGAATTGCTTGATGTTTTCTTACGCAAATACTTTCCTGCTAGTGCTCAACATGCTTTGCTGAGAATTTATAATTTTGACCAGGAAGATGGAGAGAAATTGCCTGAGGCTTGGGCTAGATTTTGCTCTCTTATTAGAGCTCAGCCTGACCATGATTTGGAAAAGCATGATTTACTTGATATATTTTATAGTGGACTAACCATTGAGTCTAGGGCATACCTGGATAGTTGTGCTGGTTGTGTTTTTAGGAAAAGAACTCCAGACGAAGCTGAAGAATTATTGGCTAAAATAGGCCGGAATCATGATGATTGGTCTACACCTGAACCAACCCCGACACCGATAGTGAAGAAGAGGTATGATTAAATTGAATGATGAAGATATGAGGGAAGCCAAGAAGTCTCTTAAAGAGAAGGGTATTAAACCTGAAGATGTGAAGAATTTACCTCCTATAGAAGATATATGTGAGACAATTCCCCCTTCATCCATGATTGAGGTACACTCGCTTCAACGCTTTACTAGGGAAGATATTCCGTATTCAAAACCTCCTGCTCAATGCTTAGATGAATTTGATAATTATATTGTTAAGCAAGAAAACTTTAATATGAAGAGAATCATTTAATGGAAAATTCTCGAGCTATCAGTGAATTGCATGGTATTGTGGAGAGAACCTCCAATGATGTTAAGATACTTGTTAAACATTTTCAAATGGTTCAAACTCAAATTGATCAACTTACTAAAGTGCAAAATGACTTGTTGGGAAATAATTCTAAAGAAAAACATGCTTATGAAGTAACAACTAGAGGTGGTGTTTCTACCCAGGATCCTCTATATCCTGAAGGGCACCCCAAAAGAGTTGAACAAGATTCTCAATTAATTAAAACTAGTGCTCCATCTAAGAAAAAGAAAAAGAAACATAAGAATGTGGTAGAATCCTCTGAATGTTAATGATCCTAATAGTATTTCTATTTCTGATGCTGAAACTGAAAGTGGTAATGAACATGAGGAAGATAATGATAAGAATGATACTTGATAAAGAAGAAATTGAAAAAGAACCTGAAAAGCCTGCTAAGAATAAAAAGTACACTAAAGAAGATTTTATTACTGAGAAACATGGTAATGAAAGAGAGCCTTGGGTTCAAAAGCAAATGCCTTTTCCTGCTAAGAAACTAAAATCAAAGGAGGAGGAACATTATAATAAATTTTGTGATTGGATGAAACCTTTATTTTTGCAAATCCCTTTGACTGATGCTATTAAATTGCCTCCTTATTCAAAGTATATGAAAGATATTGTTACTAACAAAAGGAAAATCCCCAATGAGGAAATTTCCACTATGCTCGCTAATTACTCCTTCAATGATAAGATTCCAAAGAAGTTGGGCGACCCAGGTATACCGACTATTCCTTGTTCCATCAAGAATAATTATGTTAGAACTGCTCTATGTGATTTGGGAGCGGGAGTTAGTGTAATGCCTTTTCTCTTTATAAGAGACTTGATTTAGATAAATTGATACCAACTGATATATCTTTGCAAATGGTGATAAATCTACTGCTATTCCTGTTGGTTTATGTGAAAATGTTCTGTTCAAGTTACTCAGCATTGCTTGATATTAACTGATTTTGTTGTGTTGGAAATGCCTGAAGATGATAATATGTCCATTATTCTTGGAAGACCCTTTCTTAATGCAGGGGCTGTTATTGATTGCAATAAAGGCATGGTTACTTTCAATGTTGATGATAAGGAACACACTGTCTATTTTCCCAAGAGGATTGATAAAGTATGTGGAGTCAATACAATTTTTAATGTGAAAACTATCAAAGTGGGATCCATTGATTGTCCTATATATGAGCCTAAAGAAGAATATCAAACTCTTGTGATTGGATCCATATCAATTCAATATAAGGTAACATGATTGATTTGAGGTTTATTTCTTCTTATGTCATATAAAATTTATTTGGTAGCAAGACTTGATCAACCTTGTTAACAAGTATATTTTATTGCATAAAAGAGCTAAACAACATTTCTTTCTTTCTTTCTACCTTCACCTATTTTACTTGCTGTAGCACTTTTGTTTTGCAATATGCTTTAGTCATTTAAGATTTTGGAAATCATTTTCCTGCGCAGTAATCATTAATTTAATACCCAGAAATGTGCATTTTTCGAAGTTCTCTAAAAATTACAAAAATTACACCGTTGGTCCTATTTTTCGACACGGGAGCACGAGAGGATGACTGTGGGGCACCGGAGGTGCCACACCATAGGCCGCGCCAGCAGGGGGCGCCACCTTGTGGTGTGGGCCACCCTTGCCCCACTACATCATCTCTTCCTCCCAGCATCTTCTCTCTCCCGAAAAAACTCGTACCAAGTTTCTCTCACTCGTGTTTCTGCTCAAGAACTCGCGATTTTTCGATCTCCTTGCTCAACCCAGATTTCTGTTTGAAATTTGGCACTTTTACTCCTTGGTATGTGACTCCTTTGATTGTCCAATTAGAATTTCATTTGGTTGAGTATATCTTGAATATTTTGCTGCTGTAGATAACATGTTTAGTGAGCTTGCATGCTTGTTCTAGGTGGAAGAAATTAGTTTTGATGCATGTTTAATACTCTAGCAAGTTCCTATAGTAGTTCCCTTCAATTACATACCTTGAAATCAAATTTTATAATGATTGTTGAAAAATTTCAGAAAATGGAAGGGAGTATGCACCAACTTAACCAAGAAGAGTTGGAGGTACAGAGTCATGAGAGTTCATCGTGAAGAGGGAGTATACCCCTCTTATTATCCATGCACGGATTTTATGCGGAATGCAGGAATCCTGCAGGACGTTCAAACACTAATTTCCAATGCAGGATTGGGAGATTTTACTGTTGGTGAACCTCACCAATATGCTAAACTAACGGTGTCGGTTGTGCAGGATTTCGAATTTCACCGGTCTCAAACTGACCCCATGGTCCGGTACAAGATTTATAACAAAACTATCGACTTGCCTTTCAGTGATTTTTGTACAGCAATTAGAGTGCCGCGATGGGGATCTTGCGAGAAGATCAGGGGAACACCGCGGGAGCTCTCAAATCTTTATACAAGGATTTGTAATGGGAGGAGCTTCTCCAATGATAGTGGTAAGATTAGTAGCATTCAACAGCCAGCCATCCGCTACTTTGCCTATTTCATTACAAAGTGCGTTCTTGCGAGAAGGAGGTAAATTATCTGTCCAAGATTTGGCTTTCTTAGCTGCTGCTTTGCAACAGGATAGGACTTATAATTTGGGTGCTTTAATAGCTTGTAGACTTGCTACTAACCGTGAGAAAGGAGGAATTTGTGGAGGTCTTATCGCCTCTCGCTTATTAGCTATGCATGGTGTAGGACCTCACCATTTAGATATTCCGCTTTCTATAGAGAAACTTGATGTTGGCTCCATGATCAGACATGAGTTTATTTCAGATGCATCTAATTTGAACAACCTGCATTATAGGATAACTTTGTATAAGAAAAATTGGAGTATAACTAAGAAAATTGAAAAACTAGTACGCTTGCCTGCACCTTTGTTTAACCTTGATGCCAGGGACGGGTGGTCGATCACAGAAAATGAGCTAAACGAATACATAGAAAGGGAAAGCCGTCGTGCAAGGGAAGATGTGGAGGAGGCCGAGGAGCATCCCGACTCTTCATCCGATGCAGCGAGCTCCTCATATCAACATCATGGGCATGTGGAACCTCCACGATATTCTTCTGCAGGGGCCCTATTACCACTCCATGTATGATCCACGTGGAACTCCGACCCTCGTTGGGAATGAACTCCACTTAGGCCAAAAGCCTAAGCTTGGGGGAGGTATACCGGCATCACTCATTCTTTGCATATTATGGTTGCTGGATACTTGTACATACTTGTTTAGTCTCTAGAGTGGTTTTCTAATGAGAGGAGATGATATTTGGGGAAGTGCTGTCCAAAAACAGATTCTGGGCTGTTACCAAAAAATTCGTATGCACAGCCAGAACGTTATTTTGAGTTGCCAATTTTTGAGCATGTTCCCCAGGTTGTTATCTAACTTTCATTAGTTGAACACTTTTTGGTCTGAGCAATGGAAGATTTTTGTTAATTTCGATTTCTGTACTGCTGTCAGGATTTGGCAGATTTCTGTCATCCTGCTTTTCTGTGTTTCTGTTAGTTTGCATTCTTTTGTTTTCACTTTGTTTCTTTCCTAAAACACAAAAAGACTAAAAATATTTCTGTTGTTTCTCTTCACCATTTGGTTATTTGGTTCTTTGCTCTTAGTTTATTTCGTTTGCTATCGTTGGTTTGCTACAAGAAAACCCAAAAAGATTTTGCTTTGTTTGCTTGTTTTCTTTCGTTCTTGTTTCCAATTCGAAAACACCAAAAATATTTGCTGTTCTTCTTTTGTTTTTAAAGTTCATCATGAGTTCAATGGTCTTCGGTGGCTGGAGCGTGGCTTTCATTTCATATTATCCAAGGTACACAAGTGAAAGGCAATAATGACGATCTACGACAATCTGATTGTGGTGAGAGGCTGGTATGAACTCTATTTGTTTTCATTTTTGTACATATACTCGTCCATGTGAGCATGCTTAGTTGGTTCATGTGAGGTATATGTTATTTGAGAAAGTCTAGTGGTTCATGATCTCTCATGCTTAGCTCCAATTTATTAATATGAGTAGCATGTCATGGATGTTTGCTTGCATTGTTTTATTCATAAGTAAGTATGGCATTGTGGTATCCTCCTCTGAATAATTCATTTATATCGACTTGGCACATGCTCACGCATGCATATGACTGAACAAAAAGTCAATTAAGCCTCGATGATTTATATTGCTTCTGAGTTCTTGTATCACTTTTATGCCTCCGTTAATTTATTTTGCCGCAAGCATGATTATGACAGTTGCTCTCTTGATTTGTCGCTCCCTAGTCTTTTGCTAGCCTTCACTTGTACTGAGCGGGATCGCCGCTCGTGCTTCCAAACACCTGAAAACCAAGTTGTTCCAAAGTGTCCACCATAAATACCTATGCATGGCATTTCAAACCATTCCAAGTAAATTCTCATGCGCTACCTTTAAAACTTTCAAAATGCTTCTCAATTTGTGTTAATGTTTCATAGCTCATGAGGAAGTATGTGGTGTTTAGCTTTCAACCTTGTCATTTACTTTTGACGGACTCTCATATGGACTAGTGGCACATCCGCTTATCCAATAATTTTGCAAAAAGAGCTGGCAATGGGATTCCCAGTCCCGAATTAATTAACTTAAATAGACACTCCTCCATGGTTTGTGATTGTTGGACGGCACCCAAGGATTCGGTTAGCCATGGCTTGTGTGAGCAAAGGTTGGGGGAGTGTCATCATCATAATAAAACTTAAATAAAAAGGCACTCCTTCATGGTATGTGATTGTTGGCAGGCACACGAGGATTCGGTTAGCCATGGTTTGTGAAAGAAAGGTTGGAAGGAGTGCCAACCAAAAATAAATAAAATGGGAGCCGCTCTTGTGAGTCCGGTTGATAAGGTAGTTAGTGTACCCATTACCATTCGTTGACAACAACAAACACCTCTCAAAATAATTTTACTCCTGTTTTACAAATGAAAAGCTCTAGCGCATGTTGATCCCTGCTTCCCTCTGCGAAGGGTCAATCTTCTACTTTTATGTTGTGTCTCCATTCTTTCTTTGAGCACTATCTTGAGAGCATGACTGTCATTCTTAGTATAACATGCTTGTCTCAAAATATGATTGATTGTGGTATAATTTTGATGCTTTTATCTTTGACAATCACTACTTCTAGTCTTTCTATGAACTCAAGAGGTGCCTCGGCATTTATGTTTTGCCGATCAAATACGGGCAAGCGAGATACCACTTTATCATATTCTCTTATGAACATTGCAATCCTGCTTATATACATGATTCATGGTGCTTATTATTAATTGTTGGTACCTCTCCATGATTGACATAGCTGTTGGATGATCTTATTTGCATGTATCTCATTATGAACTGCTTAAGTATTAGCCATAGCATGAGAATATATACATCATATGAGCAAATGTGTTCGTGAAAGTTCTTTTATCGCTCAGTTGTTAACTGAATTGCTTGAGGACAAGCAATAAGCTAAGCTTGGGGGAGTTGATACGTCCAAACGTATCTACTTTCCCGAACACTTTGCTATTGTTTTGCCTCTAATTTGTGTATTTTGGATACAACTAACACGGACTAACGCTGTTTTAGAGAACTGCTAGTGTCTCGTTTTTGTGCAGAAATCCAACTTTGGGAAAATCCTCGGAATTTATGCGAAGGCCCTATTTTACCAGAATATTGACGGAGCCAGAAGGGCAAGAGAGGTGGAGGCCGGGGCCCCACACCATATGGCGGCGCGCCGGGGGGGGCCACGCGGCCATGTGGTGTGGCCCCCTCGGCCGGCCTCCGACGCCCCTGGACTACTTATTGGGTTCGACCTGAAATGCACGGGAGAAGTCGAAGTCGCCAGAAACCCTCCAGAGAGCCGCCACATCGCGAAACTCCGTCGCGGAGCCAGAAGTCTCCGTTACGGCACTCCGCGGACGGGGAATTGGAGGAGATCTTCACGCCATCACCGCCAACGCCTCTCCATCGACCAGCCATGTTTCCCCCATCCATGTGTGAGTAATTCCCCCGCTGTAGGCTGAAGGGGATGGTAGGGATTGGATGAGATTGGTCATGTAATAGTCATAAGATTGTTAGGGCATAGTGCCTAGTATCCGTAGATGTCACTTTTATGATATTGTTGCAACTTGTTATGCTTAATGCTTGTCACTAGGGCCAGAGTGTCATGATCTCAGATCTGAACATGTTATTGATTCATGGAGATATTCGTTGTTTATGATCTTACAAAGTTGTATAGACATGTCGCTGTCCGGAACCAATGGCCCCGAAGTGACAGAAATCGGGACAACCGGAGGGAATGGTAGTGATGTGAGGATCACATGTGTTCACGGAGTGTTAATGCTTTGCTCCGGTACTCTATTAAAGGAGTACCTTAATTTCCAGTAGTTTCCCTAGAGGCCCGGCTGCCACCGGCTGGTAGGACAAAAGATGTTGTGCAAGTTTCTCATTGCGAGCACGTACGACTAAATATGGAACACATGCCTATTGATTGATTAGTACTTGGATACCGTTTATTTATTATCTGCAAATGCCCATGCTTTGACTGTTATATGAGTTTCTCTCATCCATGCAACGCCCGTTAAATCCGTCCCGTGCCTACATATTTTAATCCTGCTGTTTACTATAATCACTGCTGTCTTTATTTCACCGCTGCTATTATTTCGCTATTTCCATGCTATCAAACTGTTACTATTGATAAACTCTTGCGAGCAAGTATTTCAGGTGCGGCTGAATTGACAACTCATTTGTTAAGGCTTACAAGTATTCTTTGTCTCCCCTCGTGTCGAATCAATAAATTGGGTAATACTTCCTCGAAACATTGCGATCCCCTACTTGTGGGTCATCGGGGGTTTCGCCACGAAGGCTATTTGTAGGCGGAAGGGTAGGTCGGGCGACGAGGCCCACAGGGTCACGTGGCCAGGACTGGGCCGCGCCGCCTGGTGTCAGCCACCTCGTGGCCCCACTTCGTCTCCCTTTCGGTCTTCGGAAGCTTCGTGTAAAAATAGGCCCTTGGGCGTTGATTTCGTCCAATTTCGAGAATATTTCCTTACTAGGATTTCTGAAACCAAAAACAGCAGAAAACTGGCGATTCGGCATCTTGTTAATAGGTTAGTGCCGGAAAATGTATAATAATGTTGTAAAGTATGTATAAAACATTCAAGTATTGTAATAAAAGTAGCATGGAACATAAGAAATTATAGATACGTTTGAGACGTATCAAGCATCCCCAAGCTTAGTTCCTACTCGTCCTCGAGTAGGTAAACGATAACACAAATAATTTCGAAGTGACATGCTACCAACATAATCTTGATCAACATTATTGTAAAGCATATGAGATGAATGGAGTGATCTGAACAAAAGATTGCTAACAAAGATAATGACTAAACAAATAAATCACATAGCAAAACTTTTCATGAATAGTACTTTCAAACAAGTATCAATAAGACTTGCATAAGAGCTAACTCATAAGCAATAAATTCATAGTAGAATGCATTGAAGCAACACAAAGGATGATTAAGTTTCAGCAATTGCTTTCAACTTGTAACATGTATATCTCATGGATATTTGTCAACATAGAGTAATATAATAGGTGCAATAAGTCACATCAAGCCAGAACATAATCTGATAAGTTGAGGGAACCTTAAACCCAAAGAGGAGTAAAAGACTGTCAGAAACCATAGACACTGAATAGACACCACACCAAGCATTATCCAAAAGCTCACACCCATTGACACCAACACCACACACACTAGCCAAAAGAAGAGGAGACACAACTCCTCCAGACAACCAAGAAGGGTTACTGATCATTGGAACCATCTGAGGTTTTAGCTCCTTTTGGATCAGCTTCAAGCTGCTCCTTTGTCAACTTTCCTGGTTCAATGCCCAAAGCAGCCCCTACTCTCTGCATGACATGAATGGGAGTGACTGGAATATGATGCTCCTCTTGATCAGCTGGTCCCTCCTTCTCCTCTTTATCTTCCATATCATTAACTTCATCTGATGAGGTATTCACCAACAACAGCTTGGCTCTGCTCTTCTTTTTGATCTTTGGCACAACTGTCAAAATAGGTTGTGGCCTGTACCCTTCCTTGTTAAGACAGCTTCTAGTAAACCTCCTTTCAGACAGCTGTACCACTGGAGCAGCACTTCTCCTAACCTTCCTTTTCTTGGGTGTGGAAAGGGTCATGGACACATCCACTGTCAGCACAGAATTTACACCAGCATCTTCCTTTAACTGCTCTTCATCAAGCAGTTAAGGTTTGAGCTTAAAAAATGGCATCTCAGCTTGGCAAGATTAAAGGGACTCAGTAAAAGTTGCAATGAAGTAATTCTAGTGTTGGATACTTTGGAGGAGCAAAGACCTCTTTTTAGAGTGGAATTTAATTTCAGGAGTATTGTTAAGCTACATTTAGCTGACATGCTGTTAGCTGAGTGTAATTATTGGAAGAAGAGGTGTACCATTAGATGGATCAAACAGGGGGAGGACAATACAAAAAATTTCCATGCTATGGCTACAGAGAGGTTTAGGAGAAATTCCATTGCATTGCTCAAGGATGTTGATGGTAATGATGTCACTGATCATCAATTAATGGCAGGGATGCTTTTGAAGGAGTACAAGGATAGGATGGGTCACTCTGAATCTATTTCTGTGCAGTTTGATCTGTCCAGAATATTGCAAAAGGTGGATGGGCTTGATGATCTTACTAGGCCATTTCAGAGCAAGGAAATGTATGAAGTAATTAAGGAGATGTCTGTGGACAGAGCTCCTGGGCCAGATGGTTTTAATGGGCTCTTTGTTAAAAACTGTTGGTCCATTATTAAAAATGATTTTTACCAGTTGGCTGCTGATTTTCATAATGAGACCATTCAGCTAAAGAATATAAATGGCTCTCATATAACTTTGGTTCCTAAAAAGCAAAGCCCAGTCCATGTGAATGATTTTAGGCCAATCTCATTGACCAATGTGTGTGTTAAGTTCTTGTCAAAACTGGCTGCTAATAGGCTTCAAGGGAAAATCCTATCTTGTATTCACAAAAATCAGTATGGCTTCTTGAGAGGGAGGACCATCCAGGATTGTCTGGCCTGGGCCTTTGAATACTTGTTTCTTTGCCAGCAATCTAAAAAGCCAATTATTATCCTTAAATTGGACTTTGCTAAAGCCTTTGATACTATTGAGCATGAGGCAATTCTGCAAGTTATGAGGCACAAGGGGTTTAACAAAAAATGGATCAATTGGGCCAAGATCATTCTGTCTACTGGTACCTCTTCAATCTTGTTGAATGGTATTCCTGGGAAGCAGTTTGAATGTAAGAGAGGAGTGAGACAGGGTGATCCAATCTCTCCACTATATTATCTTTTTGGGTCAGATTTGTTGCAGTCTGCAGTAAATGATATGGTGGTACAAGGGACTCTATCCTTGCCAATTATCACAAATGATGTGGATTTTCCAATAGTTCAATATGCTGATGATACACTGCTAATCCTGCCAGCTGATAAGCTGCAGCTAATTGAGCTCAAGGAAACCCTTAGGAAATTTTCTCTATCTACTGGATTGAGGATTAATTTTGATAAATCTCAGATGGTCCCTATTAATGTTGACAATGGTTTGCTAAGGGAGTTGGCAGATGAGTTTGTCTGTCAGATAGGTCAGATGCCCTTTACTTATATTGGGCTACCTTTAGGGACTACAAGACCAACTATTGCTGAACTTTCTCCTCTAGTGTGTAGGCTTGAAAGGAAACTTACATCAAGCTCTAGTTTTCTGTCTCAAGGTGCCAGATTGCAGCTAATAAATTCAGCCCTATCCTCTATGCATCTGCATTTTTTATGCACCTTGCAGTTGCCACCAGGGCTCACAAACCAACTTGACAGAATTCTTAGGCAGTGTTTATGGAGGGATCAAGATGGGGTACCCAAACAGTCTTTAGCTGCTTGGGAAATGGTTTGTAAGCCAAAGAAAAAAGGGGGACTAGGGATAATTAATTTCCAGAAGCAAAATGCAGCCCTCTTAATCAAGTTTCTGGATAAGTTCTATAATAAAAGGGATATTCCTTGGATCCAATTAATATGGAATGCTCATTATCCAGGGAAACTGCCACATGAGGAAAATATGGTTGGATCTTTTTGGTGGAGGGATGTTCTGAGGCAAGTTGACAACTTTAGAGGAGTGGCTTTGGTTACACATGGAAAGGGGGATACTATCTCCTTTTGGAATGATAATTGGGATGTTGCACATTCTGCATTACCTATGTGTGTTAGATTCCCAAGATTGCACTCCTATGCCTTACAACAAGCCATTTCTGTTTCTGCAGTATATCAGCTGGATGATTTGTCTTCCTTGTTTTATTTACCTCTGTCTCAGCCAGCTTATCAAGAGTTACAGGGTCTGGAGGTTATGATGCAGGATAATCCTTTGTTGCAGAGGAATGATGAATGGAATTATTGTTGGGGTAAAAGTTACACTGCAAAAAGGTTTTATGATCATATCCATTCACATATCCAGGTGCCTAATGTTTATCTGTGGCTGTGGAAGTCCTGTTGTATAATGAAAACCAAGGTGTTTGCTTGGCTGTTGCTCTCTGATAGGTTGAACACTAGGGATTTGTTACAGAGAAGGAATTGGAAGGTAACTGAGGACAAACACTGTGAGTTATGTTTGCTGAGGGCATATGAGGATAGAGTGCATTTATTTTTTGAATGCAACTTCAGTGTTCGGATTTGGTCATATCTTCAGATTGATTGGCAGCCTCTGGGAGACATACAGTCTATAGTACATCATGCAAGGAGGAGTTTTAGGCAACCTTTCTTTATGGAAGTGTTTATCACAGCATGTTGGAATATTTGGCTGATCAGAAATGCGAAGATTTTTAGGCAGGAGAGAAGCTCTTTCACTAGGTGGAAGGGTCAGTTTATTCATGATATGACTTTGCTGCAATATAGAATCAAAGCCAAGTACAAGGATAGCATGTTGAGTTGGATTAGGTCTCTGCCTTAGTGTCCTTCCCAGCTCTTTTGTTGTACATATCTTGTTTTAGTTATCTGTACTTCTTCCTTGGACTTTGGTCCAAGTTTTTATAATTTAATAAAATGCTGTGGGGCTCTTTGCCTCACAGTCCTGGGTTTCAAAAAAAACAGGTGCAATAAGTAAACATGCAAGAATCAATGCACACAGTTAACACAAGTGTTTGCTTCTAAGATAGAAAGAAGTGGGTAAACTGACTCAACAATAAAGTAAAAGAATGGCCCTTCGCAGAGGGAAGCAGGATTAAATCATGTGCTAGAGCTTTTCAAGTTTTGAAATCATATAGAGAGCATAAAAGTAAAGTTTTGAGAGGTGTTTGTTGTTGTCAACGAATGGTAATGGGTACTCTAACTACCTTATCAACCAGACTTTCAAGAGCGGCTCCCATGAAGGACGTTATCTCTACCAGCAAGGTAGATCATCCCTCTTCTATTTTGTTTACACATGTACTTTAGTTTTATTTATTAGGTGACACTCCCCCCAACCTTTGCTTTCACAAGCCATGGCTAACCTAATCCTCGGGTGCCTTCCATCATTCACATACCATGGAGGAGTGTCTATTTGCAAATTTAAGTTGCTTACTGATAAATCGGAGCAAAACATGTGAAGAGAATTATTAATGCAAGTTAATTAATTGAGGCTGGGAACCTCATTGCCAGCTCTTTTTGCAAAATTATTGGATAAGCGGATGAAGCCACTAGTCCATTGTGAAAGTCTGTCGAAGTAAATGACAAGATCGAAAGATAAAACACCACATACTTCCTCATGAGCTATAAAACATTGACACAAATAAGAGATAATAGCTTTTGAATTGTTTAAAGGTAGCACATGAAGTATTTACTTGGCAGAAAAATACCACATAGTAGGTAGATATGGTGGACACAAATGGCATGGTTTTTGGCTCAAGGTGTTTGGATGTACGAGAAGCATTTCCTCTCAGTACAAGGTTTGGGCTAGCAAAGTTGTTTGAAGCAAACACAAGTATGAACAGGTACAGCAAAACTCACACAAGAACATATTGCAAGCATTATAAGGCTCTACAATGTCTTCCTTGTTGTTCAAACACTTTACCCGAAAAAATCTAGACTTAGAGAGACCAATCATGCAAACAAAATTAAACAAGCTCTACGGTAGTTCTTCATTAATAGATTAAAACTACATGATGCAAGAGCTTAAACATGATCTATGAGAGCTCAAACAATTGCCAAATTGCCAAACCATATGCAGCATTTTCCAATTCCAACCAAATAGCAATTTAACGAAGCAATTAGCTTTCGCCATGAACATTAAAGCACAATGAAGAACACAAGTGTTCCATATGAAAAAGTGGAGCGTAATATCTCCAATATAAGAATGGTGGGATCCAACTTTATTCAAACCAAAACAAAAATAAAAGAAAACCGACGCTCCAAGTAAAGAACATAAGAATGTGATGGAATAAAAATATAGTTTCACTAGAAGTGACCTGATAATGTTGTCGATGAAGAGGGGATGCCTTGGGCATCCCCAAACTTAGATGCTTGAGTCTTCTTAAAATATGCAGGGATGAACCACCGGGGCATCCCAAAGCTTAGACCTTTCACTCTTCTTGATCATAGTATATCATCCTCTTCTCTTGACCCTTGAAAACTTCTTTCACACAAACTTCAAGCAAACTCATTAGAGGGTTAGTGCATAACCAAAATTCACATATTCAGAGGTGACACAATCATTCTTAACACTTCTGGACATTGCACAAAGCTTCTGAAAGTTAATGGAACAAATAAACTCATTCAACATAGCAAAAGCGGCAATGCGAAATAAAAGACAGAATCTGTCAAAAACAGAACAGTCCGTAAATATGCATCTGGAAGTGGCACTTAACTTGCTCAAATGGAGAAACTCAAAACTAATTAAAGTTGCGTACATATCTGTGGATCACGCTCGTAAATTTGCAGATTTTTTCGATTTTTTTACAGAGACTTCTGCGAATTCGTGACAGAAAGCAATGCTGTTTCTGCGCAGCAATCAAAATATAGCATCAACTTTAGCATAGAAACTTTACTTGGCACAAAAACATGATAAGGAGAGGTTGCTACAGTAGTAAACAACTTCCAAGACTCAACAATACAGTAAATAAAATAAAACATGGGTTATCTCCCAAGAAGTGCTTTTCTTTAACGCCTTTCAGCTAGGCGCAGAAAGTGCAAATCAAGTAACATCAAGAGAAGAAGCATCAACATCATAATTTTTCTTACAAACACAACTTGTTGCAGAGGGTACCTTAGATGCTCCATTGTCTACATTTCCCATGGTGGTGCTAGGGGTTTTATCAATTTTAGGCCTATAATAATTCTTTTGTTTAGGCACCTTAGAGGCATACATGAATTTTTGCTCTTTACCCACATAAGCTTTCTCCTTATACTTAAGAGAAGAAAAAGTTGAACCCAAGGTTCCTATAGCTTTTTCAAGTTCATCAATCCTATTGGTTTGATTATCATGGACAACACAAGTTCCTAGGACACTAATTCTTTCATCGATTCCTCCTAAGGATTTATCAAGTTCATCAGTTTTATCAAGTAACATTTCCAATTTAGTTTCAATACTTGGAAAAATTTTCTCTATGGTTTCCAGTTTTTTCATAACATCCTCAAGAGAGATTTCAATTTTAACTTCATTAACAGGTGGTATTCCAACTAAACTCTCAATGATGCAACTAGCTTCTAAAGCGGGAGTACCTAGGAAATTACCTCCCGAAAGAGTATCAAGAACATACCTATTCCAACTAGATAAGCCAACATAAAAGTTCCTAAGAAGGATAGTAGTGGAGTGTTTCTTTATGCACCTACGATGAGCATTACTAATTCTGTACCAAGCATCTTTAAAACTTTCTCCACCTTGTTGCTTAAAAGAACGAACTTCAACTTCAGGATTACTCATTATAGCAGCAATAAAGTAAACTAGGCAAATAAAGTAAAGGCAAGTAACTAATTTTTTTGTGTTTTTGATATAGAGAACAAGATAGTAAATAAAGTAAAGCTAGCAACTAATTTTTTTGTGTTTCGTTTAAGTGCAGCAAACAAAGTAGTAAATAAAATAAAGCAAGACAAAAACAAAGTAAAAAAGATTGGATGTGGAGACTCCCCTTGCAGCGTGTCTTGATCTCCCCGGCAACGGCGCCAGAAAAAGGGCTGGCGTGTAGTTGACGTGGGAGTTAGAAATCTGGGGTGCAACTTTTCTTCAGGTCCCCGGCAACGGCGCCAGAAAAAGTGCTTGATGCGCGTAGATGTACACGTCCGTTGGGAACCCCAAGAGGAAGGTGCGATGCGCACAGCAGCAAGTTTTCCCTCAGAAAGAAACCAAGGTTATCGAACCAGTAGGAGCCAAGAAGCACGTGAAGGTTGTTGGTGGAGGAATGTAGTGCGGCGCAACACCAGTGAAACCGGTGCCAACGTGGAACCTGCACAACACAATCAAAGTACTTTGCCCCAACGTAACAGTGAGGTTGTCAATCTCACCGGCTTGCTGAAAACAAAGGATTAAGCGTATCGAGTGGAAGATGGTGTTTGTTTGCAAAGAACAGTAAAAGCAGTAGAATGTATTCAGATGTAAAAGAATGGACCGGGTTCCACAGTTCACTAGTGGTGTCTCTCCAATAAGATAACTAACATGTTGGGTGAAAAAATTACAGGCGGGCAATTGACAAATAAAGATTTAATACATATCAATGATGATTACTATGTGATTTAATCAGGGCATTACGACAAAGTACATAGACCGCTATCCGGCATGCATCTATGCCTAAATAATCCACCTTCAGGTTATCATCCGAACCCCTTCCGGTATTAAGTTGTAAACAACGAGATAATTGCATTAAGTATGGTGCGTAATGTAATCAACACAAATATCCTTAGACAAAGAATCAATGTTTTATCCCTAGTAGCAACAACACATCCACAACCTTAGAACTTTCCTGTCCCAGATTCAATGGAGGCATGAACCCACTATAGAGCATAATTACCCCCTCTTGGAGTTACAAGTATCAACTTGGCCAGAGCCTCTACTAGCAACATAGAGCATGCAAGAACATAAACAACACATATATGATAGATTGATAATCAACTTAACATAGTATTCTCTATTCATCGGATCCCGCCAAACACAACATGTAGCATTACAAATAGATGATCTTGATCATGTTAGGCAGCTCACAAGATCTAAAACAATGATAGCACAAGCGGAGAAGACAATCATCTAGCTACTGCTATGGACCCATAGTCCAAGGATGAACTACTCACGCATCAATCCGGAGGCGGGCATGATGATGTAGAGCCCCTCCGGTGATGATTCCCCTCTCCGGCAGGTGAAGGCAATCTCCTGAATCCCGAGATGAGATTGGCGGCGGCGGCCTCTCGGTAATGTTTTCCGTATCGTGGCTCTCGGTACAGGCGGTTTCGCGACGAAGGCTATTTGTAGGCGGAATGGTAGGTCGGGGGGCGACGAGGGCCCACTAGGGCCGCGTGGCCAGGACCTGGGCGCGCCGCCACAGTGTCCCCACCTCGTGGCCCCATCGTCTCCCTTTCGGTCTTGGAAGCTTCGTGTAAAAATAGGCCCTGGGCGTTGATTTCGTCCAATCCGAGAATATTTCCTTACTAGGATTTCTGAAACCAAAAACAGCAGAAAAACAGCAAATGGCACTTCGGCATCTTGTTAATAGGTTAGTGCCGGAAAAAGTATAATAATGCTGTAAAGTATGTATAAAACATTCAAGTATTGTAATAAAAGTAGCATGGAACATAAGAAATTATAGATACGTTTGAGACGTATCACATCCCCGCTTAGTTCCTCCTCGCCGGGCGGGCAAAATACAGCGCGCGGGCGCGGAAAACAGTTTTGTATACTATTTTGCAATCACAAAGATCAAATAATCACACATAATTCATGAAACAAATAATGTACCATAATTTAAGTGGACACAAAGTGCAACATACATCACATAGTTTAAGAACGACACACAAAATGACGTAGTTCAACAATGACACACGACATATGGTTCAAATGGACAAAGTGGAACACATATCACAAATGCATATCACACTTCCGCATTTTTCAAGTCAACACCTTCTTCTTCTTCCTCGTCATCTTGGGTTGAAGGAGGAATAGTAGCATTCATGGAAGACACGAAGCCTCCCGGTGGTGCTCCCATACTTCCATACACACCACTCACCGAGCCTCCCATGGTTGCATCTAAACTAGAATTTGGACAAAAAGTAGTGTTTTTTTACCCCTCGGGCATTTCATCATGCACCGTATGTGCGCCCGGCGGAGGAGGAGGAGGAGGCGCCTGGTACGTCGTCGTCGTCGGAGGAGGAGGCGCCTGGTTCATCGTCGGAGGAGGAGGCTGCGGCCGGCGGGGGACGGGCGCCTTCGCTTTCTTCGGCGGCGCGACGGCGGAGGGACCGATGTGCGGCCGTTTGTTCGACGGCGCCTTTCCCCTCCTCGGCGCGGGCCGCGTGCCGGCGACCTGCGCGGCCATCTGCGCGGCGGCAGCGCCTGCGTGCAGTGCCCCGCGCGGCGGGATGAAGAGCGCGCGCGCAGCAACCGTTGCGTTGCCGCCGTCGGCGCCGCCGCTAGGGTTTGGCGGTGCGGCGGAAGTGGCGGCGGCGGAGGGTGGGACGGAGTAGGGAGGGGTGCGGAGGGTCCATCGTCGGGATTTCACCGGCGGCGCGCGGAGACGACGGATTGGGCGCTCGGGCGGCGAGGTGGAAGAGGAAGTTTCAGCGCGGGGATTTTTCGCGCTTGGACGACGATGCCGCGGCTAGCCGCGCCGAATGCCGCTCGGATTGTGCAAAACGCCGCGCGCCCTAAAATTTTACAGCGCCGCGCCGTTTACCGCTCCTGCTGGAGCGCGACATTCTGTCCCGCGCGTGCTATATCGGACGTTTTTATGCCGTGCGGCCTATATAGCGCGCCGGTTGGAGATGCTCTAAGACAAGAGATCGTTGTAGACATGAGTATCCCGATTAAACCCGACTCGCCTCTGCTTGCCTTATCTATGCCAATAAATATGGGAGATTACGATTGAGCTTTCCAAGCTATCAGACATGCCAGCCAACGATTCGAGGATAGATTAATACGGAGCCATGGCGAGGCCACGACAGATGGAAGAAAAATCGGCGACATCGTGGACGAGAAGAGGAAGATTATCCGGCTGGTCCACTTCGGTGGCAAGCGCTTCAAGACTGAGCCGCAGGATCGTAGTAGAGGATCCCGCGTTCGTCGCCGGAGCGGCCCAGTCTGGAGGAGGCTGAATACTTTGAAGAGTTCGACAAGAACGCCATGAAGGCCCTTCGGGCGCTGCTGTAACGGCGGACAACAACCCGGCCAGATCGGGGCCTGCATGGGATGGGACATGTTAGAACCCTCCTCGTCGGCAGAGTGGGAGACAACGTTGAGTTGGCGACGCCCGCGCTTCCGTCAATGTCTCGTACGCTTCTTGAAACCCAACGACGAGCGGACCACGTCGGCACGTCCACGGCGGGACGAGAACGTTGCAGCGTGGCGGGCTGCGATTCAGCCTCTTGAGCCATCATCAAGCATCCACCGAGGCAACGAACCGATCAACCCAGGATCAACATGACGGTGGTCACAGTGCTCAACGGCAATATGTGCAGCAACGCGACGATGTCGAACTCGTGTGTCTTCTCTGGAAGGAACAGGCGAGGTCCACAAAGAGCAGAGGACATGTTCTCACGACTCAAGAGAGGGGACGATGGCCGTAGAGATATTCGTCCTCGTGGGGATACTGCATGCGCACGTTACGGTGGTGTGCCTCTCCACCAGCGGCGGGCAGCCGGTGGTGATGAAGCTTTTGGAGAGGGTCATGGACGTGCAGGAGTTGCCCAACTGGCCGTAACCGTTCATCCAGAGGATCCTTTTCACCAAGCCGAATGCAAATTCAGTGTGCAGTTCTGGCTAATTGAAGTTCAGAGTTCTGCATCACTTAGGGCATGTACATTGGTTTAGACGGACGGTGTCTGTAGTACTACTCCATGTCATCTATAGACAATGATATAGACAGTGTATACAATAGTCTGTCTGTAAGTTATCTATTTTTAGCCATAGCTATATGTGAGTATAAATTATAGACACCCTTCATACAACAACAAAAATGGTGTCTGTAAGCTGTCTGTAAGAAGCCTACAGACTGTCTGGAACTTTACAGACAGTCTCCTTCTCTCTCTTCATTCTCTTTCCTCCACATCACCAAAATCATATATAACTACCTCTTACAGACAGTTGACTCATCACCATTGTACATGCCCTTACAGTGTTGCCGGCTCAATTGAGTGCACAGGTCTGTATCACTTATTTTCTTGATCTAAATTAACCATTTATACTGTCGTGTGCTAAGTGCTAACTGCTAACTGCTAATATGGTAAATAAAGTAAAGAAATTTGGCATGAAATCAAGCTCCGATAAAAAGCTTTTACTTTGCAATAAAAAGAGGTGTAAACCATTCATCTCTTGGACTGGGCACTCATGGAGGTGGGACTTGGAAGCAGGAGCTTCTGCGTGTGGAGGTGGCCGCGCACGCCGGCAGATCGCGGGGAAGGGCGCATCGTGTGGAGCTTCCGAGTAGCGGCTTGAACTTCTGACCATGCTGCTTCACATCATGGTTTGTCATGTTCTGTTGGGTATCTATGTTACTTGGTGCCAATATTTTTCTTCCGTGTTGTTCAGGAAAAGGTAACAAGGGGCAGAATCTCAGTTCACAGATTAGTGGCCCGTCCTCGGCATTATCTTAGTGAAGTAAACTTCAAATCTCCAAGGTATGAGCAACGGCCCTTAAATTATTAGCCTATTAGGCAATGTACCAAGTGGTTAAGTCTCGTGCTATAAATAATTTAGCCAGACCACATATCTAAGTTTCCCTTTTAACTCAATGGTAACTTCAGCATATGACAAAAAAATGTTGTAGGGATTAAGGTTTAGATATTATTAGTTTATGTGACTCGTTTGACTTCATACCAATTCCATCAAATAAGTAACATTGTTTTGCAAATGGTGTAGTCAATCATGGCTTCTGTAGTCGACTTTGTTTTCGAGTACTTATCATTTGCAGATAAATATTAAATATATATTAAGCGTTAGCAACACACATGATTTTTTCCTATATCACTATCGGTCTATGGATATAAAATTGATTCAATATAATTAAAGAATTGGCAATTCAGCTTGTTATTTTCTGCAGTGGCGTATACTCCTCCATTGTCGCGCGAGTGTCACCCAGGTGAAAAGCATGACGATCCAAAGGATAATGGGTACGAGCTCGATGTCATGGTGGCGGTGAATCGGTGATCATGTACTTATCAGTTTTGCAAGACCCGCTAACATCATAGTGGTGCAACCATGGCTGGGAAACAAGGAATATATACACACATTTTTTCTCTCCCGTTGCAACGCACGGACATTTATTTTCTATTTTGAAGTCAATATATTTTGCTCTGCCGTAGCAAAGCGCGGGCATTGTCCTATCCTAGTCCTAGTAATAATAAAGCAAAAAGGGTTTTCGTCGTCCGTTTTTTCTTACCCCTATATTTAGCCAAAATTACATTGATTTGCCACCGCTTATGTAAATAACGATTCGTTCTGTTTGTCCGTCAAAACGTTTCTCCGTTGCGTTCTCCAAAAAAAAAACGTTTCTCCGTTGCAAACCCGTAGTGGGCCTGCCGTCCATCGAAGCAGGCCTATAAAAAGGCCCAGCCAATCGAGCGAGTCAGCTCGGAAGGGATCCTCGAGCAGCACATGTGCGCCGCCAGGCTCCCTCGCTCATTTCTCTTCAATCCCGGAAAAAAACAATCCCAAATTCTAATTAATGACAGAGCACTGTGTAGTCTTAGACAGTGCTCCCTACTCGCCCCCGTCCGATCCACATCTAACGGTGTTCCTGAGGCGGTGGGTGAGATGCGAAGCTCCTGCACGTGGCCAGGCTGTAATCACTGTATCTGGTCTTCGTCTCTCCCGTGACTTCATCTGGAAATCTCATCTCCTCCCAGCGTAGGGAACGTGGGGCAGGTGGCGGCGGTGCTGCCCTTCCAACGGAAACCGCCGGCGACTCGTCCGCTCAGCCCCAGCGCCATACCTCCGCCGGCGACTCCTCCGCCCGGCCCCGGCGTGCCAGACCTCCGCCGGCGACTCGTCCGCCCGGCCCCCGCGCACCAGACCTTCGCCGGCGACTCATCCGCCCGGCCCCGGCACGTTCTACCTTCGCCGGCGACTCGCCTGCCTCGTCCCGGCCCTCCCTACCCCCATCAGCGACTCACCCTGTCCCGGTGCGCACGAGCTCCGCCGGGCACGCGCGTGATGGAAGCGGCGGTCGACGCCGACTTCCTTGCGGCAGAGCAGCGGCCAGGAGGCCGTCCCCTTCTTCAAGGCCATAGTCTGGTAATTTAGATGTATTTTTTCCGTTTTTATACATCCACCATTGTTATTTGTACATTCTCGAAAAAAGATTAGAATCACAGACAAGAGTTGTAATTTATGAATGTATTTTTTTTGCAACAACTGGACCAAGGGGGCGGTTTTTAGTTGCATCTTGGTGCATCAGGATGTAATTTTCTACTTTTTTTACATCTAAAATCTTGAATAAATCAAGGTGTAAAACACTGTTCGTGATCCGAGTTTTGATGATTTTACATGCGCAACTGAGGCTTAGCCCAGATGGCTACCAGGGTGATGATACCTGGGAAGCCCCCCCGCTCGAGTTCGAGTCCCGGTACTCACTCGCGGGTGCGTACGCACCGTGGCACTTCTGTGCGCTCCTGAAACTTAATACAATGCCGCCAAGGGCTAGTCCTGGGGGTCTCATTTTTTTTTTTTTTTTATGATTTTACATGTAATTTTTATATTTTTCTACATCCATCGCTAAATTTTTTACATCCTCAACTAGATCAATGAAATATGAGGAATGAGTTGTTTTGCTAATGAATGTAATTTTTTTGTAAAAGTTACAAGAAGATTTTATATTTAGATCGTACTACACGGGTTGGCAAACTGCATGTGCAAAGAAATATGGAGCACCAAAACTGTCTTTTTTTTGAACTGTGGCCAGATTTGCATGTGCGCGTGTGGGTATGTGTAGTCTGCTTTTCATCCGGGTGGTCCGGCTTTGACTAAGGTCATCTCTAATGTGACGCAAATGGTCGCTGACGACCGTTTCGTCGCCGTGGCCGGGCTGCGTCTGGACCTGTTCCGTAGGGATAAAGTGATCGGCCGTCTGGAACCCTCCAAATATGCGCCAGGTTTGCGTCTCCGACGAATCTTGCGCCAGTGATCGCCGAAAAAGGCGTAGGACCCGCGTCCCGATGCGTGGCCGATATAATTCCCGCCACTGGCCATTAGCGAAAAAGCAAACTAGACCGGCGAAACATTCCAGAAGCGATGGACGTCCTCGCCGTGCGACCGCCATGGATGCGGATCAAACCCTCGCCGCCGCACCCGCCGCCCCCCCCGTAGCCACGACCGTAGCCACAATGGAGGGTCCATCGGAAGCAAAGCGGGCCGTGAGGCTAACATCCAGGAAATTATCTTAACCGTTCGCGGTGATCCGGCCCGGGATGCCGGGAGCCAACGGCGAGATGCGCGGAGGACATCGAAACCGCACGCCTGTTCGCCACCCAGCAGACGCAGCCAACACCCGTGTCGGTGGACGACTTCGACGACGCGCCAACAAAGCCTGCGAAGAAGAAGGGGGAGAGCCACAGGACACAAGGCTTCGTCGACGAGGAGGACAAGTGCTTGTGCGAAGCATGGCTTGCATCGAGCAATGATTGCATTAATGGCGCGCAGCAAAAGGGCAAGGTCTATTGGGCCAAGGTCTCGCAGCAGTACAACGAGACCAGGCGGCACCCGCCCTACAATATCACAAGCCCTCGGACGTTAGAGTCCCTCCGAAAAAGATGGAACTACATCAAGCAAGAGACAAGCCAAGTTTTGCTCGGCGGTCGAACATGCTAACAACCCCGTAAGCGGCGCTGGCGTCATGACAGTGGTAAACAAGATAGAACCATCATCATTCAACACTATGTGCATCATTGTATGTACATCATTGGCGGCTATGAATGCAGGTATCCCGCGCCTTGGAGAAGTTCAGGGCCACGCATAAGAAGGGCTTCCATATGGTCCATTGCTGGGACGTGCTGAAGAACGCCAACAAGTGGATGACAAGCTATGCGGCCTACAACGAAGCGGTGAGGAATGGGACAGCGATCAACCTCGACGGCGAGGACGACGATCAAGGCCGTCCAGCCCTTCCACCTCGTCCCCGAGGCCACAAGGCTACCAAGGCCGATCTACAACGGGAGGCGCAGGCCCTTGCGTTCACCATGAGCATGGAGAAGATGATGGCCGACAATCGTGCCGCCTTGGCTGCTAGGGACGAGAAGAGGCATCTGGAAAAAGAGGCCGCAGCTGCCATCTACCACAACCTCGCCAAAGAGGTAATTGAGGTCCAAAAGGCAGACGCCGAGGCCAAATTGCTTGACGCCGAGGCTAGGAGGATGGACGCCAAGGCCAAGATCCTTGCGGAGGACACTAGGATCATGCTACCGACTTGAGCAGCGTCGGCATGGTTCATGAAGAGCGCGCCAAAATTCGCGCGCGATGCGCGCCATGCGCCCGACCTTGGCCTCTTTGGACATTTTATTCTTGCCGAGGCCTTGTTGTGCCCCTTTTGTCTCCACTTGCGAGATATGCAAAGTGGGGTGAACTCAGCCTCAAAATGCGGGTAAATTTGGTGCAAAAGTTTATCGATTTTTTGAATTCTGCCGGTCGCCATGGGCCCAGACAAACGGACCGCGACCATTTCCGTCGCCTCGCGACATAAGCGGACCGCGGACATTTGGGTGTCATGCGTCGCCAGATGCAGATGATGGTAGCTTTATTTTTGAATGTCGCTATCAGCTTTTAGGCCCAATTCCATTTCAGGAAATATTTTGTTCCGACCGGGGGAGCACCGTGGTAGACTAACCGTGGCATGGGCGAGTTTCAGTCCCAAATCGAAACGGGGAGCTCCGTCAGCGTCCCCACGGGAGGATCTCGGGTTCCCGCCACATGCCGTCGATCGAAAGCCAACGGGTCCACCGCGTGTCCGTCCGAGCCACAGAGTAGCACGGAAGACTTTTTGTCCGACCACCTTGTGTAGGCCATGGTCCCGCGCCACCACATTGCCGCTTGCAGGCACAATTTGCAGCGCCCGCCGCAAAGTACGCGCGCTGGCGACGAGGGACGCAGCCGAGTAGACGCCACCGTCGGCGGAGAAGACCACGCAGCGTTTCTAGCAGCACACCGAGCAGCCATGGCGGCCGTATCATGTAGCCACCGCGCCGTAGCCACTCAGCACGCTCAACTTGTAGCATGCCACGGCACTTGTAGCAGCGGGCCGATTGTAGTTAGCCTCGAGCAGCCTCGCTGACTGTAGCAGCGCCGCCGGCAACTTGTAGCAGCCTTGACGGGTGATTGTAGCAGCGCCGCCGGCCACTCGTAGCATCACCACCCGTAGCTTGTAGCAGCACCGCCGGCCACTCGTAGCATCACCACCCGTAGCTTGTAGCAGCGCCGCCGGCCATTTGTAGCAGGGCGCACAAGCAATTGTAGCAAGGCAGACGGACGATTAGTAGCACCGCCGACAGCTTGTAGCAGCGGCGGCGGAGATAGAATTCCTCCGAGGTTGAGAGGGGGTGGCCGGAGCTAGGCGAGCAGAGATGAGGTTGAGAGGGAGGCGCGCCGGCTTGGAACGCACCGATGGCGGCGGCGCGGAGGCCGGCCATTAGCCCGGTGGCGGCGCGTCGCCCTACCAGCGGCGAGGAAGAGAGCTGGACCGGCCAGCGGCTCGGGGGACGGAGCAGAGCTCCAGGCTGTCGTCCTGCTCGTGCGGGAAAGAAGAGTGCGCGGTGGGGAGGAGGTAGGGAACGAACGGAGGAAAATTTTCCTCAGACGATAAGGTGGGCCTCACCTGGGCACGTGGTGGTCGGTCGCAGGACACCCGTCCGCGGATGGACCCGGACGATCGCAAGACGTGATCCCCCGGGGGAACAGCAGCGTTTATCGTTTCATCCTTGCCTGATTCGTACCGGATGGAAATATCAGTTCATGTTGGATTCAGCTTCTCACTCACCTACATATAGCCAGGGAACGAACCAACACAGGCCGCCTCCTCTTGAATCTCCAAATCAGATCGGGTCCTATCGAGAAAAAAAAATCCATACTGCATCTCGATTTGTCGGGAGGAGTAAGTCCTGCTCGGCGAGATTTGGGACGGTGCGCTGGCCGGGATGGCGACGATTTTCTTGGATGTGGCTCTTGCTCCGCCACCGGGAACGGGTACTTCCGCTGCCGCGTGAGGAGCAACGAGAAGCTGGGTTGCGGCGCGTACCGGAGGAGATCATCTTGCGCACGGCCGGTTGGCGAAGAGTTCTTGCAGCTGCAGCACCTCACGCGCCCACGCGCGCTGGTTGCCGGCGGGGTGCACGACGAACTCCCTCGGGGTGGAGAGCGGTGGGCTGCCGGCTAGATTGCCGCGTGGAGGCGCTCGGCTGCGAGGAACACACCGGCGGCCGCGATTTCCTCTACTATATCTATGCCGTCACTACATCTATGCCGTCGCTTGACTCCAGACTCAAGCAGCACCTTGCCAGCAGGTCCGCCTCACGCCTTTTGGCCATCTCCGGAGGGAATCGACATGGATCGTGGATGCTACAAGCTCCTGGCTGCATCTCCTCTGAACCTATACTCTCTGAAATCTGGATTTTTAAGGAGAGAAAGAGGTGGGTGGATAAAAGCACAGCTGACAGCAAAGCCATAAGAGCATCTCCACTCGTCCCCCGAATGGCGCGACGTTTTTACATCCGGACGTGCGAAAATCGCGTCGCGCCGATTCTCGTTTCGTCGGATTTGGGCCTAGTTTCATCCGGCGATCCCACGCCATCCCCGGCTCCCGGGAGCTCGGGGACTCCGGACGAAAAAGCGAAACGTTCCACGCGTCCTGGTGGCCCCAACTTGTCGGAGACACCGTCGTCGTCGTCTCATCGCATCGTCTTCCGCGGCCGTAAAGCCGCCCCGGTCGATTCGCCGGACGCGTAGCTTCCACGCGGCGAGTTGCCGTCGCCTCGGTTTCACGCGCACCGCTATTTATCGCCGAACTACCCCGGCTGCCCCGCATTCACCTCCTCGCTCGTCTTCCCCCAAATCATCCCCGAACTCGAAGAAACCAGCAATGGCGAACGACGGTGCGGCCAACAACGGCCGGCCGCCGCTCTCTCCACCAATGGGAGGGCGACTCCTGCACGCGGCGGGGTACCTGCGCCGCCGGACTTCCGCGCGCCGGAGGCTGGAGGCTGAGCGCAGGCGGCGTGCCGATCCCGCCGCCGCCAACGGGTGGCGGCGCACTCGAAACGGCGATCGAGGAGGTGCTCGCCACTCTCAGTGACGAGCAGCGCGCGGATCCGCGCTTCTTCCCCGACAACCACGAAGCGTGGATCGCGTTCTTCCGGCGAAGGTACGAACGCGAACTCGCCTCTTACGACGGCCCTCCTCCTCCTCCGGCAAGGAACAACGCCGCCGGCCGCCGCCGATGGTGGAGCGCGCCAACCGCACCCTCGAGAATGTGCTCGCGCACATCGAGGACGGAAACTCCCCTGTCTGGGGATGCCGCCGCCGGTGGCGGCTACCGTGTCGCGCCGGCACGGTAGTTCCTGGATACCGGGAGGATGGCGCCGTCCTCTTCGTCGTCGGGCTCGAGATCGGCGTCCAGGTCCGGCGGGTCGACGCCGGCCACCGTCAAGAAGGAGTGGGCGACCGTCAAGAAGGAGCCGGCGTCGCCACCGCCGACCAGAGGGCGCGCGGCGGCGCCCTCGTCATCCGCGACCAGCCTTCCGCTCCGCAGAGCGGGCGGAAGAAGACGAAGAAAGAGGCCGGCGCAAACAAGCTCGCCGCAAACCAGCTCGCCGAGGAGGAGGCGAGGCGCGCGGAGGAGGCCGCGGTGGCGGAGGCGATCGCAAGATCGCTGAAGGACATGGAGGAGGTGAAGCGCGCGGACGACGCCGCACTGGACTGGTCCAGGCGCGACTGGGAGCGCCAGGAGGCTGGCAGCAGCGGCGGCTCTGGATCTGGCCGCCGCGCGTCAACTCGCCGCTCACGCCGCCACACCATCCGCCGCTAGGAACGCCGCGCCCAGGGAGGTGGTGAAGCTCGAGGAGAGCAGCGACGACGACATGTACCTTCCGTCGCCGCCACGCACCGGCGACGGCGGCGAGCACGAGCCGCTGGTACGAGGCTCCGCCGCCCCAGGACAACGCCGACTCGGCGACGACGACGACGACGACGGCGGCGACTACACGTCCTTCTACCGCCATTTCGGCATGTAGTAGGCCGCTATTTAGTTTAAGTTTAGTTTGCCAATCGCCGAATTCAAATATATGTACGAATTCGGCCTATTTATGTACGAACTCGCCTCTATATGTTAAATATCATTAAATTTCGCTTATGTTTGAACGAATTCGCCTATTTTGTCTGAATTCGTCGTATTACGTTGCATCCATCCTGGGCTCGCGGCTGGGAAAATGGGCCTCCCCACGCTAAATCTTCCTCCAATCCGGACGAAAATATCAGAGAAGGCGTGTGGGAAAACGAGTGGGGATGCTCTAACGCAAGTTATATATGTTCCTAAGATCTCTAGGTTGACTGCAAGTTGTGTTCCTAAGATCTCAAGGTTTTCTACCAGACTGGGGATGTTGGACCTGAAGTGAACTTTTGCAAGATGTCAGACGACATGCTACCCACGCGCTAACCTGTTCATCGTCGGGCGGCGGCAACATCCGCGGCATGGGAAGTCATTAACCGCGCGCGTACACCCTCTGCAGCGTCCGCGGCGCTAGCAACTCGGTAACTTATCCTCAGCTGTCTGCCGATGGTCCAGCCTGAAGGGAAGGAGCCTCCTGGACTCTTCGATTTATCTTGCCGTGCAAAGCTAACACTTAAAGCAGCTTGGTTGACATTTTTAGAAAACAGCTTGATTGATTCTGGTGCAGAAGTGCGTTCTCAATAATTATGGTCATAGCTCTATAGAATACATACACTTATTCAGGTCTGGAGCATATTATGGCATGTTCAGTTCTCCATTGCTAACACATAAGAATATTGGAGACCTTTCGTCTTTATCTAATTTTCACTACTGTAATTTATTTGCAAACAAATTTTTCTAATTTATTTTGGAGTTCCGTATTGGTTTCTTACACAGAACATAGATTGTTTGAATTTTTGGAAGGGAAAGATGATTCAAAAGATTTTTGCTGCAATATCAAAGCTGCAGTTATTGACAAGCTCTAATGCGGCTTCACTGAGGGGCCGCTGAATTGATTTAGAGTAGAATGAACTGATGCGCGAGATGAACTTGGTTCGTTCATTCAGAGACGCTAGACATAAGTGCCCAAGTATTGTTGATAGCTACGATTGCTCGCGATAGAATTTAGCGAAACAAATTCCACTGTAATTTGCCAATGGTGCAAATTGCATCGCAGATTGACCGAAGATGTGTCTGAAAAAGCACAATAGATTTTTGCACAGCTTGGTTTGAATTTATGAAATAGTGCCCGCGATTTTTATTTTTTTATGAAATAGTAAAGGCTGGGCGTGCCCATCGATGACCCGTGTTCGTTTTGTGGAAGGAGGACTTCAAAGCCAGGGCTAGGTGTTCTAATTGGAACTACACACTGTTCTATTGTATCGTAGCAACAGTTCGGTGTACAACATTGGGTTCGACAAAAGGTAGCACAATCCGAAAAAGCAACCCTAATTTCTTTTTACCGTAGTTCCGTCTCCATAGAAAAAAATTCATCCATTTCCAATCATGACATTCTCAATGTCGTAAAAAGTATCCGAAGAAAAAGACAGTAACAATGCACACGCGTATTTACTATATAGTTTAACAACAGTTAAGGACAAACCCTGTTTTCACTGCCACGATGTTTCCCGTCGCAACGCACAGGCAATTTTCCTAGTAATTAAAAAATGAAGTTCATGTTTTGGGAACCAGCGGAAGAAAGCCACAATATTTTAGGTTCCCTCATTCAGAATACAATTATCTATCATCAAAGTTTATTTCTTAAGTTCATAAAAAATAGGTCTTCAAATTTAGTGTCGATATTGTCAAAAACGCGTTGCTTAGTGCGGTAGAATCAAAAGGAAGTTCATATTTTTGGTTCACCGAAGTACACAACCCTGCGCGGTTCGACTCCCCCAACGACGGTGCTCCCCTAGGCCCCCCTTCTTCTCCCCTACCGATGCTCCGGATCAGGAGATGCCCAGCCTCCCAATAGCCACGACGCGTTCATCTACGCCGCCATGCTCTGGTGCCGCTAGGATCGTAGGTCGACGCAGCCTAATCAGAAGAATTAAAAGGGAAGAGTCATTTGTTGAAAAGGAAGAAGAAAGGAAGAAAACAGGAATTACCAGGCCATAAATTCTCAGAATTTCGGCCCCCAAAATTCAAGGACTTCTGGCTCCCCCCCGGAAATTTTAGTCGAGGGGGAAATTCCGAGGGGGGATATTCCGGCCCCAACTTGCACCGGAGTTTCCGCCCCTATTACCCCCTTCTTCCCCATTGTTGATCCACCATTGTTGAGCCACAAGAAACACGAGTATCACTTGATCTCATCATCCAACCATCCAAAGCTCTTGATCTTTGGAGAATTGAAGGAGAAGACCCCGATCTACATCTTCACCGAAGCGATTTATATTTCCCCCTCATTTTCTTGAGGGCCCCTTTGCTAGTGTTCCATTTGGAAACCCTAGTTGTTGTTGCTTGATTTGTTCTTATTGTTGTTGTGTTGTTACAGCTATTGGGAGCCTCCAATTCTGTTGTGGATGTGTGCCCCAAGAACCTTGTGAAGGCCCGGTTTCCGCCTAGAGGAAATCCCTTAGTGGACAAGTGAGCTAGACCTTTTTGGCGTTGCTCAACCGAGAATAGGGTGAGGCCTTCGTGGTGTTGGTTAGTCATTTGTGGAGACCACACCCCTCCAAAGTAGACGTACTAACCCTCAAAAGGAAGGAACTACGGGAATCATCCCTTGTGTCTCTGCGGGCTCCACTCTCGGTTACCTCTATCCTTGATTCATTATTATATCTTGACTAGCTATATCTTGCTTAGTTGTATACCTTGTCACCTAGGGAAATTCACATAGTTGCATATCTAGATAATTTACCTTTGTGTCAAGCCTTAATTGAAAAAGAACTAAAAGTTGGGTAGCACCTAGTCACCCCCCCTCCTCTAGGTACGGCATACGATCCTTTCAGTTGGTATCGGAGCCTCGGCTCTTATTTTGGGCTTAACCGCCTAAGAGTATGCCGGATGATGATGTTACGGAAGGGGCCGCAAAGCCGGCTTCCATGGAAGATCTCAAGTCTTTGGAAACATCCTTGAGATCCTCCTTGGAAGCTAATATGCAAGATATGAAGAAATATCTTACGGGGCTTATAAAGCCATCGGATCCTCCCGTCATTCCCATCACATAGGACAAGGACAAGGACTCTTTAATAGAGGGAGATGTTCGGCCTCACCCTCTACTACAAAGCCCTTGGATGGTGATGACCTATCCAATGTTAAAATCTCTAGCGCTTCTCCTAGAGCGGGATTAGGTGTGAAAGAGAGCTACAATGTCATTGATTGGTGCTCACTGGATCCCCCCATCCCTCACCCTCATATAAACAATAGGGGTGATCCACCTAAGCTTAATTTTGAGGATTTAGAGGTGGAAATTTGAGTTTCTCTCTCATGTGTGCAATGCCTCCAATGAGCTTTTGAGAATAATTCTTGAAGGGTACAAGTCTTTCAACGCCGACAAATTGAATAGAAAAGAAGTGGTTAATCACCAACTCAAATCTATCGCCTTGAACATGATTCATCAAGCCGTGGTGACAAAGGACTTGGCTTATATTCAGAACAACACCACCGCCAAGGAAGCTAGGGATGGGTTGTCCAAAATCTTTGTGGGAAGTGAAAGCATGAAGAGGAACAAGTATAGTGCTTTTTGGAACCAAGCCGAAGGGTTCATGAGGTTGCCAAATGAAGATCATCAAGAGATGTATAGAAGGCTCCTATCCATTGCCGATGCCTTTCGTAATGTGGGTGCCCAACATATTGATGACTTTTGGCGTCAAGGACACAAGGGATGATCACACCCCAATTTCTTGTTGGTTAGTGGGCACGGAGGCGTTTTAGCCTCAACGCCGCCTCAGGATCAATCCCAGGCGGAGCAAGATCATACACAAAGCACACACGATCATTTCTTACCTAGGTTCAGTCCGCCCTTCGGCTAATAGCCCTATGTCCTGCTTTGGTGGATTATCTTGTGGATACAAAGTACAATGGAGATGAACTCTTGGCCGAGAGGATGCTTTGATCAGCTCCTATACCTCCCGTACCTCCTCACTCTCTACCTCTCTCGATCTTAGCCTAGACGTTTCTAAGAACACAGCTCTAGCTCTCTCTCTTTGTCTGTTTCTCTCTCTCTCTCGACGTCCACTCCTCTCCCAACCTCTCACCATTGTCCCAACCCTTAAAATTGTCCCAACCTCTCCCAGTTGTTCGAACCCTTTACAATAGTCTGAACCCCTCTCCAATGTGAGAATCTCTGGCTTATATATCTTCAGGGAAGGTCAGAATGGCTAGCCGGGGCACCTCCCAAGAGCGTTCCCGGGCTCAATTGGATGGAGCCACGCGGGCGACGCGGAGGTGGGTGGTTGAAGATATCTATGTGTCATGAGTTTGACATCTTATGAGTAAGTGTTGCCTCACTTTCTTGAATGCTGAGGACTACACTTCTTGTTACTCAACTCTGGGTTACCAAGATTTTTTGACATACATGTTTTAAGAAAGTATCGCAATGGGGTACCTTCATGCCACCTGTACAAAGGAGCAAAGGAGATGTGCATCTCAACTATAGACCATCCATCCCGGGACAACATGAACAACATACGTTGAACATCCTCTCTAACTCTCTCTCACTTTTTTTCACTCTCTTTTTGTTTATTTCTCACTCTCTTTTTTCAGAACTCTTTTTTTTTACACAACTCTTTTTTCACTCTTCCTATTGAGGATGCTCATTGCTGAAACTTCCACCATGATTAAGCATGACTTCGGTTAGCGGCCCATTGCTCTTCTCTAACAATGCATGCTTACTTGCTTAAATAACCTCTAATTATATCACAAGAGATAGCCATCAACAAAACAAAATAAATGATGATCAATGTAACATCCCAAATTTTAAAGCAAAGAGAAAATGAATTTCCTTTTTCCAAAAATGAGAACCAACAAAAACTTTTCTTACATAGAGTACTATGTCTAGTGCTCATACATAATAATTGTGTTTTGTCATGATGTGTGTTATTTTGCTATGTGATAAACCCTAAAACCCTAAAGTGATCAAGTGAAGATCACAAACCAAATAAAATAAAAGAGAAAGAAATCAAATAAGAAAAACCCTAAACCCTAACCTTCTCAAAAATCATTTGGATCTATTTTGAGAAACCAAGATAAAAGAAAAAGACATATGTGGGCCTATAGCTCTAATATATAAATTTTGAACTCTACCATTCTTTCTTCTCTAAATAGTGATGAACCATGGTAAACTCCACTAAGACCTAAACCTCATCTTCATTATCACCATCTATTTAAAACAAAATAAAAAGAAATGATATTAAATAATAAAGGCATATGCAAGCCTATGGCTATTTTTTGCAAATGCCCCAACTTTGAGTGTTGACCTTGGTATATGATTTGAAATACATCAACACACCCAACTAAGTAATTATCAACCAATTCAAGTGAGAAAGAAAATAAAATCAAACATATGCATAGAGGTATATGTGCCTATGGCTATTTTTTTGTAAAACTTTACCCTAGGACTTTCTACTTTATTTAGAGGATTGGAAAACCTTCACAAACCTTATCTAGTACTTCTCAAACACAATCCAAAGTGAAACAAAAGATTTTGAAAAGAAAGTAATAATGCCATAGAGGCATATGAGAGCAAAATATCAAATTTGTGAAATTGAGGATCTTGACCCTAAGACTTGTAGTGAATGGTTGGATCAATCCTATATACCATTTCAACACTCAACAACATCAATTGGGTCAAGCCTAGTCAAACTAAAAATCAAATGCAACATATGCATAGAGGCATATGTGGCACATAGCCATAATACTCAATTCTTGCCCTATGACTTTAAACCTTACCCAAATGATGAGAAACCATCTCTCAACCTAATATAACACTAAATTGACCCTAACCCATGCCCAAGTAAAGCAATGGGAACAATTTACAAGTTTAATGAAATTTGACACATCACCTCTTATGTGTTATGGCCATTTTTGCAAATATTTGATCAAGACCATTTGAAATAGTTTCAATGGTTTGAAAATGTTTTTAAAACTAATAAGAATCACATTAGAATCAAGAAAAGTCAAATCAAATGGAGAGAAATCAAATAGTGAGAAAATTCCATTTTCACTCACATACACATTTAGCCAATTTTGCAAATCTTGACCTAGACACCCCCATTGCCTCAAAATGGTTTGAACCTTTGTCCCCACACAATCTAACATCAAATAAACCTCACCCTTGTCAAAGTGAGGCCAAGAAAAATAAAAGAATAAATAGTTAGAAATTCACAAAACCCTCACATATGGTTTATGCCATTTTTCCAAATATTTGACCTAGACCAATTTGGCCTTCACCAAGAGTTGAATAATGATACTAAACACTTATTACAACTTTTGGAATCAAAGAAACACAATTCAAATGAATTTCAAATTCAAATTTGGCTCACATATGATATTGGTCAAATCTGCCAATTATAGTCTGATCACTACTTTGAGCCCTTGCAATTCAATATTTTCAAACTAAACTTTCTCAACTCTTTGCATGTCATCCAAGAGGACATCAAGATGAACAACTTTTGTAAAGACAACCATGCCAAATTCTTTTTAGATCAAATGCTATGCTCATCCAAAGTTGGAACCTTTTTTTATATTCAACAATCTCACACTTGTCAATTTTGGCAATTCTTTGAATTTGAAAATTTCACCACCACACTCCCTCACCTCTGGTCATTTCTAACTAAATGAATTACTCACAATTCAACACCTGCAAGCTTTTGAATTGAATCAAATTTAAATAAAATTCACAAATAGCATCTATGGCACTATTTGACACTATTTGAAATAGTGCCCTATACCCAACCCTACACCCTCATTTCACTCCACCTTGTCCCCTTGTCCCCTCCAACATCTGGTCCCCTCCAACACCTTGTCCCCTCCAACACCTTGTCCCCTCCAACACCTTGTCCCCTCCAACATCATGTCCACCCCATGCCACCATATCCCCTCTCCTCTCCATCCTTGAACCTATAAATAGAGCACTTCCCCCTGCTCTTGGACACACCACCCCACCTAGCAGCATCCTCCTCTCCCTCCTTGAGCCTCTCCTCCTCCCTCCTTGCCTCTCCACGGCCCCAAACATCGCCGGAGTGCACCCGGCGGCCACCCTCTAAACTGCCCAGATTTTTGGTCACCATAGCCTCCAACTCCGACCCCATCTTGTAGCCCTTGAAGAGAGCTTTCCAACGCAACCAACCACGCCTCAATCCGAGCTCCGAGGTGAGAGAAATGGCCCCCGCAAGATCCCTGGTTCGGGAGGAAGACGACGGCCCAGCGCCGTCGGATCGTCATCCGACGATCTGCGTGCTCCGCGCGTGCCCGACGTGCATGCGCCATGCATGCGTGGCCCAGGCCGCAGCTGGGCCGGCCCACTTCGTTTCCCGCCCCCAGTTTAAATTCAAATTTCGTTTATTTCTTTTTAGATAATTTGCTATCAGATGCTTTGCTATAAATTGAATAACTCCAAATCTACTTGGCCAAATTTTACAAACTTTATATATTTGGAAAGCTTAGAGTTTTCTCTACACAATGCCACTGGAATCAAACCAATATCTGTGGTAGAATTAAAGTAGCAAAATAAACAAGACATGGACTTTTCTGCCTTAAAATAATTATTAAAAATCAACCACAAATGATTTTAAGTTAATTCCAACTCCTATAAATCACATTACACTTGTAATAATTGTTTATGCAAAAATATACCATGCTTACTTTGAATGATCACGGCCTAGATTAATTAAAGGACTATATGGCTATTTCTAGTCAAAGATATTGTCCAAAACTATTAATAAATCTTAGGGGAGTTTTTCTCTCACTTAAATCTTGTCATGAACAATTCAAATGAGGTAGAGACTCTGGTCATTTAAGTTTCATATGAATTGTTGATGATATTAAATCTTTACCATATTAGGATTAAATTGTATGAGGTGCTTCATCTCATTTAAATCATTTTCTTAAATGATGAGTATGAAGAGGTTGACTAGGTCAACCTAGGTCATATATTATTCATGAGAGAAATTAAATCTTAATAAGATAATGAAAGGAAATTATTTCTCTAAGTAATTAAAAGTAACACCTTAATTAGTATGAGAGGAAATTATTTTTCTTAAATAAGAAAACAACACCTCTATCCAATTAATAGTAATGGGTGATGCTAGTCTAATTTGTGTAAAATATATGAGGTGTTTCACTTCATTTAAATCTTGTCCCAAGTACCTTCATATGAAGTTTGGACCCCTGGTCAAAAACTCTCTCATGAAATACTTGGAGATATTAAATCATAATAGGCATTATTAAATGATATGAGGTGCTCTACCTCATTTAAATTATTTTCTCAAATGATGATGATGAATGGTTGACTTAGGTCAACATGAATTCATGTGTGATTGTCTGAGAAATTAAATCTTAAGAAGATTTCAATGAGAGGAAATTATTTCTCAAGAACCATATGGAAACTATCATTTACACATATAATGAGAGGAAATTATTTGTCCTCAAGCAACACCACCAATGCACCCTAATTATATTAATTGTGTGCTTAGAGTAGCTTGTGTGAATATGTGTGATAGCCATTGAATTAGCTTGGTGATTGTATCCTCGTATTCGTATTTTAGACGCTAGTACCAGAGACTATCAGGAGGAGGAGGTCTTCTACGAAGAGGAAGGAGAAGAAGATCACTTTGACCACCTCAACAACCAAGGCAAGCTAATATTCTTGCAAGTTACCCAAGTGCAAAGCTCTAATAGAGCAAGGCACCACTACCTCATACTTTATGTTTAATGATCCTATCCCAAGTTTTTACTTTACAAGTTTTTAAGTTTTGTTTATCAAACTACCTTTTTGATTCATGATTCACTTGGTTAGTATTGGGTTAGTACAAGAGTATCAATGTTAGCCTAGAAGCAAAGCAAATTACTTAGCACCCCCCATACTTAGATGCTAGTGCTAAATTAAAATTGACTACTCTAGATGGGAACTTGTGAGTTTGAAATGAATTTGAAAACCTTGGAATGCTGAGTCATTCTATTGAAATATTTTGAAGGTGAATGTGACTTGTGAATGACATGGTGAATTTTACAAAAACTGATGGTTGAGTTCGGATGCGATACCATTCCAATTTTACAAGTACCCCCACAATACCTGATATGGGTAGGGCTTAACTAGAAGTTTATGTATCTTAGTATGGGTTCCCTCTGAACAAGCGTCATCGGGGTTATGCCAAGGGCTGCCTCCAAAGAAATATGGAACGATGTGATATGACGTGAATATGAGGTGAATGTCCGGCCCAAGCCCTGTGCAGTTCCCAGGACGGTTGTCTTCACTGGGAGGCCAAGCTCATGGGGAGAGGTGCCTATACTAGGGTATGTAGGTGAAAGGTTATGATTGGTAGTCCGCACACGGAGTGTGATAAATCAGGGCCAGTTAACCCTGACGGATTATTGCAAATGTTGTGGCACAAGTGTACGACCTCTGCAGAGTGTAGAACTATTCGAATAGCCGCGTCCACGGTTATGGACGGTTGGAAAGGCCATACTGTTCCGTCATCAGACCATTTTCAAAAATGTGACATGTGAAGGGTGACTTGTGATTTGAACTTGAAATGGCGACTTTGACTTGAAACACAATTGAGTTGGGGAATGACACTAAGGTTCCCACTTGAGTTAGTTAGCACATGAAGAGTTGTTTACTAAAATGTTTGTGAACTAAAATTGGCTTTATGCAAAAGAAACTAGAACTTAGCATCCCCCTTACTAGAAATGTTAGTACTTACATTAGTATTAGTTTGCGAGTACTTTGAAGTACTCACGGCTTTGTCCCTGGCTATTCAAATGGCCAGACTATGAAGAGGAACAGCAGTATGAAGAGGATGAACAGCAGGACGTCTACGACAACTAGGACTACTCCTGACGTCAAGCGTTGGCCTGTGGACTAGAGAGTCCCTTATCTTTACGCTTCCGCTATGTATTTGTGATGTGTGTTGAAACAATAGTTCAACTATTATTGTAATATTGGATCATGTGATCTATTTGTAAGACGACTATGATATGTAATGAATGAGGACTTATGATATTCAACTGTTATGTCTCGCAACAACAATATTCCTGGGATTGCGATGTATGGCATAATGGCATCCGGACTTAAAAATCCGGTGTTGACAAGTTGGTATCAGAGCCATTGTTTGACCTTAGGAGACCCTAGTTAGAATGGACGTCTGGAAAACTTAGTTTCAAAAACCAATGAAATGAATAATTGTGAAAACTTATTCTCACTCTTATCCTTGAGGTCTTTTTCAAAAATGAGAAATTTATGCTCTACTTTTCTTTGCAAGCTTACCTAAAATTTTGCACACTTGACTACTTCTTTAACTTACTTATCCTCATTACCCACAGATGGAGTACCAATGGGAGTTCTATCAGCTTGGTCACGAAGGCGACCTAAAGTTCGAAAAGGATTTGAAGCAACTAGTGGAATATCTAGGACACCCGTATCCCGAGTTCTTCGGAATACCCCTCAAAAACCACTCCGGAGAACCACCTCGGTGGGAAGTTTCCACTGATCTACGAAGAAAGCTTGGAGCCCCGGTATGGGAAACCATCTGGTTTTCTGTAACGGGAAACACTTGGAAGGAAGGACTAGTCAGAGCTATGCCAGAAGCAATTTTCCGTCTGTGTGGACAAAATGAGAACAAGATCAAGAACACTCGCTTCATCTACTACCCAAGACATGACTCCATGGGAAGACCGATGACCATGCCCCCACACACGGAGATGAACCCCTATGTAGCGCACCAGGACTTTAGGCAGTACAAAACCCGCAGGGATTTGGACAACGCCCTCGCCTCTCGCCAAGCACATCACCTGTGAAGACGAAGAATCCACCTGGAAGAGTAGTATCACTCCAGCACTTAAGTAGGTGTGAGTTGTATCAGGATCCCCTTGTATCGTAGAGCGAATGAATGGTTCTTCAAACCAACGGTGTGTTAGATTTGTAATGTGTGATGTTTGGTATGAATGAAAAAGTGTTGTTGGTTTTACCCCTTCAACACTACTCAAGTTTTGAACCTTTGAAACTTTTTGAACTTTAACTCAAACAAACCATAGAAATTTCCCTCTTATCTTATCATCTACCTCAATCTTCAGATGGCCCCACCAACCCGCAGCGCCAACCAAGACGCCATGATGCAGATGCTAGAGATGATGATGGCTGACCGAGAAGCCGAAAGAGCTGAACGCCAAGCCAACATCGCTGCACTGCAGCAGATCGCTCAGAACAACAACGGCCATGGAAACCACGACCACCCTGGGTCAAAACTGAAGAACTTTCAGAACACCAACCCACCCATTTTCAGCAAGACCGAAGAGCCCCTCGATGCAGATGGGCTCGGCCCATGGAGAATAACCGGAAGTTGCGGGAGTAGAAGCCGCAGAGAAAGTACTGTTCGCCACACACTACTGTCAGACCGCAGCTCGGTGGACGAGTGCCCGCGCAATGAATGCGGGACAAATGATGACCTGGGAAGACTTCAAGCTGAAGTTTAGCAAGTATCACGTGCCCCAAGGACTGATCAAGAAGATGAGAGACGAGTTCCGCGAACTCAAGCAAGGTAGAATGTCTGTGGTAGAATACCGCGACAGATTCCTCACTTTGTCAAGGTACGCCCCGGATGAAACCGACACCAATGAGAAGCGGAAGGAAAGATTTCTGAACGGATTACACGACGAAATGCAGACTGTACTGGTCAACATTCCCTTTGATGACCTAGAAGCCCTGGTGGACTCCGCCATCCAGATGGAAGGGAAGCTTCACCAAGCCAATGAGAATCGCAAGCGCCGGATGATGAACCAGCATGGGTCCAGCAATACCCAGAAGTACCGCAACAACTCATCTGGAGGATATACTCCAAAGTACAACAAGCCCCCTGCACAGAACTACCGCCCAAAATACACCAACAACCACGGAGGACCCCCGAAGCCCGGAGGCAACAACAACCACAATCGCACCAACAACAACAACAGCAACAACAACAACAACACTGCCCCAAAGACTGGAAGTAATGCCATCCCCATCAACCCCAAGGACAAGTCAACCATAACTTGTTATGAATGTGGAATTGTGGGACACTACTCCAACGAGTGCCCCAAGAGACTCGCCAAGATTGCCGGCAACCCCGCTGCACCTGCTCAGAACCAACGCCGCTTTGCCGCAAGAAGGAACCAGAATAACAACAACGGCCGCCTCTACAACATGACTGCCGCAGAAGACCAAGAAGCACCTCAAGCCATGCCAAGTATGTTCCCTGCTAAAATCATATCGCCCAATCTCTCTTAGAACCTAACTTTTCTTAAAATCTCGGGACGAGATTTGTTTAAGGGGAAGGGTTTGTAACATCCCAAATTTTAAAACAAAGAGAAAATGAATTTCCTTTTTCCAAAAATGAGAACCAACAAAAACTTTTCTTACATAGAGTACTATGTCTAGTGCTCATACATAATAATTGTGTTTTGTCATGATGTGTGTTATTTTGCTATGTGATAAACCCTAAAACCCTAAAGTGATCAAGTGAAGATCACCAACCAAATAAAATAAAAGAGAAAGAAATCAAATAAGAAAAACCCTAAACCCTAACCTTCTCAAAAATCATTTGGATCTATTTTGAGAAACCAAGATAAAAGAAAAAGACATATGTGGGCCTATAGCTCTAATATATAAATTTTGAACTCTACCATTCTTTCTTCTCTAAATAGTGATGAACCATGGTAAACTCCACTAAGACCTAAACCTCATCTTCATTATCACCATCTATTTAAAACAAAATAAAAAGAAATGATATTAAATAATAAAGGCATATGCAAGCCTATGGCTATTTTTTGCAAATGCCCCAACTTTGAGTGTTGACCTTGGTATATGATTTGAAATACATCAACACACCCAACTAAGTAATTATCAACCAATTCAAGTGAGAAAGAAAATAAAATCAAACATATGCATAGAGGTATATGTGCCTATGGCTATTTTTGTAAAACTTTACCCTAGGCCTTTCTACTTTATTTAGAGGATTGGAAAACCTTCACAAACCTTATCTAGTACTTCTCAAACACAATCCAAAGTGAAACAAAAGATTTTGAAAAGAAAGTAATAATGCCATAGAGGCATATGAGAGCAAAATATCAAATTTGTGAAATTGAGGATCTTGACCCTAAGACTTGTAGTGAATGGTTGGATCACTCTATATACCATTTCAACACTCAACAACATCAATTGGGTCAAGCCTAGTCAAACTAAAAATCAAATGCAACATATGCATAGAGGCATATGTGGCACATAGCCATAATACTCAATTCTTGCCCTATGACTTTAAACCTTACCCAAATGATGTGAAACCATCTCTCAACCTAATATAACACTAAATTGACCCTAACCCATGCCCAAGTAAAGCAATGGGAACAATTTACAAGTTTAATGAAATTTGACACATCACCTCTTATGTGTTATGGCCATTTTTGCAAATATTTGATCAAGACCATTTGAAATAGTTTCAATGGTTTGAAAATGTTTTTAAAACTAATAAGAATCACATTAGAATCAAGAAAAGTCAAATCAAATGGAGAGAAATCAAATAGTGAGAAAATTCCATTTTCACTCACATACACATTTAGCCAATTTTGCAAATCTTGACCTAGACACCCCCATTGCCTCAAAATGGTTTGAACCTTTGTCCCCACACAATCTAACATCAAATAAACCTCACCCTTGTCAAAGTGAGGCCAAGAAAAATAAAAGAATAAATAGTTAGAAATTCACAAAACCCTCACATATGGTTTATGCCATTTTTCCAAATATTTGACCTAGACCAATTTGGCCTTCACCAAGAGTTGAATAATGATACTAAACACTTATTACAACTTTTGGAATCAAAGAAACACAATTCAAATGAATTTCAAATTCAAATTTGGCTCACATATGATATTGGTCAAATCTGCCAATTATAGTCTGATCACTACTTTGAGCCCTTGCAATTCAATATTTTCAAACTAAACTTTCTCAACTCTTTGCATGTCATCCAAGAGGACATCAAGATGAACAACTTTTGTAAAGACAACCATGCCAAATTCTTTTTAGATCAAATGCTATGCTCATCCAAAGTTGGAACCTTTTTTTATATTCAACAATCTCACACTTGTCAATTTTGGCAATTCTTTGAATTTGAAAATTTCACCACCACACTCCCTCACCTCTGGTCATTTCTAACTAAATGAATTACTCACAATTCAACACCTGCAAGCTTTTGAATTGAATCAAATTTAAATAAAATTCACAAATAGCATCTATGGCACTATTTGACACTATTTGAAATAGTGCCCTATACCCAACCCTACACCCTCATTTCACTCCACCTTGTCCCCTTGTCCCCTCCAACATCTGGTCCCCTCCAACACCTTGTCCCCTCCAACACCTTGTCCCCTCCAACACCTTGTCCCCTCCAACATCATGTCCACCCCATGCCACCATATCCCCTCTCCTCTCCATCCTTGAACCTATAAATAGAGCACTTCCCCCTGCTCTTGGACACACCACCCCACCTAGCAGCATCCTCCTCTCCCTCCTTGAGCCTCTCCTCCTCCCTCCTTGCCTCTCCACGGCCCCAAACATCGCCGGAGTGCACCCGGCGGCCACCCTCTAAACTGCCCAGATTTTTGGTCACCATAGCCTCCAACTCCGACCCCATCTTGTAGCCCTTGAAGAGAGCTTTCCAACGCAACCAACCACGCCTCAATCCGAGCTCCGAGGTGAGAGAAATGGCCCCCGCAAGATCCCTGGTTCGGGAGGAAGACGACGGCCCAGCGCCGTCGGATCGTCATCCGACGATCTGCGTGCTCCGCGCATGCCCGACGTGCATGCGCCATGCATGCGTGGCCCAGGCCGCAGCTGGGCCGGCCCACTTCGTTTCCCGCCCCCAGTTTAAATTCAAATTTCGTTTATTTCTTTTTAGATAATTTGCTATCAGATGCTTTGCTATAAATTGAATAACTCCAAATCTACTTGGCCAAATTTTACAAACTTTATATATTTGGAAAGCTTAGAGTTTTCTCTACACAATGCCACTGGAATCAAACCAATATCTGTTGTAGAATTAAAGTAGCAAAATAAACAAGACATGGACTTTTCTGCCTTAAAATAATTATTAAAAATCAACCACAAATGATTTTAAGTTAATTCCAACTCCTATAAATCACATTACACTTGTACTAATTGTTTATGCAAAAATATACCATGCTTACTTTGAATGATCATGGCCTAGATTAATTAAAGGACTATATGGCTATTTCTAGTCAAAGATATTGTCCAAAACTATTAATAAATCATAGGGGAGTTTTTCTCTCACTTAAATCTTGTCATGAACAATTCAAAATGAGGTAGAGACTCTGGTCATTTAAGTCTCATATGAATTGTTGATGATATTAAATCTTTACCATATTAGGATTAAATTGTATGAGGTGCTTCATCTCATTTAAATCATTTTCTTAAATGATGAGTATGAAGAGGTTGACTAGGTCAACCTAGGTCATATATTATTCATGAGAGAAATTAAATCTTAATAAGATAATGAAAGGAAATTATTTCTCTAAGTAATTAAAAGTAACACCTTAATTAGTATGAGAGGAAATTATTTTTCTTAAATAAGAAAACAACACCTCTATCCAATTAATAGTAATGGGTGATGCTAGTTTAATTTGTGTAAATTATATGAGGTGTTTCACTTCATTTAAATCTTGTCCCAAGTACCTTCATATGAAGTTTGGACCCCTGGTCAAAAACTCTCACATGAAATACTTGGAGATATTAAATCATAATAGGCATTATTAAATGATATGAGGTGCTCTACCTCATTTAAATTATTTTCTCAAATGATGATGATGAATGGTTGACTTAGGTCAACATGAATTCATGTGTGATTGTTTGAGAAATTAAATCTTAAGAAGATTTCAATGAGAGGAAATTATTTCTCAAGAACCATATGGAAACTATCATTTACATATATAATGAGAGGAAATTATTTGTCCTCAAGCAACACCACCAATGCACCCTAATTATATTAATTGTGTGCTTAGAGTAGCTTGTGTGAATATGTGTGATAGCCATTGAATTAGCTTGGTGATTGTATCCTCGTATTCGTATTTTAGACGCTAGTACCAGAGACTATCAGGAGGAGGAGGTCTTCTACGAAGAGGAAGGAGAAGAAGATCACTTTGACCACCTCAACAACCAAGGCAAGCTAACACCTATGCAAGCTAATATTCTTGCAAGTTACCCAAGTGCAAAGCTCTAATAGAGCAAGGCACCACTACCTCATACTTTATGTTTAATGATCCTATCCCAAGTTTTTACTTTACAAGTTTTTAAGTTTTGTTTATCAAACTACCTTTTTTGATTCATGATTCACTTGGTTAGTATTGGGTTAGTACAAGAGTATCAATGTTAGCCTAGAAGCAAAGCAAATTACTTAGCACCCCCCATACTTAGATGCTAGTGCTAAATTAAAATTGACTACTCTAGATGGGAACTTGTGAGTTTGAAATGAATTTGAAAACCTTGGAATGCTGAGTCATTCTATTGAAAGATTTTGAAGGTGAATGTGACTTGTGAATGACATGGTGAATTTTACAAAAACTGATGGTTGGGTTCGGATGCGATACCATTCCAATTTTACAAGTACCCCCACAATACCTGATATGGGTAGGGCTTAACTAGAAGTTTATGTATCTTAGTATGGGTTCCCTCTGAACAAGCGTCATCGGGGTTATGCCAAGGGCTGCCTCCAAAGAAATATGGAACGATGTGATATGACGTGAATATGAGGTGAATGTCCGGCCCAAGCCCTGTGCAGTTCCCAGGCTGACGGTTTGTCTTCCGGGAGGCCAAGCTCATGGGGAGAGGTGCCTATACTAGGGTATGTAGGTGAAAGGTTATGATTGGTAGTCCGCACACGGAGTGTGATAAATCAGGGCCAGTTAACCCTGACGGATTATTGCAAATGTTGTGGCACAAGTGTACGACCTCTGCAGAGTGTAGAACTATTCGAATAGCCGCGTCCACGGTTATGGACGGTTGGAAAGGCCATACTGTTCCGTCATCAGACCATTTTCAAAAATGTGACATGTGAAGGGTGACTTGTGATTTGAACTTGAAATGGCGACTTTGACTTGAAACACAATTGAGTTGTGGGAATGACACTAAGGTTCCCACTTGAGTTAGTTAGCACATGAAGAGTTGTTTACTAAAATGTTTGTGAACTAAAATTGGCTTTATGCAAAAGAAACTAGAGCTTAGCATCCCCCTTACTAGAAATGTTAGTACTTACATTAGTATTAGTTTGCGAGTACTTTGAAGTACTCACGGCTTTGTCCCTGGCTATTCAAATGGCCAGACTATGAAGAGGAACAGCAGTATGAAGAGGATGGACAGCAGGACGTCTACGACAACTAGGACTACTCCTGACGTCAAGCGTTGGCCTGTGGACTAGAGAGTCCCTTATCTTTACGCTTCCGCTATGTATTTGTGATGTGTGTTGAAACAATAGTTCAACTATTATTGTAATATTGGATCATGTGATCTATTTGTAAGACGACTATGATATGTAATGAATGATGACTTATGATATTCAACTGTTATGTCTCGCAACAACAATATTCCTGGGATTGCGATGTATGGCATAACAGGCATTTGGACTTAAAAATCCGGGTGTTGACAATCAACGCAGGGTGTAATACCCCAAAAGTGCAATGTTTAAAGACTTCTCCAGTAAACATGGTTACGATCTATCTCATTACTCATAATCAGTCAAACCAACAACATGCATAGTGGTATTTCCTACCAAACCTTACTTTCTTATGAGCTTCAAATTACACAAAAAGGAAATTTTGAAAAGGTTGGAGGAAAAACACACACATTATGCTTGGAATAACAAGTGCTATATATGTAGGTATGATAGACATTAGATTTGAGTTGAGCTTGGAAACAAGTCTATGCTTGTGTAAGAATTCAAATCTTTTGGCTAGCAAGAGGTCTAAAAGCGTGCAATAGTATCCAATGGCTATTCATTCAATGATACTTAAAATTAAAAATCTATGTATACTAGCAAGAAGTATCACTGAATAAGGCACATAAAATCATCACTCAATAGAGCATGTGAAATTAGAAATACAATACACAAAATAAATTTTAGCTTTCAGGCATTCCTCCTTTTCTTTTATAAGCATGCAACTTATTTAACTTTAAAAATTCAGGAGTTTTTAAATGAATCCAGTGGGGTGTCATGGGCATCCCCAAGCTTATGATCTTCATCATACTTGAATCATCTTAGTTGTATATTCCTCCATTCCCTGTGAAAAAACTTCAACACAAACTTTTCTGCCCATTCTTTTCTATGGATGACGTTATAGGTACAAATAAATCATGCTTGCTGCTATTTTACTCAAGAATAAAATAATATCTTCATGAACCAGAGATCTGATGACCCACAAGTATAGGGGGTGTATCGTAGTATCTTCGATAAGTAAGAATGTCGATCCCAACGAGGAGCAGAAGGTGTTGGCAGCAGTTTCGATGAAGGATTCACTGTAAATGCTCACAGACAAGTATTCAGGGGGTTTTGATATTGCAGATAAATAAAGTACAAGTAAATAAAATGCGAGAGAAATAATTGCAGCGAGTGGCCCAATCCTTTTTAGCATAAAGGACAAGCCGGTTTGATTACTTATAATGACCAAACGTTCCTGAGGACACACGGGGATTTTAGTCTAGTACTTTCGCTTCATGTGGTTTAATAATCTTCATTGTTTTGATAAGTGTTGTGTGGGTGAACCTATGCTAATGCACCGCCCTTCCTAGGACTAATACATACTTGTGATTATACCCCTTGCAAGCATCCGCAACTACAAGAAAGTAATTAAGATAAATCTAACCACAGCCTTAAACTCTGAGATCCTGCGATCCCTCCTGCATCGATATACTAACGGGGGCTCAGGTTTCTGTCACTCCGGCAACCCCGCAATTAGCAACCGAATACAAGATGCACTCCCCTAGGCCCATAAATGGTGAAGTGTCGTGTAGTCGACGTTCACACGACACCACTAGAAGAATGACACCACAACTTAAATATCATAACATTGAATATTACTCAACCATAATTCACTACTAGCATTTAGACTTCACCCATGTCCTCAAGAACTAAACGAACTACTCACGAGACATCATATGGAATACAATCAGAGGTGATATGATGATGAATAACAATCTGAACATAAACCTTGGTTCAATGGTTTCACTCAATAGCATCTACAACAAGTATAGAATAACACCGGGAGAGTTTCCCCTATCAAACAATCAAGATTTAACCCGAATTGCTACAGCGATGACGAGGTGCAGCGGTGGTGATGGCGGTGTAGATGGTGGAGATGATGATGATGATGATGGAGATGATGTCCCGCTCGATGACGATGGCGATGGCGTCGATTTCCCCCTCCGGGAGGGAATTTCCCCGGCGGATTCCTGCCCGCCGGAGAGCTCTTTTCTCTCTGGTGTTCTCCGCCCCGCAGAGGCGGCTGTAACCCTTCGTGAGGTCCTCTCTGTGGCTTAGGTTTTCGGGACGAAGGAGTACGCGAAGAAAAGGAGGCGAAAAGGGTCGTGGGCCCCCGAGCATAGGGTGGCGCGGCCAGGCCTGGGCCGCGCCGCCCTATGGTCTGGGCCCACAGTGGCCCCTCTCTTCTTCCCCTTCTGGCTACCTCCGTCATTTGGAAAAATAGGAATTTACGTGAAATTCCCTTCCACAGTTGATCTTCCGAAATATTGTGTTCTGACGGTGCTTTTTCCAGCAGAATCCTGGCTCCGGTGCTTGATCCTCCAATGATGATGAAACATGCAAAATAGATGAAATAACATAAGTATTGTGCCCCAATATGAAATATATCAATGAATACAGCAAATTATGATACAAAATAGTGATGCAAATTGGACGTATCAACTCCCCCCAAGCTTAGACCTCGCTTGTCCCCAAGCGAAACTGAGCTCGATAAACAAGACCACATGTTTATGGAGTGAAGAGTCGATAAATAAAATACGGACAAGAAGCATCATATTCATTCACACAAGATATTCTAGTAAACAACTTCCTCATATAACTCATCTTGAAATAAGTAAAGAGAAATCACAAGTAAAGGTGCATAAGAAATCATAATTGGTGATGGCAAACTTTGTTCTTGGTCAGAGAACTACTAACGGATTGTACTTCTAAGCAAAGCTTTCATATTAGAATTTATAGCTGAGCCTTCATATTTAAGCATAACAATCTCTTCATAATCATTGATAACTTCAAAGTCATATTCATTCAGATAAAATTGGTACTAAACAAGAAAGTATAAAAGACATGATCAACTGAATCATAGCATAAATGATTGGTTCACAACAACTCAATTGCTTGCTTGAGATAGAGGGAAATAGGTTTACTGACTCAACATAAAAGTAAAAGACAGGCCCTTCGCAGAGGGAAGCAGGGATTAAATCATGTGCTAGAGCTTTTCAAGTTTTGAAATCATATAAAGAGCATAAAAGTAATATTTTTAGAGGTGTTTGTTGTTGTCAACGAATGGTAGCGGGCACTCTAACCCCCTTGCCAAACGAACCTTCAAAGAGCGGCTCCCATGAGGGACGGTATCTCTACCAGCAAGGTAGATCATCCCCCTTCTCTTTTGTTTACACATGTATTTTAGTTTTATTAAGGATGACACTCCCCCCAACCTTGGCTTTCTCAATCCATGGCTAACCGAATCCTCGGGTGCCTTCCAACATTCACATACCATGGAGGAGTGTCTATTGCAAAATTAAGTTGCTTACTGATAAGTCAGAGCAAAACATGTGAAGAGAATTATTAATGAAAGTTATTAATTGGGGCTGGGAACCCCGTTGCCAGCTCTTATTGCAAAATTATTGGATAAGCGGATGTGCCACTAGTCCATTGGTGAAAGTCCGCCCAACAAGATTGAAAGATAAAACACCACATACTTCCTCATGAGCTATAAAACATTGACACAAATAAGGAGTAGTAGTTTGAATAATTTAAAGGTAGCACATGAAGTATTTACTTGGAATGGCAGAAAATACCATGTAGTAGGTAGGTATGGTGGACACAAATGGCATAGGTTTGGTCTAAAATTATGGATGTATGAGAAGCATTCCCTCTCGATACAGGTCTTTGGCTAGCAAGGTTTGATAGCAAGCATAAAGGTTGAGGGAAACAAACAAATATACATATGATAGAAACAATCATGCATCTTTCTCATAAGCACAAGCAATTTTAACTCTAGAATACTAAGCATAGAGATAATAGAGTAATGTATCTAAGTGTATTTCTCTCTTCTATTAAACATCAAGATGTTGTTGCTATTGACCAATGCTAAGTTTGCCAAAACCAAATAGATTTACTCGATGCTCCCAAAGTGATATCAATACTCATGTCAAGAGTAATCATATAATGGAGATTGCAAACTAAAATAAGGTGTGCAAAAAGTAAATGATAAGACTTCTCATTAATATTCCATAACGATAACTCACACCAACGGATACATAGATAACTAACTAAGAGAGATACTTCCACATTGCATACTATTCTATATGATAACTTCCCTACTCATGATATGACACTACTTGATAGTAAAAGATAAAGGTGGTGATGATGTGATACCGCGGCACTCCCCCAAGCTTGGAACAAACCAAGGGGATGCCAATACCGATGATGAATTACTCCTTCGGTGATGATGGTGATTCTTTGTCGTCATCAGACTTCCATGGAAGAGGCCCTCCATCAACAAAAGACATCTTGGTCTCCGGAAACCTGAAACTAGCAGCATGACTTATGCGCTTAAACCTGTTTTCATACTCACAGTTTTGATTATGAACGTCATAGAGTTGAGCTTGGAGTTTGTTGGTGGTGTCGTGAAGTGAGAAGATATCGTCCCACAACTTTGCAGTCTCCTTCTTGTGCCCATCAATGAGTTCAGACACAATCTTGTGAAAGATATCCACTTCACGCTCAGCCATCTTCTTGTAGTTGAAAACCTCTTGTTCCAGTTTCTCCATCCTGTCTTCCAAGCTCCCTTCTCCCTTAGGACCCTGGACATCTTTGATCTGCAACTCTCCATCCACGAGCTGCAACTCTTTGGGGTGCATCTTCAGCTCGTTCATGTACGGGTTGACGACGTCCTCAAAGAAGCTGTCCTTCTGAGTTCCCGACGAAGACATGATGGATCTAGATCCGAAGCAGATCCTGGCAGAAAACAGCTCGAAACAAAACACGACGAGAAAACGATATTACGGACCTCCAGGGGTCCGGGGGATTATATAGCAAATATTTTTACGACAAAAGGAAGGTTCCAGATCGAACAAGAGTCGGAAAGGGGCGACGAGGCGGCCAGACCATAGGTCGGCGCGGGCCCAGGTCAGGCGCGCCGGCCTATGGTGGCACGCCCTCGTGCGTCCTTTCCACTCCGTTTCGAACTCGTAATTTTTCATATTTTCTAAAAACAGCAGAAATAATGTTCGGAAAGGTAAACGCGGACTTTTTATTACCTATACTGTTACCTATTCAAAGTCCAGTTCTGGCGGACTGTCAATTTGTCCTTTGATAAAAGCCTCCGGTGTTTCCACTTGAATAATATCAACATCAACATTATAAGAATCACCCGAGATATAATGCTTGAGTCTTTGTCCATTCACCACTTGTGTGGCATTGCCTTGGAGAGAGCTAATTTTAATTGCTCCTGAACGATACACCTCCTCAACAACATATGGTCCTTCCCACTTCGAGAGTAATTTCCCTGCAAAGAATCTGAGACGAGACCGATACAATAGAACTTGATCTCCAACATTAAATTCTCTTTTGATGATCCTTCTATCATGCCATTTCTTAACTTTTTCTTTAAAGAGTTTAGCATTTTCATAAGCTTCACTTCTCCATTCATCTAGAGAACTTAATTGCAACAACCTCTTATTACCGGCTAATTTAGGATCTTTATTTAATTCTCTAACAGCCCAATAAGCTTTGTGCTCTAGTTCTAGAGGTAAATGACAAGCTTTTCCATAAACCATTTTATAAGGTGACATTCCCATAGGATTTTTATAAGCAGTTCTATAAGCCCATAATGCTTCTTTCAATTTGCTAGGCCAATTCTTTCTAGATTTATTAACGGTCTTACCTAAGATAGCTTTAATCTCTCTATTTGATAATTCTACTTGACCACTAGTTTGAGGGTGATAAGCAGAAGCAATTCTATGATTAATACCATACTTAGCAAGAGTTTTTCTAAAACCTCCATGAATGAAATGAGAACCTCCATCAGTCATAATATATCTAGGTACTCCAAATCTAGGAAATATAATATCTACAAGCATTTTTATAGAGGTCTCACCATCAGCACTTTTTGTAGGTATAGCTTCTACCCATTTAGTAACATAATCAACAGCGACAAGTATATGAGTGTTACCGTCTGAAGAAGGGAAAGGTCCCATGAAGTCGAATCCCCAACAATCGAATGGTTCAATAACAAGAGTATAATTCATAGGCATTTCATTGCGTCTAGAGATATTACCAACTCTTTGACATTCATCACAAGATAAAATAAATTTCCTTGCATCTTTGAAGAGTGTTGGCCAATAAAAACCTGATTGTAGAACCTTCTGCGCGGTTCTATCTCCAGCGTGATGTCCTCCATAAACACTTCCATGACATTTATTCAATATCTCCTGTTGTTCATATTCAGGAACACATCTTCGCATAATACCATCCACTCCTTCTTTATATAAGTGTGGGTCATCCCAGAAATAATGCCTCAAGTCATAAAAGAATTTCCTCCTTTGCTGAGCTGAAAAGGTTGGAGGCAAATACTTCGAAACAATAAAGTTAGCATAATCTGCATACCAAGGGCTCTCTCGCGAGCTCACCTTTATTACAGCCAATTGTTCATTTGGAAAACTATCATTAACAGGAACAGGATCATAAGCAATATTTTCCAATCTAGACAAATTATCAGCAACAGGATTATCAGCACCTTTCCTATCTATAATATGTAAATCAAATTCTTGCAACAGAAGTACCCATCTAATAAGCCTTGGCTTAGCATCTTTCTTTGTCATAAGGTATCTAATTGCAGCATGATCAGTATGAATTGTAACTTTCGAATCAACAATATAGGGTCTAAACTTATCACAAGCAAAGACTACAGCTAACAATTCCTTTTCAGTTGTAGCATAATTTCTTTGAGCAGCATCAAGAGTCTTACTAGCATAATGAATAACATTTAATTTTTTATCTACCCGCTGTCCAAGAACAGCGCCTACAGCAAAATCACTAGCATCACACATAATTTCAAAAGGCAAATTCCAATCAGGAGGTTCAACTACAGGAGCAGTTGTTAAGGCTTTCTTTAGAGTTTCAAAAGCTTCCTTACAATCATCATCAAAAACAAAAGGTACATCTTTTTGAAGAAGATTAGTAAGAGGCTTTGAAATTTTAGAGAAATCTTTAATAAATCTCCTATAAAACCCAGCATGACCAAGAACACTACGAATACCTTTAACATCCCTCGGATAGGGCATCTTCTCAATTGCTTCAACTTTAGCTCTATCAACTTCAATACCTCTCTCGAAATTTTATGTCCCAATACAATTCCTTCATTAACCATAAAGTGGCATTTCTCCCAATTAAGAACAAGGTTAGTTTCTTCACATCTCTGCAAAACTTTATCGAGGTTTCGCAGGCAATTATCAAAAGAATTCCCATAACAGAAAAATCATCCATGAACACCTCTACAATACTTTCACAAAAACCATGAAAAATAGCAGACATGCATCTTTGAAAAGTAGCAGGAGCATTACATAAACCAAAAGGCATACGCCTATAAGCATAAGTTCCATAAGGACAAGTAAAAGTGGTTTTCTCTTGATCTTTAGCTTTAACAGCAATTTGTGAAAACCCAGAATAACCATCAAGAAAGCAAAAATGAGTATTTTTAGACAACCTCTCTAACATTTGATCAATAAAGGGTAAAGGGTAATGATCTTTCTTAGTAACTTTATTAACTTTTCGAAAATCAATGCACATTCTATAACCTACAACTATTCTTTGAGGAATAAGCTCATCATTATCATTAGGCACAACAGTCATTCCTCCTTTCTTAGGAACGCAATGCACAGGACTAACCCATCTACTATCAGCAATAGGATATATAATACCAGCTTCAAGGAGTTTTAATACCTCGTTCCTTACCACTTCCTTCATCTTCGGAATTAGACGACGTTGATGTTCAACAACAGGCTTTGCATCTTCTTCCATATTAATAGCATGTTGGCAAATAGAAGGAGAAATCCCTTTCAAATCATCAAGAGTATAGCCAATAGCTCCTCGGTGTTTCTTCAATATTTCCAATAACCTTTCTTCCTCAATCTCTGAAAGCTTAGAACTAATAATAACAGGATATATTTTCTTATCATCAATATGAGCATATTTAAGATTATCAGGTAAAGGCTTTAGATCAAAAACAGGATCTTCCTTTGGTGGCGGTGTTGTACCCAGATCTTCCACCGGTAAATCATGCTTGAGAATAGGTTGGCGAAGAAAAATTTCCTCAAGCTCATCTCTTTCTTTCCTAAAAGCTTCACTTTCACTATTCTCCAAATGTTGCTGCAAAGGATTATTAGGAACAAGAACAATAGATGCACACTGCTCCATTTTAAAATCATTACTAGGCAAGTCAGCTTTATAAGGAGTTTTGGTAAATTTAGAAAAGTTAAATTCATAAGGTTCACCAGCAAATCTAGTCAAAATTTTCTCTTTCTTACAATCTATAATAGCTCCACAAGTATTTAGAAAAGGTCTACCAAAAATGATAGGACAATGATCACTAGCAGCAGAACCAAGTACCAAAAAGTCAGCAGGATATTTAATCTTACCACATAGAACTTCCACATCTCGAACAATACCAATTGGAGAAATAGTTTCTCTATTAGCCAGATGAATAACCACATCAATATCTTCAAGTTCACAAGAACCAATTTCGTGCATAATCTCCGTGTAAAGTTCATAAGGTATAGCACTAACACTTGCACCAATATCACATAAACCATAATAGCAATGATCACCAATTCTAACAGATAGCATAGGAACACTAACTTGTTTGGGTTTATTAGGATGTGAAACAATATTAGAAGCATCTTCACAGAAAATAATATGACCATCCTCCACATTTTCAGTCACAAGATCTTTAACTATAGCAACAGCAGGTTCAATTTTAATTTGTTCTTCAGGTTCTTTAGGTTTCTTTTCACTTTTATTAACTGCACTAGATATGACAGAGTACTCCTTCATTTTAGCAGGGAAAGGAGTTTTTTCAATATAAGCTTCAGGAATAACATTATCAACAGTTTCAACCACTACACATTTGTTTACAGATGAATCAATTTTATCTTTATACGGTTCATGATACTTATCAAAATTCTTCTTAGGCAGTTCATAATGAGAGGCAAAAGCTTTATAAAGATTTGCAACAACTTGGGAATCAAGACCATATGTAGCACTCATATTACGAAATTTATCAGTATCCATAAAAACTTCAATGCATTTATAATCATAAGTTATACCTGATTCTCTATCTTTGTCGTTCTCCCATCCTTCAGTATTTTCTTGGATCCGATCAAGAAGGTCCCTTTTAAACTCTTCATTCTTGCGTGTAAATGATCCAGAACAAGAAGTATCCAGCAAGGTCTTGTCTTGAAAAGAAAGTCTTGCATAGAAATTATCAATAATAACATTACCAGGAAGCTCATGAATGGGGCATTTGAGCATTAAAGACTTCAATCTCCCCCAAGCTTGGGCAATACTTTCTCCATCATGAGGCCAGAAATTATATATGCGGTTCCGATCTTTGTGAATTTCACTTGGAGGATAGAATTTGGAATAAAATAAAGGCACAATGTCCTCCCAATCAATAGAATCACCATTCTTCAGCAATTTATACCAGTGCGCCGCTTTACCAGACAGCGATATAGTGAATAGTTTCTTCCTAACTTCATTCATAGAAATACCTGCACATTTGAATAACCCGCATAATTCATGCAAAAACAGTAAATGATCACCAGGATGGACAGTTCCATCCCCTTCATAGCGGTTATCCATAACACGTTCAATAATTTTCATAGGTATTTTATATGGTACTACTTCCTCACCTGGCGCTTCATCCACTACCGTTGCAGTAGTAGTAGATTTCCCAAATAGAAATTGAAGAGAGGATCTCTCCATAATGATTTATAGCAGCAGGCAGAAATAAAATCAGCACAAACAGTAAATTTCCTTACCAATTCCGCTTACACTACACGAAAAGTTCTGATAGACAACGTCTCAAAATCGTCCGCTAAGGGGTATTTTTCGTCGCCTATGGGCCTAACCCGACGATATGGGTTCCGTTGTGGAAACTGCGTCAGGCAAAGTCCAACGACGATTTTTCGGTCCGTCGCGCTTGGCGCCCTTCCGCCACGGAAAATCGGACCGTTGCGGAAGTGTTTCGGAGCCCGTTGACTGCTGACGTCATGCAAACGACACGTGGCGACGAATGCGCCAACGCGTTAACCGCTGAAACCCCGTGGTAGATGGTAGGCCCACACGAGGCCTGCCACGTCTTAAGCGGGCCGGGCCAGATGACATAGTTTGACCGGTCAACTATATAGCTGGGCGGTCCATTAGTTACGTGGGCCGGGCCTACTCTAATGTTGACGGTCAAAAGTTAAATGGGCCGGCCCATTTAACATGTGGGGTCCACCTTACAACTGGGCCGGCCGAAGAAGCAAGTGGGCCGGCCAAAAACACAGGTGGGTCCCACTTTCCTGTTAAAAGGCCGGCCCATTTAGTGTGTGGGGTCCACCGTATAGCAAGTGGGCCGGCCCAACAAGCTAGTGGGCCGGGCCAAAAACACAGGTGGGTCCCACTTTCCTGTTAAAGGGCCGGCCCATTTAGTGTGTGGGGTCCACCATATATCAAGTGGGCCGGCCCAACAAGATAGTGGGCCGGGCCAAAAACACAGGTGGGACCCATCTTCCTGTTAAAGGGCCGGCCCATTTAGTATGTGGGGTCCACAATATAGCAAGTGGGCTGGCCCACCAAGATAGTGGGCCGGGCCAAAAACACATGTGGGTCCCACATTCCTGTTAATGGGCCGGCCCATTTGGTATGTGGGGTCCACCATGTAGAAAGTGGGCCGGCCAACGAGATAGTGGGCCGGCCAAAACACAGTGGGTCCCACCATCCTATTAAAGGGCCGGCCCATTTGGTGTGTGGGGTCCACCATATAGAAAGTGGGCCGGCCCATTTGGTATGTGGGGTCCACCATCTAGAAAGTGGGCCGGCCCAACAAAATAGTGGGCGGGTCAAAAACAGGTGGTCCCACCTTCCTATTAAAGGGCCGGCCCATTTACCATGTGGGACCACCATAGAGCAAGTGGGCCGGCCCAATAAGCATGTGGAGCCCATTATCGTGTAACCGGGCCGGCCTACTAAAGAAGTGGGCCGGCCCAAAATGAAAGTGGGTCCCACACTACTGTAAGTGGGCCGGCCCAATCTGTTGTAGGGCCCTACTTGTTTGACTAGTCAACTTGCATTAAATTTCATGAGCCTAAAATCTGATTTCAATGATACACACAATTACATACACAAATAAAACAAATAGGAAAATTACAAGGCAATTAATGTGCCCAAATAAAAAAATTACATAGAATCATTGAGGACTTCTATTAGCATCATCAATAACAGGTTGACATTTGGCAATCGCCTTGATTGAATCTTGTGTACTCTTTGTCAACATATCAGCTACAGATCTTAAAGCAGCAATACCATGTCTTTTATAAAGTACAGCCTTGAGATATTTACTGTCTGATGAAAGAAATGGTCTAGGTTGACGGCTATGAGAAGATGCATCAGAAGAAAGATCAGAACTTTTTGTGGGCCTCACTGGTAATGAAGATTGCTTCATCACAACTGCATTCTGATAATAATGCAAAAAGAGTTAAACGATGAACTATGCAAACATTTATTATGCAATGTAGATATAAGATAATAACAAGTTGCATAAATAAGACATGTATGGAACTTGTACTAAGCACAAACTTACATCATAATGTTGCACAGGGTCGCTACAGATCCTTTTTTGGCGACTATCTTCTAATGATGACTGCTTCATTAAAACTGCATTCTGGTAACATTGTAAACATAGTTACAACAATTAACTATTCAAACATGTATTACGCAATGTAGAGATCAGATAACAGCATGTAGCAGAAATAAGCACAAGATAAGATAAGATGCATGTACTAAGCACATACTGGCTCACTGCAGGTCCTTCTCTTGCGTGCACTAGTCGTGGTCAACATGCCTATCATTTTAGGTTCAGCCATCAAGTGAAATGCTAATCCTCCTGCTCCATTGTCCTTAATCTGTGTTTAGATATCACATTTAAGACCAAGTCAGCTGGTTTCAAATAACAAAAAACTTGAGCTGCCAAATGAATAAGCCAATAGTTACCAGATATCAAATTAAAACCAACTAGATGTTGCTTTGCATGAGATACGAATTTCAGACATTCAGATTTAGAGTAGGGTAATGCCAAGGTTTTACACATAAAGTAAACTGGCATTAAGAATGACCAAATGTCAGGTTCAAATCACCCTCGAAGTTTCTCCAAGACAAGCATATCAAATAGGCAGAAACATAGTAAAGCATGAATGGCATTGCTATGGCAGGGTTCCAAGTGTTAATCTCTTGCATAAGGAACAATGCATATAGGTTATAGATAATAACGGAAGTAAACTGCCAAAATTACCAACCACGAACTCAGATTCCAACCTTACCTAGCGTCCCCGCTGTTAATGTTGGATGTTCTAATAAGTGGTTCGCATGATCAATCCCAAGGAAAAATAACATTGACAAGTCAGTCTACGATAATACAAAGACCAGACATGCACGCAGCAATAACTATATAAGCTAAAGACGAGGTATAAGAGCAAGCAGATTGGAAATGCACATAGCATGATTATAAAAGCAGTGTGAGAATAGCAGACACGAGAAAACAGCTAGCGGTGAGCTAATGACGTGGTATAAGAACAAGCAGATTGGAAATGCCCATAGCACGACTATAAAAGCAGTGCGACAATAGCATGCAGTACAAAAACAGTTGGCAGCAAATGAATGGGTACAAGGCTATAAATATGTGGATGCACACAGGTGTCAGTAGAATGAACAGGATGGTAGCGACCGGATAATGCTTTTGTACTGTACAACATTTAAACAAACTTCATGCGAAGCAACACATCAAGAAAGTTAACGGCATATGAGATCTGCAAATAACTACACAAAACATGGCTAAAGAAACACCGCGATCTAACGGGCCAGCGTACTAACCAAGCTGCGGCGGGGTGGACGGGGGCGGCAACTTGCATTCCAGCGGCGGCGAACGCGGGAGACGATGAATCGACCATGTTTCAGTAGAAGCGGGCGTTAGTGAAGCAGATCTGGTTGGCTGGCAAGGTATTCGGTGAAGTTGATACAGCCGCTGCGGCGAGGTAGTCGGTGGCGAGGTCGGCGGTGAAGCAGATCCGTCGGTGGCGAGGTCGGCGGTGAAGCAGATCCGTCGGTGGCGAGGTCGGCGGTGAAGCAGATCCGTCGGTGACGAGGGCGGCGGGGGAGCGGATCAGGTGGGTGGACAGCCAACACGATCAAGGCTACGCTGTGGAGGAGTATGCCGGCGGCGAAGCAGATCTAGTACTGTAGAGAGTCAGAGCTTTGGCGTGTGAGAGTATTTTTGAGCTAATGGGGCGAATGGTTGGTGGGTGGGTGTGGGCCTGTGGGGAGGGTTCGGGATCTAGGCAAGATATTTCATTGTTACCGAATGAGCCCTCCATGGTCGGTGGGTTGTAGCTTCCGGACCAGGGTTAAAAGGGTAAAACTGGTCACGGGATTTTCGAATGGATGCGGCGGGATGATTTGGCGCGTGGCCGAAATTTTCAGTTTCAAGCTACAGTACGAGCAGAACGACAAAAATAATGTTCTTCCCCAGGGAGCTCTCATTTCTTCCTCTTCTCTTTCTCTCTCGAGTCTCTCCCACTCCCCCGGCTCCTCTCCCCCTTCTCTCCGGCGGCCTCGCCGGCCGGAGACGAGGCCGACTTCTCTCTGTATATTGTACACCCTCCGAACTAAATTAATTGATTCAACTTTCCTTAGACGTGTATGTATCTAGAGTAAAAACATGTGTGGATACATCCATATTTAGATAAGCAAAGTTGAGTCAGCTAATTTGGATCCGAGGGAGTTAGTGTTGTTGTAAGCTTAGATCCAGTGTTTCCCATGAGCAGAATGGCGCAATGGAGTCGGGGATCTCGTCATCGGCTTCAGATCTGGCCTATGGTGAATCTGGCGGATCTTGCCGGCCAAACCCCGATCTGGTGCCATCAATGTGATGGCGCTAACGGTGAGGCTTGCTTTGGTCAGTGCTTCAGATCTGGCCAATGGGGAAGTCAAGCTGCTAAAGTTCACAAGCTCGGGGCATACGACGGCGTCATCCGTCTTGCCCGTGCACATCTTGGACTTTCAGCGACCCTTCTCAGAGCCAATATGCCGTTGCTGAGGCCCTTCTTCTCCTTCGTCCTGGCGACTACCGGCGACACCGTCCCAAGTGGTGCGTCCCCGGCGACGGAGTTGCTGGAAAGGATGCGGAGCAGAGATCTGATGTGCGGTCGAGAAGGACTCGATTGATTTTCTTCTATATGTTTTGGGGTCCTTTTTGTAAAGTTGCAGGTTCTATTAGTTATTGTCTAGTACTTTTGGTCCTCTATGTAATTTTTTGGACTAGTTTCCATTGGCACTGATAAACTTGAATTTTGACAAGTTCACGAGGAAAAAAATTCCTTTGCACATATGGCCTATCATGTATAAACATTCTTGAGATTTAAACTATATGTAATGTGCCATGCATTAACCCTAAACCATATATATGTAACTAACCCTAGCTGATCAAACCCTACTTAATTAAAACAAATAACCCTAAACTATACGCATGCACTTTATGCGCAAAGGCGCGGGTGCCTCTAATAATGTGTGTGCGCACTCGATCGATGATCCCTAAACCTTATACAACCCTGAAACCCTAATCCCTAATCCCTAAACCCTAAACACCCTAAACACTAAACCCTAGACCCTAAACCCTAACCCTAACCCTAAACCCTAATTAAACCCTATATATAGGCCAACGACACTTAATTGTGCATCAAGCAGGCCAGGGGTGCCTCGCGGTCCTCTAATTAAATTAAATGTGCCATGCATTAACCCTAAACCATATATATGTAACTAACCATAGCTAATCAACCCTACTTAATGAAAACACATAACCCTAAACTATACTAGCTATAACCCGATCTAATAAAAACATGCTCTATATATAGCAGCTAGCTAGCAAACCGTAGATTAACACCAATTAATATATACATGGCCTATATCGATCATGTTGTATAACATATCCCTGAGATTCATTAATTAATTATATAATTATCGTGATAAATTAATTAACTTTAATTTTGACAAGTTCTCTCGAATGAAAACACATTTGATTAAGTTGCCTCAATATATATATATATAATTAGTGTGCATGCATGGCCTACCATGCATTCGTGCATATATTTTAATGTATATTTGAACATATTCTTGGGGATTTCAATCTCTCTCTCTCGATCATCTATATATCGTTGGTGGCCAAAAAACACACATATATATATATGCATGCAATTTATGCGTAAAGGCGCGGGTGCCTCTAATAATGTGTGTGCGCACTCGATCGATGATCCCTAAACCTTAAACAACCCTAAAACCCCTAAATCCCTAATCCCTAAACCCTAAACACCCTAAACACTAAACCCTAAACCCTAGACCCTAAACGTACCCTAACCCTAACCCTAACCCTAACCCTAACCCTAACCCTAAACCCTAGCTAATCCTAAACCCCAATTAAACCCTATGTATAGGCCAACGACACTTAATTGTGCATCGATCGAGCGGGTCATGGGTGCCTCGCGATCCTCTAATAAAATTAAATGTGCCATGCATTAACCATAAACCATATATATGTAACTAACCCTAGCTAATCAACCCTACTTAATTAAAACACATAACCCTAAACTATACTAGATATAACCCGATCTAATAAAAACATGCTCTATATATAGCAGCTAGCTAGCAAACCGTAGATTAACACCAATTAAAATATACATGGCCTATATCGATCATGTTGTATAACATATCCCTGAGATTCATTAATTAATTATATAATTATCGTGATAAATTAATTAACTTGAACTTTGACAAGTTCTCTCGAATGAAAACACATTTGATTAAGTTGCCTCATAATATATATATATATAATTAGTGTGCATGCATGGCCTACAATGCATTCGTGCATATATTTTAATGTATATTTGAACATATTCTTGGGGATTTCAATCTCTCTCTCTCTCTCGATCATCTATATATCGTTGGTGGCCCAAAAAACACACATATATATGCATGCAATTTATGCGTAAAGGCGCGGGTGCCTCTAATAATATAATGTGTGTGCGCACTCGATCGATGATCCCTAAACCTTAAACAACCCTAAAACCTTAAAATCCCTAATCCCTAAACCCTAAACACCCTAAACACTAAACCCTAAACCCTAGACCCTAAACATACCCTAACCCTAACCCTAACCCTAACCCTAAACCCTAGCTAATCCTAAACCCCAATTAAACCCTATGTATAGGCCAACGACACTTAATTGTGCATCGATCGAGCGGGTCATGGGTGCCTCGTGATCCTCTAATAAAATTAAATGTGCCATGCATTAACCCTAAACCATATATATGTAACTAACCCTAGCTAATCAACCCTACTTAATTAAAACACATAACCCTAAACTATACTAGCTAGCTGCTATAACCCGATCTAATAAAAACATGCTCTATATATAGCAGCTAGCTAGCAAACCGTAGATTAACACCAATTAAAATATACATGGCCTATATCGATCATGTTGCATAACATATCCCTGAGATTCATTAATTAATTATATAATTATCGTGATAAATTAATTAACTTGAACTTTGACAAGTTCTCTCGAATGAAAACACATTTGATTAAGTTGCCTCATAATATATATATAATTAGTGTGCATGCATGGCCTACAATGCATTCGTGCATATATTTTAATGTATATTTGAACATATTCTTGGGGATTTCAATCGATCTCTCTCTCTCGATCATCTATATATCGTTGGTGGCCCAAAAAACACACATATATATGCATGCAATTTATGCGTAACGGCGCGGGTGCCTCTAATAATGTGTGTGCGCACTCGATCGATGATCCCTAAACCTTAAACAACCCTAAAACCTTAAATCCCTAATCCCTAAACCCTAAACACTAAACCCTAAACCCTAGACCCTAAACGTACCCTAACCCTAACCCTAAACCCTAGCTAATCCTAAACCCCAATTAAACCCTATGTATAGGCCAACGACACTTAATTGTGCATCGATCGAGTGGGTCATGGGTGCCTCGTGATCCTCTAATAAAATTAAATGTGCCATGCATTAACCCTAAACCATATATATGTAACTAACCCTAGCTAATCAACCCTACTTAATTAACACACATAACCCTAAACTATACTAGCTAGCTATAACCCGATCTAATAAAAACATGCTCTATATATAGCTAGCTAGCAAGCCGTAGATTAACACCAATTAAAATATACATGGCCTATATCGATCATGTTGTATAACATATCCCTGAGAATCATTAATTAATTATATAATTATCGTGATAAATTAATTAACTTGAACTTTGACAAGTTCTCTCGAATGAAAACACATTTGATTAAGTTGCCTCATAATATATATATATTATGTGCATGCATGGCCTACAATGCATTCGTGCATATATTTTAATGTATATTTGAACATATTCTTGGGGATTTCAATCTCTCTCTCTCTCTCGATCATCTATATATCGTTGGTGGCCCAAAAAACACACATATATACGCATGCACTTGATGCGTAAAGGCGCGGGTGCCTCTAATAATGTGTGTGCGCACTCGATCGATGATCCCTAAACCTTAAACAACCCTAAAACCCTAATCCCTAATCCCCTAAACCCTAAACACCCTAAACACACTAAACCCTAGACCCTAAACACCCTAAACACTAAACCCTAAACCCTAGACCCTAAACACCGTAAACCCTAAACCCTAAACCCTAAACCCTAAACCCTAAACCCTAAACTAAACCCTAAACCCTAAAACTAAACCCTAAACTAATTAAAACCTAAACCCTAGACCCTAAACACTAAACCCTAAACCCTAGACCCTAAACACCGTAAACACTAAACCCTAAACCCTAAACACCCTAAACACTAATTAAACCCTAAACCATAGACCCTAAACACTAGACCCTAAACCCTAGACCCTAAACACCCTAAACACTAAACCCTAGACCCTCTAAACACAGTAAACACTAAACCCTAAACCCTAGACCCTAGCTAAACACCCAAAACACTAAACCCTAAACCCAGCTAGCTAACCCTAAACCCTAATTAAACCCTATATATATAGGCCAACGACACTTAATTGTGCATCAAGCAGGCCAGGGGTGCCTCGCGGTCCTCTAGTTAAATTAAATGTGACATGCATTAACCCTAAACCATATATATATAACTAACCCCTAGCTAATCAAACCCTAGTTAATTAAAACACATAACCCTAAACTATACTAGCTATAACCCGATCTAATAAAAACATGCTCTATATATAGCATGCAGCTAGCTAGCAAAAACGGTAGATTAAAACCAATTAATATATACATGGCCTATATATCGATCATATGTTGTATAACATCTCCCTGAGATTCATTAATTAATTATATAATTATCGATGATAAATTAATTAACTTGAATTTTGACAAGTTCTCTCGAATGAAAACACATTTGATTAAGTTTCCTCATAATATATATATAATTAGTGTGCATGCATGGCCTACCATGCATGCATTAATTCGTGCATATATTTTAATATATATTTGAACATATTCTTGGGGGATTTCAATCTCTCTCTCTCGATCATCTATATGTCGTTGGTGGCCAAAAAACACACACATATACGCATGCACTTTATGCGCAAAGGCGCGTGTGCCTCTAATAATGTGTGTGTGCGCACTCGATCGATGATCCCTAAACCTTAAACAACCCTAAAACCCTAATCCCTAATCCCCTAAACCCTAAACACCCTAAACACACTAAACCCTAGACCCTAAACACCCTAAACACGTACTAAACCCTAAACCCTAGACCCTAAACACCGTAAACCCTAAACCATAAACCCTAAACCCTAAACCCTAAACCCTAAACCCTAAACCCTAAAACCCTAAACCCTAAACCCTAAACCCTATAAACACCCTAAACACTAATTAAACCCTAAACCCTAGACCCTAAACACTAAACCCTAAACCCTAGACCCTAAACACCCTAAACACTAAACCCTAAACCCTAGACCCTAAACACCGTAAACCCTAAACCATAAACCCTAAACCCTAAACCCTAAACCCTAAACCCTAAACCCTAAAACCCTAAACCCTAAACCCTAAACCCTATAAACACCCTAAACACTAATTAAACCCTAAACCCTAGACCCTAAACACTAAACCCTAAACCCTAGACCCTAAACACCGTAAACACTAAACCCTAAACCCTAAACACCCTAAACACTAATTAAACCCTAAACCATAGACCCTAAACACTAGACCCTAAACCCTAGACCCTAAACACCCTAAACACTAAACCCTAGACCCTCTAAACACAGTAAACACTAAACCCTAAACCCTAGACCCTAGCTAAACACCCAAAACACTAAACCCTAAACCCAGCTAGCTAACCCTAAACCCTAATTAAACCCTATATATATAGGCCAACGACACTTAATTGTGCATCAAGCAGGCCAGGGGTGCCTCGCGGTCCTCTAGTTAAATTAAATGTGACATGCATTAACCCTAAACCATATATATATAACTAACCCCTAGCTAATCAAACCCTAGTTAATTAAAACACATAACCCTAAACTATACTAGCTATAACCCGATCTAATAAAAACATGCTCTATATATAGCATGCAGCTAGCTAGCAAAAACGGTAGATTAAAACCAATTAATATATACATGGCCTATATATCGATCATATGTTGTATAACATCTCCCTGAGATTCATTAATTAATTATATAATTATCGATGATAAATTAATTAACTTGAATTTTGACAAGTTCTCTCGAATGAAAACACATTTGATTAAGTTTCCTCATAATATATATATAATTAGTGTGCATGCATGGCCTACCATGCATGCATTAATTCGTGCATATATTTTAATATATATTTGAACATATTCTTGGGGGATTTCAATCTCTCTCTCTCGATCATCTATATGTCGTTGGTGGCCAAAAAACACACACATATACGCATGCACTTTATGCGCAAAGGCGCGTGTGCCTCTAATAATGTGTGTGTGCGCACTCGATCGATGATCCCTAAACCTTAAACCCTAAATAAACCCTAATCCCTAATCCCTAAACCCTAAACACCATAAACATTAAACCCTAAACCCTAACCTCCTAACCCTAAACCCTAAACCCTAATTAAACCCTATATATATAGGCCAATGACACTTAATTATGCATCAAGCAGGCCAGGGGTGCCTCGCGGTCCTCTAATTAAATTAAATGTGCCATGCATATATATGTGTTTAATTTGGGGATTTCAATCGCTCTCTCGTATGTAGCTCTCTCTACCTCTATCTCTCTCTCTCTCTCTCTCTCTCTCTCTCTCTCGTTGGTGGCCAACAACACACACATGCACTTTGTGCGCAAAGGCATGCGCCTCTAATAATGTGTGCGCAGTCGATCGATCTAGTTTTGATTAATCATAGCACACAAATAAAGAAGTTGTATTTGAATCCACACAACCTATTAAAACACATAACCCCTAACATGGCCTAATTAATTAACCCTTCTCGATCTCTACCTAATTAGTGGAAATTGCACAAAATCAAAAGGGGTCCCTCACTAATTATGCATATCTGCTAGATTGTGATAAACTTTTGCCACATATATATTTGGTGGATGGGTGCATCTTGGCATGTAAACAATTAGTGTTTGCAAATGGCGTTGTCAAAATTTATGTACAAATGATTTCTTTCCATCCAAAGTGCATAAAATGGGAGTTTTAATGAAGAAAGTACAAATAAAACAGCTCAACATGCTTCCACACCCCGATTTTCACACGAAGTAGAGCATATTTAAAGGATAATTCCAGAGTTTTACTATTTTTCAAGCAACTTTGCTAATTTTCCCCCACTCACATGACTTTATGTCGATTTAACGAAAATATGGCGAATTTAAACTACATGGGCGGGATAGTTTGAATTGTGCGCGCGGCAAAGGGAACCGCCTATTCCTCAACCTTGTGCACGGCAAATTACACACGCAACTCCATTAAACGCCACCTACCAACCTTAATTATCACCCCGGCGGCCCGGCCGCATGACCCCCCACCCACCCGTACACAACTTATCCCCGTCCGTGCGAAGAGCTTCCCCTCCCCGTCCCGTCCGTGCGAAGAAGAAGCTTCCCCTCCCCGTCGTTCTTCTCGAGACGCACCGGCGGTCAAGTTGATCCACGGTAGGGCTGCTATCTCTAGCTCAATCATGTATCGGGCAAGACAGCCTAACGATTTATATTTTCTTGATGCTGCTAAAAAAATTCGTCAGTATGCTCGAACTAATTGGCACTTTATAGTTTTCCGCTCGATTTGTCATCGATCAATTTGTTCATTTGCGTGGGCATATAGAGTCAGTTCTGCACTCGATCCGTTAATTTGCTGAAATGCCATGGCAGAGTTTTGTACACGATCTGTTTGCTAAAATGTCGATGGGCATTTTTTGTTTTGTACTCGACATGATTGCTGAAATGCATAATCATGTAGTATAGTTTTGTACTCGATGGATATACATTTCCTACTTCGCCTTAAATTAATCACCAACCACTGTATCTCATAATTAAACAGATGGACAGAACTTGGAAACTGCATGGACACTTATGTTCCCCTTCATATATAAATGGTGTTCAACCCTTTATGGGGTTTATTAGAGCTCATGATGGTCACAACCTGGACGTGTATTGCCCGCGCTGCACATGTATGAATGGTGAGAAGAGGCCTCACCCTGTAGTGGCAGATCATTTACACATTTTTGGGATGGACCGCACATATGTTAGGCGGGTTTAGCATGGTGAACCATATAATGATCCTTTAGCAGGAGAAGCAGATCTTGCTCACACTGTATGTGTGCTGGCATATGTAGTTAATTATTTATATTGATGCTGCCGCTGTTTCAATCAATAGTTTGCATTGCTGTGCAAGGTTCTGTACTCAAATTTAACTTGTTGCAGATGGATGGACGGGAAGGAGAGAAAAAGCGCTTGCTTCAGGAAACGGGTTTCAGCTCTGGGACATGTGCTGTGCCAGATGAGAAGGTAAATATGTAAAACGGCATTTGTTCAGGTTGCATCCCTTAGATGTTTGTCTAATCGGTTGATGTACTAATTGCAGAAGCATAGAGTTAAAGAGGTCTCTCAGTTTGATGGGAGATTTGAAGATGAATCTCAGTTTGATGCACCTGTGGATGGTACTGATGACGAGCCTTTCATAGACGAAGGTCCTGCACCTGAGATTATCCAGCCTACAGAAGGAGGCCGTGGACCGAGTACACAGCTTTGCGTTGAAGTGGATGCACGCCCGGAGATCATCACGGGCGTCCGGGTAGTCTCAAGACCACCCAGCCCTGATGCACCTGTGGATGGTACTGATGACGAGCCTCTCATAGACGAAGGTCCTGCACCTGAGATTATCCAGCCTACAGAAGGAGGCCGTGGACCGAGTACACAGCTTTGCGTTGAAGAGGATGCACACCCGGAGATCATCAGGGGCGTCCCGGTAGTCTCAGGACCACCCAGCCCTGATGCAAAATGTTGAGCTACTTTATGATTCGTACTCTTATGTTCTGGTGCTGTAGTATGTTATGATTTGTACGCCTTTGGCGCTAGATTAAGCATTCAGTGGATGATCGCGTTGCAAAATTCGACACCCACACAATCAGTTCATCGTACAAGTAGTAGCACAATTACTTCTACAGCGATTCCTGCCAGCGCATTAGTTGGTAGCATGAAACACTTTCAGGTACTCCCCTCTGATTCATATTAATGGACTCAATTCTGTCTAGATATGGATGTATCTAGATGCATTTGTTAACTAGACTAACAAACTTGAGTCAGTTAATATGAATCCGTGTAAACCGCCCAAGTCCTCGAGCAGCTAGTTTATTGACTCTGGACTCCAAGCCTCTCGCGGCAAGCCATCGACGAAGCTTTGACCAGATCTTGGCCCGCAATTTTTTTGTGTGTGGCGAATAGCAAAGCTTTGACCAGTTCCTCTCGGGATACAGCACGCCGGTGAGCTTGCACGGTTGCCATGAGCACTTTCCGGCGGAACTTCCTCTTCAGCGCCCTCAAGCCGCTGCTGCGAGACAGCACGCAGTGCCTCGAGGTGGACGGAATTCTGGATCTCAGGGCGGGTGGTCCGCATCGTCCGGGAACGATCTCCAGCGGGTTAACGAGGACATGCATGGCGGCCAGGGGATTTGTTTTTTGTTTTTTTTTTGGTTTGAGCTTGGGATTTGGGGTTTTTTCGGATAGGGGAGGAGGAACCGAGGAAGAGGAAGGAACAGCCGCGTGCTTGGCGCGTGGCGGTGTGCTTGAATTTCGAATTTTTGTGAAATGTTTCATTTCCCCGCTACAATTCGGGGGTTTCTTGACGCGCCAATGCGTCCCGCCGGGCAGCTTCAAGTAAATTTGGGGTGCCACACTATGGGCCCTAGTTTCAGTGAGACATGTAATGACTAGTCACATCAGTAAGTTCACTGTGTAATAAAATATGTTACCCCTCCCCTTTATGTAGCACCCCTTCTCTCCCGATCGAGTGCCGATTGCCGACGGATGCAAGCCGCTAGCTCGATCCCCTCCTTTCGCCTCCACCGTCCAGGCATCCAGCTTGGAGGGGCAAGCTGCATCTAGCCCAAGCGGATTAGGTAGGACTAGTAATGTTCTCTCCTTTCTCGAGATCGGTTCTTTTTTCCTCTCCTCGATATCTTGCGCATCTCTTTCCTATTCTGGGCAAAGGGGTGTCTTTCTGGTCACCCTCGAGCTGGGAGTGATTGATGGGGGTGGGGGCGGGGGCTACCTTTGCTTGGATTGGGGTGTTCTTCCTTTATTTGTCGACATTTGCAACCTTTGTAGTTTCTGCTGATCCTCACTGTATCTTTTGTCAGCTTGTACAGGAAAGGCAAGACCTCGGCGGTGGGGGCAATGGAGCGTAAGGCCACCACGCATGTGGGCAGTTGGCTGAGCCTGAGCTGCGTCCCCAGCCCCGCGAAGCAGGTACTCCGTTTGCTTATCCACTCTTTACCTTTTAAGTGTCTCTCTGGTCTCTGCATCCTCAATCTGTTCCTGTTCTGGAATATGCTTAAAGTAGCACATGTCTTCAGCTGTTTGTGCGTAAAGCCTCTGTGACACCATGCTCTATATTCTCTGTATCAGGTTGGTACCTCCAGGTTCCGTGCTGAGGCTATGGGGAACGAGAATAGCGCCCCACCTGCTGCAGGAGCATGGCCCGATCTGCAGCACAAGAAGCGAAATGCCACTGCCGAGCTGGGCAGGGACCGCCCAGGGGTAATTTTTTTAACCAACTTACCATGATGTAGTCTGAATCTGATACTCCCTCAGATCCAAATTAATTGACTCAACTATCTGTAGATACGGATGTATCTAGATGTGTTTTAGCTCTAGATACTACTGCCTCCATCCCAAAGCTTTGGGCTTATATTATTTTTAGAAAGTCAAACTATACCATGTTTGACTAAGCTTTTACCAAAAATCAGTAACATGCAAAATACAAAATTAATATCATTAAATAGATAATAAAATATATTTTCCTACGGTATCTACACAGTATTATATTTGTTGATAGAATGTTCTAAAATTTTGGTCAAACTTTGCTTGTTTTGATTTCTCAAAAATAAATAAGGCTTAAGCTTTTGGATGGTGGTAGTACATTCATATCTAGACAAAGCTGAGTTAACTAGTTTTTTTGTCTGTCCATAGCTAGTGTTCACGCTGCAAAAGGCTAAGAGCATCCACTATATGCATCAGTCTATCTCATACAGTAATTCAATATCACTGCTGAGGTCTGCCTTTTGTTTTGCTATTCATATGCAGACTGAAACTTTAGGGCCTTTACTCAAAAGGAAGATCAAAACTGCGGCTGATCAGGCTGCCAGTATGTTGATGCCGCCCCCATCTTCTAAATGCCTCTACAAGCACAAGGCCACGCACCAGCTGGGTGGTGATCTTTTAATGAATATGGTATATTTTCTTAATCCACAAAACATGCCTTGATTTTTCTCTGTTTATTGTCGGTTTTTTCTATGCTTGCCAAAAGTTTACAACAACAACAACAACAACCAAGCCTTTCAGTCCCAAACAAGTTGGGGTAGGCTAGAGTTGAAACCCATAAGATCTCGAAGCCAAAAGTTTAGAAACACCAAATTCGTTTGCTTACAATCATCATACAGTAATGTTCATCTACTCCAGTTCCCCTAACCCAACATAAAATGATGTTAATTTCGATTTTTAGATTAAAAGAGCACCATTAGGCGCTGTTAATTACGACTTTGAGATTAAAATGTCATTTGCAATTGTTAATTACAATTTTGAGACAATTGGTTAGTTTAACCTCGATCTCTTCTGCTCTCCATTTTTCCCAACCGAACAAAAATGTAACCATTCCATTCCTCTGAAATGGAACCATTCCATTCCATTCCACGCTGTTTCAGAACCGAACACACCCTTGCATTGTTGTGAACTGTTGTCCATACACGGCCATACCCTTCCACTTACATCTAGCACTATATGCATCAGTCTGTCTCAGAGTCATTCAATATCACTGCTGAGATCTGTTCCCATTCTTATGCAGGCTGAAACTGCTGCGCCTTTACTCAAGTGGATGCAAAATGGGGCTAATGAGGCTGCTGTGAGGACGATGGTGCCGGCACCATCTTCCGAAAACCTCTACAAGCACGAGGCCATGGGCCAGCTGGGTGGTGACCTTTTAATGAATCTGGTATATTTTCTTAATCCACATACATGATTTCATTATTATCTGTTTAATTACTGTTGGCTTTGTCTAATGCTTACCAAAAGTTCAGAAACACTGCGTTTGCTTACAATCATCATACACTAATTTTTCACTTTTCAGTCTGTCTCATCCAGTATATAAACTGTTGATTTCCATTGGCTTCTTTTGTAATCATTTGCATTGTTGTCAACTGTTCTCTATGCACAACCCTATTCTTCCACTTACACCCCGCACTATTTGCATCAGTCTATCTCATAGATTTATTAAATATCAATGATGAGTTCTGTTGCTATTCATATGCAGGATGAAACTTCTGTTCCTCTACTCAAATGGATAAAAAATGATCCTGATGAGGCTGCTGTGAAGACGATGGTGCTGCCACCATCTTCTGAAAACCTCCTCAAGCACAAGGCCACGGGCCAGCTGGGTGGTACCCTTTTCAGTAAGCAGGTATATTTTCTTAATCCTCATACATGATTTGATTTTTGTCTGTTTATTGCCGGCTTTGTCTAATGCTTACCAATAGTTCAGAAACACACACACCTATTCTTCCACTTACATCCAGCACTATATGCATCAGTGTCTCATAGATTCATTTTATATATCACTGCTGATGTCTGTTGCTCTTCAATTTTTATATGCAGACTGAAACTGCTAAGCCTTCATTGGTCAAAAGGATTGCAACTGCTGCTGATGAGGCATCTGCAGAGGCTGCCACCAAGTTACTGTCAGCCCCACCTTCTGGATGCTTATATAAGCTCAAGTCCAAGGATCAGCCGGGCCGTAACCATCCAAGGGTTCGGGTATATTTTCTTAAGCCACATATACATGCCATGATTTATGTCTGATATTATCACCGGCTCTGTCTAATGCTTTTTGGAATTCGGAAACACCAAATTAGCATGCTTATATTCATCATACACTAATTTTTCACTGTTCAGTTTGTAACATAGTGTTATGCACTTGCTTGTCAACATTTGCATTGCTCTGAACTATGCACTTTACACAACCTAATTCTTCCACTTACGTTCAGCGCTACGCACCAGTAGTACCTCCCATGTTTCCTTCACCATCCCGATGCCGAGCTTGCGGGAATATGGCGGGCCCATGTACATACCCCGCATATAACACCTCCTATGGCTCTATCTACCTTTCTAGTAGCTCCTTCACAGAGTTACAGGTATGTATTCTCAGTGGTTTAGCATGAATTGGCATATAGTAAAGTCTTGTTTTTAGTCTTCCTGCTTCTTACATTTGTATCAATTTTCACATGCAGACTGTACCTTGTGAACTTCGTCCAATGATTAACCAGATGTGTCCGCATGAAGGATCTTTCACTATGCATGGCAATGGCAAATTGATGAACACCTACACGGTCTATGAGGTGTATGTCTACAAGACGCAGGCCATCACATATTTGTATGGACATGATTGGAGAAAGTTTGCTTTTGACTACGGTCTGAAGAAGGGCGACGAGCTGAGGATCAGAAACTCAAACGGGCAGATATACGTAACTGCTTACAGAGTTGGAGACACTTCCAAATATATAATATGTAACTTTTTTCTACTCATATCTTTTGATAACTGCATTCTGAGCAGTTGTTCTAAACCATTCCCTCTGTTCTAGCTTGCTGGGTTTAACATGATCAAAGCTGCAGATCCCCTGACGGAACAGGAGCGGATGTCACAAAGGGCAACCACACCAGCACCGGCACCGGCTTCCCACTCTCCTGCATCAGCACCGGTTCCTGTACCAGCTCCGTTTACTGCATCTACCCAGCAGTCCCCTACATCAGCATTGGTTCCTGTAGAGGCCCCATATACTACACATGCCCAGCAGGCTCCTGCATCAGCACTGGTTCCTCTAGCTGCACCGTTTACTGCACCTGCCCAACAGTCTCCTGCATCAGCACCGGTTCCTCTAGAGGCACCGTTTACTGCACCTGCCCAGCAGTCTCCTGCATCAGCACCAGCTCGTGTACCAGCCCAGGCTCATGCACCTGCCCCAGCCAGATCACCGAGGTCTCAGCTCATTGCTGTGGCCACCCGTGTGGTGACCAGGACGCATCTGAAGGCTATGTTCGTGAGTATATGACAGCATAACTGCTCTTATCTTGATGTCTTCTCTGCTCAAAGTCTCACATGGTTCAGTGCATTGGTGCCATTGACTAATTTTTGGTGGTATCTCTTGCTTTGAATCAGAAATTGCCTAAAAGTATCTCCAAGGATCTCAATGCTGGCCGAAGGGGCAAGATATCCCTCGTCATGGAGAGTGAAGGTCTCACCGTGGAGGGACGGTACTCTGTCAGTCCCACAGATGGCCGCTTGGCTGTTACTTCCAGGTGGAAAAAGTTCATTGACGGTGCCAAACTTCGCATTGGATCAAAGTTGAAGGTCAAGATCTTTCGATGCCGCTGTGACATGCTGGTCATAAAGTTCGCGGTTGTCTAGTTCTGTTGTCCCATGAGCCCTTAGCAAATGCATTTGTAGTTATACTTATATAAGGTTATCTTATCTGAACTGCTAATTAATTGTATGGGTGGTAAAACTCTGGCAAGCTTTTGCTCTTAGCAAGTATGTATGTATGATCAGCTATTATGATAACTAATGTTTGTGTTCATCTTAATTTGCATTTCCCTTTTAGAAAAAAACTTAATTTCTATTTTGGCTGACCTGTTAGAGAACTATCAGATTGAACCCACAACATGATTCATATAGATTCATTACACCGAGCCACATGTCTTGACCTTGCGATACACTACTTCCATTAATTAGTGCAAGAAGGCTTACCTGAGCTGCCTGAACCATGGCAGATTCGAATCCACCTTATCTATCTAGAAATACAACCTTTGCAGAAAGAGGATTTGCAGTATGGGGAGGCTGACATTGGGGACCCATGAGCCAGCAGCGTCGTCAACGTTTTAAAGGTGGCAGGAGATCGAAAGAAAAAATAAGCCAAAAATCAGTTGGTAAACAAATTCAAGAAAAGAAACATTTACCTTTCTGAGAGTATGACATGCGGGACCCATGAGGCAGCAGCATCCTCAACTATTTCAAGGCGGCAGGGGATCAAAATAAAAAAGGAAATAGCCAGAAATTAATTAGGGTAAAAAATAAATCCATCAAAGGAAACTTTTATTGTTCATAGAGGATGACATGTGGGACCGACTTGCCAGCTGCGTCGTCATCGTTTCAAAGGGGGCAGGGGATCAAAAGAAAAAGACAAATAGCCAGAAATTAGGGGAAAAAAATAAATCCAACAAAGAAAACTTTTATTGTTCATAGAGGATGACATGCGGGACCCATGAGCCAGCAGCTTCCTCAACGTTTCAAAGTCGGCATGAGATTGAAAGAAAAAGTCAAGTGACATAATATCAGGAGCCAAAAATAATCCAAGAAAAGAAACTTTATTGTACATAGAGGATGACATGCGGGTCCCATTTTGTAGCAGCGGTCTCAACGCTTCCAAGGCGGCACAGGACCGAAAGAAAAATGAAGTAGCCAGAAATCAGGGTGTGAAAAAAATCCAAGAAAAGAAAGATTTTAATTGGGCTGTATCTGGACATCTGGGCCTTCGAACTATCCTGCTGGGCCTTTTGACTCGTACAATTTCAGCCCACTCCAAAACAGGAAAGGTCGGATTTTTCTCAAAAAAAAAAAAACAGGAAAGTCCTATGCTTCGCAAAAACAAAAAACAAGGAGATTCAACATATAAGTTTGTTTATGTAGATATAAAGATTTAATTTATCCGTTTGCAATAGCTCAGAGCGAAATACAACGTTTATTGTCTGCAAAATAAAATATCACATGTTTCTTGTACGGGGAGGCTGACATCGGGGACCCATGAGCCAGCAGCGGAGTCAACGTTTCAAAGGCGGCAGGGGATCGAAAATAAAAAAAGCCAAAAATCAGTTGGTAAAAAAATACAAGAAAAGAAAACATTTATCGTTCTGAGAGGATGACATGCGGGACCCATGAGGCAGCAGCATCCTCAACGTTTCAAAGTCGGCATGAGATCGAAAGAAAAAGGCAAGTGACATAATATCAGGAGCCAAAAATAATCCAAGAAAAGAAACTTTATTGTACATAGAGGATGACATGCGGGTCCCATTTTGTAGCAGCGGTCTCAACGTTTCCAAGGCGGCACAGGACCAAAAGAAAAATGAGGCAGCAGCATTCTCAACAATTCCAAGGCGGCAGGGGATCAAAAGAAAAATAAAGGAAATAGCCAGAAATTAATTAGGGGTCAAAAATAAATCCACCAAAGGAAACTTTTATTGTTCATAGAGGATGACATGTGGGACCGACCTGCCAACAGCGTCCTCATCGTTTCAACGGGGGCAGGGGATCAAAAGAAAAAGGCAAATAGCCAGAAATTAGGGGTAAAAAATAACTCCAAGAAAGGAAACTTTTATTGTTCGTAGAGGATGACATGCGGGACCCATGAGCCAGCAGCTTACTCAACGTTTCAAAGGCGGCATGAGATCGAAAGAAAAAGGCAAGTGACCAAATATCAGGAGCCAAAAATAATCCAAGATTTATTGTACATAGAGGATGACATGTGGGTCCCATTTTGCAGCAGCGGTCTCAATGTTTGTAATGCGGCTTGAGATCAAAAGAAAAAGAAAGTAGCTAGTAATTAGGGGGTGAAAAAAAATCCAAGAAAAGAAAGTTGATGGACATAGAGGATGACATGCGGGTCCCTTGAGCCAACACTTACTCAACGTTTCAAAGGGGGCAGGGGATCAAAAGAAAAAGGCAAGCCAAAAATCAGAGGGTGAAAAAAAATCCAACAAAGGAAACTTTTATAGCACATAGAGGATGACATGCGGGTCCCATGAGCCAGCAGGTTCCTCAACGTTTCAAACGTGGCATGAGATCGAAAGAAAAAGGCAAGTGCCCAAATATGAGGAGCCAAAAATAATTCAAGAAAAGAAAGTTTTATAGTACATAGAGGATGACATGCGGGTCCCATTTAGCAGCAGCGGTATCACCGTTTGAGAGGCAGCAGGGGATCGAAAGAAAAAGTCAAGTGACCAAATATGAGGTGCCAAAAAAATCCAAGAAAAGAAAGTTTTATAGTACATAGAGGATGACATGCGGGTCCCATTTAGCAGCAGCGGTATCACCGTTTGAGAGGCAGCAGGGGATCGAAAGAAAAAGTCAAGTGACCAAATATGAGGTGCCAAAAAAATCCAAGAAAAGAAAGTTTTATAGTACATAGAGGATGACATGCGGGTCCCATTTAGCAGCAGCGGTATCACCGTTTGAGAGGCGGCAGGTGATCGAAAGAAAAAGTCAAGTGACCAAATATGAGGTGCCAAAAAATCCAAGAAAAGAAAGTTTTATAGTACATAGAGGATGACATGCGGGTCCCATTTAGCAGCGGTATCACCGTTTGAGAGGCGGCAGGGGATCGAAAGAAAAAGGTAAGTGACCAAATATGAGGTGCCAAAAATAATTCAAGAAAAGAAAGTTTTATAGTACATAGAGGATGACATGCGGGTCCCATTAGCAGCAGCGGTATCACCGTTTGAGAGGCGGCAGGATCGAAAGAAAAAGGCAAGTGACCAAATTTGAGGTGCCAAAAATAATCCAGGAAAAGAAAGTTTTATAGTACATTGAGGATGACATGCGGGTCCCAGTTAGCAGCAGCGGTATCACCGTTTGAGAGGCGGCAGGGGATCGAAAGAAAAAGGCAAGTGACCAAATTTGAGGTGCCAAAAATAATCCATGAAAAGAAAGTTTTATAGTACATAGAGGATGACATGCGGGTCCCAGTTAGCAGCAGCGGTATCACCGTTTGAGAGGCGGCAGGGGATCGAAAGAAAAAGGCAAGTGACCAAATTTGAGGTGCCAAAAAAACTCCAAGAAAAGAAAGTTGATTGCACATAGAGGATGACATGCGGGTCCCATTTAGCAGCAGCGGTCTCAACGTTTCCAAGGCGGCAAGGGATCAAAAGAAAAAGGAAGTAGCCAGAAATCAGGGGGTCAAAAAATCCAAGAATAGAAAGAATTTTGGTTCATAGAGGATGACATGCGGGACCCATGATCCTGCATCGTAAACGGCTCGATCGGAGAACGTTGAACGAGATGGCGCGATGTAGAAAAAAACAATGCCAGAGAGGCTGCCATCTGGGCCCTACATCCCTCGGCGGTGCGGATTTGCGTTGACTCGGCCGGCGAACCCGAGATTTCGAGATGCACCACGTCCCGGGCCACCATACGCCACGTTTTGGCCGCTTTCGTCGGGCTAGGTGGCCTCAAAAACGAGAAAAAAAAGTTTTGACATGCACCACGGAGGGACCAAAATCGTCGGCCATGGTACACCAGCAACCACGGCGCGACTTCAACTTCGTCGGCCATGGCAACTTTTCTTGTAGTGTTACCAATAGCGCTTCACTCCCCGGCAACGGCGCCAGAAAATAGTCTTGATGACCCACAAGTATAGGGGTGTATCGTAGTATCTTCGATAAGTAAGAATGTCGATCCCAACGAGGAGCAGAAGGTGTTGGCAGCAGTTTCGATGGAGGATTCACTGTAAATGCTCACAGACAAGTATTCAGGGGGTTTTGATATTGCAGATAAATAAAGTACAAGTAAATAAAATGCGAGAGAAATAATTGCAGCGAGTGGCCCAATCCTTTTTAGCACAAAGGACAAGCCGGTTTGATTACTTATAATGACCAAACGTTCCTGAGGACACACGGGGATTTTAGTCTAGTACTTTCGCTTCATGTGGTTTAATAATCTTCATTGTTTTGATAAGTGTTGTGTGGGTGAACCTATGCTAATGCACCGCCCTTCCTAGGACTAATACATACTTGTGATTATACCCCTTGCAAGCATCCGCAACTACAAGAAAGTAATTAAGATAAATCTAACCACAGCCTTAAACTCTGAGATCCTGCGATCCCTCCTGCATCGATATACTAACGGGGGCTCAGGTTTCTGTCACTCCGGCAACCCCGCAATTAGCAACCGAATACAAGATGCACTCCCCTAGGCCCATAAATGGTGAAGTGTCGTGTAGTCGACGTTCACACGACACCACTAGAAGAATGACACCACAACTTAAATATCATAACATTGAATATTACTCAACCATAATTCACTACTAGCATTTAGACTTCACCCATGTCCTCAAGAACTAAACGAACTACTCACGAGACATCATATGGAATACAATCAGAGGTGATATGATGATGAATAACAATCTGAACATAAACCTTGGTTCAATGGTTTCACTCAATAGCATCTACAACAAGTATAGAATAACACCGGGAGAGTTTCCCCTATCAAACAATCAAGATTTAACCCGAATTGCTACAGCGATGACGAGGTGCAGCGGTGGTGATGGCGGTGTAGATGGTGGAGATGATGATGATGATGATGGAGATGATGTCCCGCTCGATGACGATGGCGATGGCGTCGATTTCCCCCTCCGGGAGGGAATTTCCCCGGCGGATTCCTGCCCGCCGGAGAGCTCTTTTCTCTCTGGTGTTCTCCGCCCCGCAGAGGCGGCTGTAACCCTTCGTGAGGTCCTCTCTGTGGCTTAGGTTTTCGGGACGAAGGAGTACGCGAAGAAAAGGAGGCGAAAAGGGTCGTGGGCCCCCCAGAGCATAGGGTGGCGCGGCCAGGGCCTGGGCCGCGCCGCCCTATGGTCTGGGCCCACAGTGGCCCCTCTCTTCTTCCCCTTCTGGCTACCTCCGTCATTTGGAAAAATAGGAATTTACGTGAAATTCCCTTCCACAGTTGATCTTCCGAAATATTGTGTTCTGACGGTGCTTTTTCCAGCAGAATCCTGGCTCCGGTGCTTGATCCTCCAATGATGATGAAACATGCAAAATAGATGAAATAACATAAGTATTGTGCCCCAATATGAAATATATCAATGAATACAGCAAATTATGATACAAAATAGTGATGCAAATTGGACGTATCAAGATCGCATAATGTTCTATTCATTCTAGCATATCAAAATTTTCAAGTAAAAATAATTTTGATACTTAAAAGAGTGGATCTAAGAAAGAAAGGCAGAATCTATCCAAAATATTTGCTACAACAAAACTGAATTTTTAGTAGGACTTAGAAACCTCAAAAAATTTAGCCAATTTACTTGACAATAGAGGAAGAAAAGTTTCAGCTACTTCATTATTATCAAGATTTTAGGAGCTACCAGTAAGGAGACAAAAATCATGCACTAAAAAGTGCAGAGCGTAAATCAGCAACTTCATATCATGTTTGCAACTTTAAACATCCAAACGGGTAAAAACTTCATACTTTATTTAAAAACCAGAGATTAAACTAAAATAAAACTACATGCTACAGCAAGCATGCAAAAATAAAAACCACAAATAAAACATCTCGGGTTGCCTCCCGTGAAGCGCTTTCTTTATAGACATATAGCTAGGCTTACTTACTTGATTGTAGGAGCAATGATCTTGTAGGAGTGATGATTCTTGATTATCTCCTTATCATTATTATAAATAATCTATGAAAACAAGATACCAGGGTCCCATGGTGTGGTCATACCAATAAATATATTTAACACTTCAAATTATCACACAACATGAAACATGCAACAAGTAGTAGCAAAGTCTAACTTTCTTCCTATGCATTGGTATTTTATATATGAATGAATCACAGCCAATAAAAGTATCCCAAAGCATATATAGAGTATACCAAAGCATATATAAAGTAGGTAAACAAATTTTATAATTAACATTAGTATATAGAGGGTGCTTATATCCTCCTCTTTCATAATAATTGCATTTACTTGAAGGAAAGTCAATAGTGTAACTATTTGAATCACGAATCTTAGAGAATTTTGGCATATATAGAGGACCATTAAACTTATTGAGGGATTCGTGATCATGCTTTCCTCTTTCAAAATAATTATTAGTACCACTTCTCATCATGACATCATGGCTGCAAGAAGATTTCTCATATGCATAAGGTAGTTGCAAACCGTACAAGTATTTCTCAACATAAGCATATTGCTCCTCTACTGTGTAGATAGGAAATTTTAATAGCAACATGGGATTCTCATGTATGAGAGCATTATCACAAACAACAATTTTATCATTTTCATCCTCATATAACATATTATCTTCTAAGCATGGAGGATTCTCAAGCAAAAGTAAACCATCGTCTAAAGCATAATCAGTTTTAGAGTTATTATCACATGTGGGTGATGAAGGTGGAAAATCCCACTCTTCCCCAAGCTTAGATGGAACAATGGCCTTTTTATTTTCTTCTTCATGTAATAAGCTAATGTCTTATTGAGTTATGTTATTTCTCTTATTATATTTGCGGTGACACAGCATACCACTGCATGGTGTAGTACACAAGTCGTTGACATAACACAAGTGAAACACCGTTCCACTCATATTACATCCCTCAGAGTGGTACAACAGAAACATATGCGAGTCCAAGGTATGTCTATAGAAGGATACACAAGCTGTTTACAGAAGATCAACACAGCCTCCTACTTTACAGTGAGGTAAAACTTCAAATAAAGCTCCAGAAGAACGACTCGTAGTCTAACTTATTGCTAACTCAAGCTTAAGAGCTACTTGGCTTTCTATAGACTCTAGCTACTTAGGTGCTAGGATTAGGGAAAGGTTCCCTTCTATCACTAGTCTAAATTTTCACTCTAGTTGATGCAGAAGTTGACTTCATTGACTTCTTTGCTTGGATTCTTCATCTTGTTGCAGTTGACTCCTTTGTCTTCGAGTTCCACGGTAGTTTCTCCTTCGGTGCCTTGATCTAAGAAGGGGGTTCAAATGGGAGGGAATGAGTACGAGCGTACTCAGCAAGTTCATATTAGGAAATAGGTGTATCATGCACTAGCTACAGCCATAGACCAGAAAGTCATAGGCGAATGCAAGTTTTCATAAACATTTCTTCAAAAGGTTTATTTTATTCTGAAAACTATGCCCGTCAGTCTTCACAGGTTGACCAGAACTTCATGGAGTTCCTTTCCTGCCGCGTTCGCAGTTCCCTTCCCGGAACAGGGAGTGACAGCCACAATTTGATACACTCTGCAGAGGTGCGTTACTTTTCCCATAAGAGACCTCATCCTTTTTGCCAACCGCAGGAACTTGTCCCCGTCCACACTTCCCTGTGAGGCCAGGAAATAAGATCCAAGCCCACACTGCCTTCTCCGTGACCCTGCAAACCCACCCTTTTGTCCACCCGTACATCCCTAGTAGACATCTCCCGATCATACGGCTTTACCCACGGTGTACGTCGGACAATCCTTCATAGACGGTAGAGCCTCTCATCCACACGGATGGGGATTTTAAAGGATTTCCCAACCTACGGCAGTGTTATCTCCAACACCCCGCCAGGCTCTATCAAGTCCGTTGGCGTGCAGGAGGGAAAAGATACAGCTGGCTTCCCCAGAGCCATTATAGATCTTATGGTCAACGCGATATGTACGGCGCTAGAATCACTGGACGGCATTGGTACTTAATCCTAGGTTAATAAAACCCTTGCAATGGAACCTCCACCATATCAACACATACCATGGTTCCATTGCCCACCACATAGTCATATTCATAATTGTAAAATAATATTTTGCTTTTCAATGCAAGAGTGATAAGTATAGTACTTTGCATATAATTTGATAAAAATAATCAAATGACATGAGCAAGCGATGAACTTGCCTTTCTTGACTGCAAGATTATGCAGGCAAAAGCTTCGATACGTGATAACTCCAAATTCTGAAATACCATCATTGTCCGGTAAGGACAATGTTTAAAGAACTGGCAAAGATGCTATAATGCATAGTATGAGATGCAATCGTCCCGAGCATAACCTAATCTCGATGATTTAGGATGGATGAGTTATAAAGATTTCTTTAAGGTGTGTTGCACTTTTAAGATGGTTCTCAAACAAGGTTCTTATTAGGGTTGGTGATATTATAGCATAAACAAGTGATATAATGCATCATAACAAACATACACACAAAGAATGGTGGTTGCATAACAAGTCAAGAGTAGTTGTCAGTTTTAAGTTCTACATGACATGGTTGATGATTACTTATATCATACTTCAAAATAATAACTCTTGAAGAATATGTTTAATTAAGAATAAGAGCTATTATAAATAGGAGCTATGGCTTCTAGGGTTTGATTGACATTTGTACTTCAAAAGAGTAACTTTTGAAGAACAGGTTAATTAAGAACAAGAATTACTACAAATAGGAGCTAAGTGCTATTAGGGTTTACTATTTGATTCACTTGATCCATTATTAGGGACTAGTTAGGTTCTTAAGTTGGATGGATCTATATACCACAAGTATTGGTAGATTTGTTACTAAGGTTGATCAGATGTATTATATCAAAGAATGATGGTCAAGGTGGTGCTATGAGTTAGGGTTTACTATAGCTTCCTATTTGTTTCACTAAGTAATCACTAATGGTTTCTAAGCTAGATGGTTTATTATGCCTAAGTAGGGTTTAGTTGGATAGGAGCATAAGATGTGAATTACTATACAAGGTTTGTATTATGATTTATCCTATGGTTCTTCTAGGATATGATACTTGAGATTGATTCAGTGTTGTGATACTAAGAATGATGATTAATGGTGTTAATATGTGGTTAAAAAGCTAGGTTTATATCTAGGTGGCACTAATTGGTTATATAAGGTTTATCCAAAAATAAAGACATGAAATGATAATCTTATGTGAATTGGTTTTATCCTAGTGGATCATGAGCATGCATTCAATTGTTGCTTATTAGGGTTCTATATGTAAGTGAAGCTTATATGATCACATGGGCTAAACCCCTAGGGTTTTAGAGTTGAAACAATTTAGGATGAACACATAAAATAATGAGATCAAAGTCTTACTTATATTAAAACTAGGGTTTCTAAATTATGATACAACTCTTAAAGTAATAATTGTCAACAATGGTGTGGTAACTAATTACTTTGACACAAAATTAATAATGGTTTGACATTTTATTAATTTTCACAAGAATTAATAATTAGGATAACTCATATTTAGATTTAATTTAGAAATCAAGGTTTAATAATTGTTATTAAGTTTTAAATTACTTAACTTGTTAACTAAAGATGTTTAAGTAAACAAGTTTTGAATTACCAAAAATAATATTTTCTTGCTTTATTATTATTTAAAGAAAATAGAAAATAGTAATTTGCAAATTAGGGTTTATGAATTACCATTAATATTTAAGTTAATGCAAATAAATAAAACTAATCTTAACATTTTACTTAGTTACAAGTTAAAATTTAATTTTTAAAACTTAACTATTTGTTGAATTCAAATTGTATTTAAAACAATTGGAAAAACATAATTAATAAAGATAAAAATAAGTGAATTTTTATTTTGACACACATTTATATTTGATATTTTATTTGAATAGAGTTTATTTCTGTGAGCATTTTGATATATTATTTATATTTTTCTGAGCTAAAATGAATTTTATCTATTTTGGCAAAGTTTCAGCATTTTTCTGGAATTTGAAATAAATATAAAATACTAAATGTACCGGGCTAAACCTAGCTACTGCTACTGACTGGTGGGCCAACGGCCACGTCAGATGCCACCTGGGCATTAACTGAGTCAAAAATAACAATGAACCCCATCGGCCACGTCACCTTCGCCGGCGGCGTGGCGCTGCGCGGGATCCCGCGATGCGCGGATAAGTGCTTTAGAATCCCTACGACATGAGGAACACGATGGTGCTGGCGGAAAATGCTAATGGTCATTGGAACCGTGTCAGAATCTATGTCCTGCGGCGGTGCTCTCCGGCGAGATCCCAATCGGGAGCTACAGATGATGCCGAGAAGGATTAGAGGTGTCCAGAGATGCGCAAGCTCACCCTGATTCTTCCCAGCTAGTCGCCGGTGTCGATTGGAGACGGAATCGACCTCAACTTCGCTGATTCTGGCGATGTACTGCGGGAGGAAATCCTGAAATTGGCTGCACTCAGACCTCCCCTGGATGCTTGGCTTGATCAATCAAACGACGACGTCGAGGCGCATCTCCTCGACCACTTCTTGAGCTCCGAGGTGACCCCCACCGTCGATTTCATGCTCAACTCCGGCGGTAGTGAGTGGAAGAGGTTGAGGGATAGAGAGGGCTAGAGGGAGAATGAAGGGGTGGCGAGATGCTAGGGTTTCCTGGTGGTGCTGCTGGTGGTTTTATAGTGCGAGGGAAGCTCTACAGCGGCGACGCGGTGGCAGAGACGGTCAGGATGCGTCTGTGTGTGTGATGCACGATTTGGGCACGAAGCGGGACGCACTGAAGATAACACGGACGCGAGATCGACAAGGTGCGGTTCTAGAGGGTTTGGCGACGTCCGGGCCAAGGTTATCCACGTGGCCAGGTCTCTCCTCTGCGATGTCGTCCCCGGAGAGGAAGACGACGATTCCTCCTTTCTTTCTTTTCTCACGAAGGGGTACGGTGGCGGGGGCTGGATTAAATCGTGGGTGGGCTGGCGACACAGGCTGCTGCTGGGCTGCGACGGCCTGCCAGGTTAGCTCCTCTTTCTCTTCTCTTTTCTATTTTATTTTATGTTTTCTATTTGTCATTTGAATTCAAATTGAGTTCTGTTTTGTTTTTTGCAGGTTCTAAATTATTTAAATTTCAATATAACTTGATACTATTGCGTACTGCCTAGTGTTGATGTTTAAATAAATATTTGTTTGATGAATATATTGATATTTTGTGAGGTCCTTCTAAATTAAACTAGATAGGTTTTAAGTGTTTATCTCCATTATTTTTATTTTTGGGAACACATTTATTTAAGTGATTTGAAATTTGATAACATGGGCATGCTGAACATAATATTGTATTTTGCTAGAGTGCTTAACCATAGTGATTACTCACATATAGTTTAATTATGTCTATTGTTTAACAAATGGAAAAGGGTATGGAATTGGTTCATGATTTCATGTGGATGATGGTTTCTTAGGTTTAAGAAGAGTGGTGAGATCAACTCTAAAATCATCAATCTTCACTAACAAGCTTGTACTTAAATTATTTAGGACATATCCTATATTCATCATGGTTAACTCACTTGCTATGGTGATTCTATTTCATTAGACACTACTTTATCTGGTACACTAAACAATTTCTTGGAAGGCAAAATAGAATTGAATATTGGTTTCACTCTAGTCACCAAATGGCATTTAATCCTAAAATATATATGGCTTGGGTTATACTTGTGATCCATGATACACAAGTTAGGGCATAACATTTTATGTGGTGTAAATCCTATGTGAAAAGTTTAGGGTTTTGGGGATACTTCACTATTTAAAGTATAAAATAGGCATGAGGCATGGCAGGGTTCTACTTATGATACAATGTAATCCATGGATTGGAATTCCAATGTGGTTTAGGGTTTTAGTGGTGATCACCCAAGTGATACACAACTAGGATTAGGACATGGGTATAAGCTTGGATCATGTTTTATTGGCTAGGGTTATTCTCCTCACTTCGCTAGAATTCTTGTACCAAGGCAATGCTAGGGTTGTCTCAAGTATTTGGATAAGCAAGTTTTAGGTACAATGCCATTACTCCTCCACTCAAGGCATGATGAATGGTTTAGGTTTATTTGCTAGGGATCTATCAATTTATGTGATGGATGATCTCTAATTATCTCACAAGCTTGTCTTATCATCTAACTCTACAAAGTAAGATCATGCATTAGGCATGATCCACTTATTCCTCACTAATCACTTCTTTATTATATCTCTCATCACACTCACTTAGATTCTTAAGGTTTATGATCATTATCTAATTTGTAGTGATCAAGGTATTGGCCTCATAATGGTTCATTAGTGAAACATGGTTCTCCTCTCCAAGATCAAGTATTGATTAATATATGTTGGAGATATTCCCAAGAGGCAATAATAAAATGGTTATTATTATATCTTTGTGTTTATGATAAATGTTTGCATACTGATACGTCTCCAACGTATCTATAATTTCTTATGTTCCATGCTTGTTTTATGACAATACCTACATGTTTTGTTCACACTTTATATCATTTTATGCATTTTCTGGAACTAACCTATTAACAAGATGCCGAAGTGCCAGTTCCTGTTTTCTGCTGTTTTTGGTTCAGAAAATCCTACACGAAATATTCTCGAATTGTACAAACAAAAGCCCAAGGCCTTATTTTCCACGGAAGGTTCCAGAGCACCGAAGGAGAGACGGAGAGGGGCCAAGGGGCCCCACCCCACATGGCGGCGCGGCCAAGGGGGGGCGCCCCCTATGGTGTGGGCCCCTCGAGACCCCTCCGAGGCTACCCTTCCGCCTATATAAACCTCCAGTCGCGAAAACCCTAAATCATCAAGCCACGATACGGGAAAAGTTACGCAGCCACCGCCATCGTGAAGCCAAGTTCGGGGGACAGAAGTCTCTGTTCCGGCACCCGCCGGACGAATTGCCCCCGGAATCCATCTCCATCGACACCACCACCATATTCATCGCCGTTGTTGTCTCCCATGATGAGGAGGGAGTAGTTCTCCCAGGAGGGCTCTCCGGTAGCTATGTGGTTCATCTCTCTCCCATGGTGTGATCTTTATGTGATCATGAGCTTTGTATCACTATTAATCTATGTGCTACTCTAGTGATGTTATTAAAGTAGTCTATTCCTCCTCCATGATGTAAAGGTGACAGTGTGTGCATCATGTAGTACTTGGCGTAGGTTATGATTGTAATCTCTTGTAGATTATGAAGTTAACTATTACTATGATAGTATTGATGTGATCTATTCCCCCTTTCATAGCTAAAGGTGACAGTGTGTATGCTATGTTAGTACTCGGTCTAAATTGCAACGGTCTATTATGCACTCTAGAGGTTACTTTAATATGAACTCCGGATGTTGTGGAGCTTGTTTACTCCGGCTTGAGGGAGCTCTTGTAGCCCTACACAATGAATGGTGTTTGTTATCCAACAAGAGAGTGTTTGAAAGTAGCACAAGTGAGGAGAAGTTATTTATTTATTATGTGATCATTGTTGAGAGTGTCCACTAGTGAAAGTATGATCCCTAGGCCTTGTTTCTAAGCATTGAAACACCGTTTCCAACAAGTTCTGCTACATGTTTGCTTGCTGCCATATTTATTTCAGATTGCAATTACTACTTACAATCATCCATATTACTTGCATTTCACTATCTCTTCGCCGAACTAGTGCACCTATACATCTGACAAGTGTATTAGGTGTGTTGGGGACACAAGAGACTTCTTGTATCTTAATTGCAGGGTTGCTTGAGAGGAATATCTTTGACCTCTACCTCCCTGAGTTCGATAAACCTTGGGTGATCCACTTAAGGGAAACTTGCTGCTGTTCTACAAACTTCTGCTCTTGGAAGGCCAACACTGTCTACAGACAGAAGCGTGCGTAGACATCAAGCTATTTTCTGCGCCGTTGCGGGGAGGTAAGGTAAAAGGTATTCACATCCTCCGACTACTAAGCTATTTCCTAGCACTTGCCGGTGTGTGAGTGCTCGAAGCTATCTCCTTTAGATTCTGCAATTTTATCTTTTTGTCTCTTGTTTTTATTTTCACTAGTTAGGCATAATGGACAATAAATTTAGTGAGCTTTTTAATCTTTTTCCTGAGTTAGAATTGTTTGATGCGAAAATTTAAAAACCTATGGAACCTTATTTGCATGCTAGTAGCAATGTTATTAGTATGAACGCAATTACTGCTAATGCTATGGAAAAGTCTAAGCTTGGGGAAGCTAGTTTTTATGATCCTTTTAGCTTCCCAGTTTTAGGGGAGAAAATTTTCTCTGATAATACTTTATCTCCCATATGCGATAACTCTAATGATGCTTGTGATATTTTAAATCCACCTACTGAAAATATTCCTTTCAAGATACCTATGAAAATTATTGAACTTGTTGTGGATAACCGCTATGAAGGGGATGGAACTGTCCATCCTGGAGATCATTTACTGTTTTTACATGAATTATGCGGGTTATTCAAGTGTGCAGGTATTTCTATGGATGAAGTTAGGAAGAAATTATTCTCTATGTCGTTGTCTGGTAAAGCGGCGCATTGGTATAAACTGCTGAAGGATGGGCATTCTCTTGATTGGAAGGATATTGTGCCTCTATTTTATTCTAAATTCTATCCTCCAAGTGAAATTCACAAAGACCGAAACCGCATATATAATTTCTGGCCTCATGATGGAGAGAGTATTGCCCAAGCATGGGAGAGATTGAAGTCTTTAATGCTCAAATGCCCCATTCATGAGCTTCCTGGTAATATCATCATTGATAATTTCTATGCAAGACTTTCTTTTCAAGATAAAACCTTGCTGGATACTGCTTGTTCTGGATCATTCACACACAACAAAGAAGAGTTTAAATGGGACCTTCTTGATCGGATTCAGGAGAATACTGAAGGATGGGAGAACGACAAAGGTAGAGAGTCAGGTATAAATTATGATTATGAATGCATTGAAACTTTTATGGATACTGATAAATTTCGAAATATGAGTGCTACTTATGGTCTTGACTCTCAAGTTGTTGCAAATTTTTATAAAGCTTTTGCCTCTCATTTTGAATTGCCTAGGAAGAATTTTGATAAGTATCATGAACCTTTTAAAGACACTTGCATGAAGGATGAAACTGTTATTAATGATTGCAATGAACATGTTCAAACTTCTGAAAATGCTATTTCCTATAAGCATGTTAATTTTTGTGGAGTTCATAGACCTTGTGAAAAGAATAAAATTGAAGAAGAATATTGTATCCATCACAGGAATGAAAAAACTAGAAAGTGGTCTAGGGCTCTAGATGATCTTGGTGAAAAAGTTTGTGCCCTCTATCCTTTTATTTGTGAACTTTGCCATAGAGTGGGTCATTTTAATTTTCAATGCTCCTCCAATGATAATTCGAACCTTATGAGTGCTGCAAATTTGTATTGTGATGATGAAATCACTCCTAATCAGCATGATGAACTTACTTTATTTTTGGGGTGTGAAGAGTTATTGAGAAAAACTTCTTTGGTGGATATGAGTGCTCTTGATATTAATAGTGTCCTGCATGGGTGTCTTTCTTATTGCATTGATAATTGCCACACAAATACTTACATACAAAATATTTTAGAAGATGACACTTTGCCAAAATATGATAGGACCGCTGTGTGTTTTGAACTTATTAATGAAAAGGAGGAATCCTCCCAAGTTTCTTCTATTGTTTCTGGAAATAAATCAGGTTATGTGGAGAAGCCTCTTCCTCCTAAAGAAGGGAACGAGGAGAAGGAAAAGAAGAAGAAGAAGAAGAAGAAGAAGAAGAAGAAGAAGAAGAAGAAGAAGAAGAAGAAGAAGAAGAGGAAGAAGAGGGGAATAAAAAGAAAGAGGTAACGGCATATCCCCGCGTGTATGAGATAACAATAGGTAACCGTAAGTATGTTGCTCCTAATGATTATTATGATAATGAATCTGAGTACAATGATCTTCCTATGCCCTTTACCCATATTAGTGATCATGATTTGGAAGAGCACACTACCTTTGATATTGGAAATCTCTTTGGTACCGATTATGAAAGTAATGATGTTAGCACTATTCATGTCCCCTCAAACGATGATATTGAAAGCTCTAAGCTTGGGGATGTTGTGCTTGAAGATCCTATATTTGAGACCTTTACTTTTAGTGAAAATGATGATATTATATATTCTGGTTTAGATAATCGTTATAGAGATGGATATGACACAGGTTATAATTATCCTTATGAAACTTGTCATAGTTATGATGGGATTGCCAAAAACCATTCCCTTAGTATGCAACTTGTTTACCATGTTCAAATTCTTGATAATGATCCTGCTCCAATTACTATTAATGAGAAGAGTTTTTCTTATGTCAAAAATAATGATACCTTTATGCATATGAACCATGATAAGAATGTTTTAAGTGATGGTTATATTGTGGATTTCATCAATGATGCTACTGAAAGTTATTATGAGAGAGGGAAACATGGTTATATGCATCTTAATAATATTAAGTTTCCCCTCTTTATGTTGAGAATTTTGAAGTTACTCGTGTTTTATCTTCCTATGCTTGTCACTTTGTTCTTTTTGAATTTATTTGTGTACAAGATTCCTATGCATAGGAAGCGGGTTAGGCTTAAATGTGTTTTGAATTTGCTTCTTGATGCTCTCTTTTGCTTCAAATCTTATTTCTTGCGAGAGCATCATTAAAATTACTGAGCCCATCTTAATGGCTATAAAGAAAGCACTTCTTGGGAGATAACCCATGGTTTTATTTTTCTACTGTTTTGTTTTGTCTTGGAAGTTGTTACTACTGTAGCAATCTATCCTTATCATGTTGTTGTGCCAAGTAAAGTCTCTAATAGAAGGTTGATACTAGATTTGGATTTCTGCGCAGAAACAGATTTGCTGTCTGTCACGAATTCGCGTTTTTCTCTCTGTAGAAGAATCAAAAAAATCAGCGAAAATTCATGCATGATCCTCAGATATGTACGCAACTTTCATTAGTTTTGAGTTTTTCCATATGAGCAAGTTAAGTGCCTCAGAAAAATTCGTCTTTACAGACTGTTCTGTTTTGATAGATTCTGCCTTTTATTTCGCATTGCCTCTTTTACTGTGTTTGATTGGATTTCTTTGCTCCATTAAATTTCAGTAGCTTTGAGTAATGTCCAGAAGTGTTGGTAATGATTGTGTCCTTGCTGAACATGTGAATTTTTGATTATGCACTAACCCTCTAATGAGATTGCTTTAAGTTTGGTGTGGAGGAAGTTTTCAAGGATCAAGAGAGGAGGATGATATGATGTGATCAAGAAGAGTGAAAAGTCTAAGCTTGGGGATGCCCCCTTGGTTCATCCCTGCATATTTCAGGAAGACTCAAGCGTCTAAGCTTGGGGTTGCCCAAGGCATCCCCTTCTTCATCAACTTATCAGGTCACCTCTAGTGAAACTATATTTTTATTCTGTCACATCTTATGTACTTTACTTGGAGCGTCTGTGTGCTTTTATTTTCGTTTTGTTATTTTCATTCTCTGAATAAATCGGATCCTACCATGCTTATGTGGGAGAGAGACACACTCCGCTTTTTCATTTGAACAGTTGTGTTCTTCGTTTTACTTTTAATGTTCAATGGAGAAAGTTGATCGTTTCACTTATTATTATTTGGTTGGAAACAGAAAATGCTTCACGTGGTAATTGGTATATTGTCTTGAATAATTTGATACTTGGCAATTGTTTTGAGCTCTCATAGATCATGTTTAAGCTCTTGCATCGTGTAGTTTAAATCTATTAGTGAAGAACTACCGTAGAGCTTGTTGAAATTTGGTTTGCATGATTGGTCTCTCTAAGGTCTAGATATTTTCTGGTAAAAGTGTTTGAACAACAAGGAAGACAGTGTAGAGTCTTATAATGCTTGCAATATGTTCTTGTGTAAGTTTTTGCTGTACCGGTTCATACTTGTGTTTGCTTCAAACAACCTTGCTAGCCAAAGCCTTGTACTGAGAGGAAATGCTTCTCGTGCATCCAAAAACCTTGAGCCAAAACCTATGCCATTTGTGTCCACCATAACTACCTATATGTGGTATTTTTCTGCCATTCCAAAGTAAATTGCTTGCGTGCTACCTTTAAAATTTCATTCTTTGTCTTTACAATACATAGCTCATGGGAAAATAGCTTAAAAACTATTGTGGTAATGAATATGTTGCTATGTATCTTAGTTCTTATAAGTTGCTTGTTGAGCGGTAACCATGTTTCTGGGGACGCCATCAACTTTTTACACCTTTTTTGAATATCATGTGAGTTGCTATGCATGTTCGTCTTGTCTGAAGTAAGGGTGATTTATCATGATTAAATGGTTTGAGTATGCATATTGTTAGAGAAGAACATTGGGCCGCCAACCAAAGCCATGTATCATGGTGGAAGTTTCAGCTTGGACATTAATCCTCAATCTCTTATGAGAATATTATCTGTTGTTGAATGCTTAAAGCATTAAAGAGGAGTCCATTATCTGTTTTCTATGTTGTCCCGGTATGGATGTCCTTAAGTTGAGATCTATCAAAATTGAGAAATCAAATGCGATCTATCTCCTTGGATCTTTGTACAGGTGGCATAGAGGTACCCCTTTGTGACACTTGGTTGAAACATATGTAATGCAATGATAATCCATGGAAATCCGAGCTAATTAGGACAAGGTGCGGGCACTATTGGTATTCGATGCATGAGGCTTGCAACTTATAGGAAGTTTTATGCATAACACATATGAATTATTACTACCGTTGACATAATTGTTTCCATGTTTTCAAAATAAAAAGCTCTAGCACATGAGTAATCCATGCTTCCCTCTGCGAAGGGCCTTTCTTTTACTTTACGTTGAGTCAGTTTACCTACTTCCTTCCATCTTATGACACCACCGCCATCTTCGTCACCGCTGCTGTCTCCCATGATGAGGAGGGAGTAGTTCTCCCCCGAGGCTGAGGGATCTACCGGTAGCTATGTGGTTCATCTCTCTCTCCCATGGTGTGATCTTTATGTGATTGATACGTCTCAAACGTATCTATAATTTCTTATGTTCCATGCTACTTTTATGACAATACTTGAATGTTTTATACATACTTTACATCATTATTATACATTTTCCGGCACTAACCTATTAACAAGATGACGAAGCACCAGTTGATGTTTTCTGCTGTTTTTGGTTTCAGAAATCCTAGTAAGGAAATATTCTCGGAATTGGACGAAATCAACGCCCAGGGTCCTATTTTTACACGAAGCTTCCGAAGACCGAGGGGAAAGGAAGTGAGGCCACGAGGCGCCGACACGACAGGGCGGCGCGGCCCAGGCCCTGGCCGCGCGGCCTGCTGTGTGGGGCCCCGTGACCCTCCGACTCCGCCCTTCCGCCTACTTAAAGCCTTCGTCGCGAATACCCCTGTACCGAGAGCCACGATACGGAAAACCTTCCAGAGACGCCGCCGCCGCCAATCCCATCTCGGGGGATTCAGGAGATCGCCTCCGGCACCCTGCCGGAGAGGGGACTCATCACCGGAGGGGCTCTACATCATCATGCCCGCCTCCGGATTGATGCGTGGGTAGTTCATCCTTGGACTATGGGTCCATAGCAGTAGCTAGATGGTTGTCTTCTCCGCTTGTGCTATCATGTTTAGATCTTGTGAGCTGCCTAACATGATCAAGATCATCTATTTGTAATGCTACATGTTGTGTTTGGTGGGATCCGATGAATCTAGAATATTATGTCAAGTTGATTATCAATCTATCATATATGTGTTGTTTATGTTCTTGCATGCTCTCCGTTGCTAGTAGAGGCTCTGGCCAAGTTGATACTTGTAACTCCAAGAGGGAGTATTTATGCTCGATAGTGGGTTCATGCCTCCATTTAATCTGGGACAGTGACAGAAAGTTCTAAGGTTGTGGATGTGCTGTTTCTACTAGGGATAAAACATCGATGCTTTGTCTAAGGATATTTGTGTTGATTACATTACGCACCATACTTAATGCAATTATCTGTTGTTTACAACTTAATACTGGAGGGGGTGCGGATGCTAACCCGAAGGTGGATTATTTACGCATAGATGCATGCTGGATAGCGGTCCATGTACTTTGTCGTAATGCCCTGATTAAATCTCATAGTAATCATCATTGATATGTATTGAATCTTTATTTGTCAATTGCCCACCTGTAATTTGTTCACCCAGCATGCTAGTTATCTTATTGGAGAGACACCACTAGTGAACTGTGGACCCGGTCCATTCTTTTACATCTGAATACATTCTACTGCAATCATTGTTCTTTACTGTTCTTTGCAAACAAACACCATTTTCCACTCGATACGTTTACTCCTTTGTTTTCAGCAAGCCGGTGAGATTGACAACCTCACTGTTACGTTGGGGCAAAGTATCTTGATTGTGTTGTGCAGGTTCCACGTTGGCGCGGTTTCACTGGTGTTGCGCCGCACTACACTCCTCCACCAACAACCTTCACGTGCTTCTTGGCTCCTACTGGTTCGATAACCTTGGTTTCATACTGAGGGAAACTTGCTTCTATACGCATCATACCTTCCACTTGGGGTTCCCAACGGACGTGTGCTTCACGCGTATCAAGCTAAATTTCTGGCGCCGTTGCCGGGAGATCAAGACACGCTGCAAGGGGAGTCTCCACATCCAATCTCTTTACTTTGTTTTTGTCTTGCTTTACTTTACTTTATTTACTGTCTTGTTTGCTTCATATTAAAAACACAAAAAAATTAGTTACTTTACTTTCTGTCTTATTTACTAGCTCTATATCAAAACACAAAAAAATTAGTTACTTGTCTTTATTCTATTTGCTTAGTTTACTTTATTACTGCTACAATGGGTACTCCTGAAAATACTAAGTTGTGTGATTTCACTAGCACAAATAATAATGATTTTATAAGTACTCCTATTGCTCCACCTGCTACTACAGCAGAATTCTATGAAATTAAACCTGCTTTACTTAATCTTGTTATGAGAGAGCAATTTTCTGGTGTTAGTACTGATGATGTTGCTGCCCATCTTAATAATTTTGTTGAACTTTGTGAAATGCAAAAGTATAAGGATATAGATGGTGATATTATAAAACTGAAATTGTTTCCTTTCTCATTAAGAGGAAGAGCTAAAGATTGGTTGCTTTCTTTGCCTAAGAATAGTATTGATTCATGGACTAAATGTAAAGATGCTTTTATTGGTAAATATTATCCTCCTGCTAAGATTATATCTTTGAGAAGTAGCATTATGAACTTTAAACAATTTGATAATGAACATGTTGCTCAAGCATGGGAGAGAATGAAATCTTTGGTAAAGAATTGCCCAACCCATGGACTGACTACTTGGATGATCATCCAAACCTTTTATGCAGGATTGAATTTTTCCTCGAGGAACCTATTGGATTCAGCTGCTGGAGGTACTTTTATGTCCATCACCCTGGGCGCCGCAACTAAACTACTTGATGATATGATGATCAATTACTCTGAATGGCACACTGAAAGAACTCCTCAAGGTAAGAAGGTAAATTCTGTTGAAGAAACCTCTTCTTTGGGTGATAAGATTGATGCTATTATGTCTATGCTTGCAAATGGTAGATCTCATATTGATCCTAATAATGTTCCTTTAGCTTCATTGGTTGCTCAAGAAGAAAATGTTGATGTGAATTTCATTAAGAACAATAATTTCAACAACAATGCTTATAGGAATAATTATGGTAACAACAACTATAGGCCATATCCTTCTAATAATGGTAGTGGTTATGGTAATTCTTACAACAATAATAAGAGTGTACCCTCTGGTCTTGAAGTCATGCTTAAAGAATTTATTAGTACACAAACTGCTTTCAATAAAACTGTTGAAGAAAAGCTTGGTAAAATTGATGTTCTTGCTTCTAAGGTTGATAGTCTTGCTCTTGATGTTGATCTTTTAAAACTGAAAGTTATGCCTGAGGAAGTTAAAGATGCTAGGTTTGCTAAAACAAATGCCATCCAAGTTCGAATTAATGATAATATTAGAATGTTGGCTGAATTGCATGCTAGGTGGGATAGAGAAGAAAAAGAAAAACTTGCTAAAGAAAATAATGTAGCTAAAGTATGGACTATTACCACCACTAGTAATGTTGATTCTTCACATGTTGCTACACCTCCTACTATCAATGGTAAAATAATTGGTGTTGGCAATGTTTCTACTCCTAGTACAAAGCGCGCAAAATTGCCTGAAACTGCTGAAACTGCTTGTGATAAAACTGCTGAAATTTTTCAAAATATTGGTGACAATGATTCCATTGTTGTAGAACATAATGGTTTAGATTTTGATGATTGTCATATTACTGAAGTTATAAAGTTCTTACAAAAACTTGCTAGAAGTCCTAATGCTAGTGCTATAAATTTAGCCTTTACAAAACATATTACAAATGCTCTCATTAAAGCTAGGGAAGAGAAATTAAAACTTGAAGCTTATATTCCTAGAAAGTTAGAAGATGGTTGGGAGCCCATCATTAAGATGAAATTCAATGAGTTTGAATATAATGCTTTATGTGATCTTGGTGCAAGTATTTCTTTTATGCCTAAGAAAATTTATGATATGCTTGACTTGCCACCATTGAAGAATTGTTATTTAGATGTTAATCTTGCCGATAATGTTAAAAAGAAACCTTTGGGGAGGATTGATAATGTTTGCATTACGGTTAACAATAACCTTGTCCCCGTTGATTTTGTTGTCTTGGATATTGAATGCAATGCATCTTGTCCTATTGTGTTGGGAAGACCTTTTCTTCGAACTGTTGGTGCTGTTATTGATATGAAGGAAGGTAATATTAAATATCAATTTCCTCTCAAGAAAGGTATGGAACACTTCCCTAGAAAGATAATGAAGTTGCCTTTTGATTCTATTATTAGAACAAGCTATGATGTTGATGCTTCTTCTCTTGATATTACTTGATTTGCACTTTCTGCGCCTAGCTGAAAGGCGTTAAAGAAAAGCACTTCTTGGGAGATAACCCAAGTTTCATTTTATTTACTGTATTGTTGAGTCTTGGAAGTTGTTTACTACTGTAGCAACCTCTCCTTATCATGTTTTTGTGCCAAGTAAAGTCTCTATGTTAAAGTTGATGCTAGATTTGGATTGCTGCGCAGAAACAGCATTGCTGTCTGTCACGAATTCGCACAGATCTCTCTGTAGAAGAGTCAAAAAAATCTGAAAATTTACGTGAGTGATCCTCAGATATGTACGCAACTTTCATTAGTTTTGAGTTTTTCGTTTGAGCAAGTTAAGTGCCCCTGCAAAATTCGTCTTTACGGACTGTTCTGTTTTTGACAGATTTTGTCTTTTATTTCGCATTGCCGCTTTTGCTATGTTGAATGAGTTTATTTGTTCCATTAACTTTCAGAAGCTTTGTGCAATGTCCAGAAGTGTTAAGAATGATTGTGTCACCTCTGAATGTGTGAATTTTTGATTATGCACTAACCCTCTAATGAGTTTGCTTGAAGTTTGGTGTGGAGGAAATTTTCAAGGGTCAAGAGAAGAGGATGATATACTATGATCAAGAAGAGTGAAAGGTCTAAGCTTGGGGATGCCCGTGGTTCATCCCTGCATATTTTAAGAAGACTCAAGCATCTAAGCTTGGGGATGCCCAAGGCATCCCCTTCTTCATCGACAACTTATCAGGTCACTTCTAGTGAAACTATATTTTTATTCCATCACATCTTATGTTCTTTACTTGGAGCGTCGGTTTGCTTTTATTTTTGTTTTGGTTTGAATAAAGTTGGATCCCATCATCCTTATATTGGAGATATTACGCTCCGCTTTTTCATATGGAACACTTGTGTTCTTAATTGTGCTTTAATGTTCATGGCGAAGGCTGAAAATTGCTTCGTTAAATTGCTATTTGGTTGGAATCAGAAAATGTTGCATATGGTTTGGAATAACTTGGCAATTGTTTGAGCTCTCATAGATCATGTTTAAGCTCTTACATCATGTAGTTTAATCTATTAATGGAGAACTACCGTAGAGCTTGTTAAATTTGGTTTGCATGATTGGTCTCTCTAAGTCTAGATATTTTCTGGTATAGTGTTTGAACAACAAGGAAGACAGTGTAGATTCTTATAATGCTTGCAATATGTTCTTGTGTAAGTTTTGTTGTACCTGTTCATACTTGTGTTTGCTTCAAACAACCTTGCTAGCCCAAACCTTGTACTGAGAGGAAATGCTTCTCGTGCATCCAAACATCTTGAGCCAAAACCCATGCCATTTGTGTCCACCATATCTACCTACTATGTGGTATTTTTCTGCCATTCCAAAGTAAATTACTTGAGTGCTACCTTTAAAATTTCATTCCTTTATCTTTGCAATATATAGCTCATGGGACAAATAGCTTAAAAACTATTGTGGTGATGAATATGTAGTTATGTGTCTTAGTTCTTATAAGTTGCTTGTTGAGCGGTAACCATGTTTCTGGGGACGCCATCAACTTTTTACCTTTGTTGGATATCATGTGAGATGCTATGCATGTTCGTCTTGTCTGAAGTAAGTGCGATTTCATGATCAAATGGTTTGAGTATGCATATGTTAGAGAAGAACATTGGGCCGCTAACTAAAGCCATGTATCATGGTGGAAGTTTCAGTTTGGACATACAACCTCAATCTCTTATGAGAATATTATTTGTTGTTGAATGCTTAAGCATTAAAAGAGGAGTCCATTATCTGTTGTCTATGTTGTCCCGGTATGGATGTCTAAGTTGAGAATAATCAAAAGCTAGAAATCCAATGCGTGCTTTCTCCTTAGACCTTTGTACAGGCGGCATAGAGGTACCCCTTTGTGACACTTGGTTGAAACATATGTTATGCGATGATAATCCGTGTTTTCCGAGCTGATTAGGACAAGGTGCGAGCACTATTAGTACTCTATGCATGAGACATGCAACTTGTAGGAAGTATTATGCATAGCACATATGAATTATTACTACCGTTGACAAAATTGTTTCTATGTTTTCAAAACAAAAGCTCTAGCACAAAAATAGTAATCCATGCTTCCCTCTGCGAAGGGCCATTCTTTTACTTTATGTTGAGTCAGTCTACCCACTTCTTTCTATCTTAGAAGCAAACACTTGTGTTAACTGTGTGCATTGATTCTTACATGTTCACTTATTGCACTTGTTATATTACTCTATGTTGACAAATATCCATGAGATATACATGTTACAAGTTGAAAGCAATTGCTGAAACTTAATCATCCTTTGTGTTGCTTCAATGCATTCTACTTTGAATTTATTGCTTATGAGTTAGCTCTTATGCAAGTCTTGTTGATACTTGTTTGAAAGTACTATTCATGAAAAGTTTTGCTATATGATTCATTTGTTTAGTCATTATCTTTTGTTAGCAATCTTTTGCTTCAGATCACTCCATTCATCTCATATGCTTTACAATAATGTTGATCAAGGTTATGTTGGTAGCATGTCACTTCAGAAATTATTTGTGTTATCGTTTACCTACTCGAGGGCGAGTAGGAACTAAGCTTGGGGATGCTTGATACGTCTCAAACGTATCTATAATTTCTTATGTTCCATGCTACTTTTATGACAATACTTGAATGTTTTATACATACTTTACATCATTATTATACATTTTCCGGCACTAACCTATTAACAAGATGCCGAAGCGCCTTCTTTTTTGCTGTTTTTGGTTTCAGAAATCCTAGTAAGGAAATATTCTCGGAATTGGACGAAATCAACGCCCAGGGTCCTATTTTTACATGAAGCTTCCAGAAGACCGAGGGGAAAGGAAGTGGGGCCACGAGGCGCCGACGAACAGGCGGCGCGGCCCAGCCGCGCACGGCCCTGTGTGGGGCCCCGTGACCCCTCCGACTCCCCTTCCGCCTACTTAAAGCCTTCGTCGCGCATACCCCTGTACCGAGAGCCACGATACGGAAAACCTTCCAGAGACGCCGCCGCCGCCAATCCCATCTCGGGATTCAGGAGATCGCCTCCGGCACCCTGCCGGAGAGGGGAATCATCACCGGAGGGCTCTACATCATCATGCCCGCCTCCGGATTGATGCGTGAGTAGTTCATCCTTGGACTATGGGTCCATAGCAGTAGCTAGATGGTTGTCTTCTCCGCTTGTGCTATCATGTTTAGATCTTGTGAGCTGCCTAACATGATCAAGATCATCTATTTGTAATGCTACATGTTGTGTTTGGTGGGATCCGATGAATCTAGAATATTATGTCAAGTTGATTATCAATCTATCATATATGTGTTGTTTATGTTCTTGCATGCTCTCCGTTGCTAGTAGAGGCTCTGGCCAAGTTGATACTTGTAACTCCAAGAGGGAGTATTTATGCTCGATAGTGGGTTCATGCCTCCATTTAATCTGGGACAGTGACGGAAAGTTCTAAGGTTGTGGATGTGTTGTTGCTACTAGGGATAAAACATCGATGTTTTGTCTAAGGATATTTGTGTTGATTACATTACGCACCATACTTAATGCAATTATCTGTTGTTTACAACTTAATACTGGAGGGGTGCGGATGCTAACCCGAAGGTGGATTATTTAGGCATAGATGCATGCTGGATAGCGGTCTATGTACTTTGTCGTAATGCCCTGATTAAATCTCATAGTAATCATCATTGATATGTATTGAATCTTTATTTGTCAATTGCCCACCTGTAATTTGTTCACCCAGCATGCTAGTTATCTTATTGGAGAGACACCACTAGTGAACTGTGGACCCCGGTCCATTCTTTTACATCTGAATACATTCTACTGCAATCATTGTTCTTTACTATTCTTTGCAAACAAACACCATTTTCCACTCGATACGTTTAATCCTTTGTTTTCAGCAAGCCGGTGAGATTGACAACCTCACTGTTACGTTGGGGCAAAGTATCTTGATTGTGTTGTGCAGGTTCCACGTTGGCGCCGGTTTCACTGGTGTTGCGCGCACTACACTCCTCCACCAACAACCTTCACGTGCTTCTTGGCTCCTACTGGTTCGATAACCTTGGTTTCATACTGAGGGAAACTTGCTTCTATACGCATCATACCTTCCACTTGGGGTTTCCAACGGACGTGTGCTTCACGCGTATCAGTGATCATGAGCTTTGTATCACTATTAATCTATGTGCTACTCTAGTGATGTTATTAAAGTAGTCTATTCCTCCTCCATGATGTAAAGGTGACAGTGTGTGCATCATGTAGTACTTGGCGTAGGTTATGATTGTAATCTCTTGTAGATTATGAAGTTAACTATTACTATGATAGTATTGATGTGATCTATTCCCCCTTTCATAGCTAAAGGTGACAGTGTGTATGCTATGTTAGTACTCGGTCTAAATTGCAACGGTCTATTATGCACTCTAGAGGTGTAAGGGTATTTTAACCTTATCCATTATTTTGGTAACAATGACACCGTGCTAGAGTATTTGGCCTAATATGTTTATAAGGATAATCTCAGGTTTTAGGCAATGAGGCATAAATGGTGTATCAAAGGAACAAGAAGGCTAAAGGAGACCCCCCACTTCAACAACAATCGAAAAGGGGTCTACAGCAGAAATCCGGTCTGCAGCCCGGTCCAACCGGGCCAGCAACCGGCCAGTCCGGCGCGCAGCTCGGTCCACCGGTCGCCAACCGGAGCATCCGGCGCACGACCCGGTCGACCGGTCGCCAACCGGGCTCCACACAAGAACACAGCAAATCCGGTTGCCGACCGGTCAGCCGGCCTACAGACCGGCGAGTCCGGCGCACGGCCCGGTCGACCGGTCGCCACGCCAACCGGGCGCCAACCGGAGGAGCCTCGACGACGAAAGAAGCTCCGGTCACCAGCCCGGTCCGACCGGCCTCTGCACCGGGCAGTCCGGTCCCTGGTCCGGTTGAACCGGGTTTGTCGAGGAAAAGCTGAGGTGGCAAGTGGCCAACGGCCATATTTCGAAGAACACTATAAATAGCCCTTCTCCTACCTCTAGACAGTTAGGCACTACACTACAAGCTGTTCTTGAGCTCCTTCTCTCATACTCCATTGTTAGAAACACCAAAAGCCTCAGATCTCCCTCCTCCTCCACCCAAACTCAAATCCCTCCGGGGAAACGATAGAGGAGGACCCGATCTACCGTTCTACCAAGCCAAATCTCATTCCCCTTGTATTCATCAAGAAGCTTGCTTCCTAGGGTTCCTTGGAAACCCTAGGTGGGCAAGAGGAGTCCGGAAGCATCCGGGCTGTGGATCTGCTCCGGGCAAGATTGTGAAGGTTTGGAGGCTACCTCAAAGTCTACCACAAGTGAGAGAGCTATTCCTTCGTGGGATAGGCTCCGGAGAATAGGGTGAGCCTTCGTGGCGCGGGGAATCCTTCGTGGGACCTCCACTCCTCCAAACGTGACGTACCTTGTTGCAAAGCAAGGGAACACGGGAATACATCCTCGTCTCCGCGTGCTATCGGTTATCTCTAACCGAACTCCTTACTTGTGATTTAACTGCCTGTGAGAGCCTTCGTGCTCGAGTTAGTTGTATCCTCATATAGGTTGCTTCACCTAGTTTGCATTAGGCTCACCTTTATATTCCGCAAAGCCTAATATTGCAAAGAAAGAATTAAAATCTGTAGAAACCTATTCACCCCCCTCTAGGTTTACCATCTCTATACTTTCAATTGGTATCAGAGCCTGGACTCTTTATAAGGGCTTCACCGCCTTAAGAGTGAGATGGAAAAACTATTCGAGGGTCTAGATGATGACTCTAACCTTTCGGTTAAAGAAATGAAATCTAGACTCTTGGCATATGATGCCGAGAAGAAGAAAAAGGAGGATGAACTACAAAGCCAAATGGCAGAAATGTCTGTCATGCTTAAGAACCTAACTGCTAGTGGAGCTCCTAGTGGGACTTCGGGCTCTAAGGAAACTTACAATGAAGTTAACCATGACTATCCCAGAAACACTTCACCCATGCCTCATATAAACCATAGTGGGACCGTTCCCCATTTTGATGGAACTCACTTTCCACATTGGAAATCTTCTATGGAATCTCATATTCGCAGCTGCAGTGTGGAGCTATGGGAGATCATTCTTCATGGATACCGGGAGCCACAAGATCCCATTCGATTGACCTCCACCGAGTTCTACAACCGTCAACTCAATGCCTCCGCACGTGACAAGATTAGAAGTGGCATCAATCGCAAGCTCCTTGATCAAGTCAATGACATCGGCTCCGCTAAAGAGTTGTGGGATCGAATCGTAGTACTCCAAGAGGGAACCGATTTGATCCAATCATCTCTTTATGAGACCGCAAAGCAAGAAGCTCACCGGTTCATGATTCGAGAAGGAGAATCCGTGGCCGATGCCTATGCAAGGCTTGGTGCTCTTAGAGTAAGGATCAAGGGACTTGGTGCTGAGAAGTATGATGACGGCTTTGAGATGAATGAAGGATTCATAAAGTCCAAGGTCATTGCTATGATTGCTGTCAAGCAAGAAGATACCAACCTTGCACTCAACTTGCAAATCATGACCAAGAGTGCCGATCTGAACTCCGATGATCTAGTCTCCTATGTGGCCGCCAATGAAAACATGGCCAAGGCAGGAAAAATGCTCATGGCAATGAACCGTGTTGATGAAGCCTCACACAACCATGAAGCGTCACACAACCTTGCTCTCAAGGCTAGAGCTGACCATGGAGGAGAAGAAGAATATGAAATTGAAGAAGATGAGGAGATGACCTCAACTAGTGACATCGCTACCGACTTTGCCTTCTTTGCCAAGAAGTACAAGGGAAAGTTGCCAATGCTCCTCAATGACAAGAAGAAGAAGAGAACTTGCTACAATTGTGATGAAGAGAGCCACTTTGCAAATGAGTGCCCTTATGAGAAGAGGGTAGACAAGCCAAAGTTCATCAAAGGGGTCAAGCCAAGATTGAAGCCAAACCCAATCAACGACCGATACAAGAGGAACAAGGGAAGAGCCTTTGTTGGGGCTGAGTACTTGTCCGATGAAGAAGAGGAAGATGAGGAGAAGGAGGCCGGAGTGGCCGGTTTGGCTTTCTCTAAGCCCGGGTCACTCTTCACATATGACTACTCCAAGGATTACTCCACGGAGAATGATGTTGGTTCTTCCTTCATGGCAAGAATCACACAAGATGATGACTCCGACGACTCTTCCTCATCTACAACCGTTGGCTCTTGTCTTATGGCAAGAGAAACCAAGGTAATGGAACCCCCACCTTCTTTGTCTAGTGTCCTTGATAATGAAGCTGAAAATCAAGATGAATTAACTGTGCTTAAGGAACTTTACAATGTTAGATGCACCCTTCGTGGTGAAGCTCTTGTCAAATTTGATTTCTTGATGGACTCTCTCAAAGAAAAGGATGAGTCCATTGAGGAATTAGAATATCATTTGAATGATAAGGAAAGGAGATTCAATCTCCTAAGACAAGAGCTAAAAACCGAAAGGTGCATATCTCAAGGTCTTAAGCAACAAATTGAAACTTATGAACTAGATAAAGTTAAGGATCTTGAAACTATTGAAAGGGCTCAATCATTGACCCAAGAGCTTAATGCCTCAAAGGAGGAACTTGAAGTTGCTCATGCTTCTCTCACTAGGGATCTTGACCACCTTGAAAGAGCTAACAAGCTTGTCAAGGATGAGCTCAAGAAACTTGGAAAGAACCATGACCTACTCCAAGAAACCTACTCTAAAGCTCTTGAATCAATGAATGATTCTATTGTTGATAAAAATGTTGCTAGTTCCTCCACCACCTTTACTAGTGAGCATGCTAAGCTTGTTGCGGAACATGTTCGTTTACAAGAGGAACTATCTTTGCATGTTGAGACCAATACATATCTTGAATCTTTGGTAACCAAATATGGTCTCAACTATTATCCTAATGAATCGGCTTGTGAGCAAGCAACTACTCTTGAGGAAAATGTTAGGTTGAAGAAAGAACTTGCCAAGTTCACCACAACCAAGAGTAAGATGGGATTGGATGACCTCTTGAGTAAGCAAAGGTCAAACAATCAAAAGTATGGACTTGGGTATGTTCCCAAGCCCTACAAGAAGAACAACTACAAGAAAGAGAAGCCCGCTCAAGAAAAGAACAAGAAGGTCACTAATGATGGCAAAGCCCCAAAGGGCAAAGCCACTAGTGGTGACCGCACGGGGCCAAACAATCACTATGCTTTATTTGTTGATTATTATGGTGATGTTTATGCTAACTATGTTGGTCCTCGTAATGGCTATGCTTATAGAGGGTACTCGATTTGGGTACCAAAAGATCTTGTTGCCATGACTAGGGAACCCATTAATCAATGGGTTCCTAAATCCTCTACTTGATTTTGTAGGGGTATTCCTCCGGTGGTCCAAAATGGGTGTTTGATAGTGGATGCACCAATCATATGACCGGAGGAAGAGGTGTGCTTGACCAATTCATTGAAGATATTAACAAGAAGTCAAGCATTACCTTTGGTGACAACTCAAAGGGAAAGGTACTTGGGTATGGCAAGGTGGCAATCTCTAAGGACTTGTGCCTTGAGACGGTCATGCTTGTTGAACACCTTGGTTATAACTTGCTTTCTATATACCATCTTGCCGATGCCGGTTACAATTCATATTTTACTAAATATTATGTGCAAGTCTTTAGGAGTGACAATCTCAAATTGGTCCTTGTTGGATATGTGGAGAACAACCTTTACGTGGTTGACCTCTCGAAAGAGAGCCCCTCTCCCTCCACATGTCTAATGGCGGCCAAGCATGACGAAGGTTGGTTGTGGCATCGCCGCCTTGGTCATGTTAACATGAGGAATCTTAAACAACTCCTAAAGGGTGAGCACATTGTTGGACTAACCGGCATTTCTTTTGAGAAAGATCGTGTATGCAGTGCATGTGTAGCCGGAAAACAACTCAAGAAGAAACATCCTATCAAGAGTATTGTCACCACATCTAGGCCTTTGGAGCTCCTTCATTTGGATCTCTTTGGGCCATCACATTATGATACTCTTGGTGGGAGCAAGTATGGACTTGTCATTGTTGATGATTACTCAAGATACTCTTGGGTCTTTCTCCTTAAGTCTAAGGATGAGACCCATAGAGAGTTCATCACCTTCGCCAAGAAAGCTCAACGTACATATGAATCCGAGATCAAGGCGATTAGGACCGACAATGGCACCGAGTTCAAGAACTACACTATGCAAGAGTTTGTTGATGATGAGGGCATCAAGCATGAGTTTTCAGCTCCGTATACCCCTCAACAAAATGGTGTTGTTGAAAGGAAGAACCGGACTATCATTGAGATGGCAAGAACCATGTTGAGTGAATTCAACTCACCCCACAACTTTTGGGGAGAAGCCATCTCTACAGCTGTCCACTACTCCAACCGGCTCTTCCTCCGCCCCCTCCACAACAAAACTCCATATGAGCTTCTCACAGGTAACAAGCCTAATGTCACGTACATTCGTGTCTTTGGATGCAAATGTCTTGTTAAGAACAATAAAGGGAAGCTTGGTAAATTTGAAACTAGAACTATAGAGGGCATTTTTGTTGGATATGCGGAGAACTCCCACGCCTATAGATACTACAACCGGTCCACTGGGACTATTGAAGTATCTTGTGACGTGGTGTTCTTGGAGGATAATGGCTCCCAAGTGGAGCAAGTTGTTCCATGTGTTGCAGGTAATGATGATGATCCATCTAGTGCCATCAAGCATATGGGCATTGGACACATCCGGCCCATGGAAGTTCATAGTGATGATCAAGGTGATGGAATAGAAGTATCAAGCTCACCTCAAGTTGAGCCTAGCTCAACTCAAGTTGAACCATCAAGTGCAACCCAAGATGTATCCTCCACTCAAGATGAGCCACATCCCGAAGAACAAGAAGAAAGCCCTCAACCCACTGAGCAAGACCATGATGATGATCAAGAAACATCTTCAACTCATGTTCAAGCTCAAGTTGTCCCTCATGATCAAGTATTAGCAAGAGATGAATTCATTGATCATGAAGGAACCATTCGGAAGATCAAGGCGGCTACAAGGGCAAGTGACATGAAAGTAGATCTTGTCCTTGGTAGCATCTCAAAAGGAGTGGTAACTCGTAGACACCATGCATTACTTATGACTTATTGTCAACATCATGCTTTTGTGTCTAGTTTTGAGCCACTCAAGGTACATGAAGCCTTGGTTGATCCGGATTGGGTCATTGCCATGCAAGAAGAATTGGAGTGTTTCACCCGCAATGAAGTATGGTCTCTAGTTGAGAGACCCAAGGATCATCGCATCAATGTCATTGGGACCAAATGGGTGTTCAAGAACAAGCAAGATGAGGATGGTATTGTTATTAGAAATAAAGCAAGGTTAGTGGCGCAAGGGTTTGCCCAAATAGAAGGTATGGACTTTGAGGATACCTTTGCGCCGGTAGCCCGTCTTGAAGCTATTCGTCTTTTGCTTGCATTTGCATCTTTCCACAATTTCAAACTATACCAAATGGATGTGAAAAGTGCATTTTTGAATGGTCCTCTAAAAGAAACCGCATATGTAGCTCAACCCCCGGGTTTCGAAGACCCATGCCGACCCAACCATGTGTATTTACTCCATAAGGCACTCTACGGTCTCAAGCAAGCTCCACGTGCTTGGTATGAGTTCCTTAGGGATTTTCTACTACAAGATGGGTTTTGCATGGGTACGGTCGATTCCACCCTTTTCACCAAGCGGGTTAAAGGGGGTGGCTTGTTTATATGTCAAATATATGTTGATGATATTATATTTGGTGGAACTAACCCCAATCATAACAAAGCTTTTGAGCTATTGATGACTAGGAAATTTGAGATGTCCATGATGGGGGAGTTGAAGTTTTTCCTAGGCTTCCAAGTGAGGCAACTTGCAAAAGGCACCTTCATCTCTCAAGAAAAGTATGTGAAGGACATGCTCAAGAAATTCAACATGACCAATGCAAGCCCAATGAAGACACCCATGCCCGTAAAGGGGCAACTTGGCTCATGTGACGGTGAGAAGGATGTGGATATAAAGGTATACCGTTCCATGATAGGATCCTTGCTCTACCTTTGTGCCTCTAGGCCGGATATCATGCTAAGTGTAGGGATGTGTGCTCGTTTTCAATCCGCTCCTAAGGAGAGCCATTTGATGGCGGTCAAACGGATTCTAAGATACCTTGTTCTCACTCCTACTCTCGGGCTATGGTATCCAAAGGGGTCAACCTTTGAACTCATTGGCTACTCGGACTCCGATTGGGCCGGTGATAAGGTTGACCGGAAGTCTACCTCCGGGGCTTGCCAATTTATTGGCCGGTCATTGGTGAGTTGGTCATCCAAGAAACAAAACTCCACCGCTTTATCCACCGCCGAAGCCGAATACATATCCGCGGCATCTTGTTGCACTCAATTGTTATGGATGAAGCAAACCTTGAAAGACTATGGTGTGTCTCTTGGTACGGTGCCTCTTCTATGTGACAATGAAAGTGCAATAAAGATCGCCAATAACCCGGTTCAACATTGTCGCACCAAACATATTGACATTCGCCATCACTTCCTACGTGACCATGTTGCCAATAAGGATATTGATCTCACTCATGTGGGAACAACCTACCAATTGGCGGATATTTTCACTAAGCCTTTGGATGAAGCCCGGTTTGTAAACTTGAGAGGAGAACTTGGTATTCTTGATCCTAAAAACTTGGATTGAATCAACTTCTTGCACTATATTCTTGCATTTATCTAACTATCTAGCTTAGAGGCACAACACATATGGGGATAGTCATCCTACCATGTCTTGGTATGATGCATACCTATGTGTGCAACATAAATAGACCCAATGTCATTATATGGACCCAAGCACGTCTCTTCGAGGTCACATGACATTTGCGCTTTCACATAGGGGGAGTAATCCCCCGCCCCTCATTGAGCCTTCATTACAACTTGATTTGACTATATAAGGCCAAATGATCTTATTGCAAAAACTTTCAAAATGCGAACTTATGCGCCCCTAAAGTTCACTTAAATTACCCACCGTGCCACCCGTAAGTCATACCGGTTGGGCTCACTAGTGGAGAAGAGGCCTTTGGTCCTCAGCAAATAACCCAGTGCAGAACCAAACCGGGACCATTGGGGGCATTAGGCCCGGTTCGTTTTGCCCAGGGCGGCCCCACTGGTTCAGAGCCTGTCCTGTAGTGGCCTTTGGACCCGGTTTGTATTACAAACCGGGCCTAAAGGGTGGCCGGCAGGGCGCGGCAGAGCGTGTCGGGCGTGGGAACCCTTTAGTCCCGGTTTGTAATACAAACCGGGTCCAAAGGCCCCACCTCTGGACCCGGTTTGTATTACAAACCGGGACAAAGTCCCCAATCTGGCTATATGACCTTGCCCCTGCCCAAATGTGAGCCACACTTGGCCATTTTTTCACTTTCTTCACAAGAGGGGTGTATTGCTCTCCTCTCTTCTTCACATGCACAAGAGGTGTTCGATGAAATGCTTAAGAGGATTTGACACTTGAGTTTACACAAATCAAGCCACACTTAACTTGCTTTTTTCTTCTTCATCGAGGTTAACAACTTTATCCTTTTCATCTGTAATTGATAAAATGTAATGGTTTTTCATATAATGTTAATTATATCATGCAGATGAATCGGCAATGGATGTACATTGACCGACGGTTTGACGAGTTCACTTCGGGCCTGGAGAATTTCATCGCCGTGGCTGAGGCAAACAAACATGGTGGCTTCATGTATTGTCCATGTGTCGACTGCAAGAATATCGTAAATTACGCTCACTCGAGTGTCATTCACAGCCACCTTCTGCGGGCAGGTTTCATGCCCAGCTACTATTGTTGGACCAAGCACGGAGAAAGAGGGGTTATGATGGAAGACAATGAAGAAGAGGAAGAGGATGATGACGGTTATCCCAATTTCCCTGAATACGATGATACTGCAGAAGGCAATGAAGACAATGAAGTAGAAGATCAAGAGGCACCAGATGAGCCTGCTGATGATGATCTTGGTCGGGCCATTTCTGATGCAAGGAGAGAATGTGAAACTGAAAAGGAAAGGTTGGCCTTCGACAAGATGATAGAAGATCACAACAAATTGTTATACCCAACTTGCGAAGATGGCCATAAAAAGCTAGGCAGCACACTGGAATTGTTGCAATGGAAGGCAGAGAACGGTGTCACTGACTCAGGATTTGGAAAGTTGCTGACAATAATTAAGAGGAAGCTTCCAAGGGGTAACGAATTGCCCGCCAGTACGTACGAAGCGAAGAAGATTGTCTGCCCTCTAGGATTAGATGTGCAAAAGATACATGCATGCATTAATGACTGCGTCCTCTACCGCGGTGAGTACGAGAATTTGGATGCATGTCCGGTGTGCACTGCATTGCGGTATAAGATCAGACGAGATGACGACCCTGGTGATGTTGAGGGCGAGCGCCCCAGGAAGAGGGTTCCTGCCAAGGTTATGTGGTATGCTCCTATAATACCACGGCTGAAACGCTTGTTCAGAAATAAAGAGCATGCTAGGTTGTTGCGATGGCACAAAGAAGACCGTAAGAAAGACGAGATGTTGAGGCACCCTGCTGATGGCTCCCAATGGAGAAAAATCGATAGAGAGTTCCCAAACTTTGCACAGGATGCAAGGAACTTAAGGTTTGGTCTAAGTACAGATGGCATGAATCCTTTTGGAGAGCAGAGCTGCAGCCATAGCACCTGGCCTGTGACTCTTTGTATATATAACCTTCCTCCTTGGTTGTGCATGAAGCGGAAGTTCATTATGATGCCAGTGCTCATACAAGGCCCGAAGCAACCCGGGAACGACATTGATGTGTACCTGAAGCCATTAGTCGAAGAACTTCTACAGCTGTGGTCCCTAGCAGGTGTACGTGTGTGGGACGAGCACAAGCAGGAGGAATTTGACCTAAGAGCGCTGCTTTTCGTAACCATCAATGACTGGCCTGCTCTTGGTAACATTTCAGGACAGTCAAACAAGGGATACAATGCATGCACGCACTGTTTACATGACCTCGAAGGTGATTATTTGGAAAAAGGTCAGAAGGTCGTGTACCTGGGGCATCGTCGATTTCTTAGGATTACCCATCCCGTAAGAAAGAAAGGCAAGCATTACAGCGGTGAGGCTGATCACCGGAGGAAGCCTCCCCATCGTGATGGTGTTGATATATTTGGTATGGTCAAGGATCTAGATGTAATATTTGGAAAGGGTCCTGGCGGACGGTCTGTTCCGAATGACGATGCCGGACACGCGCCCATGTGGAAGAAGAAATCTATATTTTGGGATCTACCCTATTGGAAAGTCTTAGAGGTCCGCTCTTCAATCGATGTGATGCACGTGACGAAGAATCTTTGCGTGAACCTGCTAGGCTTTCTGGGCGTGTACGGGAAGACAAAAGATACACCAGAAGCACGGGAGGACCAGCAACGTTGGAAAGACCCCAAAAATCTGCATGAGAGAGTTAAAGGACGTCATTTATCCAGCTACGCTCTTACAAAAGCAGAGAAGGAAATATTTTTTGAATGTCTGAGAAGTATCAAGGTCCCGTCTGGCTTCTCCTCCAATATAAAGGGAATAATAAATATGGAGAAGAAAACATTCCAGAACCTGAAGTCTCATGACTGTCACGTGATAATGACACAGTTGCTTCCGATTGCATTGAGGGGGCTTCTACCGGAAAATGTTCGACTGCCCATTGTGAAGCTATGTGCATTCCTCAATGCAATTTCTCAGAAGGTAATAAATCCAGAAATTCTACCGAGGTTGCAGAATGATGTGGTCCAATGTCTCGTTAGTTTTGAGCTGGTGTTCCCACCATCCTTCTTCAATATTATGACACATCTCCTCGTTCACCTGGTCGATGAGATTTCCATTCTCGGTCCTGTATTTCTACACAATATGTTCCCCTTCGAGAGGTTCATGGGAGTCTTAAAGAAATATGTTCATAACCGTGCTAGGCCAGAAGGAAGCATCTCCAAGGGCTATGGAACAGAGGAGGTCATTGAATTCTGTGTTGACTTTATTCCTGACCTTAAGCCGATTGGTGTTCCTGAATCGCGGCATGAAGGGAGACTAAGTGGAAAAGGCACGCTAGGAAGGAAATCAATGATATGTAGGGACGGAATTTCTTTGACTCAAGCACACTACACAGTTCTACAAAGTTCCACCTTGGTGGCTCCGTATATCGGTGACCACAAGAACTTTCTACGCTCCCAGAACCCGGGGCAGTCGAACGATTGGATTAGACGTGAACACATGTCGACTTTCGGCGGTTGGTTGCAAAAACATCTCCTGAATAACGAAGATATTGATGATCAGCTGTACTTGCTGGCCCAGACACCATCTTCGACTGTAGTGACTTTCCAAGGGTACGAGATAAATGGGAATACATTTTACACGATCGCCCAAGATAAAAAGAGCACCAACCAAAACAGTGGTGTCCGATTTGATGCAATAATGAATGAAGGCCCAAATGACACATATTATGGTTACATAGAGGATATATGGGAACTTGACTATGGACCTTCTTTTAAGGTCCCTTTGTTTAGGTGCAAATGGGTCAACAAAACAGGAGGCGGGGTTCAGGTAGACAAGTTGTATGGAATGACAACAGTGGATCTCAACAATCTTGGGTATAGAGACGAACCATTCGTCCTAGCCAAGGATGTGGCCCAGGTTTTCTATGTGAAGGACATGTCTACCAAACCAAGAAAAAGGAAACATAAGGAAACAAATACATCAAACGATGAGCCAAAGCGCCACATAGTTCTTTCAGGGAAAAGAAACATCGTGGGAGTGGAGGACAAGACAGACATGTCAGAAGATTATAATAAGTTTGATGAAATTCCACCCTTCAGAGTGAACATTGATCCAAGCATCAAGTTAAATGATGAAGATGCTCCATGGTTAAGGCTGAAGAAGATTAAATGATGAAGATGCTCCATCATCAAGTTAATTGTAGAATGTTCATGGCACAAATGAGTATCTCAACATGGCAATCAATTTAACTGTATGTAAGATATTAAAAGTGGAGATTTCCCAACCCTTTCCCCAACAGTACTACTGTTAGAGGAGATGTAGTCGTTCGGGGGCTTGCAGGGAAAAATTCCGAGGAGCAGCTTCCGAAGATGCCGTAGGGCGTGTGCACCAACGACATCTTCGAGAAGCTGCGCCACGGGAGATTTCCCAAACCTTTCCCCAACAGTACTGTTAGAGGAGATGTAGTCGTTCACGGGCTTGCCGGGAAATTTTTCCGAGGCACAGCCTCCGAAGATGCCGTAGGGCGCGTGTGCACCAACGACATCTTCGAGAAGCTGTGTCACGGGAGATTTCCCAACCCTTTCCTTCATCCATGGGAATGAAACTCTGCTTGGCTTGTTGATCTGCTTCGGCAAGGCGTATCGATGCTCCTTTTATAGGCACTGCACCTCTTCTACTTTGTCTTGTTCTTCGACAGGGCGTCGTGCGCTACATGCTTTATCTCATCGAGCAGTGCGTCCACCCATGCGTTCTTATCCTGCCGACATCTTTAGTCCCGGTTGTACCCACCAGCCGGGACTAAAGGTTACCCACACGTCCTTATCCCACCGACAGTTTTGTTAGATGACAAAAAAAGGATCTTTCGTCCCGGTTGTACCCACCAGCCGGGACTAAAGGGTTATCCCACCGACAGTTTTGTTAGATGACAAAAAAAAATGATCTTTAGCCCCGGTTGTACCCACCAGCCGGGACTAATGTTTTCGGCGCCACTGCGTTCCCGCCTATTTTTCTTCCCGCGCTTTCCACTGCTTCCCGCCTCCGTCCTCCCGCCATTTTTTCACTATATATATGTTGGCTTGGCCTCCATTTACATATCACATCTACACTCATTTCTGCAAACCTCATCACTCTGTCCCATGGCTTCCATCGTATCTCTAACCCTCCGGGAGGCGGAGGCGCTTTGCGCGTCGAACTACCCCTGCCCGCCGGGCTACCGCGTCCCGACCGGCTGGTTGCTGAGCGTCGGAGGCGTACCGGTCCCTCCTGTCCCTCTAGGTGTGGCGCGCGAGATGGCCATCACGAACCACTACTACTTCGAGCTCACGCCAGAGCAGCGGAGGAATCCCCAGTGGCATCCCGACTACTTCCCAACTTGGGAAAGCTTCTTCATCAATCGACGTGAGAGGGCGCTTGCCAGGCACGAGGAGGGCGGCCCGCCTCCTTCGGACTTCAACGAGGCCGGCCGTCGGCTGTGGTGGCGCGGCCGGACTCTCCAGGGCGTCATGGCCCACCGTGGCCCCCGCCTGTGCTACCCTCAGTCCCAGCCCACGCGTGCTCTCCCGCCGAGGTTCGACTACCGCGACCCCGATGCCAGCGACGATGATGACGGCGACTACGACGACTACAGTGGCGAGTACTATCGGGCTAGGCACGAGTATGACTGAATGACTCGAACAGTCGAATCTGGCCATATGTATCTTAATTAATTTTCAGTTGAGCTCTGTACTTTAATTCTATGTATCTGGCGGGAAACTTTTCTCATCATCAGCGTCTGCCACAACGACTTTATTGAAAATACAATTAAAATATATAAACAACTAGTGGCCTGTACATGGCGGTGACGGTGGTGGTGGCCAGTACATGGCGGTGACGGTGGTGGCCAGTACACATGGCGGTGGCGACAGTGGCCTGTACATGGCGGTGGCGGCGGTGGTGGCCAGTACATGGCGGTGACGGTGGTGGCCAGTACACGGCGGTGGCGACGGTGGCCTGTACATGCATGCGGTGGCGGTGGCGGTGGCAGTACACGTACGGCGGTGGCGTACATGGCGGCGGCGGCGGTGGACACGTGTGGCAGTGCGGTGGCACGGGGAAAGGACGCGGTGGTGGGCAGTACACGGCGGTGGCGGTGGTGGGTACATGGCGGTGGCGTACATGGCGGTGGCGGTGGCGGTGGCGGTGGCGGCGGTGGCCAGTACATGGCGGCGGCGGCGGTGGACACGTGTGGCAGTGCGGTGGCACGGGGAAAGGACGGCGGTGGTGGGCAGTACACGGCGGTGGCGACGGTGGCCTGTACATGGCGGTGGCGGCGGTGGTGGCCAGTACATGGCGGTGACGGTGGTGGCCAGTACACGGCGGTGGCGACGGTGGCGACGGTGCATGGCGGCGGCGGTGGCCAGTACACGGCGGTGGCGGCGGTGGCCAGTACATGGCGGCGGCGGTGGACACGTGTGGCAGTGCGGTGGCCAGTAAGTGGTGTTTTTTGATTTGAAATAAGGCGGGAACAAATTTTTTTTAAAAAAATGGTCATTGGACCCGGTTTGTAATACAAACCGGGCCTAAAGGCCTTTGGCGCGCCAGCGCGGCAAAAATGGCCTTTAGGCCCGGTTTACAGCCGGGCGGGCCATTGGTCCCGGTTCATGCCATGAACGGGACCAAAGGGGGCCTTTGCCGCTTCGTCTCCGCGGAGATCAATCCCGTGAGGAGCAGCGCACGCCGCCAGTGCCAAATCCCGCCGTCGGTGCCCGCTGCCGCGCCGCGCAAGCCGCCGTCGGCCGCCGCTGCCGCCTCCACCTCCGCTGCTCGCTTGAGCGCCTCGCCGCCCCTCCTCTCCTCAGGAGCGCCGCTGTCTCGCCGCCGCCCGCCCGCCTCCTCCTCCTCTCCGCCGCCCGCCGCCTCCCTCCTCGACCACCGCCGCACGACGTCGCGCGCCGGCCGCATCGGCCGCCTCCTCCTCGACCGCCGCTCAGCGCCGCCGGCAAGAGGTGAGCCGCCGACCCCCTATTTTTTATTTATTTTTATTATTGTTATTGATATTTGTAAAATTATTATATTGTTAGTATATTAATTGTTAGTATAGTACTTTATTAGAAAAATTGTTAGTATAGTTGTTAATTAGTATAGTTGTTAGTTAGAAATAATATATAGTTAGAAATATTAGTTACAAATATTAGTTAGAAATAAGTTATGAAAATTATAGTTAGAAAAAAGTTATGAAAAGAATATTTGTTAGAAATAAGATATTCAAATTCAAATATTGATAGTGGCGCCCCTTGGGAGTCCGTGGCGGTGCCCCTACCGGCGCCCGTGGCTGTGCCGAGTCCGTGGCGGTGCCGCCGCGACATAGTGCCGACGCCCCTGCCGGCGCCCCCAAAATAGAGTATATATGTAGTGCCGGCGCCCCCCAAACGGTAGTGCCGGCGCCGACTAACATATAGTGAAGTTATTTTTAATTTATGTTAACGTTGGTACATATATATATGATTTGTTTTCGTAGCTACGATGCCGCGACAGCCGCCGCGCCGTGGTCTGACTCTTCTAGAGGAGATGCAGCAGCTGGGGGAGGTCCGGGACTGGGCTCCGCCGGGGTGGCACTGGGAGGTCTTAGCTTCCGGGTCGCGCACCTTGGTGCGGAATCCGGGTCCCGTCGTCGACCCGGATATTCTTTGGTGGAGGTCTTATGGGCCACGGTCGTTTCAGAGGGAGCCGGCCCCGCCGGAGGAGGTAGCTCAGCGCATTGCGGCGGAGGACGAGCACGTTCGCCGTTACATGTATGCGTTAGACAACATGTATAGGACCGGATGGAGCGTTATGCAGGGATCTCATGTTAGCTATGCTCCCGTGACTGTTCCGTGGCTTTGGGTGTTCACCCGGCGCGGCTCAGGTCCCGGTCGGCGCGGTCGTTGAGAGGTTGTAGTATTGATTGATGTATTAGGGTTAAATAAACATGAACCCGATCTATGTATGCATGTAACTGCACTATCTGCTTTCAGCACTATATTATCGATCCTTAGTTAATTAAGAACTACATATGTAACTCCATTTTCAGTTTTCTGCATTATCCTTAATTTGATCATATGATGGTTCCTATATATAGTTTGCAGGTCGTTGTAGAAAGCATGGAGAGAGATGAAACTCAAGAAAATTTCATGGCTGACCTCATAGCCAACGGTACTCTGGATGATCGCGACGACGTCGTTATTCCAGATGATGGCGGTGACGATGTCACAGCAACTTTTTTGAATGACTCCGGTGAGGGAGCGGAGAATATTGAGGAAGAAGATCCTAATGGCGCCGGTGAGGAAGAAGATCATCATAATGGCTCCGGAACCGTAGTTATCACCCAGGTATATAAATTAATTAAGCCGTTGTTGATCGACTAGATGCATTAACCAATTAAATTGTACTGACTATGAATTATTTCTTTTTTAGCCCTCCGGATCGAGCACTTCTTCTGTAAAGTCGAGGAAGCGAGGCCCGGCCAAAAAGTTGGACGACGGTGTTAGGCACGACATCACCCACATCGCTAAGGATGGTAAACCGATTGCTCCAGAGAAAGGTGCAAAGGCATTCATAGCTCAATGCGGAGTGCTTGTTAGGGACCACGTCCCGATCACCGTTCGAGAATGGAACAAGCCAAAGGGACTAGTGCTGTCTGCAGAGGAAGAAGCTCAAGGTCTTTATATCGATGATGTAGCCAAAAACAGCATTCTGACCAAGCTCATGTCACATTTCAACATAGTACCCGAAGAGGGGGGTGACGCTGAAAAGGCCAAGATGGAGCATGCCCTCACCGAGTTTGCCAAGAAGAAGATGGCCGAACTATTCAAGAACCACAAGAAAAGATTGCGCGGCCTTATCAAGAAAAAGAAGACTCCGGACAGTGAGAAGGTAAAAAATCACTGGGACGAATTCGTGAAGTACAGCACGGAGTCAGAAGAATTTAAGAAAAGGTCGGAAACAAATAAGGCAAATGCTGCGTTGAAGAAATATCACCAAATTCTGGGTCCAGGTGGATACAGGGCTAACCGTCCTAAGTGGGAGGCAGCTGAGGCGGAACTGACCAGGAAAGGGATCAGATTAGGGACACACGGTTGGATCGAACGGTGCAAGGAGTGGTTCTACGGGATTGGGGGAACGTTGCATCCAGAAACAGGGAAGTGCATCTATAAGAAAGCTCATCTGAAGTTTCCCATTGAAGCCCTGGAAAAAGCACATAAGGACGTGGAGGAGGGGAGGTTCCAGCCCGATAGAGAGAACGATGAGCTGACACGCGCCCTTGGGAACAAAGAACACGGCGGACGAACACGAGGCACAGAAGGCTCCGTTCCGTGGAACATTGGCTTTCCTGCGGAAAGGAAGAGATTTCCTGATAAAAGCCATGAGAGGAGAAAGGCAAGGGAAACAGACCGCTTAGCGACCTTAGAGGGCCGTTTTACCACCATGCAAGCCCAATTAACCATGGTAACCCAAGTACTTACATCCCAGATGGCTCAGGGGCAGGCTGTAGATCCTGCGCCATTGCTCGATGCCCTCGTCCCGCTGCAATCTCAACAACACCGGAGAAGCAGCGTAGCTTCCTCTCAGCAGGCCGATCATATTAATGATGAGGTGGTCGAGCCTCCTCGCTACCCCCCCGTGGATGATCTCACTGAGAGCCGTCCTTGTGAGCTGCATGTTAAAGTTTTCAACCTATCCTTCAAGGCGGCGGTCGGCATCTTCTTACCTACAAGGTCTTACCATTGCCGTCCGGTCCAAGACGACTTTGCTGTTGTGATGGTGGATGAAGTGTTGAGAGATTATGAGGGGATGGTGCTTGAGCACCCTGCAGGTGAAGATGGGGAAATCAAAGAACTGGGAGAAGCCCGTAGAACCACCGTGCAATGGCGGAAGGAGAACATTGTGTTTCCAGGTGAGAAGTGTCAACACCCGGGTTTTTAATTCCGGATGCCCTATCATATCATACATCGCAATCCCAGGAAGATTGTTTTTGCGAGATATAATAGTAAGTCGTTCAGAGTCATCATTTATTACAACACATAAGGTCTTACATCAAGGGATCACATGATCCAATATTACACAAATAGATTGTTCAACATCACACATAAGTAGCGGAAGCGTAGTAGTAGTGGACTCATAATTCCACAGGCAACGCTTGACGTTAGAAGACGATCCTAGTTATCGTAGACGTCCTGCTGTCCGTCATCCTGATACTGTTGCTCCTCTTCATAGTCTGGCATTTGAATAGCCAGGGCAAAGCCATGAGTACTTTTAAAGTACTCGCAAACTAATACTATGGTAAAGCATATTAAGTATAATAAAGGGGTACTAAGCTCTAAGTTTATTTGCATAAAGCCAAGTTTTCTTTGAATAAACATTTAATAAAATCCTCATTATTTAATAGACTAACTCAAGTGGGAACATTAGTGTCATTCCCACCATTCATTTGGGATTCAAGACAATTCATCAATCACCATTATTATTTCAACATAAATCCTGATAACGGAAGTAGTATGGCCCTTCCAACCGTCCGTAACCGCGGACACGGCTATTCGAATAGGTTTAACACTCTGCAGAGGTTGTACTCTTGTGCCACAACTATTGATTTCATCCGTCGAGGATAACCCCGAATCATCGTAACTCAGTACGCGGATCATCAATCATAACCTTTCACTTATATGTCCTAGTATAGGCACCTCTCCCCATGAGCTTGGCCTCCCGGTGAGAACCAACTGTTAACCCGGGAACTGCACAGGGCTTGGGTCGTACATTCACCTCATATTCACATCATTTCTCATATACGGAGGCAGCCTCAGCGTAACCCCTATGATGCTTGTTTAGAGGGAACCCATACTAAAATACACAAGTTTCTAGTTAAGCCCTACCCATAATCAGGTATTGTGGGGGTACTTGTATAATTGGAAAGGTATCGCATTCAAAACCATATCAGGTTTATATCAAAAATCACCATCTTCTCTTGGTCATATTCCAAGGTTTCAATTTCATATCAAAACCACTTGTTCCCATCTAGAGTAGTCAAATTTTAATAATTTAGCAATAGCAACTATATGAGGGGTGCTATCTAGCTTGAGTGGTGTTCATCTAAACCAAGTATTGTTCTATTCTATACATGGTGACTCATAAATCAAAAGTACTTTGAAATAAATAAACCAAAGTAAAATTTAAATAAAAACATGGGATAGGTAATACATAAAAGTAAAGTGTGATGATGCCTTTGCTCTTGTAGAGCTAAGCATTTGTATTTAGCAAGGGTTAGCTTGCCTTGAGCTGAGTAGTGATCAAAGTGCTCTTCCTCTTCTTGGGAGTAGGCCTCCTCCTCTTGGTAATCCTCGTTACTAGCGTCTATATACGAATACGAGGTATAAATACTAAACCAAACTCATATGCTAAACTAGGAACACTCAAAGAGTTCACACTCTAGTCCTATTATCAATCAAACATGGCATGGTGAGTTATTTGATGATTTCTTATTTATTAGAAAAATAATTTCCTCTCATTATTCCTATTTCTTAAATTTAGATAGGTAGATCCTTAAAGAAATTCATTTCTTCTCTTTACTTCATAAAAAGATTTAATCTCTTCATATAATAATCAGGTATGAAATATAGGTTGACCCAAGTCAACATTTCATATCTATTATATGTGAGTCCAATTTAATTAAAGTGCTACACTACACATGTTATCATACTATTATTTTAATTGCATTAAAATCTCTAAGTAATACTTATCAGGGGTTCATTAGCCTAAGTCATTCCCCCTGGTTATATTACTTAGGATCAAGATTTAAATGAGAGAGTAGCTCTCATACTATTCATTAAATTTAAATTCCAAGTTTAATTGTTCTAGAATTAACTACATAGCTATCTTATTTGATCTAGTCCATGATCATACACATAACATGGCTATATTATTGCATAATCAATTAGAGGACATCATTTGTGATTTATTAGAATTGGAATCAACTTAAAATCATTTATAGATTATTTTTAATAATTATTTGAAGTTAGAAAAGGCCCTGCCTTGTTATTTTTGTCATTTAAAAATTAATACGAATTTGGACATGAGGCCAGTGGCATTAGTTAGATAATTTCATGAGCTTTCCAATGATATAAAGTTTGCTAGATTTGGTTTGACAGATTTCAAACTATTCAATTTTTACTAAACTATCTGCAACACAAATCAAATTAAGTTTAAACGTTTATTTGAATTTTGGGCCTGGGCGGGAAAAGTAAATGGGCTCAAACGAATTTAAACAGCACAGCGCGGCCCAGCAAGCAACGGGTGCGGGTGGGCTGCGCTGACAGGGTGGGGGCCACCAGTCAGTGCCTCGTCACACGCCGAAGCGGTACGAGTGAGATAGGCCGTTGGATCAGATCGTCGATCTACGGTGTGTGTGCGTCGTCGTCCCCGGCGGGATTCCGGCGAGCTCAGGGCGACAGTAGGGGGTCGGAGGGCTTACCAGGCCGGTGCAGGACTCTGGCAGTGTGCTCGGAGAAGTGGTGGTCGACGAGGAACAGCCTGGTGAAGTGGCGGCGCTCGGGGAGGCTCCAATCGACGCAGAGCTTCCGCGGGCTCCGGCGGACTCGAGCTCGCAATTCGAGCAGCTCCGGCGAGCTCTGGTGAAATTGACTGGTGGAGGAGTCTCAGTGAGGTGAGGGGAGTGGATTGTGTGAAGAGTGAGGGTGCCGATCGTTGCTATTTATAGAGGGAGGGAGGAGGCCGAGTGTGCTGCAAGGGCGCGGCCATGGCGCGGCTTCTGTGGTGCGCGAAAGGGCAAGGCGAGGACGGCTACGGCTAGGCGGTGTCCTGGCGATGCTCAACCCGCATTGGCGCAGAGAAAAGGGCGACGGAATGGATCGGGCGCGTGTGATGAGTGCCGCAGTACCCGCGGTACTCCACCGGCGAGGACGACGGTGACAAGGCCCTGGGCGGTGCTTGAGTGTGTCTAGCGCGTAGGGGGAGTGGAGTGGATGCTCGAGGCCATGGTAGGGATGCAGGGCGAGGACGAGCGCGTTCGAGTGCACGGCGTCCTGGCGCGCTCCAGAGCGCGCTCACCGCGGCATGGGCACGGTACTGGCATCAACTTGGCACGCGCGTTCCAGCCTTTGCCGTGCGTTGGCGATCGAGTGGAGGGTACTGGCTGAGTCCTTGTGTTGCAGTGATGCTCCAGGACATGGAGAAACGCAAGGGAGTGGCCAGGGAGATGCACCAAGTTGGCCGGCATGGCCACGGCATGAATTGTTTTAAGATGATTCTCTCCTTCCTCTCACTTTAATCGACCAGGGCAGGTACAAGGGTGATGCAGGGGAGCTAGAACTAGCAAATGATCACCATTGCAAAGGGGTTTAGGGAAGAAACCAGTGGACATATGTGTGTAACACAAATTTGATTCTATGCCTGCCAAGTGTTCGACACAATGGCCGCATGAAGAAAATTTTCAAATTTCGAAATTCTTTTTGGTGAATCTTGATGATATAATTAATGTGAGGTTTTGGTGGTGGTGGCACTCAATTTGGAAAAGAATTGCAAAGTTTCAAATTTGAGATGATCTTCTTTTTATTCTCAGATCCTCTTTTGTCAATTTAATTCTGGTCAACCTAGTCAACTCTGGCCATGGTGGTCAACATGAAAAGTACTCACCTTGACATGGTCTTGGATGACATGGCTTTGGTTGACAAAGTTTAGTTTAGGTTTTAAGAAATACAGGGGTGCAAAGTGGTGAAGAAAATATTTTTCACCCAAATGACCATTATCACATGTATGTTGAAATCTTTATTTTTCTTGATTTGATTCATGATCCAATGATGCAATTGTGTTAGTTTATCATATTGAAACATTTTAGAAGCAAGGAAGCAAGCAATTATGGCCTTGGTGATGATTTTGCATTTTTGCATATGGTGTATGTGAGTGATTAAGGGATTTTTCTTATTTTCTTTATTTCTCCTCAATTTAGGGTTTGGTGATCTTGATTAGGGTTCACACATCAATAGATCAACATGCTAGCACTCATCATGGCAATTGCACAAAAGAAATATTACTATATGCATGAATCTATATGTGGCACTATATGTATAGAAAAGTTTTTGTTTGTTGTAAAATTTGAGTAATTGAACTCTCACTTGCTTTATTTATTGTTGAAAAACTTGGGATGTTACAAACCCTTCCCCCTTACAAAAGATCTCGTCCCGAGATCTGGAAGAAAACTAGGTACTAAAGAGATTGGGGTATTCAGTCTTCATAAAGTCTTCTCTTTCCCAAGTGGCTTCTTCTTCGGTGTGGTTACTCCATTGTATCTTCAGAAACTTGATACTCCGGGTACGAGTGGTTCTGAATGCTTCCTCCAGAATGCGAATAGGTACTTCGCGGTAGGTTAGATCTGAGTTGATATCCACAGTACGATGGTCGATGTTCTTGAACACCTCAGTCTTCTCAGGTACCTCTAAGCACTTCCGGAGTAACGAGATGTGAAACACATTGTGTACCGTTGACATTTCTTCTGGTAATTCCAGCTGATAGGACACTTCTCCTCGGCGGCTCAGGACTTTGAAGGGTCCAACATATCGGGGTGCAAGCTTTCCTTTAAGCTGGAATCTCTGCATTCCTTTAAGGGGGGACACTTTGAGATACACGAAATCTCCGATCTCGAAGGTCATCTCTCGGCGTCTCTTGTCGGCGTAGCTCTTCTGTCTTGATTGAGCGGTCTTGAGGTACTCACGGATCTTGTGAACCTTCTCTTCAGCTTCTCGGAGAATATCTGGTCCAAAGACTTGACTCTCTCCAACTTCCGACCAATTCAGAGGGGTACGGCACTTCCTTCCGTACAGGGCTTCAAAGGGGGCCATCTGCAAGCTGGCTTGATAGCTGTTGTTGTACGAGAATTCTGCGTACGGTAAGCAGTCTTCCCACTTGGATCCATATTCTAACACACATGCTCTCAGCATATCCTCTAGTATCTAATTTACTCGTTCAGTCTGTCCATCCGTCTGAGGGTGATAGGCTGTGCTGAAGTTCAGCCTAGTTCCGAGTCCTTCATGTACCTTCTGCCAAAATCTGGAGGTGAATTGGGATCCTCTATCAGATACTATTGACTTCGGGGTTCCGTGCAGGCTGACTATCCGTGAGATATACAACTCTGCAAGTCTTGGTCCTTGGTAGGTGGTCTTGACGGGGATGAAATGGGCGACTTTGGTCAATCTGTCGACCACTACCCAGATGGAATCATTCCCTTTACTAGATTTGGGCAATCCGGTGATGAAGTCCATTCCTACCGAATCCCACTTCCATTCGGGAATCTGCAGGGGCTGTAGCAGTCCTGCGGGTCGTTGATGTTCTGCCTTGACTCTCTGACAGATGTCACACTTGGCGATGTAACTCCCGATTTCTCGCTTCATCCCATGCCACCAGAATTGTTCCTTCAAGTCCTGGTACATCTTGGTACCTCCGGGATGAATAGAATACAAGGTGTCATGGGCTTCCTTTAGAATCACTTGTTTCAACTCTGAATCTGACGGCACGCACAAGCGTCCGTTGTACCAAAGTACTCCTTCTTCATCAACAGTGAATCCCGGTGCCTTTCCTGCTGCTAGCTGGCTCTTAATCCCGTCAATGCTTGCATTGCTCTTCTGGGCTTCCTTGATTTGACTAATCAGGGTGGGTTGAAGTTCAATGCTGGCGAGAAATCCTTCACTCACTAGCTCCATTCTAAACTGTTCAAACTCTTGGTGAAGGCTAGGTTGTTCTTCGGCAATCATGGAGTTCAACTGACACGGCAGTCTACTCAAAGCATCTGCTACCACATTGGCCTTGCCTGGGTGATAGTGGATATCCATATCATAATCCTTGATTAACTCTAACCATCTCCTTTGCCTCATGTTCAGTTCCTTCTGAGTGAAGATATACTTCAAACTCTTGTGATCTGAATAGATCTCGCATCGATTACCCATGAGGTAATGACGCCATACTTTCAAGGCTAACACGACTGCTGCTAGCTCTAAGTCATGGGTCGGATAATTCTGTTCATGCTGCTTCAGTTGCCTGGACAGGTATGAGATCACTTTGCCTTCTTGCATCAACACACATCCAAGACCAATCTTGGAGGCATCACAATACACATCAAATGGTTTGGTGATGTCCGGCATAATCAGTATTGGGGCTGAAGTCAGTCTGTTCTTGAGCTGTTGGAAGCTCTCTTCACACTTGTTCGTCCATTCGAACTTCTTGTCCTTTTTCAACAATTGGGTCATTGGTCTGGCTATGCTTGAGAATCCTTCAACGAATCGGCGGTAATATCCCGCCAATCCGAGAAATGCACGGACCTCAGTCTGGGTGGTTGGGGCTTTCCATTCTGCAACGGTCTTTATCTTTGAGGGGTCAACGGCAATTCCTCCTGCGGACAAGATGTGTCCCAGGAATCCTACTTCCCTCAACCAGAACTCACACTTGCTGAACTTGGCATACAGCTGGTGTTCCCGAAGAGTCTCTAAGACCATTTCCAAGTGTTGCTCATGTTCTTCTTCGGTTTTGGAGTAGATCAGGATGTCGTCGATGAAGACAACGACGAACTTATCCAGGAAGTTCATGAAGATCTTATTCATGAGATTCATGAAGTAAGCGGGGGCATTGGTCAATCCAAATGACATGACATTGTACTCGTACAATCCATATCTGGTGGTGAAGGCAGTTTTGGGGATGTCCGATGCACGGATCTTCAGCTGATGGTACCCTGTCCTAAGATCAATCTTAGAAAACACGGTGGCACCGGTCAACTGGTCAAACAGGTCTTCTATTTTGGGCAAGGGATACTTGTTCTTGATGGTGACATCATTGAGCTTGCGGTAATCCGTACATAAACGAATCGTACCATCCTTCTTGTCCACAAACAAAACTGGTGATCTCCAGGGTGATGCACTTGGTCTAATCAAACCTTTGGCTAACATATCATCCAGTTGTTTCTTCAGTTCCACTAATTCTGCCGGGTTCATGCTGTAAGCTCTCTGGGCTATAGGTCCGGTTCCGGGGATTAACTCGATGATAAACTCGATATCCCGATCCGGGGGCATACCGGGTAGTTCATCAGGAAACACATCAGAGTATCTACAGACGACTCTGATTTGATCCAAGGTGGGTTTGGTTAAACTCTGGTTGCAGGTGAATTTTCTGGGCAGTTTTTCTGAGATGTGCTCAACTAACACTCCGGTGCTACTAGTCATGGTGATGGCCTTCTTGGCACAATCAATTAATCCATGATGTTTGGACATCCAGTCCATACCCAGTACTACCTCCAAACCTTTTGTTCCCAGAACAATCAGATTGGCATAAAAGTCTATTTCATGAATTCTGATAGGAACATCTTTGCAAATTTTTCTAGCTTTAGTTGTTGATCCAGGTATTTGCACTACCATGACATGCTTCAAACTGATGGGTTGAATCTTACTAGTGCATGCAAATTCTTCCGTAACAAATGAATGCGATGCTCCAGAATCAAACAGCACTCTTGCAGGTATTGAGTTAACAGAGAACATACCCAGAACGACATCTGGGGCTTCCTGAGCTTCTTCCGCACTCATGTGAAAGAGGCGGCCGCTGCGGTTGTTCGGGTTGTTGGGGGCGAACTTCTTGTTGTTGGCGACACGGCGTTGCTGCTGAGCAGGGCCAGTGGTGTTGGCGGCCATCTTGGCGAGTCGCTGGGGACACTCTTTGGAGTAGTGCCCCAACACACCGCACTCATAGCAGTTGATGGTGGACTTGTCCTTGGGGGCGACAGGGACAGCATTGCTCCCAGTCCTTGGAGCAGTGTTGGTGTTGGGGTTGGCAGGGGCTCTTGTCGGGGCGCGGTTGAAGTTGTTGTTGTGGTGGACGAAGTTGTTGCTGTTGTGGGGGTGTCCTCCCGTCCTGGGGTTTCCTCCGCTCCGGTTCTGATAACCGGGGCGCGACATCTGTGCCGGTGGCCTGTTGTTCCTGGGGGTGAATCCTCCGCTTGAGCCAGGGCGAAACTTGGAGTTGTTGCTGGGCCCACTCTGGTGCATCATGCGGCGCTTGCGGTTTTCATTGGCCTGGTTCAACTTGCCCTCCATTTGGATGGCGGAGTCAACAAGGGCTTCGAGGTCAGCAAAAGGGATGTTGACCAACACAGTCTGCATCTCATCGTGCAGTCCGTTCAGGAACCTCTCCTTCCTTTTCTCGGTGGTGTCAGTCTCATCCGGGGCGTACCTTGACAAGGTGAGGAACTTGTCGCGGTATTCTACCACGGTCAGACGGCCTTGCTTTAACTCGCGGAACTCATCCCGCATCTTCTTGATGAGACCCGGTGGCACATGGTACTTGCTAAACTTGAGCTTGAAGTCTGCCCAAGTCATGAGCTGCCCTGCATTCAATGCGCGAGCACTCGTCCACCAGGCACGTGCAGGTCCTGCCAGATAGTGGGTGGCAAACAGCACCTTGTCATTAGCTTCCACTCCGGCAACCTCAAGATTGTTCTCCATTGTTTGGAGCCAATCATCAGCATCAAGGGGTTCCTCCGTCTTGCTAAACACCGGTGGGTTGGTGTTCTGAAAGTTCTTTAACTTGGAGCCCGGGTGATCATGGTTCCCGTGGCCTTGGTTGTTCTGTGCTAACTGTTGAAGTACAGCTAGGTTAGCTTGCCTTTCAGTCCTATCAACTTCTCGTTCAGCCAACATCTGTTGCAGTATCTGTGTCAGCGCATCCGGATTGGCGTTGCGATTGGAATGTGCCATCTGAACAGAGATATGGATCATAAGATAAGAGGGACAATTTCTATGGCTTAATTTTTGGGGAGTAAACTCACATTTATTTAAAACTTGGTTCATAATATAAAAATATTACACATACGAACATAGTCATGAAGGTAGCAATTATTACAAGCCAACATTCCGGAGGGTTTGAAGAACCCTTTCAACAATCTACGATACAAGGGGCGAATGCAAGGGACCGATACATCTCAGGCTACGCGGTGCTCAAGGAGGGATGGAAGCTATCCATCGATGCGGAGCGGGAAGGTGGTGTCCATCCCGGCAGGCAGGTGCTGGTGGAAGTCCTGGTCTTCCTCTTCCTCCGGCTCGAAGTCGTTGTCGTTGCTGACGTAGGAGTAGCCATCCCCTTGGATGTCTTCCCCCTCGCCTTCTCCCTCCAGGATCTGGAGCTGCTCCACCTGAGTGGAGATGGTCTCCTTCAGGACGGCGATCTTGGTCTTGAGGCGGTGGATGGTGGCATCCCTCTTGGCGACCAGCTGGCTGATACGTCTCCAACGTATCGATAATTTCTTATGTTCCATGCTACTTTATTGATGATACCTACATGTTTTATGTACATTATATGTCATATTTATGCATTTTCTGGAACTAACCTATTAACAAGATGAGAGTGCCAGTTCTGTTTTCTGTTTTTGGTTTCAGAAATCCTAGTAACAAAATATTCTCGGAATTGGACGAAATCAACGCCCAGGTTCCTATTTTTCCACGAAGCTTCCAGAACACCGGGAAGGACCAGGAGGGGCCACGGCCCCACCAGGGGAGGTGGCCGGCGCGGCCTAGGGTTGGCCCGCGCCGCCTTACCCCCACCGCCTCTTCGACCTTCGACGCCGCCTCTTCGCCTATATAAAGCCCCTGCATCGAAAACCCTTACGGAGAAACCCACGATACGAGAAAAGTTCCGAGCCGCCGTCATCGCGAAGCCAAGATCGGGGGACAGGAGTCTGTTCGGCACCCGGGAGCGGGGAAGTGCCCCGGAAGGCTTCTCCATCGACACCGCTGCCATCTCCACCGCCATCTTCATCACCGTGCTGCTCCCATGAGGAGGTAGTTCTCCATCGAGGCTCGGGGCTGTACCGGTAGCTATGTGGTTAATCTCTCTCCTATGTACTTCAATACAATGATCTCATGAGCTGCCTTACATGATTGAGATTCATATGAGTTTTGTATCGCTACTATCTATGTGCTACTCTAGTGATGTGTTATTAAAGTAGTTTTATTCCTCCTGCATGTGTGCAAAGGTGACAGTGCGTGCACCGTGTTAGTACTTGGTTTATGCTATGATCATGATCTCTTGTAGATTGCGAAGTTAACTATTGCTATGATAATATTGATGTGATCTATTCCTCCTACATATGCATGAAGGTGACAGTGTGCATGCTATGCTAGTACTTGGTTTAGTCCTTTGATCTATCTTACACTTAAGGTTACTTAAACATGAGCATTATTGTGGAGCTTGTTAACTCCGGCATTGAGGGTTCGTGTAATCCTACGCAATGTGTTCATCATCCAACAAAAGTGTAGAGTATGCATTTATCTATTCTGTTATGTGATCAATGTTGAGAGTGTCCACTAGTGAAAGTCTATTCCCTAGGCCTTGTTCCTAAATACTGCTGAGTTACTACGCTTGTTTCTTGTTTCTGTTACTCTCTGCAATACTACCACCGTCAACGCCGCAAGCACTGGCACCGTTGCTCTGCTCATATATATTCATACCACCTGTATTTCACTATCTCTTCGCCGAACTAGTGCACCTATTTGGTGTGTTGGGGACACAAGAGACTTCTTGCTTTGTGGTTGCGGGGTTGCATGAGAGGGATATCTTTGACCTCTTCCTCCCTGAGTTCGATAAACCTTGGGTGATCCACTTAAGGGAAACTTGCTGCTGTTCTACAAACCTCTGCTCTTGGAGGCCCAACACTGTCTACAGGAAAGGAGGGGGAACGTAGACATCAAGCTAATTTTCTGGCGCCGTTGCCGGGGAGGAAAGGTAAAAGGTACTCACACTCCGGATCTCGGCTACTAAGCTATTTTCCGGCGCCATTGTAAGTACTCGAAGCTATTTCCTTTAGACTCTGCAATTGCGACATTTGGTTTCTTGTTTACACTAGTTAGGCATAATGGAAAACAACAAAAATATGAGAGATCTTTATGAACTTTATCTTGAATTAGGACATGATGTGTTTGAAGAGAGAATTAAAAAACCCATGGAACTTTATATGCATGATAATGGGAATGTTATTAGTATGAATGCTTTGAACACCATTGTTGCTAATGCTATGGAAAATTCTAAGCTTGGGGAAGCTGGCTTTGATGAGCATGATATTTTTAGTCCCCCAAGCATTGAGGAGAAAATTTACTTTGATGATACTTTGCCTCCCATTTATGATGATTATAATGATAGTAGTCTTTTGTTACCACCTGTTATGGAGGATAAATTTGATTATGATTACAATATACCTCCTATATTTGATAGCTACTTTGTTGAATTTGCTCCCACTACAATTAATAAGAATGACTATGCTTATGTTGGGAGTAGTAATTATTTTATGCATGAGACTCATGATAAGAATGCTTTATGTGATAGTTATATTGTTGAGTTTGCTCATGATGCTACTGAAAGTTATTATGAGAGAGGAAAATATGGTTGTAGAAATTTTCATGTTACTAAAACACCTCTCTATGTGCTGAAATTTTTGAAGCTACACTTGTTTTATCTTCCTATGCTTGTTACTTTGCTCTTCATGAACTTGTTTATTTACAAGATTCCTATGCATAGGAAACATGTTAGACTTAAATGTGTTTTGAATTTGCCTCTTGATGCTCTCTTTTGCTTCAAATACTATTTCTTGCGAGTGCATCATTAAAACTGCTGAGCCCATCTTAATGGCTATAAAGAAAGAACTTCTTGGGAGATAACCCATGTGTTTATTTTACTACAGCAATTTTTGTTTTGTTGAGTCTTGGAAGTTGTTTACTACTGTAGCAACCTCTCCTTATCTTAGTTTTGTGTTTTTTTGTGCCAAGTAAAGTTTCTATGTCAAAGTTGATGTTATATTTGGGATCGCTGCGCAGAAACAGCATTGCTGTCTGTCACGAATCTGGGCCTAATTCTCTGTAGAAAATTCTAAAAAATCTGCCAATTTACGAGCGTGATCCTCAGATATGTACGCAACTTTCATTAGTTTTGAGTTTTTCCATTTGAGCAAGTCTGGTGCCAGATTTAAATTCGTCTTTACGGACTGTTCTGTTTTTGACAGATTCTACCTTTTATTTCGCATTGCCGCTTTTGTTAAGTTGAATGAGTTTCTTTGTTCCATTAACTTTCAGAAGTTTTGTGCAATGTCCAGAAGTGTTAAGAATGATTGTGTCACCTCTGAACATGTGAATTTTTAATTATGCACTAACCCTCTAATGAGTTTGCTTGAAGTTTGGTGTGGCAGAAGTTTTCAAGGGTCAATAGAAGAGGGTGATATAATGTGATCGAGAAGAGTGAAAGGTCTAAGCTTGGGGATGCCCCGGTGGTTCATCCCTGCATATTTTAAGAAGACTCAAGCATCTAAGCTTGGGGATGCCCAAGGCATCCCCTTCTTCATCGACAACTTATCAGGTTTCTTCTAGTGAAACTATATTTTTATTCGGTCACATCTTATGTACTTTACTTGGAGCGTCTGTATGCTTTTGTTTTTGTTTTTGTTTGAATAAATGATTGTTTGGGAGAGAGACACGCTCCGCTGGTTCGTATGAACACATGTGTTCTTAGCTCATAATATTCATGGCGAAGTTTCCTCTTCGTTATATTGTTATATGGTTGGAATTGGAAAATGCTACATGTAGTAATTGGTAAAATGTCTTGGATAATGTGATACTTGGCAATTGTTGTGCTCATGTTTAAGCTCTTGCATCATATACTTTGCACTTATTAATGAAGAAATACATAGAGCATGCTAAAATTTGATTTGCATATTTGGTTTCTCTAAGGTCTAGATAATATCTAGTATTGAGTTTTGAACAACAAGGAAGACGGTGTAGAGTCTTATAATGTTTACAATATGTCTTTTATGTGAGTTTTGCTGCACCTGTTCATCCTTGAGTTTGCTTCAAATAACCTTGCTAGCCTAAACCTTGTATCGAGAGGGAATACTTCTCATGCATCCAAATACTTGAGCCAATATTCATGCCATTTGTGTCCACCATACCTACCTACTACATGGTATTTCTCCGCCATTCCAAAGTAAATTGCTTGAGTGCTATCTTTAAACAAATTCAAAAGTTATTACCTCTTATTTGTGTCAATGTTTTATAGCTCATGAGGAAGTATGTGGTGTTTTATCTTTCGATCTTGTCATTTACTTTTGACAGACTTTCACAATGGACTAGTGGCTTCATCCGCTTATCCAATAATTTTGCAAAAAGAGCTGGCAATGAGGTTCCCAGCCTCAATTAATTAACTTGCATTAATAATTCTCTTCACATGTTTTGCTCTGATTCATCAGTAAGCAACTTAATTTTGCAAATAGACACTCCTCCATGGTATGTGAATGTTGGAAGGCACCCGAGGATTCGGTTAGCCATGGCTTGTGTAAGCAAAAGGTTGGGAGGAGTGTCATCCATAAATAAAGAAAAACTAAACTAAAGTACATGTGTAAACAAAAGAGAAGAGGGATGATCTACCTTGCTGGTAGAGATAACGTCCTTCATGGGAGCCGCTCTTGAAAGTCTGGTTGATGAGGTAGTTAGAGTGCCCACTACCATTCGTTGACAACAACAAACACCTCTCAAAATTTTACTTTTATGCTCTCTTTATGTTTTCAAAACCAAAGCTCTAGCACAAATACAGCAATCGATGCTTTCCTCTTTGAAGGACCATTCTTTTACTTTTATTGTTGAGTCAGTTTACCTATCTCCTTCCACCTTAAGAAGCAAACACTTGTGTGAACTGTGCATTGATTCCTACATATTTGCATATTGCACTTATTATACTACTTTATGTTGACAATATCCATGAGATATACATGTTATAAGTTGAAAGCAACCGCTGAAACTTAATCTTCCTGTGTGTTGCTTCAACACCTTTACTTTGATTTATTGCTTTATGAGTTAACTCTTATGCAAGACTTATTGATGCTTGTCTTGAAGTACTATTCATGAAAAGTCTTTGCTTTATGATTCAGATGTTTACTCATGTCATTACCTTTGTTTTGATCGCTGCATTCATTACATATGTTTACAAATAGTATGATCAAGTTTATGATGGCATGTCACTTCAGAAATTATCTTTGTTATCGTTTTACCTGCTCGGGACGAGCAGAACTAAGGGGGATGCTGATACGTCTCCAACGTATCGATAATTTCTTATGTTCCATGCTACTTTATTGATGATACCTACATGTTTTATGTACATTATATGTCATATTTATGCATTTTCTGGAACTAACCTATTAACAAGATGCCGAAGTGCCTCTGTTTTCTGCTGTTTTTGGTTTCAGAAATCCTAGTAACAAAATATTCTCGGAATTGGACGAAATCAACGCCCAGGTTCCTATTTTTCCACGAAGCTTCCAGAACACCGGGAAGGACCAGAGGGGGCCACAGGCCACCAGGAGGGTGGCCGGCGCGGCCTAGGGTTGGCCCGCGCGCCGCACCCCCTGGCCGCCTCTTCGACCTTCCGCCGCCTCTTCGCCTATATAAAGCCCCGAAAACCCTTACGGAGAAACCCACGATACGAGAAAAGTTCCAGAGCCGCCGTCATCGCGAAGCCAAGATGGGGACAGGAGTCTGTTCCGGCACCTGCCGGAGCGGGGAAGTGCCCCGGAAGGCTTCTCCATCGACACCGCTGCCATCTCCACCGCCATCTTCATCACCGCTGCTGCTCCCATGAGGAGGGAGTAGTTCTCCATCGAGGCTCGGGGCTGTACCGGTAGCTATGTGGTTAATCTCTCTCCTATGTACTTCAATACAATGATCTCATGAGCTGCCTTACATGATTGAGATTCATATGAGTTTTGTATCGCTACTATCTATGTGCTACTCTAGTGATGTGTTATTAAAGTAGTTTTATTCCTCCTGCATGTGTGCAAAGGTGACAGTGCGTGCACCGTGTTAGTACTTGGTTTATGCTATGATCATGATCTCTTGTAGATTGCGAAGTTAACTATTGCTATGATAATATTGATGTGATCTATTCCTCCTACATATGCATGAAGGTGACAGTGTGCATGCTATGCTAGTACTTGGTTTAGTCCTTTGATCTATCTTACACTTAAGGTTACTTAAACATGAGCATTATTGTGGAGCTTGTTAACTCCGGCATTGAGGGTTCGTGTAATCCTACGCAATGTGTTCATCATCCAACAAAAGTGTAGAGTATGCATTTATCTATTCTGTTATGTGATCAATGTTGAGAGTGTCCACTAGTGAAAGTCTATTCCCTAGGCCTTGTTCCTAAATACTGCTGAGTTACTACGCTTTTCTTGTTTCTGCGTTACTACTGCTGCAATACTACCACCGTCAACTGCCAGCAAGCACTTTTCTGGCACCGTTGCTCTGCTCATATATATTCATACCACCTGTATTTCACTATCTCTTCGCCGAACTAGTGCACCTATTTGGTGTGTTGGGGACACAAGAGACTTCTTGCTTTGTGGTTGCAGGGTTGCATGAGAGGGATATCTTTGACCTCTTCCTCCCTGAGTTCGATAAACCTTGGGTGATCCACTTAAGGGAAACTTGCTGCTGTTCTACAAACCTGCTCTTGGAGGCCCAACACTGTCTACAGGAAAGGAGGGGGAACGTAGACATCACTGGCGCAGAGTCCTGCGCTCCTTCGCGATGACCTTGATGGTATCCGCGTACTGGTTCAGCTGCTGCTGAGTGTGGTTGGCGGCGGAGCGGGAGTTGCTCAGCGCAGACCGAGTCTCGTACAGCATGTAGTCGAGGTGGTCCACATGGTGCCTCAGCACGGGGTGGTACGGCAGGCTGAGGGGCAGACCAACAGAGGAGTGCCTTGCGAAGTGCGCAAAGCGTTCCCCTTCGATGGCCAGCGAGTTCTGCCCGCACAGACGAGCGAGAGACTCCTGCAGAGCATGGGCGAGTCCATCCACCCAGGTGTTGTCGCGGAGCGAGAACTGGATCTGGCGGAACATGGGTGACTCCGGCTTTCCCGGAAGGTTAGCCATGATGAGCCACTGGAGCTGGCCGTTGTCCGAGATCTGACCCCCGTAGAACACGGGAGGCGTGCGTCCGAGGAAGTCGGTGAGAGCGAACAGATCTCGTTCAAAGATCAGATCCCCACCGTTCGCCAAGTCGTACACTTGGGTCTGGAGGAAGGGCTCCGTCGGAATGATAGGCTCCATCTGTAGAGGGAGTGACAAGTAAGTTAATAATTGTAAGTGTTCAAAATTTTAAGTAATAATCAATGAAATGGATTATTTTGAAAAAGATTTTCAAGGTAAGGGTATGAGTGTATTTTCATAACTATTTTATTTTAAACTAAGTTTGTTGGACGTCCATTCTAACTAAGGTCTTCTAAGGTCAAACAATGGCTCTGATACCAACTTGTCAACACCCGGGTTTTTAAGTCCGGATGCCCTATCATATCATACATCGCAATCCCAGGAAGATTGTTTTTGCGAGATATAATAGTAAGTCGTTCAGAGTCATCATTTATTACAACACATAAGGTCTTACATCAAGGGATCACATGATCCAATATTACACAAATAGATTGTTCAACATCACACATAAGTAGCGGAAGCGTAGTAGTAGTGGACTCATAATTCCACAGGCAACGCTTGACGTTAGAAGACGATCCTAGTTATCGTAGACGTCCTGCTGTCCGTCATCCTGATACTGTTGCTCCTCTTCATAGTCTGGCATTTGAATAGCCAGGGCAAAGCCATGAGTACTTTTAAAGTACTCGCAAACTAATACTATGGTAAAGCATATTAAGTATAATAAAGGGGTACTAAGCTCTAAGTTTATTTGCATAAAGCCAAGTTTTCTTTGAATAAACATTTAATAAAATCCTCATTATTTAATAGACTAACTCAAGTGGGAACATTAGTGTCATTCCCACCATTCATTTGGGATTCAAGACAATTCATCAATCACCATTATTATTTCAACATAAATCCTGATAACGGAAGTAGTATGGCCCTTCCAACCGTCCGTAACCGCGGACACGGCTATTCGAATAGGTTTAACACTCTGCAGAGGTTGTACTCTTGTGCCACAACTATTGATTCCATCCGTCGAGGATAACCTCGAATCATCGTAACTCAGTACGCGGATCATCAATCATAACCTTTCACTTATATGTCCTAGTATAGGCACCTCTCCCCATGAGCTTGGCCTCCCGGTGAGAACCAACTGTTAACCCGGGAACTGCACAGGGCTTGGGTCGTACATTCACCTCATATTCACATCATTTCTCAATACGGAGGCAGCCTCAGGCGTAACCCCTATGATGCTTGTTTAGAGGGAACCCATACTAAAATACACAAGTTTCTAGTTAAGCCCTACCCATAATCAGGTATTGTGGGGGTACTTGTATAATTGGAAAGGTATCGCATCCAAACCCATATCAGGTTTATATCAAAAATCACCATCTTCTCTTGGTCATACTCCAAGGTTTCAATTTCATATCAAAACCACTTGTTCCCATCTAGAGTAGTCAAATTTTAATAATTTAGCAATAGCAACTATATGAGGGGTGCTATCTAGCTTGAGTAGTGTTCATCTAAACCAAGTATTGTTCTATTCTATACATGGTGACTCATAAATCAAAAGTACTTTGAAATAAATAAACCAAAGTAAAATTTAAATAAAAACATGGGATAGGTAATACATAAAAGTAAAGTGTGATGATGCCTTTGCTCTTGTAGAGCTAAGCATTTGTATTTAGCAAGGGTTAGCTTGCCTTGAGCTGAGTAGTGATCAAAGTGCTCTTCCTCTTCTTGGGAGTAGGCCTCCTCCTCTTGGTAATCCTCGTTACTAGCGTCTATATACGAATACGAGGTATAAATACTAAACCAAACTCATATGCTAAACTAGGAACACTCAAAGAGTTCACACTCTAGTCCTATTATCAATCAAACATGGCATGGTGAGTTATTTGATGATTTCTTATTTATTAGAAAAATAATTTCCTCTCATTATTCCTATTTCTTAAATTTAGATAGGTAGATCCTTAAAGAAATTCATTTCTTCTCTTTACTTCATAAAAAGATTTAATCTCTTCATATAATAATCAGGTATGAAATATAGGTTGACCCAAGTCAACATTTCATATCTATTATATGTGAGTCCAATTTAATTAAAGTGCTACACTACACATGTTATCATACTATTATTTTAATTGCATTAAAATCTCTAAGTAATACTTATCAGGGGTTCATTAGCCTAAGTCATTCCCCCTGGTTATATTACTTAGGATCAAGATTTAAATGAGAGAGTAGCTCTCATACTATTTATTAACTTTAAATTCCAAGTTTAATTGTTCTAGAATTAGCTACATAGCTACCTTATTTGATCTAGTCCATGATCATACACATAACATGGCTATATTATTGCATAATCAATTAGAGGACATCATTTGTGATTTATTAGAATTGGAATCAACTTAAAATCATTTATAGATTATTTTTAATAATTATTTGAAGTTAGAAAAGGCCCTGCCTTGTTATTTTTGTCATTTAAAAATTAATACGAATTTGGACATGAGGCCAGTGGCATTAGTTAGATAATTTCATGAGCTTTCCAATGATATAAAGTTTGCTAGATTTGGTTTGACAGATTTCAAACTATTCAATTTTTACTAAACTATCTGCAACACAAATCAAATTAAGTTTAAACGTTTATTTGAATTTTGGGCCTGGGCGGGAAAAGTAAATGGGCCCAAACGATTTAAACAGCACAGCGCGGCCCAGCAAGCAACGGGTGCGGGTGGGCTGCGCTGACAGGGTGGGGGCCACCAGTCAGTGCCTCGTCACACGCCGAAGCGGTACGAGTGAGATAGGCCGTTGGATCAGATCGTCGATCTACGGTGTGTGTGCGTCGTCGTCCCCGGCGGGATTCCGGCGAGCTCAGGGCGACAGTAGGGGGTCGGAGGGCTTACCAGGCCGTTGCAGGTCTCTGGCAAGGTGTGCTCGGAGAAGTGGTGGTCGACGAGGAACAGCCTGGTGAAGTGGCGGCGCTCGGGGAGGCTCCAATCGACGCAGAGCTTCCGCGGGCTCCGGCGGACTCGAGCTCGCAATTCGAGCAGCTCCGGCGAGCTCTGGTGAAATTGACTGGTGGAGGAGTCTCAGTGAGGTGAGGGGAGTGGATTGTGTGAAGAGTGAGGGTGCCGATCGTTGCTATTTATAGAGGGAGGGAGGAGGCCGAGTGTGCTGCAAGGGCGCGGCCATGGCGCGGCTTCTGTGGTGCGCGAAAGGGCAAGGCGAGGACGGCTACGGCTAGGCGGTGTCCTGGCGATGCTCAACCCGCATTGGCGCAGAGAAAAGGGCGACGGAATGGATCGGGCGCGTGTGATGAGTGCCGCGGTACCCGCGGTACTCCACCGGCGAGGACGACGGTGACAAGGCCCTGGGCGGTGCTTGAGTGTGTCTAGCGCGTAGGGGGAGTGGAGTGGATGCTCGAGGCCATGGTAGGGATGCAGGGCGAGGACGAGCGCGTTCGAGTGCACGGCGTCCTGGCGCGCTCCAGAGCGCGCTCACCGCGGCATGGGCACGGTACTGGCATCAACTTGGCACGCGCGTTCCAGCCTTTGCCGTGCGTTGGCGATCGAGTGGAGGGTACTGGCTGAGTCCTTGTGTTGCAGTGATGCTCAAGGACATGGAGGAACGACAAGGGAGTGGCCAGGGAGAGAGTTGCACCAAGTTGGCCGGCATGGCCACGGCATGAATTGTTTTAAGATGATTCTCTCCTTCCTCTCACTTTAATCGACCAGGGCAGGTACAAGGGTGATGCAGGGGAGCTAGAACTAGCAAATGATCACCATTGCAAAGGGGTTTAGGGAAGAAACCAGTGGACATATGTGTGTAACACAAATTTGATTCTATGCCTGCCAAGTGTTCGACACAATGGCCGCATGAAGAAAATTTTCAAATTTCGAAATTCTTTTTGGTGAATCTTGATGATATAATTAATGTGAGGTTTTGGTGGTGGTGGCACTCAATTTGGAAAAGAATTGCAAAGTTTCAAATTTGAGATGATCTTCTTTTTATTCTCAGATCCTCTTTTGTCAATTTAATTCTGGTCAACCTAGTCAACTCTGGCCATGGTGGTCAACATGAAAAGTACTCACCTTGACATGGTCTTGGATGACATGGCTTTGGTTGACAAAGTTTAGTTTAGGTTTTAAGAAATACAGGGGTGCAAAGTGGTGAAGAAAATATTTTTCACCCAAATGACCATTATCACATGTATGTTGAAATCTTTATTTTTCTTGATTTGATTCATGATCCAATGATGCAATTGTGTTAGTTTATCATATTGAAACATTTTAGAAGCAAGGAAGCAAGCAATTATGGCCTTGGTGATGATTTTGCATTTTTGCATATGGTGTATGTGAGTGATTAAGGGATTTTTCTTATTTTCTTTATTTCTCCTCAATTTAGGGTTTGGTGATCTTGATTAGGGTTCACACATCAATAGATCAACATACTAGCACTCATCATGGCAATTGCACAAAAGAAATATTACTATATGCATGAATCTATATGTGGCACTATATGTATAGAAAAGTTTTTGTTTGTTGTAAAATTTGAGTAATTGAACTCTCACTTGCTTTATTTATTGTTGAAAAACTTGGGATGTTACAAGAAGCCACCAAGCAGGCCACCTCCTCCGCCTCCTCCGCCACCTGCAGGGTCTCCTCCGCGTGATGAGTCTCCTCCGCGTGATGATTCTCCTATGCGCGATGATGATTCCCCTGTGCATGAGCAGTCTCCTCCGCGTGAAAACACTCCGGCGCCGCCTCCTCCTCCTCGTCAGGAGACTCCGCCGCCTCCACCTAAGCAAAAGAGGAAGCTAACCGGGGCACCTCCTACAGCTCCGAAGAGATCATCAACTCCGATGAGGGCACAGACTCCAGAGTTGTTACCACATCAGCAGACTGAAGAGCAAAAGGCGTTTCTTGCGCCGAAGAAGATGTTTATTAAACCGCAAACAATGAAGCACTTTGCCGAGACGAGAATGAAGAGACCTGAGCTGAGATCTGATCATGACCGCTCTCTTGGACAGTCCTATAGAGCGAGCAAAGAAGCAAAAAAAGTCGCCCAGCTTGGACAGCAGGACAATCAGACCATACCCCACTTCGTCGTGCAGCCCTATGATGATCCAGAGACGGCATCGATGATCGAACGGGAGGCTAGAGCTCAGGGAGCATCAGTTGATTACGAAGATTACTATCCCACGGCTCAAGTGGTAAACACGTATAGATACGGAAAAGATCTCGTCAAACCTGGCGAGCTCGCGCGTCTAGGTACTCAGATGCGAAGGTTGCATGACTGGTACCTGAAAGCCTGTCGAAGAGGTGATCGCTACCTCACGGTGTATCTTAGAGATGAGCATTACTTCCGGGGGAACGAGGAGATAAACCTTGAGTTAGAAGAACTGTTTCAGTTATTCAATCAAGACGCCCTCGACAAAGCTGTCATCAGTTGCTACTGCCTGTAAGTGATTTATTTATGTAATTAAGTCTGTAGCTCAGCGCTCATTCATTTGCACTAACAATTATCCTCACTATATTCTTTGTGTACGCTATATATTTAATTATGCAGAATGAAGAAGCTCGAATGCAAAAGAGGCAAGCTCCTACCGCTGGGGTTCATAGACCCAGACACAGTTCATGAAGTTACGGTTCGAGACTTCGCCAAGGACACAGAGGACAACATGGTAATGTTTTTAGTGAAGCAAGCAGACAAAGAGGAAATATTTTTTCCCTACAACTTCAAGTGAGTGTTATATATAACATACATTATGCTTGTGCAGCTTCCACTTTATTCTCCTAATCATTGAGCTATGCTTGTGCAGTTTCCACTTTATTCTCCTTATCATTGATCTTCACAAAGGAGTCGTAAAGGTCATGGACTCGAAACGTAAAGAACATGCGGAATGGGCGGACATGGCTGTCATCCTTCAGAGGTAATTTCAATCAATTTCGTATTGGCATCTTCATCTGTTCTAATTCGACGATATCATCAACTAATCAATAACTCATTTACTCATTATTTTTTGCCGGGCAGGGCTTGGAAACGGTTCATCACTACTGTTCCGGGTAAATGGAAACCGGAGCTTACATTTGAAGATTACCCTGTAAGTAGTACTATATATATAGCTATGTCCGTGAAACTCTATGTATGATATTTACTTTCAATACGATGCTTGATTAATTATTAGTTTGATCGAACTATTTTTTCGTAAAGTGTATGTGGCAGGAACGCGGGAATAACTTATGTGGATACTACGTCTGCACCTTCATTCGTGACATGACCTGTCCCAAGGGTGGGGATGCCCAAATACATGCCACTCGTGTATGATAACAAATTCTCACAATTATCTTAATTAGTACCATCTATTGTATGATTTCCATTCATATATTGATCTCCTTTTTTAAATATAGATGATACGCCTGCGGGACAGTCTCATAACGGCGGATCAAATACGAGCAATTCAAGAGGAAATCGCGGGATTCTTTCTTACCGAGTGCATAACCCCAGGTGGAGAGCACTATGTGAAGGTCATAGCTAGGTGTTGAGCAACTTTGTAGAAGCTAATAGATTTAGTAAAGAGATCCGACTTGATATGCATGCATTACGTGTACTGTTGACGATGTCTATATATATTCACGACGATTTGTTTGTGGTTTCTTGAATGATATATATGCATTGCTGAAATTCAGCCGCGGCACAGAAACGCCCTGTTTTTCTGCCGCGGCAGAGAAACGCTGCTGCACCCTAAACCTGTGCCGCGGCAGAGAAATAGGAATTCTCTGCCGCGGCAGAGTACCAGCCCGGTTCGTACCACGAACCGGGACCAAAGGCCTTCCACCGCGAGCTCCCTGGCCGCACCACGTGGCGCAGCTTTTAGGCCCGGTGCCTTTTTGAACCGGGACTGGGGGCGCTGGTCCCGCCTAATTGGTCCCGGTTTGGAAACCGGGACTGAAGGCCCAAACGGACCAGGCCTGTAGCCCCGTTTTCCACTAGTGGCTTTTTTGTTTGGTTTCCTCCGGTCGCCCAAGCACGCTTCTTAGCCCACCAAACCTGAAACGCGTTCTGATTTAGTTTCCTTCATCCATAGTTTCTGCATGTCGTGCAAGAAAAGAACTCTGGGTCGATGAGGTATAGGGCTTTCCTACTAGCAGTGCGTTTCCTAGATCTCACCGGTTGGTTTCCTATGTACCCTACCCGTGAGATCCAGTATACAAACCTAACCTTTTTTTAGATCATACTAGCAAAAAAAGCCCAAAAAGCCCGTGCGTTGCTACGGGTTATTTTATTTAAATATTGTAGCTGGCGTCCAACAAATGTTGGGCTTTCTGATTTCTCAAAACGATCCGCCGAACTCCTGCCGTGCCATGTTCCTACTGTTGGGCCTCCCGTCGTGATGCTTCGCGCTCACACGTCTCACCATCTCCTCGCCTCGCTCTCCCCATCACCTGTCTGGCGCACCTGCAGGTTCCGTAGCACCACCAGCCGCTGTGGTCAAACAGGACCAACGCCCGTTGCACCGCCCGCTACTGCGGTCGACCGCGACCGACGCCCGCGCTCACAACATCTCCAACTTCGACCTCTTCCGTTCACACGCGCAGCTGGGCGAACCTTCGTGTCGTCCTCGATGGCCCCGCATGCCGCTCCTACCTCTGGTTCCTGCGCAGGCCGGGTCTCTGCGTGTCGCCCTGCGCAGGCGCCAATCTCCACCACCCTTTGCCCCCTGCGCCTAAAAGCAACAGCGGCATACGCGTGAGCGGGGCTTGCATCACGTGAAAATAGCACCGACACAGCCGCTCCGTCCCCGTACTGTTGCGCTTCCGCGCACCCCTGTGCCACTGGTCCTCCGACCTCCTCCGACTGCTGAACTCCTGCAGGCAGCCGCGTCGCGCCCCTCTGGCTACTCTGTCAAGCGCGCCCTTGACGGCCACTGCCGGCTCCGCCCCTAGCTTGCCACATTGCTTCATCTCTAGCTCGGCCCCGCGGCCTGGCCTACTCCGCTGCCCGCTCCGGCCTCTCTGCCCGCGCCTCCGGTTTCCCCTGCGCCGCGTACGGCTTCGCCGCTCCCTTCTCCAGCTCTCGGGCCGCCCGCATCGCGCCCGTCCGGCTCCGGCCGTCCATCATGACCCTGCCATGAGAAGAAAAAAGAAAGGAAAAAAGGGAAAAGGTGGGGCTGGCTGGAATGGTTGACCGGTTGGAGAGAGAAGAAAGGAAGGTCGGCAACCAGTGCGCCTATCGGCTACCGACCGGTCAGCAGTTTGCCGATCGGTGGCTGTCTGACCGACTGAGTCACACATTCATAAAATTTTAAAATCGCTTAATAGTTGTAAAATTGCTAAAAATAACCGTATTTTTTTTATAAAAAAAACGTGAGAGAGATCTACGTGGTAGAGGCTTAGAATGATTACCATGTTCTCGGCTCCAATCAAATTTTCGCCTTTGCGGAGGTTCCTTTTTCGATCTTAGTTTTTTGATCGTGGCAGGTTGTAACCTCATGTACAATAGAAGAGCTGCACGAATATTTTTTCTGTCACCGCTCTAACAGCATGTGTCTACGCAGCCTCGGAATGGTGGGACCTAGTCAACATCCACGGAAAAAACTCCCCTTTCCCTCCACACAGATCAGCAGAAAAAATCCCCTTTCTATCCTTAGAGATGTACCTCTTTCCTCAAAATCCTCTCTTCGATTCATGTCCTCCCGTAATCCCTTCTTAGCTCTTCATCGGCACGATTCATGTCATCCCATAATCCCTTCTTAGCTCTTTGTCGGCAGGAGTTCTTGGGAGGAGCGGAGGCACACCTATGGGGCACGGTGGCCGGAAGATGCTTTGGGCAGAGCAGAGGCACGGTGTTGGGCGAGTTCCTAGGAAAAACTGAGCTTCCGACGTCCAGCGTGGTCCTGTTTGGAGGAAGGCGACATCACGGAGCGGAGCAGGGGAGCCTCGACCGGATCTCGCGCGCATTGTCAGATAGAGTCGTGGTCGCGGATCTCCATTGCAGCGTTAGGCTTCATTCACTTATGCTTAGGGAGAACGCAGGTGATGGCGTCGTGCGGAGCGGGGATCGATCCAGTGCAGCGGCCGCGGCAGTTGGTGTGCGCGAGGGATCGTCGGGGAACTTAAGGGCGGACCGGGCGGCCATGGATTTGGAGCAACTATGATTTGATTTGTTCAGCCGTTCTGGTTACGGGACGGACGGGCCTCTGTTTTTTTCGAGACGGTGCGTACTCTTTTCACATGAGCGGTGGCAACGATTGTAATTTCGATGGACAATCATGGGCAAAGAAAAACGGACGAAAATTTAGGGGAGAAACCTTACTTCCTTTATTAGTAGGTATAGATATAGATATAGATATATAGACACCTAACCTGAGATCGAGGGAACGAGATCGAAAATTCACTCGAGTAGACACCGGTGCTCGTGCGGGATCCTCCGTCGTGTGACGGTGGGCAGCGCGTGCTTACCGGCCTTTGTGGCGTCCGGTCGCGCCCAGAATCCAGCCTAAGCTAGGCCTCTTGCACAGCCTCGAATAGGGCTGCGAGCTGTGCGTGTCGACATAGTCATCGAGATCATCGATGACACCGGACATGCTGCGAGTTGTGCGTGTCGATCGATGTCACCGGTGCAACTCTGTGGTCTTCGGGCAGGTCTCCATGGACAGATCCCACCTGCTCACATTAGGCGCCGGCAAATTTTGCGGTGTCCGCAGCACTGGCGAGTCATGAAGTTCGTCTGCAAACTTCACGGCATCCGCGGCACTGGAAGCAGTCAAGCTCGCACATAAACTTCCAGTCGTCCACGCCCCGGCAAGTCGGACATGGAGGGATTCTACGGCGAGGCGTTGTGGCTGCATGAAAACACGATCCCCTGACGCTCGGCTGATGCGGGGGCGGGGCATGTGAACGCCGCGCGCACGGCATGACGACGACGATGTCAGGAATGTGATGTTGGACATGGAGTGGTGGCGAACTACAGCATGCTGATGAGCGTGTACACGGGGTGACGTCGATGCCATCAGGGCCGTTCTCCGACATGCGAATACGCAGGCCCAAGTCCGACGACGCGAGCTACATATATCGTCCTGGTCAGGTGCCTGTGCGTCGATGGCGGCAGGGTGGCCAAGGACCTACGCGCACAAGGTGCTGGTCCAGAAGCAGTTGAAAGACAGAGCCCCATGACGAGCGCGGCGACGTTCTGTATCCAGCACCGCGTCCTGGCCGACGAGTGTTGCAGAGCCGGCGACTTTGGGCTGAGTCTGCTCGCGAGCGGGCACCACCTTTGGCACACAGCTCACAGCTTTAGGCGCCTGAAGAGAGGGATAGGTGACGACAAAAATACGGCCGAGGACATTGGAGAAGATGATATGGAGAACGGTGTTGCACGGTCGTCGCATGCAGCAGGAAACCTACCGGCACGACAACTGTTGTGAGCCTTCGTCGCTTTTTGTCTGATTCCTCACTTTGAAATACATCTGCATAAACAGCAGCGTCACATGTGTTCTTCTCTCGATCGGGTTAGCTTAATTAAAGGCTGCGGGGACCGCTGATGACGGGTTAATTTGGTAGCGATATAGAACAGACAGGAGGGAGAACATGTGCTAGAGAATCTGGAACGGTTCGGCACCATATAGTTACCTAATCTAAAATTGTAGCGAGGTTCAGCAGTTTCTAGGATGCACTAACGAGAAGCTTGGTTGCTATTCCATCAATGCTAAGTACACCCGTGTTCAGAGTCCAAACAGGAACATGGCTATTTGTAAATTATTTTAGATATTAACGCATGACTATATAGAGATGACTATATAGTGGAGATGGTTGCCATTTACGTTCAGAGTACAAACAGGAACATGGCTATTTGTAAATTATTTTAGATATTAACGCATGACTATACAGAGACGACTATATAGTGGAGATATTTGCCCTGTACTTCTATGTTAATCGCAGATGTTCTTCTATAAATTAATAATCGATGTAAGATGCAGTTTGATTGGGGCTTTATTAATTTAAAGTCGGGCACCTAGTGCCTTTTATCTAAAAAAAAGATGCAGTTTGACCTTTTTTTGACATTGCATTTCTGTATTTTTTGAACTGATGCAACAACAAAAATGATAATTTTCTTATAGGCAAAAAGTTGTGGCGGCATGTCTTGGAAGGCGTAATGGTGAGATATGGTGCGTCACGATGGGTACTCAAGCAAGGCGACACGTGGTGAAATTCGAGGAAGGGAGGAGAGCATGACACCTAAGAGCTGAAGGAGGGTAGCACCGACGAGTACGAAAAGAGTCTGAGCCAGAGAGCCAACAAGAAGGAACAAGGGGCGTTCGTAGGTGGAGGGCGGAAAGGCATCACACAAGGTGAAAAGGTTGGTGAGTTGTTTCGCAAGTTTTCATAGGAGTTGATACGGAATACGAAGAGAATGGGTTCACATGGTTTTCATCAAGTCGACTGCCAATATTGTTGGGTTTTTAAGTAGGATTCTTAGCTATAACCAATATAAATTATCCGTAGCAACACACGGGCATATTTCATAATAATTATATATATAGATGTAGATTTTCATCACCATCGATCAAGCGTCATATTCTAATCATGTATATGTGCTTCAGCTAGACAAATAGAATTTGTGTCTAAACTAAATTATAATTTCACAGTGAAGTGCAAACATATACACATTCCTCCGATATTACAAACAAAGGAGCCTATGTTATGTTCTAGATGCTGATACTGAACAGAACTATTTCAGTGACACTACACAAAATCTGGTTATGCTAGGCTAGCACTAGCATCTTAGCCTGTGCGCTGACTGGAAAAGAGAGGACTTGACTGGTGTTTGGGACACATTATTCTAAATAACATTCCTGATCCATTCAAATCTGCTGTCTCGTTTAACCTGTGCGTTGACTGGTGACGAGAGAACATTGGTTGAATCTGTGTTTTTGTTGCAGCGGTACCAATGAGAAATTATTTGGCCCGATGCTGATTTTTCTCCCGGTGCAACGCACGGGCACTTTTGCTAGTAAGGCCAAATGATCTTATTGCAAAAATCATTTCAAAATGACTTATGATTCTTGATATATATCTCGACTCATACCCATTGTTGCTATTTACATCTTGTTTGGATTTTCTCTCCAACGGGTATGCCTAGAGAATCTTGTGTTTCCAACCCCATGTCTATGCTCATCTCATCATCATCTATCTATCTATATGTACATGTCATCATCTGAGCATTCACACACATTTACACAAAGCATAGGGGCAAAACGAGGCGAAAAAGAGATAAAACTGGGTGGCCGGTCTCTGGTCCGGTTGGACCGGCCTCTGCGCCGGACCAGCCGGCGCCAGGTCCGGTTCGACCGGGTTTCCGACCGGGCGCACGGCCTGTTATGAGTGGAGGAGGATACCCCTTGGGGTCTTCTTCCTCATTACCCCCAAACCTCCACACCTCCATGGCCGCCGCCCCCATCACCTCCCACATGCTCTAGGGTCTTCCCACCACAAGCACTCCCTCAAACTCCACCAAACCATAGATCGGGCCCCTTGGAGCAACTCCACCAAAGGATTTGGTCCCTCTCAAGCTATTTTGGGAAATCTTGGAGTTCTTGGGTTTAAAGACCTACCTCGTGTTCTTCTTGATCTCTTGATCAAGGAGGACCATGTCTTCGGGTAATGTGATCTATCTTCCTCCCTATCCTCTAGTCCCCCTCCCACATTGCAAATTTTGGACAAATTTTGGGAAACTTTAGGGTTAGGGTTAGGGTTTGTAAGTCCTCATGCCTTTAGAGTGTCTCACAACACAATGCACTTACTCCACTCTATTGCTATAGTCTATATTCAAGTTTATGAGTTTTTGCATGAATTTGTGGTAGAAAATCTGGGCAAAACTTCACAAATCGACAGACCCGGTCACCAGCCCGGTCGACCGGCCGCTCAACCGGCCGGCCCGGCGTGCGGCCCGGTCAACCGGTCGAAGGCTGCCGGCTGCTGCGCGATGAGGGCGCGAGCTCCTACTCCTCCGGGCATGAGTTCTATTGATGGGTGCGATAGCATCTCTACTTTTTTCTTCGCCTTTTTGGTGTTCCGATGCCAAAGGGGGAGAAGAGAGTAGAGTCTAGGAACCACGGGGTTCTTTGATTATCACAAGCCATGGGAGTTGCTTTATTTGGATTTTATATGGCTTGTGCTTATTTGCTTTGAGTTTTTCAAGAACCATTTGCTACTTCCAATAATTCGTGTATGGATGTGTATGGACGACTATTATGTGTGCTACTCTATGTTAGGATGATTATGTGTGCTATGCTTATATATCTTGATATACACATCTCCATACCATGCTTGTTTCCTAAAGATATTGGGGGAGCTTCTCATGTTCAACAAATGGTGCACTTTGCATTCAAACGCAAATTCTCCAAGTGCACACATTATGGGGGAGCTGTCGTAATATCTTATATGGAATCAAGGTTTAGAGCTTATCATAATATCTATTTGTGACTCTAGCTCGGTTTGTCATCGTATACCAAAAAGGGGGAGATTGTAAGGGTATTTTACCCTTATCCATTATTTTGGTAACAATGACACCGTGCTAGAGTATTTGGCCTAATATGTTTATAAGGATAATCTCAGGTTTTAGGCAATGAGGCATAAATGGTGTATCAAAGGAACAAGAAGGCTAAAGGAGACCCCCCACTTCAACAACAATCGAAAAGGGGTCTACAGCAGAAATCCGGTCTGCAGCCCGGTCCAACCGGGCCAGCAACCGGCCAGTCCGGCGCGCAGCTCGGTCCACCGGTCGCCAACCGGAGCATCCGGCGCACGACCCGGTCGACCGGTCGCCAACCGGGCTCCACACAAGAACACAGCAAATCCGGTTGCCGACCGGTCAGCCGGCCTACAGACCGGCGAGTCCGGCGCACGGCCCGGTCGACCGGTCGCCAACCGGGCGCCAACCGGAGGAGCCTCTGGACGACGAAAAGAAGCTCCGGTCACCAGCCCGGTCCGACCGGCCTCTGCACCGGGCAGTCCGGTCCCTGGTCCGGTTGAACCGGGTTTGTCGAGGAAAAGCTGAGGTGGCAAGTGGCCAACGGCCATATTTCGAAGAACACTATAAATAGCCCTTCTCCTACCTCTAGACAGTTAGGCACTACACTATAAGCTGTTCTTGAGCTCCTTCTCTCATACTCCATTGTTAGAAACACCAAAAGCCTCAGATCTCCCTCCTCCTCCACCCAAACTCAAATCCCTCCGGGGAAACAATAGAGGAGGACCCGATCTACCGTTCTACCAAGCCAAATCTCATTCCCCCTTGTATTCATCAAGAAGCTTGCTTCCTAGGGTTCCTTGGAAACCCTAGGTGGGCAAGAGGAGTCCGGAAGCATCCGGGCTGTGGATCTGCTCCGGGCAAGATTGTGAAGGTTTGGAGGCTACCTCAAAGTCTACCACAAGTGAGAGAGCTATTCCTTCGTGGGATAGGCTCCGGAGAATAGGGTGAGCCTTCGTGGCGCGGGGAATCCTTCGTGGGACCTCCACTCCTCCAAACGTGACGTACCTTGTTGCAAAGCAAGGGAACACGGGAATACATCCTCGTCTCCGCGTGCTATCGGTTATCTCTAACCGAACTCCTTACTTGTGATTTAACTGCCTGTGAGAGCCTTCGTGCTCGAGTTAGTTGTATCCTCATATAGGTTGCTTCACCTAGTTTGCATTAGGCTCACCTTTATATTCCGCAAAGCCTAATATTGCAAAGAAAGAATTAAAATCTGTAGAAACCTATTCACCCCCCCTCTAGGTTTACCATCTCTATACTTTCAAGAGGTTACTTTAATATGAACTCCGGATGTTGTGGAGCTTGTTTACTCCGGCTTGAGGGAGCTCTTGTAGCCCTACACAATGAATGGTGTTTGTTATCCAACAAGAGAGTGTTTGAAAGTAGCACAAGTGAGGAGAAGTTATTTATTTATTATGTGATCATTGTTGAGAGTGTCCACTAGTGAAAGTATGATCCCTAGGCCTTGTTTCTAAGCATTGAAACACCGTTTCCAACAAGTTCTGCTACATGTTTGCTTGCTGCAATATTTATTTCAGATTGCAATTACTACTTACAATCATCCATATTACTTGTATTTCACTATCTCTTCGCCGAACTAGTGCACATATACATCTGACAAGTGTATTAGGTGTGTTGGGGACACAAGAGACTTCTTGTATCTTAATTGCAGGGTTGCTTGAGTGGAATATCTTTGACCTCTACATCCCTGAGTTCGATAAACCTTTGGTGATCCACTTAAGGGAAACTTGCTGCTGTTCTACAAACCTCTGCTCTTGGAAGCCCAACACTGTCTACAGGAATAGAAGCGTGCGTAGACATCACATACCATGCTATAATTGTACTAACTGAAACATTGATACATGTGTGTTATGTAAACAACAAGGAGTCCCTAGTAAGCCTCTTGTATAACTAGCTTGTTGATTAATAGATGATCATGGTTTCGTGATCATGAACATTGGATGTTGTTAATATACTAGTAGGAAAACCATTATAGGTGGAAACCACCTCTGTGGCGCACCAAACATGTCATGCGCCACAAATATATTTCTGTGGCGCACCACAAAACTGCGCCATAAAAAAATTGATGTTTCTGTGGCGCATATGCTTGCACGTGCGCCACAGAAGATGGAGATTCTGTGGCGCACGGTGAGCAGTGCGCCACAGAAAGTTCGTGGGACCCACCCTGGGTCCACCACTGCACATGGCCGAAGGAAATTCTGTGGCGCATGGTCCAGCGTGCGCCACAGAAAGTTAAGTTTCTGTGGCGCACGTTGGTCCATGCGCCACAGAATTTCCTGCGGGGACCACCCCCCGGCTCACGCCACCATGATTCTGTGGCGCATGAGCTGTTATGCGCCACAGAAGTTCATGTTTCTGTGGCGCATATCAGCTAATGCGCCACAGAAAGTGAATAGTAGATCTCACTTTTGGAGGCAGCTTTCCCCCTCTTTCTTCCACCCACCACCCTTTCCATTCTTGTCTTCTCCAACCAGCTCGTGTTCCTCCTCTCTCCCACTCCATTTTGGTCATACTTTTCTCCATTGTTGATAGCTCTAAGCCTATTTTGTGGGCATATTTGTGAGGGGAAGCCACACCAACTTGTAGAGGGGTACTAAAAACCACAATTCTCTTTCCCTCCTCCTCCACTTTCCCTCTTGCATGGTCCATTGTTTTGTCTCCACCACCCCATCCTCTTGCTCCACCATGATGTTGGTAGATTTGTGAGAGGTTGAGTACTATTGGATGCATGTTTTGTGTGTATGGATGTTTTGTAGGTGAAGATTATTATCGCGCTCCCGGACGGTTTGCGGTGGCGAGAAGATGATGTTTATATGTGTTGAGCTTTGTGTTGTGGTTGAATGTTTGCTTGCGAAGAAGCTTATTTGTGTTGTTGGTTTGTGCCGGCGTGTGGTGCATGGATGTTTGCCGAAATGTTGATTCATTTCCATTTCGGCAAATTCTTGCACTAGCCATATGTCCCACTTTTAGGATAGGTCATGTCGAAATTTTCCGGCGATCATGCATGCATGTGTGTTTATGGGTGGTGTGTGTGGTTCTAATTAACTCTCTTTTGCTCTATATATGTATGATGCAGTCAACCATGGTCGTCCATATGAGGGAAGGACAAGTGGTTAGATACAAGGTGAACGCGAAGGCCGACATGGTTAGGAACAACATGACCCTGATAAGATGTCCGTGTCGAAAATGCGGACTCCGGCAGTGGATCGACCCTGATTCTGGACAACTGGAGGAACACCTGCTCAGGCGCGGTTTCATGCTCGGCTTCAACGAGGAGCCGGCGGCAAATGTTGGTCATGAAGAAGAGGCCGACATCGGGCGAGAAGACGAAGAGTCTCCCGAACATGGTGTTCATCATGAGGAAGGAGAGGCCGATGAAGGAGATGATGATGCCGGAGGAGATGGTGGTGGAGATGCCGAGAGCAAGCAGACGCCGCTAACGTCGGCCCTGCGGGACCCTCATGTTCAAGAGCTTCTCCTGAAGGACACGGGCAACGCCAAACCTGAAGCCAAGCTGGCGCAAATGGAGGTAGACGGGATGACTCCATTGTATCCAGGGTGCCGGCCCGAGGATACACGCTTGAGTGTAACGCTCGAGTGTCTGGAGATGAAGGCGGAACACAAATGGACCGACAGCAGCTTCAGCGATAACATGAAATCCTGGCATGCTCGTCTTCCCAAGGACAACACATTGCCGACAAGTATCGACGAGGCCAAGAAAGTAGTTTGCCCACTCGACCTACCGCACGTAAAGTACCACGCATGCATCAATGATTGTGCACTTTTTCGGAATGAGTACAAGGATAGAACCACATGTCCGGTGTGCGGCCAAGGACGGTACAAGAGAGGGAACAAGAAAGTTCCTCTGAAAGTTGTCTGGTACTTTCCTATCACTCCCCGTCTGCAGCGGTATTTCGTAGATCCTAAGGAAGCAAAGCTCATGCAATGGCACGCGGAAAGGGAGAAGCCCGCAGATGATCCGGAGAAGGGCAAGATCCTGACACACCCTGCAGACGCTAGCCAGTGGAATGCGTTGGACATTGAGTTCGCAGATGAGTTCGGGAGCGAACCGAGGAACATTCGTCTGGGCATGAGCACCGACGGACTCAATCCCTTTGGAAACCAGAGTAGCACGCATAGCACCTGGCCCGTGTTTGTATGGCCATACAACCTCCCCCCTGGCTGTGCACAAAGCAGCGGTACGTACACATGAGTATTCTTATTCAGGGGCCAAAACAACCGGGCGTGGACATGCATCTGTATCTCGGTCTGTTGAAAGAGGAGTTAGCCACGCTGTGGCAGACGCCGGCCCCTACTTGGGACGCGTACAAAAGAGATTATTTCCCTCTCAGAGCCGCATTGCTAACGACAGTGCAGGACTATCCTGGTTACGCATATGTATCGTGCCAGGTGAACCACGGATTCAAGGGATGTGTCAAGTGCATGGATAAGACCCCGCATCTGCAGCTGCCGAAGCCTCCCGGGTCTTGTAAAACTGTGTTCCAAGGGACTCGAATGTGGCTTCGCTTCGATCACCCGTGGAGAAAACGCAAGGATCTGTTCAACGGCGAAGAGGAGCTCGGAAGAGCCCCACGACCGAGGAGCGGCGAAGAAATATCCGAGCTTTTGGAAAATTGGGAAGAGTGCCCCGCGCCGGGAAAGAAGCGACCGCGGGAATCGCCGCTGCTGGGAGTATGGAAAGCGAGGTCTGTTTTCTGGGACCTGCCGTACTGGAAGGTCCTCCACACGCCCCATAGCCTCGATGTCATGCACATCACGAAAAACGTTACCGAGAGCCTACTTGGCACTCTGATGAACATGCCGGAGAGGACCAAGGATGGCCCGAAAGCAAGAACCGACCTGAAATTGCTTGGCCTCAAGAAAGAACTTCAGTACCCCACCGATAGTGATGATGATGATGAACAGACGGAAACGACTCAGGGTCACCACAAAAGGGCTAAGAAGAATGAGGTGGTGGTGCTTAAACCTGCCTGCTTCACTCTGAGCGAGGAGGAGCTCGAGAGGTTTTTCGAGTGCCTCCTAGGTGTAAAAGTTCCACACGGTTACTCGGGGAAGATAAGCAGATATCTGGACGTAGCGAAGAAGAGGTTTAGCGGGATGAAGTCTCACGACTGTCACGTGCTGATGACACAGATACTTCCCGTTGCGATGCGAGGGATAATGGACGACCACGTCCGCGAGACGTTGTTTGGCCTCTGCAACTTCTTCGACGTCATCTCTAGGAAGTCCATCGGCGTTAAGCAGCTCAACAGGCTACAAGAAGAGATCGTCGAGATACTATGCGAGCTCGAGATTTACTTCCCGCCAGCGTTCTTCGACATCATGGTGCATCTGCTTGTCCATGTAGTGGATGACATCATCCACCTCGGGCCGACATTCCTGCACAACATGATGCCATTCGAAAGGTTGAACGGTGTCATCAAAGGATTCGTTCGCAACAGGGCCCGTCCAGATGGAAGCATAGCCAAGGGCTTTCTCACCTACGAGTGCATCTCCTTCTGCCAGAACTACCTAAGCACCGAGAACGAGGATGTCGGTCTGCCCACCAGGAAGCACGTCGGCAGGCTAGCAGGGTTTGGTCACCGTGAGGGCTACCGCGCAATGCATGTCGGCATCGCTGGTCGACACGCCGACTTTGACAGGGCACACCGAGTCGCGCTACAACACATAGAATTGGTCAGCCCTTGGGTGGATAAGCACAAAAGCTTAATCGAGCAGAAGTTCATCGACCTAGGACGGCCGAGGAAAACAGGGGACGTTACGAAAGAGCACAACTCCAACTTCACGGGGTGGTTCAAGAAAAGGCTACTGGAAAGTCCCGCACCGATGCCTTCTACTGAAGAGCAGAAACTCATATTCTCCCTGTCACAGGGACCCGGGCACAACGTAAGGACCTATCAGTCGTACGACATCAACGGCTATAGATTCTACACCGAGGAAAAGGACAAGAATAGCGAATATCAAAACTCAGGAGTAACTATGCTATCCTACACCGATGACAAGACTGATGTCAAGGAAAGATTCTACGGAAGGATCGAGGAGATTTGGGAACTCGACTACGTTGGAGTGACGATACCGATGTTCCGTGTGAGATGGGCCAAGAGCGTCGAAAAAGATGGACTATATTTCACCACCATGGTTATACCCGATGCCAAATCGAAGACCCCCTCCGCGAAAAATGAGCCGTGGGTGCTCGCTACCCAAGTTGACCAATGCTTCTTCATTACCGACCCGTCAAAGCCCAGCCGTGTGGTCGTGAGGAGGGGCAAGAGGAGCATCATCGGAATGGAAGGAGAAGCCGACAAGCAAGACATCGACAAGAACGGCGATCCGAAGATCGAAGAGGAATTTGACAAGTACTTCGACAAGCCTACTACTTATTCAAAAGTAAGAAGGAAGACCACCCTACCGGCTAAAGGTTGCCCGTACACAAGAAGAAATCTCAAGGTGGCCGGGCTAAAGTATTCAACAACCGCGATGAAGAAGGGCAAGAACATTGTCAAGAAACGCTAGCTAGCCACCGATCGGAACCGAGAAGTTCAATTGTGGCTTTTTTTGTGTACTATGTACTTTGGCAAAAATCACATGTGTCTATATGTGTGTGTATATATGACACACAAGCATCCATACATGCATGTGTGTGTGGATGTGTGGTGATTTTTTTTGAATTATCTATATTAATTAACTTGCATAACATTTATTTCTTGAATAAAACACTAGGAATGTATTAAATGAAATAATTTTAAAAATTAATGAAACACTTGGGCATATGATGCAGGGATTTAGAAATATGCCTAAGTATCGAATTTCGTGGCGCACCACGCCCCATGCGCCAGAAATTAGAGATTCTGTGGCGCACCAAACGCCCCATGCGCCACATAAATTTGATACTTAGGCATATTCCCCAATTGGCCACACGGGGTATACGTACTATATTGCTAAGTCATGGAATTCTGGCGCACCGAGCCAACATGCGCCACAGAATTTCAAGATTCTGTGGCGCATGTTGGCTTTGGTGCGCCACAATTCCATGACTTAGCCATATACGGGTTCGGCCTTCTTCTCCCCCAACCCTAGCACACATCTCTCTTCTTCCCGGCCCAACTCATCGCCGCGCCGCTCAACCGCCTCGCGCCCCTGCTCAACCGCCTCGCCGCGCCTGCTCAACCGCCTCGCGCGCCCTGCTCAACCTGCCCCCTCGCCGCCTCGCCGCGCTCTCCTCGCCACGCGCACCAACCTCGCCGACCAGGAGGACCATCGCAGGAGGCCGGAGGAGCGTTGCCCGCCCGCCTGCAGGACGCCACCGCTGCTCGCCCACGCCGCTCTCGTCGACGACCACCCGCACCCTCCTGTAAGCTTCTTCTCCCCCTCCCTCTCCCCCTCCATGAAGGTGGCCTGAGATTTTTGAGTACATGCGTCCTACGAGAAGGGGAATTGGAAAGAACTATAGAGGAATTGCAAGAAAAACTGTAGTCTGAAGATAAATATCAAGAAAAACTGTAGTCTGAAGATAAATTGCAAGATAAATTGAGGTAGTTAGGGTTAATGCAAGTGGTAAAATTATTTCATGAGTAGCTGCTGTTAAATTTGAATTGCTACTGCTGCTACAAAGAAATTTGAATTGCTACTGTTAAATTGCTCCACAGAATTGCTACTGTAACAAATGGGAGTAGTTTGCATTGCTACTGTCAAGATTTATTTGTCAATTGATGTAGATAAATATTAGGGTGAAAGTTCTGAATAAATTAAAACTGAAGAAAGATAGCTAGCAACATTCTAGATTGGTTAGCAATTCCTAGTTATGTGTTAGCATAAGGTCTCTGCTTACATACTGTGTTGGATTCATGAATCATAAAGGGAGCATGCAATAGTCTTAATTATGCTTGATGAATATTGGCAGTAGTAGCAGTAGCTAGGTAAATTATATATATTTGTATGCTGGTTTAATTAAAAATACTAAGCTGATGCTATTGTCTCTTGAAGCAAGCATGCAGTAGTGGCAGTAAATTATGATCACTTCATTTTAAATGTACAGGCTAAGCATGAAATGTATAGACTTTGCTTATTTTAAATGTACAGTCTTAATTAAGCATGAAGAATTACTACTGTTAGTCATCCTATAAGATATGCTACAGTACACTAAAATGGATATGCTACACAGTACACTAAATTTAGTAGTAAATTGATGTACAGTGTAGCAGTAGCAAGGTAGGTGTTGTTTTTTATACTGCAAAAATGGTTTTATGTTGCTTGGCTGCAGCTGTTGCAAGGCTCATACAGGAAGTGTTTAAATTCCTGATATGCTACAGTACACTAAAATGGATATGCTACACAGAGAAGTGTTGACTTGTGCAAAAATGGTTTTATGTAGCTAGGATTTTTCTATATATTTCAGTCAGAGAAGAAATACAATGAGTAAAGCATTTTTTTTGAGAAACAATGATACATGATATGCTACAGTTCTGAAGCTGTTGGTTTATCTAATATGCTACAGTTACTAACCAGAGAAGTGCCTTTGCTTATTTTATGAATTTTGTACATGTATAGTTTTGAGTAAATTGCAAGCAGTAAATTGCAAGATTTATTTAAATTGCAAGCAGTAGTAGTGGCAGTAAATTGCAAGCAGTAGTAGTTGCTGTTGCTTGGCTGTTGCTGTTGCTTGGCTGCAGCCAAGCAAGTCATTTCCAGTGGTATACTGGAGCAGTGTACCACTTGTTGGTGGTACTGGTGATGTTTTTTTTATGGTTCTTGCAAGTGTATGGTGTAGGGATGTGGTATTTGCTGTGTGTATGGTGCTGCTGTGTGTGTACTGGAGCAATACCACCTGTATGAATAAGCAAATGTTGCAGCTGTTGTGTGTATGATGATGTTGTGGTAGCTGCTGGCATTTTATTATGTGAATTGTTGCAGGGACTTCAAATGAGCTGCCCATTTCTCCCGAAACGTTGATTCACTTCCGTTTCGGTTGAGAAATGGGGCTCCTATGTCCAAAAATTAGCAAAGGTCATGCCGAATTTTCCGGCCGACAATTGTACTAATAGATTTCATCCTCTTCTTTATAGAAATTGCAAATATGTCGGCCGACGACAACGTGGCCGGCACTTCTAAGGCCGCCATGACCCTCGAAGAGGAAGCCAGAGCGGCGAACGTCGAGTTCTGGGAATTCGGCCCCTCCCAGCGACAAGAGGAGGAGGAGGTGGACTTGGCGGCGGAGGAAGTCGGAGCTGACCGTCAGATGACTGAAGCTGGGGAGGAGGAGGAGTATGAACCCACCACCGACGGCGCCGCCCACACGGGGGGTGACGGCGTCGGGGAGGCTGACGGCAGCGGCAACCCGGCTGCTAAGAAGAAGAAGAAGCCGCGGAAGGATCGGAAGCCGACGGTGCTCGCCAACACCACCAGCGAGATCACATTGGTCTCCGAAAGTGGGCAACCACAGGAGCCGGAGGCTGTTGCCGCTGGGTACGGCATGCAACTCGGGTGCATTGTCCGGGAAAGCATGTCGATCAACACGGTGAAAATCCGAGGTGAAGGCAATGAGCATTTGGTCGAGCTCTGCCTTCGGAAGCTTCACCGACGGTACAAGTTCCCGGCGCCATACAATAACTTGGAAAGATCCAACCCGGTGAATAAATTGGCCATCACGAAGATGAGCAACGCCCTGAGCAGCTGGAAAAGCCGGGTGAAGGCCAAGATCGACAAAGGTGAAAGCTTTGAGAGTATTAAGAAGGGTGAGCCGATGCTCGATGAAGCAGAGTTCCAGATATTCAAGGAGCGGCTGGATAGCGACGATGCGAAAGCATGGACGGAGTGGGGTAGACAAATGCATGAGCTCAACTTAGGAGCACATCACCTTGGAAGCGGCGGTTATAGAGGAAAGATTCCCATTTGGGAAAAGGAGGACGAAGAACTTGCACGTGCTGGGAAACCGAACCCATGGTTGAAAATTACGGACCTGCAGGTGAGGTACTTTGTCCGGGCCCGCTACACTCTGGACAGGAAGACAATGGAATTCGTTACCGAGCATGACGACGTGAGGAAGTTCGAGGAAAAGCTGGTAAGGGAATTTACTCGCGCGGTCCATTGCTGCACATATTACATATATGACGTGAATGCAATGCCCTAAATGTGTTCACCCTATCCTTGTCTGCAGAACGAGCAGTTGGCGAAGGCCGATCTCCCCGAGGCCGAATCGTCGTCCCAGGGCTCGACGGAGCCGTGGGACACGCCTTTCAACAGGGCGTTGAATATCCTCAAGGAGAGGCCAGTATCCAAGCCGCCGACGTCGGCTGGACGTGTCTGCGGCTTTGGTACAAGCATGAAGTTTCGCGAGTACTACAAAGAGGAAAACAGCAAGAAGAGAAGGAGGAGCGCGATGTCAGAAGAGGATAAAGCCGAGGTGGAAGAGCTGAGGAAGAAGGTCTCCATGCTCGAGGAAAAACAGGCAAACTCGATGGACAAAGATGAGGTGGACAAGCTTTTCGAGAAGAAGCTCCGCGATTTCCTGCCCCCTCAGGTCATCGAGGGGATAGCTGCGTGGAATGCGGCCGGTCAGGTGGGGTCGATAAAAGTGCCTAGCGCCGGGGCCAGCAACTCGATCTTCAACGCGTCGCCATCTCCGGATCTGGTTACCCCGCCGCCCACCATCGCCGCGGGGCAGCCGATGGAGTTGGATGAACCGGTGCCCCCCGCTGATCCTGCCGAGGCTACCAAGGCGCAGCCGGCGGCGGTGGTGCTTCATAATGCACCCGAGCCCCCGAAGATTGATAGGCCGGCCGCCACTGTCTCCACATTAGCACAGCTCAACGCCATCACCAAGGTACTTAACTAATTAGTTATTCCATGCCATCTCCTTCATGCGTTTTGATACCCGGCTATCTAATTAATGATGCCCAACATTACTCAGGACACTCCTTGCGTGCTCCTTCACTGCGCGCCCGGCGGCGAGTTGAAGGATGTTGCCACGGGAATGATCATACAACCGAAGAGCACCACGTTGCACACCGTGGCTATGGACGCCAACGTCCTGAAGGTCACTTTGGGTCGGGTGTTGCCGGGGTGCGAAGACATGGACCCCCCAATACAGCCCGAGGGAGCCGACGAGCACCTGACGCTTGAGAACTGCCATGGCTATACCATGGTATGGCCAAAGACCCAGATCCGTCTTGGGGGTCGCTCCACCGGCGCCTCCTCGATCATCCGGCAGCCGATCGTCCGGCCGCCTCCTCGGAGGGCAGCTCCTCCCGTCGTCACCGCCACAACAAGCCGCCACAAGAAACTGCTGGGAGAGTCTCTGCCTCAACCGCCACCGGCGGAGCCTAAAGGCAAGGCCGCTGCACCGCTATCGCCCATCCCATCACCCAATGAAGATGACATCGATGATGATGGGCCGGTAGACGTCGATGCCTACCTCAACACCGGCGCCGACATAGATGATTTGTACATGGCGGGCGCGGATGAAGAAGCATACCGCGTTCGCGACGAACCAGCTGGCCCACCCAAGGCAACCAAACAGCGCCTGGTGTTCCGCGGCTTCTCTCAAGAGACGCCTCCGGCAGCCGATACACAAGAGCCAACCGCCGCAAACATCTTCAGCCCCAATACGCTGATCAACAAGGTCAACGAGCAGTTTGAAGCGTCGGGGGCCGTTGCTCCGAAGAAGCCCCGTAAAAGACCTAGTAAGAACAAGGAGAAGTCTGCGAGCCAGCCACCTCCGACGATCCGTCATCGGGACTCCATGGTACCTCCCAGCAAGGATGGCTTGACCAGAATGCATGAAGCTGGCAAACCAATACTGGGTCCGGAGCTGCAACACATTGCTTCCGGAGATATGCTGCCTCTGCAGGACAGTATCCTGGTCCTAGAGAGTATCCTTCTTAAGGACAAAGATCCAAATTACCCGGTCTTCACGGTCAAGGTGCCAAGAGATGTGGGCTTCGTCACTGATGCCCCCGCGGATATATTCTTTATAGCGTACGAGGACATCTTCAAGCTATTCCACGCGAGAAGGCTGGACTATAACTTGGTCCGCCTATTCGCGCTCAATCTGGCGATGAAGATCAAGAGAGAGAGTACCCCGGACGTCGCGATAGCGGATCCCTACTACATGCGTGAAAGCCAGTTGAACTTATCAGCGGTGCGGGTACGGGCTTCGTTGTACCTACAGAAGTGCTTCTTGGACAACAAGAGGAAGGACAACATCCTCTTGGCTTACTTTCCCGAGTAAGTACACATCCGCTAGCCCTGTAATAAATTTCTTTTCCATTGCTCATTTCCAACCTCGATCCAAATTTGTGTTGCGCAGAGACACGCACTGCGTACTCATCTCCATTGCCCCGAAGTTTTCTCTTGCCACCTATTTCGACTCGGGGAGTGCGAAAAAGAAGAACTACGCCAGAATAAGGGGTGTGCTAGATGATGCTCTCGAGGGCTACTTCAAAAAGGGAGGCGCCTTCAAAGAAAAGGCGGAATGTTTCAGGGATGATGGTAAACACAAGTTCAAGCACGTGTTCGAGTTCCCCTGTGTCAAGCAGCCGGAAAACAGCACTCTGGACGCCTTCTATGTCATGCATCACCTAAAAGGGTTTGTCCGGGATAGCCAGAACTTGCGTTTACCATCTGCTCTCCGAGGATGGGCCGAAAAGTTGGCGCGGATCAACGATGATGACCTCAGAGAAGACTTCCAGGATACCAGGGTCAAGTTATCACATATCATCATTCAAGACGTCACCACAGGGGGAGGGCCCTTGCACCAGGGTAGAGCGTTATGCAAGAGGGACATCGAGCACCGCCTCAAAGCGCAGGGTGACACGAGGACGTGGATTACAAAAGATCTGTACAAGCCGTTCCCGGAGCCCTGCGAGCCTTGACTTAGTGTGTGATAAACTAGCTATCTTCATCGGTTAGTTTGTATATATATCGATGGACGTGGTCTTTTGTGTGGGTCGTAATTAAACTCTAAGTACTATGTTCATCGGTTTATGTGTATCGGTGGACGTCGTCTTGTGTGTGCGTGTCGCAAACTTATTGTTGCCGTGCTCAACTTTACTATATACTTTGGTCTAATATTTATCAACATATATATATATGCATGATGTACTAATATGATATACTAATATGCCCTTGTCAATAGAGATGCCGACGTACGTTGTGTACAAGGGTCGGGTTCCAGGTGTCTACGAGGAGTGGCAGGACTGTCTCGAACAGGTGCACAAGTTCAGCGGGAACAGCTACAAGGGATACGCGACTAGAGAGGAGGCGGTAGCACAGTGGAGGGCACACGTGGGCAAGAAGAAGAACCGGCTGAAGTTCTTGGTCCCCCTCTTACTCACCGCCACCGCGGTTGTACTCTACTTTACTTTAGTCTAGGTGGCCGGTGACGATGCATGTGCATATGAGACGAGATGAACACATGTATGTGTATGCGACGATCAAACACATTTCTACTTGTGTAATTTGGATCTAAATGATGTAATGATGAAGACTTGTGTGTATCATGTCATTTGTGTGTCATTTGTGAGTAATTCTGTTATTTCTGGAATGTGCTATGTATTTCTTGTATATATCTGTATATTTCCTGTGAAATACCACTATATACTGCAGAAATGGAAAAAATTCGAAAATCCAAAAATTAACATTCTGTGGCGCATGAACTGGCAGTGCGCCACAAAAACTTATAAATATTCTGTGGCGCATGGAGATGTAGTGCGCCACAAAATCTGGCGCCAAATTCTGTGGCGCACGATCAATGGTGCGCCACAGAAGTCTAAGATTCTGTGGCGCACTGAACAGCGTGCGCCACAGAATTCCAAACTTCTGTGGCGCACCCGCTGCTGCGCCACAGAATTCTAATACTAGTCGCGTGGCAACTGTGGCGACGGCCATATGCGCCACAGAATCAAAATTCGGTGCGCCACAGTTAGCCCTTTTTCCACTAGTGATAACAAGGTTATGTCATTGGGTGAATGATATAATGGACATACACCCAAATAAGCGTAGCATGAGATCAAGTCATTAAGTTCAACTTGCTATAAGCTTTCGATACATAGTTACCTAGTCCTTCGACCATGAGATCATGTAAATCACTTACACCGGAAGGGTACTTTGATTACATCAAACGCCATTGCGTAAATGGGTGGTTATAAAGATGGGATTAAGTATTCGGAAAGTATGAGTTGAGGCATATGGATCAAGAGTGGGATTTTGTCCATCCCGATGACGGATAGATATACTCTGGGCCCTCTCGGTGGAATGTCGTCTAATTAGCTTGCAAGCATGTGACTAGGTCACAAGAGATGACATACCACAGAACGAGTAAAGACTACTTGTCGGAAACGAGGTTGAACTAGGTATGGAGATACCGATGATCGAACCTCGGACAAGTAAAGTATCGCGTGACAAAGGGAATCAGTATCGTATGTAAATGGTTCAATCGATCACTAAGTTATCGCTGAATGTGTGGGAGCCATTATGGATCTCTAGGTCCCGCTATTGGTTATTGGTCGGAGAGGAGTCTCGATCATGTCCGCATAGTTCACGAACCGTAGGGTGACGCGCTTAAGGTTCGATGTCGCATAAGTAGGTTCGAAGTATGAGATGGAGACGAAGTTTGTTCGGAGTCTCGGATGTTCGGAGTCTCGAATGGTCCGGAGAATAATATGCATATATGGGAAGTCATTTTCAGGGTTACCGGAAAAGTTCAGGATTTTTCGGTATTGTACCGGAGGTTCTAGAAGGTTCCGGAGGGTACCATAGTGGGGCCCACCTATCCCGGACGACCAACATGGACTGGAGGGGTCGCATAGGCCCACATGGGCCAGGCACACCAACACCCCAAGGCCCATGTGGTTGAATCAAGTGGATAAGATCAAATCCCTTGAAAATAGGGACTTAACTTGGGGGGAAGTTGCCCCCTTGTTTCGGCCGACCCAAGGGCTTGGAGGAGGGGCCAAGGCAGCCCCCACGCCTATATAAGAGGGAGGGGAGGGCTGGGGCGCAGCACATCATCCCCAAGCCCTAGCCGCCCCTCTCTCCCTCCTCCTTCTTCTGCGCAGGCTTGGCGAAGCCCTGCAGAATTTCTCCTCCACCTCCACCACCACGCCGTCGTGCTGCTGGGATTCCGAGGGGATCTACCACATCTCCGCTGCCCGCCGGAACGGGGAGAGGACGTGCTTCATTGACACCGTACGCACGACCGAGTATGGAAGTGCTGCCGAATTGAAGCACTGGACGATCGACTACATCAACAACGAGATCTAATCTCGTAGGCTTTGGAATCTTTGAGGGTTAGTCTCACATACATCTCGTTGCTTCGATCTTGGTAGATTAGATCTTGCTTCTTCCTAGATTGGATCTTGGTTTTTGTTCATGTTCACGGTAGATTTTTTGTTTTCCATGCAACGAACCCATCAGTGGTAACCGAGCCATGTCTATGCATAGATCTGTTGCACGAGTAGAACACAATGGATTTGTGGGCGTTGATGCTTTTTTTGTTTTTAGTTAGTGTACTTCGCATCTTGCGGGATGGTGGGATGAAGCGCCAAGGCTAACTTTACATGACCGCGTCTCATGAGACTTGCTCCACGCTTGACATGCAACTTGTATTGCATAAGTGGCTTTGCGGGTGTCTGTCTCTCTCACCATAATTAAGATTCAATGTACTCTTTCAGTTGACAACATTAGTATCACCGTTGTGGTTCATGTTCGTAGGTAGATTGGATCTTACTCGAAAACCCTAAACCATGTAAAATATGGAAACCAAATTAGAGGCGTCTAACTTGTTTTTGCATGGTTTGGTGATGTGATATGGCCATGATGTGATGATTATATTTGATGTATGAGATGTTCATTATTGTATTATGGCAACTGGCAGGAGCCTAATGGTTGTCTTTAAATTTGTTAAGACATGCGTTTCTATTCATCATGTAATAGCTTTATTCCAAGTAGTTGTTATCGTATCTATAAGTGATGGACAACCATGAAGCGGCGCCATGGACCTTGGTGCAATGCTGGTGATGATGGAGATCATGCTCATGTGCTTTGGAGATGGAGATCAAAAGCACAAGAAGAAAGGCCATATCATATCACATATTATGAATTGCATGTGATGTTAATCCTTTAGGCATCTTATCTTGCTTAGATCGCGACGGTAGCATTATAATATGATCCCTCACATTAATATCAAGATAATAAAGTGTTCTCCCCTCGTATGCATTGTTGCTAAAGTTCATCGTCTCGAAGCATCTCGTGATGATCGGATGTGATAGATTCTACGTTCACATACAACGGGTGTAAGCCATGTTGCACACGCGGAAATACTTGGGTTTGCTTGACGAGCCTAGCATGTACAGACATGGCCTCGGAACACGGGAAACCGAAAGGTTGAACACGAGTCATATGGATGATATGATCAACATTTTGATGTTCACCATTGAAGCTACATCATCTCACGTGATGATCGGTTTTGGTGTAGTGGATATGGATCGTGTGACACTAAACAACTATGAGGGATGTTGTATTAAGTGGGAGTTCGTTAGTAATTAGATTAAAACATGAACTAATTATCATGAACATAGTCTGAATAGTATTTTGAATTTGTAGATTGGCATCTGTTATCTACCATGCGCTAGTCTTGTAATTGAAATAGAAATACTGTTAAGTTTGAAAAGAAACTTTACGGACTGGTACCGTATTGTTAAAGAATCAAGAAATGATTAAGTACTATTGCAAACTTTTAGTAAACCTCACATTGCTGATTCAAAGAGAAATTGTTTCAATTAGTACCTAAAATCATCTTGTCTCTGTGAAACTTGAAGTTCAAATCCGTTTGAAAAGTAAGGAGCTGGAAATTTTGTTTTCAGAAATAAGCAAGGTATGAGATATATGTGATATCTAAGACCTTATTGCAAGATGATAGAATATAATCTAGTGAGACTACATAAACTCATAAGTTTTATGGGAATGTACCAAGGTTGAAGACGGCGTCCCAATCCTCCAACTAGTTGGGCACTAACGATATCGCATATCCATGAAGTGATCGTCCTTAGTATGCACCGTTGCTAAGACTCGTCGTTTGAAGCATCACGTGATGATCGGGTGTTATAGATTCTACGTGTGCATACAACGGGTGCAAGCCAGATTTGCACATACGAGTACTAAGGTTAAACTTCACGAGCCTAGCATGTACTGACATGGTCTCGAAAAGTCATCATGATTTGATGGATAAAAATTATAAGTGAAATTGTTCATCACATTAAAAGGTTACTAATAGTGAAATCTGGACAGATGCATGGAATTTTGATGACTCTGAAAATTCACTTAGTGAGAGATTCCCCAGGATTTTTTCCTTTGCTAAGGATGACAAAATTTCAGTAAGAGATATAGTGTTGCTGCTTGATAGATCGGAGGAATTTTATAGACCTCTTTCGGCACAGGCTTATGAGGAATTCTGTTTCATACAAGACAAGTTGGATCAGTTGCAGCTGACCTCTGTTGGGCATGATGAATGGAAGTGTGCTAAGGGCGCATACAAGGCACATCATTACTATCTTTCTTTATATGCTCACATACAGGTGGATCCGCAGTACTCTTGGATTTGGAAGAGTAAATATACTATGAAGCTTATAATGTTTGCCTGGTTATTGCTCTCTGACAGGCTGAATACCAAGGACATGATTCAAAGGAGGCACTGGAATGTGACAGAAAACTATAACTGTGTTTTGTGTGCTGGACATATTCATGAAGATAGAGATCATTTGTTCTTTAATTGCAATTTCAGTGTTAGAATGTGGAACTATCTGCAGATTACTTGGGGTCAATATGGCACCATGGTACAGACAGCTGAGATGGAAAGGAGGGGTTTTAGACATTCTTTCTTCACTGAAGTGGTAACCATAGCCTACTGGCATATTTGGAAAGTGAGGAATGCCTTTATATTTGACCATGTTAGGCCAAGGTTTGCAACTTGGCGTGCCCAGTTCATCCATGATATATCACTCCATGCACACATATTTAAGAAGGATCAAAAGGACAAGTTGTTGAAGTGGGTGTCATCTCTTGTATAGTGCCTGGTTATATACCTTGTATAGCCTGTGAGGTGGTGTCCTTTTTTGTTTTCTTTAGTTTACTTTTTTAGTTATTCTTTTTTGTTATGGACTTTGTGTTTGTTATTTGAGTTTTAATAAAGGTGGGGGGCTGTGGGGCTTTTGCCCTACAGTATAAGGTTTCAAAAAAAATAGTGAAATCTGGAACACTTGTCATGTGATGATCAACTTCAAAGTAAGAACCTCAAGGTTATTAGTATTTGACTAATGGACCTAGAAGTTATGGAAGGTGAAGTGTTTTCTGAAAATGAGGAAAGCTAAAAGAGAAACTACAAAAGTTTTTGGCAGAAAGAAAGAAAAGACTAGAAAGTCTAGCTCAGGTGTATATAGATGATATACATGTTATGAATGTATTCTTTGTTTGGTCACATAATGAAATTCTTGAGTATTTGTACCATATTGGTTGGTATGAGGTGTCATACAAAACAACGCAATACAAGAATGCAATGGCCTAAGTGACTGACAAGGAATATGGTAGGAATGCACGTTTGGAACAAAATAAAGTGTTATTGTGTTCATCGTTAGCATTCTACCTAGCCCTTCAGATTTATAATAAAGAACTTTATAATTGTTGTTTTGTTCTAGTCAAATGAAAACAATGAGTTGTTCAAATTATGACAGTATTCCATGTACGATGGATAAGTTATTATAAATCTTTATGGTGAAACACACATGCATAACACTGACGCTAAAATGCCATAAGGCAAATGATGTGAATTCCACTTATTAGTGGAACCGCCTTTTAGGTCATGTTAGAAAGGAACGCATGAAGGAACTCCATGCAAATGGATTTTTGGAGTCATTCGATTTTTGAATCGTTCGGCGCTTGCAAATCTCTTCTAAAGAGAATGACTGAAATACCGTTCATAGGCCAAGAGTTGAATGGGTAACTAGCTTAGTGGAAACATACATGATGATGTATATGGTTCTTAGGCATAGTTGTGTGCGGAAGATTCCTCTACTTCATGAAAACTTCCAACAATGAATTGAGTGTATATATAAGGATATATTCATTCGATAAGGAAGAAGTTTGAAACATTTGAATAGATTCAAATAAATTTCAGCATGAAGTGGAAATCATCGTAATAGAAAAGTCAAATATCTATGATTGGATCATGGTGGAAATATTTGAATTACAAGTTTTAGCGAACATCTAAGAGAGTTATGAAATTGTTCTACAACTCACGTTTCTTGGAGTATCATAGTGATGATGGAGTATCCGAGAGACGTATCCAAACCTTGTTGGGTTAATGATGAGATAAAATAAAATGACGCCATTATATTTTTGTGGATTATGCTTTAGAGACTACCGCTTTTACACTGAATAGAGCATCATCATAATCCGTTGAAATGACACCATACGGGTTATGGCATGGGTATAAACCCTAATAGTCCTTTCTTAAATTTTGGTATGCGTAGAATAAGTAAATGAATTTACAACCAAAACCGGATGAATGTCTTTGTTGTTATCCCAGAGAATAAATTGGGAATTCTTTCCACTATGAAGTAAAAGACAAAAGTGTTTGTTAATGTTACTTGCTTATTTCCAAGAAATTGTTAATGTTACTTGCTTATTTGCTTATTTCCAATGCATCTTATTTCCAAGAAATTGTTTTCTAGCTCCCCCTCTCCCAAACCCTAGCTACTCCCTCCTCCTTCTTCTCCCGCAGCGCTTACGGCGAAGCCCTGTCGGAGATCTCCACCACCACCGTCACCACGCCGTCGTGCTGGCGGGGTTCCGAGGAGGATCTACTACATCCGCTGCCCGCTGGAACAGGGAGAAGGACGTCGTCATCAACACCGAATGTGTGACCGAGTACGGAGGTGCTGATAAGGTTCATGAACCTAAGCATGATGATTAGAGTAGCGCATCATCGGAAATGGTTCCGGAAGCATCCACGACGATCATGGCTCCCATGTCTACAAAGTTATATAGTCATGGAGATCAAAGTACCTATTGAACCTTGTAGATGTGGTTTACTTTGTGATCAAATAAATGATTTGTCGACAAAGGATTGATTTTGAACAATGATAAACCAACTACATACAAAGAAGTTATGATGGGCCCTGACTCCGTTAAAATGGCTATGCGCCATGAAATCCAAGATAGGTGAATACTTTTTGAAAGTAAATGGATCTATAAAATTGATGGACTTGGATGGAATATCCTTGAAGAAGCTCGACTTGTCGAAAAGTTGTTTACAACAAAGTTCAAAGAGTTGACTACGATAAGATTAGATCTTCCGTAGCAATGCTTATAGTCTATATGGATTATTCTAGTAATCGCTACATATTTATTTTATGAGATATGATAGTAGGATGGCAGAAATACATTCCTTACCAGAAGTGTGTATGAAGGATGTATACTAGATACAAACCAAAGAGTTTTGCTAGTCCGTGGAATACTAGATAGGTATACAAACTTCAATGAAGTAAGTATCATGGAGTTGGAATCTTCACCGGATGAAATAATCAAAGAGTTTTGATTTCATCAGAAACGATGAAGATGCTTGCATTTGCAAGAAATTAAGTGGGAGCGCTGAGACATAGTTATAATATTATATGTGGATGACATATCATTGATTATAAATGATGTAATTATATACTTGATGTGATTAAAAGGTTTCATTGAGAATTAACTTCAATGAAAGGATATGGACTGAAACATATTTAGTGTCAAGATCTATGAAGATATATTGAAACACATAATAAGTTTAAGTCAAAGTACCTAGAATGAATATTGAAACAGTTCAATACGCAAATGTCGAGAAGGTGTTCTTTTCCATGTGAAGGTTTGATGCGCGTAGATGTACACGTCCGTTGGGAACCCCAAGAGGAAGGTATGATGCGCACAGTGACAAGTTTCCCTCAGAAAGAAACCAAGGTTATCGAACCAGTAGGAGCCAAGAAGCACGTGAAGGTTGTTGGTGGAGGAATGTAGTGCGGCGCAACACCAGTGAAACCGGCGCCAACGTGGAACCTGCACAACACAATCAAAGTACTTTGTCCCAACGTAACAGTGAGGTTGTCAATCTCACCGCTTGCTGAAAACAAAGGATTAAGCGTATCGAGTGGAAGATGGTGTTTGTTTGCAAAGAACAGTAAAAACAGTAGAATGTAGTAGAATGTATTCAGATGTAAAAGAATGGACCGGGGTCCACAGTTCACTAGTGGTGTCTCTCCAATAAGATAATTAACATGTTGGGTGAACAAATTACAGGCGGGCAATTGACAAATAAAGATTCAATACATATCAACGATGATTACTATGTGATTTAATCAGGGCATTACGACAAAGTACATAGACCGCTATCCAACATGCATCTATGCCTAAATAATCCACCTTCGGTTATCATCCGAACCCCTTCCGGTATTAAGTTGTAAACAACAGATAATTGCATTAAGTATGGTGCGTAATGTAATCAACACAAATATCCTTAGACAAAGCATCAATGTTTTATCCCTAGTAGCAACAGCACATCCACAACCTTAGAACTTTCTGTCACTGTCCCAGATTCAATGGAGCATGAACCCACTATCGAGCATAATTACTCCCTCTTGGAGTTACAAGTATCAACTTGGCCAGAGCCTCTACTAGCAACGGAGAGCATGCAAGAACATAAACAACACATATATGATAGATTGATAATCAACTTAACATAGTATTCTCTATTCATCGGATCCCGCCAAACACAACATGTAGCATTACAAATAGATGATCTTGATCATGTTAGGCAGCTCACAAGATCTAAACAATGATAGCACAAGCGGAGAAGACAACCATCTAGCTACTGCTATGGACCCATAGTCCAAGGATGAACTACTCACGCATCAATCCGGAGGCGGGCATGATGATGTAGAGCCCCTCCGGTGATGATTCCCCTTTCCGGCAGGAGGGCGATCTCCTGAATCCCCCGAGATGGATTGGCGGCGGCGGCCTCTTAGTAGTGTTTTCCGTATCGTGGCTCTCGGTACAGGGGTTTCGCGACGAAGGCTATTTGTAGGCGGAAGGGTAGGTCAAGGGGCGTCACGAGGGGCCCACACACTAGGGCCGTGCGGCCGGGGCACAGCGCGCCGCCAGTGTGTGGCCACCTCGTGGCCACTTCATCTCCCTTTCGGTCTTACGGAAGCTTCGTGTAAACATAGGCCCCAGGCGTTGATTTCGTCCAATTCAGAATATTTCCTTACTAGGATTTCTGAAACCAAAAACAGCAGAACAGCAACCGGCACTTCGGCATCTTGTTAATAGGTTAGTGCCGGAAAATGTATAATAATGTTGTAAAGTATGTGTAAAACACTCAAGTATTGTAATAAAAGTAGCATGGAACATAAGAAATTATAGATACGTTTGCGACGTATCAAGCATCCCCAAGCTTAGTTCCTACTCGTCCTCGAGTAGGTAAACGATAACACAAATAATTTCTGAAGTGACATGCTACCAACATAATCTTGATCAACATTATTGTAAAGCATATGAGATGAATGGAGTGATCTGAACAAAAGATTGCTAACAAAGATAATGACTAAACAAATGAATCATATAGCAAAACTTTTCATGAATAGTACTTTCAAGACAAGTATCAATAAGACTTGCATAAGAGCTAACTCATAAGCAATAAATTCAAAGTAGAATGCATTGAAGCAACACAAAGGATGATTAAGTTTCAGCAATTGCTTTCAACTTGTAACATGTATATCTCATGGATATTTGTCAACATAGAGTAATATAACAGGTGCAATAAGTAAACATGTAAGAATCAATGCACACAGTTAACACAAGTGTTTCCTTCTAAGATAGAAAGAAGTGGGTAAACTGACTCAACATAAAGTAAAAGATTGGCCCTTCGAGGGAAGCATGGATTACTATTTTTGTGCTAGAGCTTTTGTTTTGAAAACATAGAAACAATTTTGTCAACGGTAGTAATAATTCATATGTGCTATGCATAATATTTCCTACAAGTTGCAAGCCTCATGCATAGAGTACTAATAGTGCTCGCACCTTGTCCTAGCTCGGAAACACGGATTATCATCGCATAACATATGCTTCAACCAAGTGTCACAAAGGGGTACCTCTATGCCGCCTGTACAAGTGTCTAAGGAGAAAGCACGCATTGGATTTCTCGCTTTTGATTATTATCAACTTAGACATCCATACCGAGACAACATAGACAACAGATAATGGACTCCTCTTTTTAATGCTTAAGCATTCAACAACAATTAATATTCTCATAAGAGATTGAGGTTGTATGTCCAAACTGAAACTTCCACCATGATACATGGCTTTAGTTAGCGGCCCAATGTTCTTCTCTAACATATGCATACTCAAACCATTTGATCATGAAATCGTACTTACTTCAGACAAGACGAACATGCATAGCATCTCACATGATATCCAACAAAGGTAAAGTTGATGGCGTCCCCAGAAACATGGTTACCGCTCAACAAGCAACTTATAAGAATTAAGACACATTGTAGCACCCTACCTTTAAATAAAGGCAAGATACATGTGTATAGTGCTATTCCCGGGATCACTGATAGCACACACATTACAAAATATAGTAATCATTGCAATAGTATCAAATTACTACATCTATGATCCAGAGGGTAAAGTAAAACCTTACAATTTGCATAGTCACATGGACTAGCTCAATAATATTCAGAACATACACAGCGGAAAGTAAATCATCAATGAGCCTTCATCATCTTCATGTGCCACAGGCAGTCATGTTGGAATGTAGACTCGAGATCCTACCACGTACTTCTCCTCAGAAAATCCTGCACGTTTGAATATGCAGCCCCACGAATGGAGGTCAGTACAATGATGTACTGGCAAATGACACTTATATGGTGGCAGTTTTTAGACATGACTATCTACATGATATTTGGCTAGTGGAGTTTAGGCTAATTTGCATAAAGCCAATTTTATCCTATATTTTATTTAAAACAAAACATTTTGAAATCCTTTGAATGACATTATGAAATCACACCATGGTTAAATCCTCCATGGGTTTTAGAATAATCACATGGTTACATCTCCCATGAGTTTTCAAAGGTTGATTCAAATTTTAAATACATTCAGAAAAGGTGATGAGATCCTTCCGTACATTCCTTGCCTAGAAGCTCAAATTGTCCATAACCGGGGACACGGCTAAGATCTTAGGTTTAACTCTCGAGAGGTTGCGCTCTTTACCCACAATTAACAACCAAGCCTTTTTGCCAAAATTCTTCATCTTCATTAAGGCCAGGACGAGGTCACTACGAAGCTTTTCCTTAGTAGCCCCTCCACCTACCGGATCCGCCCGTACCCAAACTCCACCCTCTGGCGGTACCCTAGGCAAGGTTTCCCACTAAGTACTTAGCCAAGACAGAGCCCATAATGTATTGTGGTTGCACTGGAAGCTATCTAAAACATGGACGACATAATAATCTCTTTAATCCTGGGTGGCCAACCACAAGTGTACTCACCCCCAGGTCACCACCACATACCATGGTTTTCACTGCCAGGTATGTAGCCCCAGGTAGCCACTCAACATAATCCAAAGCCACACCAATTCCACCCAGGTGTTTCATTGAGGTTGTTAATTTTAATTCTCAATACTCACAATCCAATATAATCAAAACAGCAGTGGCATTTTGTTATTGCTAGGCAAACTAAAAATTCTAGCAAGGGTTCATGAGTGGCTACACACTACTAGGATTGATAAGCATAGCATAACTTTCAAAAACAAAATCCTACCATGCATACTAATTTGAAAATCACTAATGCATAATAAAATAGGTAGGAATTGAGTGTCACTTGCCTTTTTGGTAGTCGAAGCGCGTTCACTTCTCTTAATCAAAATACGTGCCTCTCCGTACAAACTATAACATAGAATATAGCACAACATAAACACACCATTCAACAACAACAAAATCAAACAAGACAACAACAATCGCTCTATGGTACTAAGGTGTGGCATGAGGTTTGGCTTGCAGGATATGGCTGTGAGAGTTTGGACGGAAAGTCACATGATTAGAAAGAGATGGATTATCCAAGATATAATTGAAGAATCTTTATGCTTTACAAAAGCATGAAAAGAATTCGGAACGGCTTATGTGAATTGAATCACATAAGTGACAAATAGTGCAACAACAATACTACTGAATAAGTGTGACAACAATTACTCAAAATAGTATGAATTACACATAGGTTTGGGTATGGACTTGTGATATATTGAATTACTCAATTAACTCATTTGTAAATTGAATAGTTCAAACTAAGTCAAAGAAGTGAATGAAAATGAATTCGAATAGACACGATATTGGTTCAAGGTAAAGTGTCTAGTGGTATTGGTGTATGAATGTGATCATAAGTTTCACCTTCACAAAAGAATCATGTTGAGAAAGGATTATAGAAAACAATAATGGATATATACTCAAATTCTCATATTTGAATTTGAATATTTGCAAAGTGATTCAAATATTTTGGACGGTGGTGCTATTGGATGAAGTACTGTAAAGCAAGGCTTATGCAATTGACATAGTGTGACAACACTTATCAGAGTAGCACAAGGTCACACATAGCATTGGATACGAACTAATGGTATATTGAACTACTCAAATAACTCATTTGAAAGTTGATTAGTTCGAACTAAGAAGAAGGATTAAATGGCATGAGGTTGTATAGGCATGAATGATATCGGGATTGGATTCGCGGAGCCTAATAGATAACAAAGATTCATTACATGTGATATGGGTAGAGTATCTCCACCCTACTAAAGCAAGGTAAAAATCTAAACTAGGACATGTCACACTTTACTCAAATAACTCAATTGTTATTTCAATAATATGGACTAGAATAATGTGTTGTGGAGAGATGTGATCATGGAACATGATTATAACTAGTCCTGGAAGATGGGTATGATCATAAGGATCAATTTGGCTAAAGGAACTATGTTAAAGCCAGTCATAGGACTGCACTTTTCGCGAAAAGTTATTAGAAAAAAAAATCGGATGGAAGAACTTTCTACACGCAAGTTGTAGAGAATTCCATTACAAGCGTATCGCCAAAAGAATCTCTCGGAAAAAGTTTATAGGATTTATTTCATAGACGATATTGTGGAACAAAGGAATACCGCGAAAATAAAGTGGGCGAAACTGCCACGCAAAATGTCTAACATATTCTACGTGATTTGCTGATTCCAACGGTATAGAGCTTATCGAAATCCGATGAATAGAACTTAAGATATGAATTTTATAAAACTAGACCTAAGTGGTTATTGTTCTAATGGTGTACGAAAAGTTGTCCGAACAAGTTGCTCGGATGGAAAAAAACTTGCTACATGAAAGTTGTAGAGAATCTAATTACAAACTTAACGGAAGAACCACTATTCTAAACGGAGGTGTAGATCCAAGTAAATAAAATTGCGAAGTTACCTGCGACAATCTTAGAAAAAAGAGCGGGAATAAAAATATTATCGGGCGAGGATTGGGTTGGGTCGCAATAAAAATATTATCGGGCGAGGGTTGGGTCGCGGCGTTTCCCAAAATAACGTTGCGGATGTTAGCGTCGCGAACAGCTGAATCGGCAGACAAGCGGCGCTGCGCAGCGTTGCACGCGGGGAGAGAGAGGAGGCGCGCTGGGGCGTTGTGCATTGAGAGCACCCAGGGGGTCCTTTATATAGGGCTGGGACTACGGAAAAATTTCTTAAGAAGGCGATGTGGGACTAAAGAAAGAAAAGGAAAAGGCAGCGTCGCTGGGTGAGGCCGGGCGTGCGTGCGTGCGCGCTGGCCGTGGCGGCGGTAGCTGGCGCGGGGCGAGCTGGGCCAAGCGGCCTGGGCGAGCGGGGGCGTGGGCGGCTGCTGGGCCGTTCGGCCGGGTGGGCCGTTCGGCCTGGCCGAACTTTTATTTTTTTTATTTTTGTTTTTTTACTGAAAATAGAAATACATTTTGGGGCTTCAAATAAAATCAGAAAAATGCAAATAAGGTACCGTTGGATTCGTTATGAAAAATACTTCAATATAAAACTAAATTTGGACAAAAATATAAACTTTATAAAACCAAAATTTGACATACATGTCTATGTGGCTATAGTGCCTTTTTAGGGTTTAATGTTTTCTCAAATGAAATATTTTATAAGTTTCAAAACCTCCGAACAAAATAGAGTATTGTTAGAAAATCTTTTGAAACTAAGGTTTATGAAAACTCCATTTTGGAAATTACTTTTAAATAACTTCAAAAGTTTTAAATCTTTGTGAATTTTCAATCAATTTCAAACAATCAAGCATCAAATTTATTTATTTTTCATTCCAAAATTTAGAAAATTTCGGGATGTGACAGACTACCACCCTTAAAAGAAATCTCGTCCTCGAGATTTGAGAAAGGTTAGAAAGTTTTCGGTTCCTGATGGACATGGGTGCTACCACCCTTAAAAGAAACTTGTGTAGGTAGTCTTCTATCTTGGGTTTAGGCCAAGCAAATCTTGGATATAACTTGGCACTAGGTCATTGTTTGAAACACCTATGGCTTATGGCTTCTGAGTTTAGTGTCCACTAGGCGAATGTTTATTCACATATAGTGAACAACGTATCTCTCCAAGGTGAGTCGAATAGGTTTCTTCATAGTAAGGCTTCTAATCCAAATGGTGGGTTGTTGAACTACTTCCGGAAATAAGGGTTCACTCCTTGGGTAAAACGAAAGACCAACATGAGATTACTTCAAGGCATCCTTCATATTCTTACTTGAAATCTTTCACTATTTTTCATCTAGTGGTTGGGTCTTCAAACTAACCGTAGTCCTACGGTTGGCAGCACTTGCCTACTATAAGGGTATAATATTTATCCACCCTAGGGTTCAGGCTTAACAGCGACGTCTCTCTTGTAGGTATGTCTCTCTAGATTTACCATTCCTCATAACAAGGGCGAACAATATGAGTAGTCGTCATGGGGGCCAATCCATGTCGCACCCAATCATTTCCTTGTTTTCAGTTTGGTATATCTCGTATTCTAACTCTTGGTCAACCTCACAAGTTTGACAAAAAAAAAACTCCATGGAGAATTGAATCAATGTTTCAATCCCCATTAATGAACTATTTTGAAAACATTTCTATCGATCCCTAGCTAGGGTTTTGCGTATCTCACACTCTTCGGTTCTTCATCGTGATAGGAACATAAAAGTTGGTTTCACTACTATTGTTTTCATGGCGAGTTGCCGAGAAAACATTCTCTGGGTTGGGTATAGATGAGAATAGATAGAAAGATTCTAAAGAAGATTTCCTACCCAAACACATCAAATCAAAGCAAAACATCTTGCAAACAACATCTAACAAGCATCAAGCAATATGTTTCAGAACACAAACAAAATAGCATGGTCATACCACATTTTGGTAAGATCAATACTTTGTTACTTTATCGTTGGTTCGCTAAAATAGAACTAATGGTGGTCTAGTCTATTTCTTTATTGGATGCATCAAGTTTCTATTCTAGTCCTTCGATGTATCTTCGTGTGTTCTGCAGTCTGTATCGAAGTCTTCCTTCAAGTTCTTCATTTGTCCTCCATGAAACCCTTCTTGCGGAGTCGAAGACTATCATTTGAACCATTAGTCACTCACCTCAGGTACAAGGTCATCATCTGTCTTTTCTTAATGGTTTTCAGGAGGTAGGCCATCTAAAGAAAAGATGAAAACATTTTGAAGATGGAATAGATGAGAATACTAGAAATTCACAAAGCAAACATCTTTTGATTGAAATATGATTGGACAAATTTTTCATCCTAGGGTCTTCCTATTTCTAATCCAAACCTAGGGTCTCGATCCTACAGGCAACACTATGCTCTGATACCATTCTGTAGCACCCTACCTTTAAATAAAGGCAAGATACCTGTGTATAGTGCTATTCCCGGGATCACTGATAGCACACACATTACAAAATATAGTAATCATTGCAATAGTATCAAATTACTACATCTATGATCCAGAGGGTAAAGTAAAACCTTACAATTTGCATAGTCACATGGACTAGCTCAATCCATATTCAGAACATACACAGCGGAAAGTAAATCATCAATGAGCCTTCATCATCTTCATGTGCCACAGGCAGTCATGTTGGAATGTAGACTCGAGATCCTACCACGTACTTCTCCTCAGAAAATCCTGCACGTTTGAATATGCAGCCCCACGAATGGAGGTCAGTACAATGATGTACTGGCAAATGACACTTATATGGTGGCAGTTTTTAGACATGACTATCTACATGATATTTGGCTAGTGGAGTTTAGGCTAATTTGCATAAAGCCAATTTTATCCTATATTTTATTTAAAACAAAACATTTTGAAATCCTTTGAATGACATTATGAAATCACACCATGGTTAAATCCTCCATGGGTTTTAGAATATTCACATGGTTACATCTCCCATGAGTTTTCAAAGGTTGATTCAAATTTTAAATACATTCAGAAAAGGTGATGAGATCCTTCCGTACATTCCTTGCCTAGAAGCTCAAATTGTCCATAACCGGGGACACGGCTAAGATCTTAGGTTTAACTCTCGAGAGGTTGCGCTCTTTACCCACAATTAACAACCAAGCCTTTTTGCCAAAATTCTTCATCTTCATTAAGGCCAGGACGAGGTCACTACGAAGCTTTTCCCTAGTAGCCCCTCCACCTACCGGATCCGCCCGTACCCAAACTCCACCCGCTGGCGGTACCCTAGGCAAGGTTTCCCACTAAGTACTTAGCCAAGACAGAGCCCATAATGTATTGTGGTTGCACTGGAAGCTATCTAAAACATGGACGACATAATAATCTCTTTAATCCTGGGTGGCCAACCACAAGTGTACTCACCCCCCAGGTCACCACCACATACCATGGTTTTCACTGCCAGGTATGTAGCCCCAGGTAGCCACTCAACATAATCCAAAGCCACACCAATTCCACCCAGGTGTTTCATTGAGGTTGTTAATTTTAATTCTCAATACTCACAATCCAATATAATCAAAACAGCAGTGGCATTTTGTTATTGCTAGGCAAACTAAAAATTCTAGCAAGGGTTCATGAGTGGCTACACACTACTAGGATTGATAAGCATAGCATTGATGACCCACAAGTATAGGGGGTGTATCGTAGTATCTTCGATAAGTAAGAATGTCGATCCCAACGAGGAGCAGAAGGTGTTGACAAGCAGTTTCGATGAAGGATTCACTGTAAATGCTCACAGACAAGTTTTCGGGGGTTTTGATGTAGCAGATAAATAAAGTACAAGTAAATAAAATGCGAGAGAAATAATTTCAGCGAGTGGCCCAATCCTTTTTAGCACAAAGGACAAGCCGGTTTGTTTACTTATAATGACCAAACGTTCTTGAGGACACACGGGGATTTTAGTCTAGTGCTTTCGCTTCATGTAGCTGATTAATCTTCATTGTTTTGATAAGTGTTGTGTGGGTGAACCTATGCTAATGCATCGCCCTTCCTAGGACTAATACATACTTGTGATTATACCCCTTGCAAGCATCCGCAACTACAAGAAAGTAATTAAGATAAATCTAACCACATCCTTAAACTCTGAGATCATGCGATCCCTCTTGCATCGATATACTAACGGGGGCTCAGGTTTCTGTCACTCCGGCAACCCCGCAATTAGCAACCGAATACAAGATGCAGTCCCCTAGGCCCATAAATGGTGAAGTATCGTGTAGTCGACGTTCACACGACACCACTAGAAGAATGACACCACAACTTAAATATCATAACATTGAATATTACTCAACCATAATTCACTACTAGCATTTAGACTTCACCCATGTCCTCAAGAACTAAACGAACTACTCACGAGACATCATATGGAATACAATCAGAGGTGATATGATGATGAATAACAATCTGAACATAAACCTTGGTGTCGTTGCCTAATCGACGATACCTCGGAGGAGGGATCCTCACGAGGGGAGAAGAAGTAGGGGCCATAGGGCGGAGTGCACACGGGACGGTGGTACGCGAGTTACCCAGCTTCGGAACACCTGCACGATGACAGGGCCTACTGCTGCTTGTCTGGAATTATCTGGGCGCTTGCGTGTTGTTACAATGGTTGTGGTTGTCTCGTTTCTAGCTCGAGATCTCCCCGGGCTCCCGGGATCCGGCTTATAAAGGCGCACGGATCTAGGGTTTACATGGAGAGTCCTAGCCGGAATACAAGTTGCCTAACTACGGTACAATGTCTTGCCGTGTACGTCAAGGATCCACCTATTCCTAACTTGTTGTCATGGATCCGGCTTCCTTCATGGGCCTTCACGGATCTGACTCCTGGCATAGACCTCTTCGGATCCGGGTACCTCTGTAGGTCGGTTCAGATCCGGGTACCTCTGTAGGTCGGTTCGGATCCGGGTACCTCTGTAGGGCGGTTCGGATCCGGCTACCTTCCTAGGGCGGTTCGGATCCGGGTACCTCTGTAGGGCGGTTCGGATCCGGCTACCTTCCTAGGGCGGTTCGGATCCGGCTACCTTCGTAGGGCGGTTCGGATCCGGCTACCTTTGTAGGCCGGTTGGGATCCGGCTCCTTGTTCCTGGGCTGGACATCTTCCATCTTGATCAACAGCAACTGGGCCGCCCGGTGGGCCATATGCCATCACCACCATCTTTGGGCCACCCGGGCTTGCCGAATCGGACCATGTCGATGGTATACCTATGAAGTATATCCACAACACTTGGCTCAATGGTTTCACTCAATAGCATCAATAACAAGTAGAGATTAACACCGGGAGAGTTTCCCCTATCAAACAATCAAGATCCAACCCAAATTGTTACAGCGGTGACGAGGTGCAGCGGTGGTGATGGCGGTGTAGACGGTGGAGATGATGATGATGATGATGTAGATGATGTCCAGCTCGATGACGATGGCGATGGCGTCGATTTCCCCGGCGGATTCCTGCCCGCCGGAGAGCTCTTTTCTCTCGCCCCGCAGAGGCGGCTGTAACTCTTCGTGAGGTACCCCTGTGGCTTAGGTTTTCGGGACGAAGGAGTACGCGAAGAAAAGGAGGCGAGAGGGGCTGTGGGCCCCCTCCTCATAGGCGGCGCGGCCAGGCCTTGGGCCGCGCCGGCCTATGGGGTGGGCCCACCTCGGGTCCCCTCTTCTCCCCCTTCTGGCTCCCTCCGTCATCGGAAAAATAGGAATTTACGTGTAATTTCCTTCCACAGTTGATCTTCCAAAATATTGCGTTCGACGGTGCTTTTTCAGCAGAATCCTGGCCCGGTGCTTGATCCTCCAATAATGATGAAACATGCAAAATAGATGAAATAACATAAGTATTGTGTCCCAATATGAAATATATCAATGAATAACAGCAAATTATGATACAAAATAGTGATGCAAATTGGACGTATCAACTCCCCCCAAGCTTAGACCTCGCTTGTCCCCAAGCGAAACTGAGCTCGATAAACAAGACCACATGTTTATGGAGTGAAGAGTCGATAAATAAAATACGGAAAAGAAGCATCATATTCATTCACACAAGACATTCTAGTAAACAACTTCCTCATATAACTCATCTTGAAATAAGTAAAGAGAAATCACAAGTAAAGGTGCATAAGAAATCATAGTTGGTGATGGCAAACTTTGTTCTTGGTCAGAGAACTACTAACGGATTGTACTTATCTTCTAAACAAAGCTTTCATATTCAATCATAACAATCTCCTCATAAACATTGATAACTTCAAAGTCATATTCATTCAGATAAAATTTTAAAGAAAGTATAAAGACATGATTAAAATCATAGCATAAATGGTTGGTTCACAACAACTCAATTGCATGCTTGAGATAGAGGGAAATAGGTTTACTGACTCAACATAAAAGTAAAAGATAGGCCCTTCGCAGAGCAGGGATTAAATCATGTGCTAGAGCTTTTCAAGTTTTGAAATCATATAAAGAGCATAAAAGTAAGATTTTGAGCGGTGTTTGTTGTTGTCAACGAATGGTAGCGGGCACTCTAACCCCCTTGCCAAACGAACCTTCCAAGAGCGGCTCCCATGAGGGACGGCATTTCTACCAGCAAGGTAGATCATCCCCCTTCTCTTTTGTTTACACATGTATTTTAGTTTTATTAAGGATGACACTCCCCCAACCTTGGCTTTCTCAATCCATGGCTAACCGAATCCTCGGGTGCCTTCCAACATTCACATACCATGGAGGAGTGTCTATTGCAAAATTAAGTTGCTTACTGATAAATCAGGGCAAAACATGTGAAGAGAATTATTAATGAAAGTTATTAATTGGGGCTGGGAACCCCGTTGCCAGCTCTTTTTGCAAAATTATTGGATAAGCGGATGTGCCACTAGTCCATTGGTGAAAGTCCGCCCAACAAGATTGAAAGATAACACACCACATACTTCCTCATGAGCTATAAAACATTGACACAAATAAGGAGTAGTATAGTTTGAATTATTTAAAGGTAGCACATGAAGTATTTACTTGGAATGGCAGAAAATACCATGTAGTAGGTAGGTATGGTGGACACAAATGGCATGAGTTTGGTCTAAGGTTATGGATGTATGAGAAGCATTCCCTCTCAATACAGGTCTTTGGCTAGCAAGGTTTGATAGCAAGCATAAAGGTTGAGGGAAACAAACAAATATACATATGATAGAAACAATCATGCATCTTTCTCATAAGCACAAGCAATTTTAACTTCAGAATACTAAACTCATTAACATAGAGATAATAGAGTAATATATCTACATGTATTTCTCTCTTCTATTTGAACATCAAGATGTTGTTGCTATTGACCAATGCTAAGTTTGCCAAAACCAAATAGATTTACTTGATGCTCCCAAAGTGATATCGATACTAATGTCAAGAGTGATCATATAATGGAGATTGCAAACTAAAATAAGGTGTGCAAAAAGTAAATGATAAGACTTCTCATTAATATTCCATAACGATAACTCACACCAACGGATACATAGATAACCAACTAAGAGATACTTCCACATTGCATACTATTCCATATGATAACTTCCCTACTCATGATATGACACTACTTGATAGTAAAAGATAAAAGGTAGTGATGATGTGATACCGCGGCACTCCCCCAAGCTTGGAACAAACCAAGGGGATGCCAATACCGATGATGAATTACTCCTTCGGTGGTGATGGTGATGGATTCTTCTCGACAAGCTTCTTAACAAGCTCCTTTAAATCTTCAATCTCATAGGTGAGGTTGCGAATCAGTTCCGAGTTGTGCTCAACGCGGCTCATAATCATGTCAGGTGGTGAATCCCAACTCCTAGAGTTGTTTCCCCATCCTTCAGCTTCAGATTTCATCTCTCCTGCAATGTTAGAATGATCTATATCCCAACCACTTGGCAACACTACCTTGGGGGTTCTTTCAGTTTGACGATCGTAGATTAGGTTGCGGAAAGGGCTGTAATTGCCCGGAGAAGATGTCCTTGGAGCCAAGTAATGACGTGGAACTGCTCCTCCGGTAGCGATTCGTGCACTCCTCTTGGTGTTGGATGGATTTGATATCACGCCAATGCTTGCAATGGTGGCACGCTGGTGTACTCGCGGAACTTCCTCCACTTCTTCCTCATCCTCACTCGCGTCTTCTTCCTTCAGTTCCGGGTCTTGAATATCTTCCTCCAAAGGTCCCTTGTCCTTGTTGTTGGAGACCATGGTGCCTCTAGATCAAAACAAATCTGGCAGAAAACAGCTCGAAACAAAACACGACGAGAAAACGATATACGGACCTCCAGGGGTCCGGGGGATTATATAGCAAATATTTTTACAACAAAAGGAAGGTTCCAGGCCGAAAACGAGTGGAAACGGGACGCCGAGGGGCTGTCCCCATAGGTCGGCGCGGCTAGGGTGGGGCCCGCGCCGGCCTATGGTGACGGGCCCTCGCGCGTCTCTTCCACTCCGTTTCGATCCCGTGATTTTTCATATTTTCCAAAAACAGCAGAAATATTGTTCGGAAAGTAAATTGCGGACTTTTTATTACCTGTTGTTACCTATTCAAAGTCGAGTTCTGGGGATCAATTTGTCCTTTGATGAAAGCCTCCGGTGTTTCCACTTGAATAATATCAACGTCAACATTATAAGAATCACCCGAGATATAATGCTTGAGTCTTTGTCCATTCACCACTTGCGTAGCATTGCCTTGGAGAGAGCTAATTTTAATTGCTCCTGAACGATACACCTCCTCAACAACATATGGTCCTTCCCATTTTGAGAGTAATTTCCCTGCAAAGAATCTGAGACGAGAGATACAATAGGACTTTATCCCCAACATTAAACTCTCTTTTGATGATCCTTCTATCGTGCCATTTCTTAACTTTTTCTTTAAAGAGTTTTGCGTTTTCATAAGCTTCACTTCTCCATTCATCTAGAGAAATTAATTGTAGCAACCTCTTATTACCGGCTAGTTTCGGATCTTTATTTAGTTCTCTAAAAGCCCAATAAGCTTTGTGCTCTAGTTCTAGAGGTAAATGACAAGCTTTTCCATAAACCATTTTATAAGGTGACATTCCCATGGGATTTTTATAAGCAGTTCTATAAGCCCATAGTGCTTCCTTCAATTTACTAGCCCAATTCTTTCTAGATTTATTAACAGTCTTTCCCAAAATAGATTTAATCTCTCTATTTGATAATTCTACTTGACCACTAGTTTGAGGGTGATAAGCAGAAGCAATTCTATGATTAATACCATACTTAGCAAGAGTTTTCTAAAACCTCCATGAATAAAATGAGAACCTCCATCAGTCATAATATATCTAGGTACTCCAAATCTAGGAAATATAACATCTACAAGCATTTTTATAGAGGTCTCACCATCAACACTCTTTGTAGGTATAGCTTCTACCCATTTAGTAACATAATCAACAACGACAAGTATATGAGTGTTACCTTCTGAAGAAGGGAAAGGACCCATGAAGTCGAATCCCCAACAATCGAATGGTTCAATAACAAGAGTATAATTCATAGGCATTTCATTGCGTCTAGAGATATTACCAACTCTTTGACATTCATCACAAGATAAGATAAACTTCCTTGCATCTTTGAAAAGTGTTGGCCAATAAAAACCTGATTGTAGAACCTTTTGTGCGGTTCTATCTCCAGCGTGATGTCCTCCATAAACACTACCATGGCATTTACTCAATATCTCCTGTTGTTCATATTCAGGAACACATCTTCGCATAATACCGTCTACTCCTTCTTTATATAAGTGTGGGTCATCCCAAAAATAATGCCTCAAGTCATAAAAGAATTTCCTCCTTTGCTGAGCTGAAAAGGTTGGAGGCAAATACTTGAAACAATAAAGTTAGCATAATCAGCATACCAAGGGCTCTCTCGTGAGCTCACCTTTATTACAGCCAATTGTTCATTTGGAAAACTATCATTAACGGGAACGGATCATAAGCAATATTTTCCAATCTAGACAAATTATCAGCAACAGGATTATCAGCACCTTTCCTATCTATAATATGTAAATCAAATTCTTGCAAAAGAAGTACCCATCTAATAAGCCTTGGCTTAGCATCTTTCTTCGTCATAAGGTATCTAATTGCAGCATGATCAGTATGAATCGTAACTTTTGAATCAACAATATAGGGTCTAAACTTGTCACAAGCAAAGACTACAGCTAACAATTCCTTTTCAGTTGTAGCATAATTTCTTTGAGCAGCATCAAGAGTCTTACTAGCATAATGAATAACATTTAATTTTTTATCTACTCGCTGTCCAAGAACAGCGCCTACAGCAAAATCACTAGCATCACACATAATTTCAAAAGGCAAATTCCAATCAGGAGGTTCAACTACAGGAGCAGTTGTTAAGTCTTTCTTTAGAGTTTCAAAAGCTTCCTTACAATCATCATCAAAAACAAAAGGTACATCTTTTTGAAGAAGATTAGTAAGAGGCTTTGAAATTTTAGAGAAATCTTTAATAAATCTCCTATAAAACCCAGCATGACCAAGAACACTACGAATACCTTTAACATCCCTCGGATAGGGCATCTTCTCAATTTCTTCAACTTTAGCTCTATCAACTTCAATACCTCTCTCGGAAATTTTATGTCCCAATACAATTCCTTCATTAACCATAAAGTGGCATTTCTCCCAATTAAGAACAAGGTTAGTTTCTTCACATCTCTGCAAAACTTTATCGAGGTTTCGCAAGCAATTATCAAAAGAATTCCCATAGACAGAAAAATCATCCATGAACACCTCTACAATACTCTCGCAAAAACCATGAAAAATAGCAGACATGCATCTTTGAAAAGTAGCAGGAGCATTACATAAACCAAAAGGCATACGCCTATAAGCATAAGTTCCATAAGGACAAGTGAACGTGGTTTTCTCTTGATCTTTAGCTTTAACAGCAATTTGTGAAAACCCATAACCATCAAGAAAGCAAAAATGAGTATTTTTAGATAACCTTTCTAGCATTTGATCAATAAAGGGTAAAGGGTAATGATCTTTCTTAGTAACTTTATTAACTTTTCGAAAATCAATGCACATTCTATACCCTACAACTACTCTTTGAGGAATAAGCTCATCATTATCATTAGGCACAATAGTCATTCCTCCTTTCTTAGGAACACAATGCACAGGACTAACCCATCTACTATCAGCAATAGGATATATAATACCAGCTTCAAGAAGTTTTAATACCTCGTTCCTTACCACCTCTTTCATCTTCGGAATTAGACGACGTGATGTTCAACAACAGGCTTTGCATCATCTTCCATATTGATAGCATGTTGGCAAATAGAAGGACAAATCCCTTTCAAATCATCAAGAGTATAGCCAATAGCTCCTCGGTGTTTCTTCAATATTTCCAATAACCTTTCTTCCTCAATCTCTAAAAGCTTAGAACTAATAATAACAGGATATATTTTCTTATCATCAATATGAGCATATTTAAGATTATCGGGTAAAGGCTTTAAATCAAAAACAGGATCTTCCTTTGGTGGCGGTGTTGTACCCAAATCTTCCACCGGTAAATCATGCTTGAGAATAGGTTGGCGAAGAAAAATTTCCTCAAGCTCATCTCTTTCTTTTCTAAAAGCTTCACTTTCACTATTCTCCAAATGTTGCTGCAAAGGATTATTAGGAACAAGAACAATAGATGCACACTGCTCCATTTTAAAATCATTACTAGGCAAGTCAGCTTTATAAGGAGTTTTGGTAAATTTAGAAAAGTTAAATTCATAAGGTTCACCAGCAAATCTAGTCAAAATTTTCTCTTTCTTGCAATCTATAATAGCTCCACAAGTATTTAGAAAAGGTCTACCAAAAATGATAGGACAATAATCACTAGCAGCAAGTACCAAAAAGTCAGCGGGATATTTAATCTTACCACATAGAACTTCCACATCTCGAACAATACCAATTGGAGAAATAGTTTCTCTATTAGCCAGCTGAATAACCACATCAATATCTTCAAGTTCACAAGAACCAATTTCATGCATAATCTCCGTGTAAAGCTCATAAGGAATAGCACTAACACTTGCACCAATATCACATAGACCATAATAGCAATGATCACCAATTCTAACAGATAAGCATAGGAACACTAACTTGTTTGGGTTTATTAGGATGTGAAACAATATTAGAAGCATCTTCACAGAAAATAATATGACCATCCTCCAAATTTTCAGTCACAAGATCTTTAACTATTGCAACAGCAGGTTCAATTTTAATTTGTTCTTCGGGTTCTATAGGTTTCTTTTCACTTTTACTAACCGCACTAGATATAACAGAATACTCTTTCATTTTAGCAGGGAAAGGAGTTTTTTCAATATAAGCTTCAGGAATAACATGATCAACAGTTTCAACTACAACACATTTATTAATAGATGAATCAATTTTATCTTTATACGGTTCATGATACTTATCAAAATTCTTCTTAGGCAATTCATAATGAGAGGCAAAAGCTTTGTAAAGATTTGCAACAACTTGAGAATCAAGACCATATGTAGCACTCATATTACGAAATTTATCAGTATTCATAAAAGCTTCAATGCATTTATAATCATAAATTATACCTGATTCTCTATCTTTGTCGTTCTCCCATCCTTCAGTATTTTCTTGGATCCGATCAAGAAGGTCCCTTTTAAACTCTTCTTTGTTGCGTGTAAATGATCCAGAACAAGAAGTATCAGCAAGGTCTTGTCTTGAAAAGAAAGTCTTGCATAGAAATTATCAATAATAACATTACCAGGAAGCTCATGAATGGGGCATTTGAGCATTAAAGACTTCAATCTCCCCAAGCTTGGGCAATACTTTCTCCATCATGAGGCCAGAAATTATATATGCGGTTCCGATCCTTGTGAATTTCACTTGGAGGATAGAATTTAGAATAAAATAAAGGCACAATGTCCTCCCAATCAATAGAATCACCATTCTTCAGCAATTTATACCAGTGCGCCGCTTTACCAGACAGCGATATAGTGAAAAGTTTCTTTCTAACTTCATTCATAGCAATACCTGCACATTTGAATAACCCGCATAATTCATGCCAAAACAGTAAATGATCGCAGGATGAACAGTTCCATCCCCTTCATAGCGGTTATCCATAACACGTTCAATAATTTTCATAGGTATTTTATATGGTATCACTTCCTCACCTGGCGCTTCATCCACTACCGTTGCAGTAGTAGTAGATTTCCCAAATAGAAATTGAAGAGAAGATCTCTCCATAATGACTTATAGCAGCAGGCAGAAATAAAATCAGCACAAACAGTAAAGGTTTTCCTTACCAATTCCACTTACCAATAGCGCTTCACTCCCCAACGGCGCCAGAAAAATAGTCTTGATGACCCACAAGTATAGGGGGTGTATCGTAGTATCTTCGATAAGTAAGAATGTCGATCCCAACGAGGCAGAAGGTGTTGACAAGTAGTTTCGATGAAGGATTCACTGTAAATGCTCACAGACAAGTTTTCAGGGGGTTTTGATGTAGCAGATAAATAAAGTACAAGTAAATAAAATGCGAGAGAAATAATTGCAGCGAGTGGCCCAATCCTTTTTAGCACAAAGGACAAGCCGGTTTGTTTACTTATAATGACCAAACGTTCTTGAGGACACACGGGGATTTTAGTCTAGTGCTTTCGCTTCATGTAGCTGATTAATCTTCATTGTTTTGATAAGTGTTGTGTGGGTGAACCTATGCTAATGCACCGCCTTCCTAGGACTAATACATACTTGTGATTATACCCCTTGCAAGCATCCGCAACTACAAGAAAGTAATTAAGATAAATCTAACCACAGCCTTAAACTCTGAGATCCTGCGATCCCTCTTGCATCGATATACTAACGGGGCTCAGGTTTCTGTCACTCCGGCAACCCCGCAATTAGCAACCGAATACAAGATGCACTCCCCTAGGCCCATAAATGGTGAAGTATCGTGTAGTCGACGTTCACACGACACCACTAGAAGAATGACACCACAACTTAAATATCATAACATTGAATATTACTCAACCATAATTCACTACTAGCATTTAGACTTCACCCATGTCCTCAAGAACTAAACGAACTACTCACGAGACATCATATGGAATACAATCAGAGGTGATATGATGATGAATAACAATCTGAACATAAACCTTGGCTCAATGGTTTCACTCAATAGCATCAATAACAAGTAGAGATTAACACCGGGAGAGTTTCCCCTATCAAACAATCAAGATCCAACCCAAATTGTTACAGCGGTGACGAGGTGCAGCGGTGGTGATGGCGGTGTAGACGGTGGAGATGATGATGATGATGATGGAGATGATGTCCAGCTCGATGACGATGGCGATGGCGTCGATTTCCACCTCCGGGAGGGAATTGGCGGATTCCTGCCCGCCGGAGAGCTCTTTTCTCTCTGGTGTTCTCCGCCCCCCGAGGCGGCTGTAACTCTTCGTGAGGTACCCCCGTGGCTTAGGTTTTCGGGACGAAGAGTGCGAGAAAAGGAGCGAGAGGGGCTGTGGGCCCCTCCTCCTCATAGGCGGCGCGGCCAGGCCTTGGGCCGCGCCGGCCTATGGGGTGGGCCACCTCGGGTCCCCTCTCCCCTTCTGGCTCCCTCGTCATCTGGAAAAATAGGAATTTCGTAATTTCCTTCCACTTGATCTTAAATATTGCGTTCGTGGTGCTTTTTCAGCAGAATCCTGGCTCCGGTGCTTGATCCTCCAATAATGATGAAACATGCAAAATAGATGAAATAACATAAGTATTGTGTCCCAATATGAAATATATCAATGAATAACAGCAAATTATGATACAAAATAGTGATGCAAATTTGACGTATCAACTTTCAAAAACAAAATCCTACCATGCATACTAATTTGAAAATCACTAATGCATAATAAAATAGGTAGGAATTGAGTGTCACTTGCCTTTTTGGTAGTCGAAGCGCGTTCACTTCTCTTAATCAAAATACGTGCCTCTCCGTACAAACTATAACATAGAATATAGCACAACATAAACACACCATTCAACAACAACAAAATCAAACAAGACAACAATCGGAAATCGCTCTATGGTACTAAGGTGTGGCATGAGGTTTGGCTTGCAGGATATGGCTGTGAGAGTTTGGACGGAAAGTCACATGATTAGAAAGAGATGGATTATCCAAGATATAATTGAAGAAGCTTTATGCTTTACAAAAGCATGAAAAGAATTCGGAACGGCTTATGTGAATTGAATCACATAAGTGACAAATAGTGCAACAACAATACTACTGAATAAGTGTGACAACAATTACTCAAAATAGTATGAATTACACATAGGCTTGGGTATGGATTTGTGATATATTGAATTACTCAATTAACTCATTTGTAAATTGAATAGTTCAAACTAAGTGGAAGGGTGAATGAAAATGAATTTGGATAGACACGATATTGGTTCAAGGTAAAGTGTCTAGTGGTATTGGTGTATGAATGTGATCATAAGTTTCACCTTCACAAAAGAATCATGTTGAGAAAGGATTATAGAAAACAATAATGGATATATACTCAAATTCTCATATTTGAATTTGAATATTTGCAAAGTGATTCAAATATTTTGGACAGTGGTGCTATTGGATGAAGTACTGTAAAGCAAGGCTTATGCAACTGACATAGTGTGACAACACCTATCAGAGTAGCACAAGGTCACACATAAGATTGGGTGCGAACTAATGGTATATTGAACTACTCAAATAACTCATTTGAAAGTTGATTAGTTCGAACTAAGAAGAAGGATTAAATGGCATGAGGTTGTATAGGCATGAATGATATCGGGATTGGATTCGCGGAGCCTAATAGATAACAAAGATTCATTACATGTGATATGGGTAGAGTATCTCCACCCTACTAAAACAAGGTAAAAATCTAAACTAGGACATGTCACCCTTTACTCAAATAACTCAATTGTTATTTCAATAATATGGACTAGAATAATGTTGTGGAGAGATGTGATCATGGAACATGATAAATGGTCTGGTCTGGAAGATGGGTATGATCATAAGGATCAATTTGGCTAAAGGAACTATGTTGAAGCCAGTCATAGGACTGCACTTTTCGCGAAAAGTTATTAGAAGAAGTTTTCGGATGGAAGAACTTTCTACACGGAAGTTGTAGAGAATTCCATTACAAGCGTATCGCCAAAAGAATCTCTCGGAAAAAGTTTATAGGATTTATTTCATAGACGATGTTGCGGAACAAAGGGATACCGCGAAAATAAAGTGGGCGAAACTGCCACGCAAAATGTCTAACATGATCTACGTGATTTGCTGATTCCAACGGTATAGAGTTTGTCGAAATCCGACGGATAGAACTTAAGATATGAATTTTACAAAACTAGACCTAAGTGGTTATTGTTCTAATGGTGTACGAAAAGTTGTCCGAACAAGTTGCTCGGATGGAAAAACTTGCTACATGAAAGTTGTAGAGAATCTAATTACAAACTTAACGGAAGAACCACTATTCTAAACGGAGGTGTAGATCCAAGTAAATAAAATTGCGAAGTTACCTGCGACAATCTTAGAAAAAAGAGCGGGAATAAAAATATTATCGGGCGAGGATTGGGTTGGGTCGCAATAAAAATATTATCGGCGAGGTTGGGTGGCGGCGTTTCCCAAATAACGTTGCGGATGTTAGCGTCGCGAACAGCTGAATCGGCAGACAAGCGGCGCTGCGCAGCGTTGCACGCGGGGAGAGAGGCGCGCTGGGGCGTTGTGCATTGAGAGCACCCAGGGGTCCTTTATATAGGGCTGGGACTACGGAAAAATTTCTTAAGAAGGCGATGTGGGACTAAAGAAAGAAAAGGAAAAGGCAGCGTCGCTGGGTGAGGCCGGGCGTGCGTGCGTGCGCGCTGGCCATGGCGGCGGTAGCTGGCGCGGGCGAGCTGGGCCAAGCGGCCTGGGCGAGCGGGGGCGGGGGCGGCTGCTGGGCCGTTCGGCCGGGTGGGCCGTTCGGCCTGGCCGAACTTTTATTTTTTTTATTTTTGTTTTTTTACTGAAAATAGAAATACATTTTGGGGCTTCAAATAAAATCAGAAAAATGCAAATAAGGTACCGTTGGATTCGTTATGAAAAATACTTCAATATAAAACTAAATTTGGACAAAAATATAAACTTTATAAAACCAAAATTTGACATACATGTCTATGTGGCTATAGTGCCTTTTTATGGTTCAAATTCTTTTATTAAATGAAAGATTTTATAAGTTTAAAAACCTCCGAACAAAATAGAGTATTGTTAGAAAATCTTTTGAAACTAAGGTTTATGAAAACTCCATTTTGGAAATTACTTTTAAATAACTTCAAAAGTTTTAAATCTTTGTGAATTTTCAATCAATTTCAAACAATCAAGCATTTATTTTTATTTTACATTCCAAAATTTAGAAAATTTCGGGATGTGACAGACTACCACCCTTAAAAGAAATCTCGTCCTCGAGATTTGAGAAAGGTTAGAAAGTTTTGGGTTCCAGATGGGCATGGGTGCTACCACCCTTAAAAGAAACTTGTGTAGGTAGTCTTCTATCTTGGGTTTAGGCCAAGCAAATCTTGGATATAACTTGGCACTAGGTCATTGTTTGAAACACCTATGGCTTATGGCTTCTGAGTTTAGTGTCCACTAGGCGAATGTTTATTCACATATAGTGAACAACGTATCTCTCCAAGGTGAGTCGAATAGGTTTCTTCATAGTAAGGCTTCTAATCCAAATGGTTGGTTGTTGAACTACTTTTGGTACTAATGGGTCACATCCTTGGGTCAAACGAAAGACCAACATGAGATTACTTCAAGGCATCCTTCATCTTCTTACTTGAAATCTTTCACTATTTTTCATCTAGTGGTTGGGTCTTCAAACTCACCGTAGTCCTACGGTTGGCAGCACTTGCCTACTATAAGGGTATAATATTTATCCACCCTAGGGTTTAGGCTCAGCGACGTCTCTCTTGTAGGTATGTCTCTCTAGATTTACCATTCCTCATAACAAGAGCGAACAATATGAGTAGTCGTCATGGGGGCCAATCCATGTCGCACCCAATCATTTCCTTGTTTTCAGTTTGGTATATCTCGTATTCTAACTCTTGGTCAACCTCACAAGTTTGACAAAAACCTCCATGGAGAATTGAATCAATGTTTCAATCCCCATTAATGAACTATTTTGAAAACATTTCTATCGATCCCTAGCTAGGGTTTTGCGTATCTCACACTCTTCGGTTCTTCATCGTGATAGGAACATAAAAGTTGGTTTCACTACTATTGTTTTCATGGCGAGTTGCCGAGAAAACAGTCTCTGGGTTGGGTATAGATGAGAATAGATAGAAAGATCTAAAGAAGATTTCCTACCCAAACACATCAAATCATAGCAAAACTTCTTGCAAACAACATCTAACAAGCAATATGTTTTCAGAACACAAACAAAATAGCATGGTCATACCACATTTTGGTAAGATCAATACTTTGTTACTTTATCGTTGGTTCGCTAAAAGAGAACTAATGGTGGTCTAGTCTATTTCTATATTGGATGCATCAAGTTTCTATTCTACTCCTTCGGTGTATCTTCGTGTGTTGTGCAGTCTGCATCGAAGTCTTCCTTCAAGTTCTTCATTTGTCCTCCATGAAACCCTTCTTGTTGAGTCAAAGAACATCACATGAATCATCACTCTTCATGCTTCAGGGACATGGTCACCATTTGTCTTTTCTTAATGGTTTCATAAGGTAGGTCATCTAAGGCAAGAGGAAAACAATTTTGAAGATGGAATAGATGAGAATACTAGAAATTCACAAAGCAAACATCTTTTGATTGAAATATGATTGGACAAATTTTTCATCCTAGGGTCTTCCTATTTCTAATCCAAACCTAGGGTCTCGATCCTACAGGCAACACTATGCTCTGATACCATTCTGTAGCACCCTACCTTTAAATAAAGGCAAGATACCTGTGTATAGTGCTATTCCCGGGATCACTGATAGCACACACATTACAAAATATAGTAATCATTGCAATAGTATCAAATTACTACATCTATGATCCAGAGGGTAAAGTAAAACCTTACAATTTGCATAGTCACATGGACTAGCTCAATAATATTCAGAACATACACAGCGGAAAGTAAATCATCAATGAGCCTTCATCATCTTCATGTGCCACAGGCAGTCATGTTGGAATGTAGACTCGAGATCCTACCACGTACTTCTCCTCAGAAAATACTGCACGTTTGAATATGCAGCCCCACGAATGGAGGTCGGTACAATGATGTACTGGCAAATGACACTTATATGGTGACAGTTTTTAGACATGACTATCTACATGATATTTGGCTAGTGGAGTCTTGGGCTAACTTGCATAAAGCCAATTTTATCCTATATTTTATTTAAAACAAAACATTTTGAAATCCTTTGAATGACATTATGAAATCACACCATGGTTAAATCCTCCATGGGTTTTAGAATAATCACATGGTTACATCTCCCATGAGTTTTCAAAGGTTGATTCAAATTTTAAATACATTCAGAAAAGGTGATGAGATCCTTCCGTACATTCCTTGCCTAGAAGCTCAAATTGTCCATAACCGGGGACACGGCTAAGATCTTAGGTTTAACTCTCGAGAGGTTGCGCTCTTTACCCACAATTAACAACCAAGCCTTTTTGCCAAAATTCTTCATCTTCATTAAGGCCAGGACGAGGTCACTACGAAGCTTTTCCCTAGTAGCCCCTCCACCTACCGGATCCGCCCGTACCCAAACTCCACCCGCTGGCGGTACCCTAGGCAAGGTTTCCCACTAAGTACTTAGCCAAGACAGAGCCCATAATGTATTGTGGTTGCACTGGAAGCTATCTAAAACATGGACGACATAATAATCTCTTTAATCCTGGGTGGCCAACCACAAGTGTACTCACCCCCCAGGTCACCACCACATACCATGGTTTTCACTGCCAGGTATGTAGCCCCAGGTAGTGTCGTTGCCTAATCATGCCTCAGGAGGGATCCCTCACAGAAGAGTAGGGGCCATAGGGCGGAGTGCACACGGGACGGTGGTACGCGAGTTACCCAGCAACACACACGATGACAGGGCCTCTGCTGCTTGTGCGGAATTATCAGGCGCCTCGTTGTTACAATGAGTTGTGGTTGTGCCTCTAGGGCTCCGGGATCCGGCTTATAAAGGCGCACGGATCTAGGGTTTACATGGAGAGTCCTAGCCGGATTACAGATAGCCTAACTACGGTACAACATCTTGTCGTGCACGTCACGGATCCGCCTTCCGTACATGTCGTACTGGATCCGGATTCCTCATGGGCCTCCATGGATCCGGGTTACTCCTAAGGTCGGTACGGATCCGGCTGCTGACCCTGGCTGGACTTCTTCCTTCATGATCAACAGCAACTGGGCCGCCCGATGGGCCACATGCCTCATCACCATTTGGGCCACCCGGGCTTGCCGGATCTAGGCACTGTCGATGGTACACCCATGAAGTATACCCACAACAGTAGCCCCCAGAGTTCTCCGAGTTTCGCCTGCAGTTTCCGCCATGCTTCTACCGTAAATTTCCGGCATCGTTGGTAACGCGGAGAAACTTGAAGAGCTCCAACTTTGTATTTTCTTCTTTTCTCAACTTTCAGTCGGAAAATGCTCCCATCCTGCGGGACTTCATCCATCGACATTCCGAAGAACATTTCCGGGTTACTCCCTGCTCGCGAATGGAAGCCAACTTACTTTCACGCGATTACCCGGAATCTTAAAAGACTCAAACGGTTCCGCCAAATCTGGCGCCATTTTCGCGCGATTTCCGCGGTAACTTATCTTTAGCCATTTTTACTGTTAGGGTTCAAGACACGTGTCACGCATCCAACGGTGCGACGCTTGCGTTCCGACCACAGGATGCGGAACACGAATCTTATCCCTTCAGCCTATAAATATCGGCCGTCGACCCCTTTACCCCTCATTCACCCCCTTCTCACATCTCTGCCGAGCGCCGCCCGAGAGCTCCTCCTCCGCCGCGCCGGAATCCCGTCGGAACGTCACCGGAGCATCACCGGAGAGAACCCGCCACCGTGGTGTTCTTCGTGTTCATAACTCCGGCGAGCCACCGCAACTCCGACCACCGCACGCCATTACGGTAACCTTCGAGCTCCAATTTTGCGCCGTAGTTTGTAGGGATGAACTTGGAGAGGACGATGTGGGATCCGACTAAAGAAGTTTCCGCCAAACATTTTTGCTTCAGATGTCGTCAGCAACTCCACCTCCGACCTCGGAACCCATTATGGCGACCCCACTCTCCTCCGCCCCTCCTCCCTTCATTCCAATCAACCTGGATCCTTCAAAGGATTCCGGCAAGGAGGTGGCGGGGACCTCTGCTCACCCGGAGAAAACCTCCGGGGCGGGTCAGACGGAGCACCAAGCGGACGAGGCCACAAAGAAAACGAAAGCTCGGAAGCGAGACTCCGAAGCCAAAGGAAAATGGTGGCCATGTACCACCACCGAGATGGAGTTAAAGAACCTCGAATCGGAAGGCTTTCTGCAGCCCGGAAGCTGGAGGTCAGTTCCGGATGAACCTGCTCCGGCTCCGAGGGACGATGAGATGGTGCTGACAAAAGCACTGGTGGAGCGCGGATTTTCGTTTCCGCCTTCAGAATTTTTCTTGGAGATTCTGAAGACGTATGGGCTCCAACCTCACAACATATCTCCAAACTCCGTGCTCGCCATTAGCAACCACGTCGCCCTCTGCGAAGGCCATCTCCGGGTAACCCCCGAGATTTCTCTGTTCCAACATTTTTTCTCTGTCAAGAAGATCCGGCAGGCTGGCGAGCTCGCCACATGCGGATCCATCACTTTTATGCTCCGCCCGGGCCGCGTCTACCCTCCAACCGACCGTCACGAATCCGCGAGGTACTGGTCCGCGGGCTTCTTCTATCTGAAGGACGTCTCCGACCCCGCGAGCGAAAAGAAACTTCCTGCCTTTAAGAACTGCCCCGCCGTCGAGCTTCCGTCATGGACGCACTGCCCCCACTTCTCCGACTCGCCTCAGCTGACCCGCGCTGTTAGGCGGATCTGCAAGCTCACGGAGGAGGGGCTAACGGGGAAGGACTTAACCCTTTCCTGGTTCACCAAGCGGATCCAGCCGCTGCAACACAGGGACCGCCTGATGTTTGAGTATACAGGGCGCGACGATCCAATGCGCGCCACCAAAGACAACCTTTCGGCCGACGCCCTCGACAAAAGGATCCGGGTCCTCATCAAGATCTCACGTGAACTCCATGTTCACGTGTGTAACAAAGACATCCATACAAATGGATCCGGAACTGCGGTACGTCGCTTTGACTTTGGTCTACTGTTTTTCTCACTTTCTTCATCTAAGTGTTTAACTTTGTACTAGCTCGAGGCGCTTGAGGAAAATGAACTCGGAACTCTCCTCCGAGTCCCATCCAGCAGCAACATGGACCCGGAAGCCGCATCGGAGGCGGAAGCTCCCGAGGCTTCCCGCCCCGCTAAGAGGAAGAAGCCGGCACCTTCCAGCCCTCGTGCAAAGCGTGCCCGCGAAGTGCCCAGCACTGCGGCCACCCGGAAGTTGGAGGCGGAAAAGAAACGCCTTTCGCTAATTAACACCAGCAACAGAGGACAATCTGCTTCCCAGCACTTCTTCAAACCCTCCGGGTAAACGTTCACTTCCGAGACCCAAGTTTTGATTCAACACTCGCTCTTATACTTGTATGTTTCTTACTGAAGCTCCGAAAGCCAGCCTCCCAAGGCCCCAAAGACCCTTCGGAAAACCAAACCATCTCCGGCTCCCGTTCCTATTACTCCTGATGCTGGAGTTCCGCCTAAAGCTTCATCCACCTCTAAGCCGGATCCGAAGGACATCATAAACGTTGATGATCTTCCTGAAGACCCCGCTCATCATGGCGACTCCGCCAAGGGGACCTCCTCACCGATTCCTCCGCCAGATCAACCAAGCTCCGCGTTCGCGGAGCCCACTGAAGAGGAACAGGAGCAAAAGGTTAAGCTCCTCCAAGTGACCAACGCGACCCGAGTTCACCTCCAACCAACTCCGTCCTTCCAGAAGCTCACCCTTTCACAACGTCACGCGGAAGTTTCCGCCATGTTGAATAAAGTGTGGGGTAAACCGGAGGAGGAGGTGCGTGAACTCGCCGACCTGGAGGTCAGCCTGAAGGATTTTTTCGCCAAGCACAGGGAAGTGCGGCAGGTAATACTACTAGCCCCCAAGCATTGGGTGATATATTTCCGTGTAACATGTATTAGCCGATGCTTTCCGAAAAATGTACCTGAGGCGGAAATTTAAAATTTTTGTACCAAGACTTTGAATTCCTCGCCAGCCCCCAAGATTTTAAATATCCGACTAACTCCTCTGCACAGACCACGCGGAAACTGCACGAGGACCTGCGCGTACATGTGCTGGAGCAGATCACGGAGATCGAAGGGCTGCGCCAGAACGCGGAAAATGGCCAGAAGGCTATCCAGCTGCTTGAGACCCGCCTTCAAGGTACTAGATCCGAGTTTTACTGTTGGTTTTGATATAGCTTTTCCGGATGCATAATATGTACCATTCTGTCTTCGTGCAGAAGAAACTGCCAAGCACTCCAAATGGGACGAGCTGTCCGCTAGGGTCCAGGTGCTGGAGGCGGAAAATGAATCCCTCAAAGATTTTGTGAAGACCTCCGCCTCTCAGGAACATCAAGCGAGGAAGGAGCTGCGCGAAAAACATGCCCGCGACTTGGCGGAGCTGAATGACAAACTGGAGAAAAGCCAGGGCCGCTTGCAAACTTTTTCTCTAACGGAACTGCTTCTTCTTCCACAGCGAGCCTTGGCTTCGAATGGACAAAAGAGTCAAACCTTACGAGGACGGAGGCATACGATGAAGCGCGTATATCAATTGACAAGTTATTTGGAGCCTGTCGCGGAATCGCCATGGCTCTGTCTCTGAAGAAGGCCAAAACCACAGTCATCGATACGATGACCAAACTTATGGGACTGGTACCGGAGTTCATCAAGGACTGGCAGAGTTCTTCAGCACGCGGAGTCGCCTCCCTAGTCTTAGCCACGTGCAAGGCTCACTTCCCCTCGCTCAACCTGGCAACTGTTGCGCGCGGAGCCCCCAAGGGTTCCGACATGAGTGCCCTCCTCGCGGAAACCGAAGGCTATGAACAGCTGTTCGTCAGGCGAGTGGATCACTCGTTCTGGTATAACAAGCACGATCTGCCCGAAGGATTTTCCGATGCTGAGGAAGAAGCAGGTGAGCCGGAGTATTACGGGGAAGGATCCGGGTCAAGCGGCGAGCATTCCGGAGAGGGCTCTGGTGACGGCTCCGCAGCTGGATCTGGCGACAGTGATGATGGCTCCAACTACCAGCAGTCTGAGGAGGAGGACTCCGAGTAGATCTCCTGTTTTAAACAATGAAACAAGTTGCATCATTTTGGCCCCAGAGTGGGTTTGTAATAAGACTTAAATTTTTAAGTAGCTAGGGACGAAACAACTATGCATGGGCGGAAACAACTTATCCTGCTATCCGTTAATATTATTTCTGCATGTTTCGTTTTATGTCGGAAAGCAAGTGCTGATATCGTTGTTTTCCGGCTTGCTCGCTTGACCTTCCGCGAGCCGGAAGACCGTAGCCGGAAACGCTCGCCAGCGGCGACGAAACCCAATGGTAATCCGTCAATAACCGCGGAAACAAGCCCCCAAGCATAGGTGCCGGAAATCGCTACTAGGAATCCACGAGTTCGCAACAGATAACAATTTAATCAGAAAACTTAAACTTACGTCCTGATGGACGATTTTCGAAAATCACAACTTTCATACACGCCTAGGCGGAAATATCCAGCTCTGCGGTTTTAGTCGGAAAATATACATGATCAAAAAATGAACAAGTAAAGGAGGTAAATGACTCAAAGAGTGAACCATAAGCTTTATTTCATTGATCATATATAACTATTACAGAGTTTGCAACTCAGGAGAAATATGCTAAGTGTGGAAAGGACGTAGCTGTGCAATGTTCCAGGGACGATCTGTCTCGTCGTAGATGTCGTCCGGATCCTCACGCTTGCGTTTCCGGCGCCAATTGGCAGGTCTGTCTCTTAGCTCGCGGAAATCAACAAGGTAGTATGACCCGTTGTGAAGCACTTTGCTAACGACGAAGGGTCCTTCCCATGGAGATTGCAGCTTATGGTCTTTCACCTGTCGAAGGCGGAGGACCAGGTCTCCTGCCATGAAGGAGCGATTCCGTACTCGACGACTGTGATAACGTCGGAGTTTCTGCTGGTAGATGGCGGAACGCTGGTCAGCTAAGTTCCGAGCTTCTTCGATCAGGTCCACAGATAGCTGTCTGGCCTCGTCAGCTGTTTCTTCATTGTAGGCGGAAACTCGCGGTGAATCGTGGATGATGTCGGAGGGAATCACGGCTTCGGATCCGTATACCAGGAAAAATGGTGTAAACCTGTTGACCTGTTAGGGGTGGTTCGCAAACTCCACAAGACAGCGTCCAGTTCGTCAGCCCAAGCTCCGGCTGCTCGTCGCAGCGGTTCTTCAAGGCGTGGCTTGATTCCTGATAATATTAGACCGTTAGCCCTTTCAACTTGACCATTGGATTGTGGGTGAGCCACAGATGCAAGGTCCAATCGAATCCCCATGGTCTCACAATAATCCTTTAATTCTCCCTGAGCGAAGTTTGTGCCATTATCTGTTATGATGCTGTGTGGGATGCCGAATCTCATTACGAGGCTGCAGACAAATTTTAGTGCCGTAGCACCGTCGGCTTTTCTCACTGGCTTTGCCTCTATCCACTTGCTGAATTTGTCAACAGCGACCAAGAGGTATTCGCAACCACCAGGAGATGATCTTTTTAACTTACCAACCATATCAAGCCCCCAGACCGCAAATGGCCAGGTGATAGGTATGGTCCTCAGCTCTTGAGCTGGAGCGTTTGGTTGAGTAGCGTAGTACTGGCAACCTCGGCAGGTTCTGACTATTTTGTCAGCGTCTTCTTTAGCTGTGAGCCAGTAAAAACCTAACCGAAAAGCTTTTGCAACGAGTGACCTGGGGGCGGCATGATGCCCGCAATCCCCTGCGTGGATCTCTCTGAGGATTTCAATGCCATCTTGATTAGAGACGCATTTGAGAAATACCTGTTGCGCTTCGTTTGTAGAGCTGTCCATCAACTATTGTGTAGGATCTTGCTCGTCTGATGATCTGTCGTGCGAGGACCTCGTCCTCCGGCAACTTCTGATCGATGAGGTAGTCCAGGAAAGGCTGTGTCCAAGCCGGAATGATAGCCATCACCTCTTTGGGAGATACTGCCACCTCTGGGTTTTCCGGGTTAGCGCCCTTCACCGAGGGTATCCTGAGATGCTCCAGGAAAATTCCAGGCGGAATTGGCTTCCTCCCGGATCCGAGCTTGGACAGCATGTCTGCCGCTGTGTTGTCGTCTCTCCGGACATACTTGACTTCGTATCCTAGAAAGCACTTGGCGATCTCGTCAACTTCTCTGTAAGCCGCCATGACGGAATTTCTGCGTTCCAGGTTCCGGCTACTTGCTGTGCCACCAGGTCGGAATCTCCGCAAGATGATATGCTTGATCCCTATTTCCTTAGCGATGCGCAGTCCGTGTAGTAGAGCCTCGTACTCTGCCATGTTGTTTGTAGCTTCGAAGTGAATCTGCAGGACATACTGCAGTTCTTCTCCGGTAGGGGACTTCAGGGTGACTCCGGCTCCTGAGCCTTGATGCTGCTTGGATCCGTCGAAGTGCATAACCCATGTCTCTGGTTCCGGCTCCAGACTCGCATCCGGGGCCTCTGTCCAATCTGCGACGAAATCTGCCAAAACCTGGGATTTGACCGCGGTCCTGGCTTTATAGGTGATGTCGAAGGCGGATAATTCAATGCCCCATTTTGCTGTGCGTCCTGTTGCGTCAGCATTGTTGAGAATTGTTGACAGCGGAGCTTTGCTCACGACTGTTACTGGATGTTCTTGGAAGTAGTGTCTCAGCTTCCTGCTGCCCAGGAATACTCCGTAGGCTAACTTCTGAAAGTGGGGGTAGCGCTGTTTGGATTCCGTGAGGACTTCACTAATATAGTAAACTGGCCTTTGGACTCCATATTCGTGACCTTCTTCCTGTCTTTCCACCACGATAACGAGGCTGATGACCCTGTTGGTGGCTGCCAGGTAAAGGAGCATAGGCTCTGACTCTCCTGGAGCTGCTAGGATAGGTGGGGAGGTAAGTATCTCCTTCAACCCTTGTAGTGCTGCATCTGCTGCCTCGTCCCAGACAAACTTGTCTGTTTTCTTCAACAGCTTGTACAGGGGAAGTGCCTTCTCGCCAAGACGGCTAACGAACCTGCTGATTGCTGCGACGCAGCCAGTAAGCCGTTGCACATCTTTGAGACAAGTTGGCCTCTTTATGCACAAAATTGCCTTGATTTTCTCCGGGTTCACTTCAATGCCCCTGTTAGAGACAATGAAGCCAAGGAGTTTTCCAGCTGGCACGCCAAAGACGCACTTCAGCGGATTCAACATCATCTTGTACCGACGGAGGTTCTCAAAGGTTTCTGTGAGGTCGCTAATCAAGTCGGATCCTTTCCGAGTCATGACTGCGATGTCGTCGACGTAAGCGTGTACGTTCCGGCCGATCTGGTCCTTCAAGCACCGCTGCATCGTACGTTGGTAGGTGGCACCTGCGTTTTTCAAGCCAAAGGGCATAGTAACATAGCAGTAAGTGCCAAACGGGGTGATGAACGAGGTCGCCTTTTGGTCGGACTCCTTCATCCGGATCTGGTGATAACCGGAATACGCATCAAGAAAACACAGAAGTTCCGCCCCTGCCGTCGAATCAATGACTTGGTCAATGCGCGGCAGGGGAAACGGATCCTTCGGGCAATGTTTGTTCAAGCCAGAGTAATCGATGCACATTCTTAGTATTACGGTGTTCTTTTTGGGTACAAGGACGGGATTTGCGACCCAATCAGTGTGGATAACTTCTACTACAAAACCTGCCTCTAGTAACTTAGCTAATTCCATTCCTATGGCGCGGCGCTTCTTATCTCCAAAGCGTCGCATAGCTTGCTTCACCGGTTTAGCCCCCGGATTTATATTGAGGTAGTGCTCGGCGAGTTCCCTAGGTACTCCGGACATGTCAGAAGGTTGCCATGCGAAGATATCCATGTTAGCGCGGAGGAACTCGACGAGCGCGCTTTCCTATTTGGGGTCCATATTGGCTCCGATTGAGACTTGCTTGCTATCGTCGCCTTCCTTGAAGCTGACTTTTTTGGTCTCTATCGCGGCCTTGAAGGACGCCTTGTCTTCAGAGATTTGCTTCTTGGTGGTCTGCATCTCAGTCGGATCCACCGCGGCTCTGTAGCCTTTCAGCTCCTCTCCAGATATCACAGACTCTGCGAAGGCGGCTTCGCCCAACTCGCACTCATGAGCCTTTTTGTAGTCTCCGGATATGGTAATCATACCTTTAGGACCCGGAATCTTGAGTTTGTTGTAGATGTAGCACGCCCTTGCGTGAAACTTGTGGTAGGTGGGCCTGCCGAAGATTACGTGATAGGAGCTCTTGAAGGGCACAACTTCAAATGTGATCCTTTCTTCGCGGAAATTGTGAACATCGCCAAAGGCCACGGGAAGTGTGATGCTGCCGAGGGAATTTGCCTTCTTACCCGGAACCACGCCATGAAACTCAGTCGTGCTGTGTTTGAGCTGTTCCTTGGTGAGGTTCATCCGCTCCAGAGTCTCCAGGTACATGATGTTCAAGCTGGCTCCACCATCCATGAGGCACTTGGAGAAATCATACCCGTCTATGCGGGGACTTACAACCAAGGCGTAGCACTCCTTTGGCACAATGACGGGGTGATCCTCTCTGTCAAATGTGCACGGGATTTCCGACCACCTGACGTACTGCGGCACGGCCGGAACTATGGCGTTCAGGATCCGAGCAGCAGACTTGGTGGCACGTACTGTTGGGGTTCCGAGGAAAGTGTGGTAAGCCCCCACGCTCTTTTTGTCAAATGGGTTGGATTTACCTGCGGTCCCTGACTTGGGGTCCGGCGAGTTATCATCCTCTTCCATTGCCTCGGAACTATCCTCATCCTTGTCCTTGTTCTTGCCCTTGCCTCCTTTGCCGCGAGGGCGGTGCTTCCGGGCTCGCTTGTATCCTGCCTCCGGGTCGTTCTTTAGATCGTTGACCCACTTGCAGTTGCGATTGGTGTGTGTGGACTTCCCTGTAACCGGATCCAAGTGGGCCAGGCAGGGCATGTCCCTATACTCTTCGTAGGTTTGCGGGGCGCGGGATCCGCCAGCTGTGGCCTCAGAGCCCTGCGGCTGACCCCTGCCAGCTCCGCCACCACGGCCGCGTCCTCTTCCGCCTCCTGAACCTCCGCGTTGAAACGCCACGGCGACCAAGTCGGATCCGCCGCTCTTCTGGTCATCAGGATTTTTGCGTTTGTGGCCGCTGTTATTGCCGTTATCACGATTCTTCTTTTGTTGGTGTAAGGGGATTGCTGTGGCCGCGATATCACCGCCTGCGTCGTCATCGGCGGCAGTGTGGTCGCTGGCAATGGAGATCATCTCATCCAAAGTTAACTTATTTGCATTAGCTAAACAAGTGAGCTTGTGCCGCAGCAGTCCTCCTCTTTGCAGTCCGCCGATGAAGGCGTACATGGCAGTGGTGTGATCGACGTTTTCGCACTCGTTCCTGCACGCCAACCACCGTGTGAGGAAGTTTCTTGAGGATTCTCCCTTCTTCTGGATACAGGCTTGCAAGTCGCTTGCCGTGGCAGGTCTTTTGTAGGTGCCCCTAAAATGTTTCTCGAAAGCTGTTTTCAGGTCAAACCAACAAAAGATGGTGTTCTTCTCGAGGTCGCTGAGCCAGATCCGGGCTGGCCCTACAAGATACAACTGGAGCATGCGGCAGGCGATATTAGGGGTTCCTCCGGCAAAGGTTACTGCATTGTAGTAGTCCTCAATCCAGGTATCCGGCCTTTCGGTGCCATCATAATGCTTCAAGTTTCCGGGTAGCTTGAGGGAGCTCCTTGGCTTTGGTTCCTCTCGAATCATCCTGCCAAAGCACTTTGGTCCGATGTAGTCGGTTCTGTATTCGTTGAGGCGTTCCCGTGCGTCGCGCGAGCCGTGCCGGGGGGATTTTGAGCGAGAGCGAGATCTCCGGCCGCCACCTCCGCCTCCACCTCCGTCGCCACCGCTAGGTGGTGGTGAGGGAGATCTGCGAGGGGGCCGATCCGACCTCCTGCTTCCGCCTTCATACTCTCCCCGGTCCTCCCGGTGCTGGCTCCGGCTCCTGTGGCTGCCTTCGTCGTGGCGCTGGCTGCCCTGGTCGTTCCTGCTCCGGCGAGGTTCCGGGTCGCGCTCCTCATTCCGGCTCCTCCTGGGCTCCGGGTCGCGTCCTTGGCTTCTGCGAGGCTCAGGGTCGCGTTCTTGACTCCGACGAGGCTCCTGCTCGCGGTTTTGGTTCCGGCCTCTGAGTTGCTCCAGCGTACGCTCCCTGTTCCTGTCTCTAGGAGCCGGCATCGCGTCGCGAATGCTGATTCCGCCTGGCCCATGGGGCCTGGGAATTCCGGCAGGACTGCGGCGTCTAGGGGGTAGCGGAGGACGCGAAGCTCGGGGTGGTGGTGATGGAACACGGTATTTGTCTCTACCAGTGTACATTGGGCCCTTACCCCTTGCTGGGTCTCTCGGAGTTGAATCCGAAGGAACCGGGATCGGGTTTGGGTGCTCTCTTGCTTCTCTCCGGCGTTCCGTGGAACCGGTGCGCGATTCATCATCACGGTGTTGATCTCCTGGGGCGTCCTTCTGCGCGGTGGATACGCAAATATCCGGGTTGGATGCCAACCTGCGTGAAGTATCTGCCTTGCTTTGTTGCTGCACTGCTGAAGCAACGAGCTTTCGGACGAAGTCGATGTCAATCTCCTCATCCTTCTTTTTCAGGAGTTCCGCGGCTTTCGTCATGTTGTCCTTCGGGGTGGCAAGCGGTTGCTGCCCCGTTGGAGTTGCGAAGGTGATCCTGCGGGGAGTTATCATGTCACGCCGGAGCTTTTCGACCTCATGATGAGCTTCAACGATCTTGTCCTCCCAATGCTTTCGGAGTTCCTTGACCTTTACCAATCCTTCGTCCACTTCCTTCTCACGCTGGATGTAACCTGACACAAAAATTTCTGCGTCTTTCCGTTCCTCCAGTATGGCGGCTGCAGTGTTCTTGATCTTTTTGGCTGTGGCCAGTAGCTCCAGTCTTTTAGCTTCTAAAGCTTCAACATCGTCGGGAGTGATGGGTGTGTTAAGAACATCCAAGGGATAAGCCGCATCCATGGCTGCTTGTGCGATCATGTCTTCAGTTGACAGGTGGTCCTCCGGGGTAGGGTCCCTGCGAGGTCGCTCTCGCGACATCGGGGATCCCCTACGAGATGGCTGGGGGTCAGATTGGGTGTCTGCTGCTTCTGATCCGTGTTCTCCCAGCGCCGCAATGGTCGCCAGGACCTGCTTTGGCTGGGCGGAATCGACTTCAGGCTGGGCACCGTATCCATATTCCTTCACCTTACGATCGAACTCTTCAGTGTCCATGGATTGAGTATCTCCGGAAATTGGGCTTAAGTTTCCCAGAATCGACTCTTCTACCGGAGATCCGCTTTCTCCGACAGCCTCTTGCTGATCCGGAGCAGCGTTTTCCGGCGCCTCAACCTGCACGGGACCAGCTCCGTCCTCTTGAGGGGCGGCTCCTGCGGTATGGGCTATGAAGTGTACGAAGTGACACCTTTGCTTTTCTAACACCTGGGAGACCCAGGCGGATCTGCATTGGTCTTCCACCGTTATTTCCTGCTCAGGGGCGGATTGGGTGGGTTTAAAATTTTTCAGATCTAAGGCGGAATCTTCCTTAGGAGGCTCCTGCGTCTCAGATCGGAACTTCGCGACTGCGTCCTGCTCAGCGGCGGTCGCGTCAGCGTTACTTACCAGTGGGTTTCCGTCGGAATCGACGGTTTCCCCGATGAAGATGTGGATGCCGCCGATTGGGACGATGGAGAGCTTGACGGGGTTTGACCTAGCCGGAATCCAAAATTCGTCCGGGGGGACGATCGGAAAATTCCCGGCGTAGAGTACACGCCCCACAGCGATCGAGTCGTCGTAGCTTCCCATGGCGGAGCCCTCCCGGTTCCGGCCTCCAGACGCCTCAGGCCCCACGGTGGGCGCCAACGTCGTTGCCTAATCGACGGTACCTCGGAGGAGGGATCCTCACGAGGGGAGAAGAAGTAGGGGCCATAGGGCGGAGTGCACACGGGACGGTGGTACGCGAGTTACCCAGCTTCGGAACACCCGCACGATGACAGGGCCTACTGCTGCTTGTCCGAATTATCTGGCGCTTTCGCGTTGTTACAATGAGTTGTGGTTGTGCCTCTAGGGCTCCCGGGATCCGGCTTATAAAGGCGCACGGATCTAGGGTTTACATGGAGAGTCCTAGCCGGATTACAGATAGCCTAACTACGGTACAACATCTTGTCGTGCACGTCACGGATCCGCCTTCCGTACATGTCGTCTGGATCCGGATTCCTCATGGGCCTCCATGGATCCGGGTTACTCCTAAGGTCGGTACGGATCCGGCCTGCCTGGGCTGGACTTCTTCCTTCATGATCAGCAACTGGGCCGCCCGATGGGCCCACCTCCACCAGTGGGCCACCCGGGTCACCACCACATACCATGGTTCACTCCCATGTATGTAGCCCCAGGTAGCCACTCAACATAATCCAAAGCCACACCAATTCCACCCAGGTGTTTCATTGAGGTTGTTAATTTTAATTCTCAATACTCACAATCCAATATAATCAAAACAGCAGTGGCATTTTGTTATTGCTAGGCAAACTAAAAATTCTAGCAAGGGTTCATGAGTGGCTACACACTACTAGGATTGATAAGCATAGCATAACCCACAAGTATAATCATACTATTTGATAATAAGAATGTCGATCCCAACGAGGAGCAAAGGTGTTGACAAGCAGTTTGATGAAGGATTCACTTAATGCTCACAGACAAGTTTTCAGGGGTTTTGATGTAGCAGATAAATAAAGTACAAGTAAATAAAATGCGAGAGAAATAATTGCTGCGAGTGGCCCAATCCTTTTAGCACAAAGGACAAGCCGGTTTGTTTACTTATAATGACCAAACGTTCTTGAGGACACACGGGGATTTTAGTCTAGTGCTTTCGCTTCATGTAGCTGATTAATCTTCATTGTTTTGATAAGTGTTGTGTGGGTGAACCTATGCTAATGCACCGCCCTTCCTAGGACTAATACATACTTGTGATTATACCCCTTGCAAGCATCCGCAACTACAAGAAAGTAATTAAGATAAATCTAACCACATCCTTAAACTCTGAGATCATGCGATCCCTCTTGCATCGATATACTAACGGGGGCTCGGGTTTCTGTCACTCCGGCAACCCCGCAATTAGCAACCGAATACAAGATGCACTCCCCTAGGCCCATAAATGGTGAAGTATCGTGTAGTCGACGTTCACACGACACCACTAGAAGAATGACACCACAACTTAAATATCATAACATTGAATATTACTCAACCATAATTCACTACTAGCATTTAGACTTCACCCATGTCCTCAAGAACTAAACGAACTACTCACGAGACATCATATGGAATACAATCAGAGGTGATATGATGATGAATAACAATCTGAACATAAACCTTGGTGTCGTTGCCTAATCGACGATACCTCGGAGGAGGGATCCTCACGAGGGGGAGAAGAAGTAGGGCCATAGGGCGGAGTGCACACGGGACGGTGGTACGCGAGTTACCCAGCTTCGGAACACCTGCACGACGACAGGGCCTACTGCTGCTTGTCTGGAATTATCTGGGCGCTTGCGCGTTGTTACAATGGTTGTGGTTGTCTCGTTTCTAGCTCGAGATCTCCCCTCAGGGCTCCCGGGATCCGGCTTATAAAGGCGCACGGATCTAGGGTTTACATGGAGAGTCCTACCCGGAATACAAGTTGCCTAACTACGGTACAATGTCTTGCCGTGTACGTCAAGGATCCACCTATTCCTAACTTGTTGTCATGGATCCGGCTTCCTTCATGGGCCTTCACGGATCTGACTCCTGGCATAGACCTCTTCGGATCCGGGTACCTCTGTAGGTCGGTTCGGATCCGGGTACCTCTGTAGGTCGGTTCGGATCCGGGTACCTCTGTAGGGCGGTTCGGATCCGGCTACCTTCCTAGGGCGGTTCGGATCCGGGTACCTTCGTAGGGCGGTTCGGATCCGGCTACCTTCCTAGGGCGGTTCGGATCCGGCTACCTTCGTAGGGCGGTTCGGATCCGGCTACCTTGTAGGCCGGTTGGGATCCGGCTCCTTGTTCCTGGGTTGGACATCTTCCATCTTGATCAACAGCAACTGGGCCGCCCGGTGGGCCATATGCCATCACCACCATCTTTGGGCCACCCGGGCTTGCCGGAATCGGACCATGTCGATGGTATACCTATGAAGTATATCCACAACACTTGGCTCAATGGTTTCACTCAATAGCATCAATAACAAGTAGAGATTAACACCGGGAGAGTTCCCCTATCAAACAATCAAGATCCAACCCAAATTGTTACAGCGGTGACGAGGTGCAGCGGTGGTGATGGCGGTGTAGACGGTGGAGATGATGATGATGATGATGTAGATGATGTCCAGCTCGATGACGATGGCGATGGCGTCGATTTCCCCTCCGGGAGGGAATTTCCCCGGATTCCGCCCGAGAGCTCTTTTCTCTCTGGTGTTCTCCGCCCCAGCAGGCGGTGTAACTCTTCGTGAGGTACCCCTGTGGCTTAGGTTTTCGGGACGAAGGAGTACGCGAAGAAAAGGAGGCGAGAGGGGCTGTGGGCCCCCCTCCTCATAGGGCGGCAAAGCGAAATAAAAGACAGAATCTGTCAAAAACAGAACAGTCCGTAAATACGAATCTGGAAGGGGCACTTAACTTGCGCAAATGGAAAAACTCAAAACTAATGAAAGTTGCGTACATATCTGAGGATCACGCTCGTAAATTTGCAGATTTTTTCAATTTTTTCAGAGACTTCTGCGAGAATTCGTGACTGTTGTTTCTGCGCAGCGATCCCAAATATAGCATCAACTTTAACATAGAAACTTTACTTGGCACAAAAACATGATAAGGAGAGGTTGCTACAGTAGTAAACAACTTCCAAGACTCAACAATACAGTAAATAAAATAAAACTTGGGTTATCTCCCAAGAAGTGCTTTTCTTTAACGCCTTTCAGCTAGGCGCAGAAAGTGCAAATAAGTAACATCAAGAGAAGAAGCATCAACATCATAGCTTGTTCTAATAATAGAATCAAAAGGCAACTTCATTCTCTTTCTAGGGAAGTGTTCCATACCTTTCTTGAGAGGAAACTGATATTTAATATTACCTTCCCTCATATCAATAACAGCACCAACCGTTCGAAGAAAAGGTCTTCCCAACACAATAGGACAAGATGCATTGCATTCGATATCCAAGACAACAAAATCAATGGGGACAAGGTTATTGTTAACCGTAATGCGCACATTATCAATCCTCCCCAAAGGTTTCTTTTTAACATTATCAGCAAGATTAACATCTAAATAACAATTCTTCAATGATGGCAAGTCAAGCATATCATAAATCTTTTTAGGCATAACATACTTGCACCAAGATCACATAAAGCATTACACTCAAAGTCATTGAATTTCATTTTAATGATGGGCTCCCAACCATCTTCTAACTTCCTAGGAATAGAAGCTTCAAGTTTTAATTTCTCTTCCCTAGCTTTAATGAGAGCATTTGTAATATGTTTTGTAAAGGCCAAATTTATAGCACTAGCATTGGGACTTCTAGCAAGTTTTTGTAAGAACTTTATAACTTCAGTAATATGACAATCATCAAAATCTAAACCATTATGTTCTACAGCAATGGAATCATTGTCACCAATATTTTGAAAAATTTCAGCAGTTTTATCACAAACAACAGTTTCAGGCAGTTTTGTACGCTTTGCACTAGGAGTAGAAACATTGCCAACACCAATTATTTTACCATTGATAGTAGGAGGTGCAGCAACATGTGAAGAATCAACATTACTAGTGGTGGTAATAGTCCATACTTTAGCTACATTATTTTCTTTAGCAAGTTTTTCTTTCTCTTCTCTATCCCACCTAGCATGCAATTCAGCCAACAATCTAATATTATCATTAATTCAAACTTGGATGACATTTGTTTTAGCAAACCTAGCATCTTGAACTTCCTCAGGCATAACTTTCAATTTTAAAAGATCAACATCAAGAGCAAGACTATCAACCTTAGAAGCAAGAATATCAATTTTACCAAGCTTTTCTTCAACAGTTTTATTGAAAGCAGTTTGTGTACTAATAAATTTTTTAAGCATCACTTCAAGACCAGAGGGTACACTCTTATTATTGTTGTAAGAATTACCATAACCATTACCATTATTAGAAGGATATGGCCTATAGTTGTTGTTACCATAATTATTCCTATAAGCATTGTTGTTGAAATTATTATTCTTAATGAAATTACATCAACATTTTCTTCTTGAGCAACCAATGAAGCTAAAGGAACATTATTAGGATCAATATGAGATCTACCATTTGCAAGCATAGACATAATAGCATCAATCTTATCACCCAAAGAAGAGGTTTCTTCAACAGAATTTACCTTCTTACCTTGAGTGTGCCATTCAGAGTAATTGATCATCATATCATCAAGTAATTTAGTCGCGGCGCCTAGGGTGATGGACATAAAAGTACCTCCAGCAGCTGAATCCAATAGGTTCCTCGAGGAAAAATTCAATCCTGCATAAAAGGTTTGGATGATCATCCAAGTAGTCAGTCCATGGGTTGGGCAATTCTTTACCAAAGATTTCATTCTCTCCCATGCTTGAGCAACATGTTCATTATAAAATTGTTTAAAATTCATTATGCTACTTCTCAAAGATATAATCTTAGCAGGAGGATAATATTTACTAATAAAAGCATCTTTACATTTAGTCCATGAATCAATACTATTTTTAGGCAAAGAAAGCAACCAATCGGCTCTTCCTCTTAATGAGAAAGGAAACAATTTCAGTTTTATAATATCACCATGTATATCCTTATAATTTTGCATTTCACAAAGTTCAACAAAATTATTAAGATGGGCAGCATCATCAGTACTAACACCAGAAAATTGCTCTCTCATAACAAGGTTTAGTAAAGCAGGTTTAATTTCATAGAATTCTGCTGTAGTAGCAGGTGGAGCAATAGGAGTACATATAAAATCATTATTATTTGTGCTAGTGAAGTCACACAACTTAGTATTTTCAGGAGTACCCATTATAACAGTAGTAAAATAAACTAAGCAAATAAAGTAAAGACAAGTAACTAATTTTTTTGTGTTTTTGATATAGAGAACAAGATAGTAAATAAAGTAAAGCTAGCAACTAATTTTTTTGTGTTTTGTTTAAGTGCAGCAAACAAAGTAGTAAATAAAATAAACAAGACAAAAACAAAGTAAAGAGATTGGAAGTAGAGACTCCCCTTGCAGCGTGTCTTGATCTCCCGCACGGCGCTAGAAAACGGTCTTGATGCGCGTAGATGTACACGTCCGTTGGGAACCCCAAGAGGAAGGTATGATGCGCAGGTGACAAGTTTTCCTCAGAAAGAAACCAAGGTTATCGAAGCAGTAGGAGCCAAGAAGCACGTGAAGGTTGTTGGTGGAGGAATGTAGTGCGGCGCAACACCAGTGAAACCGGCGCCAACATGGAACCTGCACAACACAATCAAAGTACTTTGTCCCAACGTAACAGTGAGGATGTCAATCTCACCGGCTTGCTGAAAACAAAGGATTAAGCGTATCTAGTGGAAGATGGTGTTTGTTTGCAAAGAACAGTAAAAACAGTAGAATGTAGTAGAATGTATTCAGATGTAAAAGAATGGACCGGGGTCCACAGTTCACTAGTGGTGTCTCTCCAATAAGATAACTAACATGCTGGGTGAACAAATTACGAGTTGGCAATTGACAAATAAAGATTCAATACCTTATCAACGATGATTACTATGTTATTTAATCAGGGCATTACGACAAAGTACATAGACCGCTATCCAGCATGCATCTATGCCTAAATAATCCACCTTCGTGTTAGCATCCGAACCCCTTCCAGTATTAAGTCGTAAACAACAGATAATTGCATAAGTATGGTGCGTAATGTAATCAACCAAGTATCCTTAGACAAAGCATCAATGTTTTATCCCTAGTAGCAACAGCATCCACAACCTTAGAACTTTCTGTCCACTGTCCCGATTCAATGGAGGCATGAACCCGCTATCGAGCATAATTACTCCCTCTTGGAGTTACAAGTATCAACTTGGCCAGAGCCTCTACTAGCAACGGAGAGCATGCAAGAACATAAACAACACATATATGATAGATTGATAATCAACTTAACATAGTATTCTCTATTCATCGGATCCCGCCAAACACAACATGTAGCATTACAAATAGATGATCTTGATCATGTTAGGCAGCTCACAAGATCTAAACAATGATAGCACAAGCGGAGAAGACAACCATCTAGCTACTGCTATGGACCCATAGTCCAAGGATGAACTACTCACGCATCAATCCGGAGGCGGGCATGATGATGTAGAGCCCCTCCGGTGATGATTCCCCTCTCCGGCAGTGCCGGAGCGATCTCCTGAATCCCCGAGATGGGACGGCGGCGGCGGCCTCTCGCAGTGTTTTCCGTATCGTGGCTCTCGTACAGGGGGTTTCGCGACGAAGGCTATTTGTAGGCGGAAGGGTAGGTCAGGGCGTCACGAGGGGCCCACACTAGGGCCGCGCGGCCAGGTGGCGCCGCCCTGGTGTGTGGCCACCTCGTGGCCCCACTTCGTCTCCCTTCGGTCTTGGAAGCTTCGTTTAAAAATAGGCCCTGGCGTTGATTTCGTCTAATTCGAGAATATTTCCTTACTAGGATTTCGAAACCAAAAGCAGAAAACAGAACAGCACTTCGGCATCTTGTTAATAGGTTAGTGCCGGAAAATGTATAATAATGCTGTAAAGTATGTGTAAAACACTCAAGTATTGTAATAAAAGTAGCATGGAACATAAGAAATTATAGATACGTTTGCGACGTATCAAGGTTTAACAAGACTTGAGTGTATTTGACACATGAGTGATTTTAGATCACAAATAATATGTACAAAATCAGATGTCCTGTGCTCTAAAGTGTTACGAGCATATACCAGAATGATTCATGTAATGATCATTGGACAACAGTAAGAATATTCTTGAGTACTTTGGAAGAGCCAAGGATATATATATAGTTTTGTATGAGGTAATGACAAACAAATCGATGTAAGGCGTTGCACCGATATTAGTTTGGTCACATATAAAAATAAATTTCAATCTCAATTAGGCTAAGTGTTCATTAAAAGGTAGCACAATGGGCTAGAAGAAGTCTATGCTAGATTTAGATGAGTTCTAAATATTGTGACGGATTCTACAAATGAAGGCAGAGTATGTCATTGTTTTGACAATGACCGACAGTGTTTGATTCGAAGAGTTCTTTGAGAACTTGGTGTAGTTCCGATAGTGTCAGAACTTTGAAGCTATATTGTGTGTGACAATATTAGTGACATATTTCAAACCGCAGAATTAAGGTTCCACCAGAAGACTGAACATATACGATTAATGCCGACTCATTTGAAAAATGAGTGATGCGTGGAGACGCAAATGAATTACAAAATACATGCGTTTCTGAGCGTGTCAGATCCGTTGACTGAAACCTCTCCCGTGAGCAAAACATGATAAGCACCAGAAGGCCAAGGTGTCATATCTTTACAAATGTGAACTAGATTATTGACACTAGTGCAAGTGGGAGACTGTTGGAGATATGACCAAGAGGCAATAATAAAATTCTTATTATTATATCTTTGTGTTTATGATAAATGTTTGCATACCATGCTATAATTGTATTAACCGAAACATTGATACATGTGTGTTATGTAAACAACAAGGAGTCCCTAGTAAGCCTCTTGTATAACTAGGTTGTTGATTAATAGATGATCATGGTTTCGTGATCATGAACATTGGATGTTGTTAATAACAAGGTTATATCATTGGGTGAATGATATAATGGACATACACCCAAATAAGCGTAGCATGAGATCAAGTCATTAAGTTCAACTTGCTATAAGCTTTCGATACATAGTTACCTAGTCCTTCGACCATGAGATCATGTAAATCACTTACACCGGAAGGGTACTTTGATTACATCAAACGCCATTGCGTAAATGGGTGGTTATAAAGATGGGATTAAGTATTCGGAAAGTATGAGTTGAGGCATATGGATCAAGAGTGGGATTTGTCCATCCCGATGACGGATAGATATACTCTGGGCCCTCTCGGTGGAATGTCGTCTAATTAGCTTGCAAGCATGTGACTAGGTCACAAGAGATGACATACCACGGTAGGAGTAAAGAGTACTTGTCGGAAACGAGGTTGAACTAGGTATGGAGATACCGATGATCGAACCTCGGACAAGTAAAGTATCGCGTGACAAAGGGAACCGATATCGTATGTAAATGGTTCAATCGATCACTAAGTTATCACTGAATGTGTGGGAGCCATTATGGATCTCCAGTCCCGCTGGTTTATTGGTCGGAGGAGTATCGATCATGTCCGCATAGTTCACGAACCGTAGGGTGGCGCAAGGTTCGATGTCGCATAAGTAGATTCGGAATATGAGATGGAGACCGAAGTTGGTTCGGAGTCTCGGATGGGATCCAGGACATCACGAGGAGGTCCGGAATGGTCCAGAGAATAAGATTCATATATGGGAAGTCATTTTCAGGGTTACCGAAAAAGTTCAGGATTTTTCGGTATTGTACCGGAGGTTCTAGAAGGTTCCGGAGGGTACCATAGTGAGCCCACCTATCCCGGACGACCAACATGGACCGGAGGGGTCGCATAGGCCCACATGGGCCAGGCACACCAGCCCCCAAGGCCCATGTGGTTGGATCAAGTGGATAAGATCAAATCCCTTGAAAATAGGGACTTAACTTGGGGGGAAGTTGCCCCCTTGTTTTGGCCAACCCAAGGGCTGGAGGAGGGGCCAAGCAGACCCCCACGCCTATATAAGAGGGAGGGGAGGGCTGGGGCGCAGCACATCATCCCCCCAAGCCCTAGCCGCCCCTCTCTCCCTCCTCCTTCTTGCGCGCAGGCTTGGCGAAGCCCTGCAGGAATTTCTCCTCCACCTCCACCACCACGCCATCGTGCTGCTGGGATTCTGAGGGGATCTACCACCTGCCCGCTGGAGCAGGAGAGGACAGCCCATCGACACCGTACGCATGGCCGAGTATGGAAGTGCAGGATTGCAGCCTTTGGACGATCGACCACATCAACAACAGATCTAATCTTGTAGGCTTTGGAATCTTCGAGGGTTAGTCTCACATACATCTCGTTGCTTCGATCTTGGTAGATTAGATCTTGCTTCTTCCTAGATTGGATCTTGGTTTTTGTTCATGTTCACGGTAGAATTTTTTTGATTTCCCTTCAACGAACCCATCAATATACTTGAGTATACACATGTAACTTGAGCTCTCTAGAATATGGAAGGTTCCTCTAGGGTTTATGATCATTACCAAGGTGTAATGATCACAACATTGGCCTCCTAATGAATTACTAGAGAAATAGGTTCTTACTTACCATCAAGTGTTGGCTAGGTCAAGTAGGGTTTAATACTTGACTTGTACTACTTTTAGCATTAGTTAATATCAATGGCTAGTTCCTCTCTCTCTTCTCTTTTCTATTTTATTTTTATTTGGCTATGGGTCTTGAATTCAAATTGAATTTTGTTTTGTTTTTGCAGGTTCTAAATTATTTATATTTCAATATAGCTTGATACTATTGCTTACTGCCTAGTGTTGATGTTTAAATAAATATTTGTTTGATGATTAGATTGATATTTTGTGAGGTCCTTCTAAATTAAACTAGATAGGTTTTAAGTGTTTATCTCCATTATTTTTATTTTAGGGACCACATTTATTTAAGTGATTTTAAATTTGATAACACGGGCATGTTGAACATAATATTGTATTTTTCTAGAGTGCTTAACCATAGTGATTACTCACATATAGTTTAATTATGTCTAGAGTTTAACAAATGGAAAAGGGTATGGAATTGGTTCATGATTTCATGTGTATGATGGTTTCTTAGGTTTAAGAAGAGTGGTGAGATCAACTCTAAAATCATCAATCTTCACTAACAAGCTTGTACTTAAATTATTTAGGATAGATACTATATTCATCATGGTTAACTCACTTGCTATGGTGATTCTATTTCATTAGACACTATTTTATTTGGTACACTAAACAATTTCTTGGAAGGAAAAATAGAATTGAATATTGGTTTCACTCTAGTCACCAAATGGCATTTAGTCCTAAAATATATATGGCTTGGGTTATTACTTGTGATCCATGATACACAAGTTAGGGCATAACATTTTATGTGGAGTAAATCCTATGCGAAAAGTTTAGGGTTTTGGGGATACTTCACTATTTCAAGTATAAAATAGGCATGAGGCATGGAAGGGTTCTACTTATGATCCAAAGTGATCCATGGATTGGAATTCCAATGTGGTTTAGGGTTTTAGTGGTGATCACCCAAGTGATACACAACTAGGATTAGGACATGGGTATAAGCTTGGATCATGTTTTATTGGCTAGGGTCATTCTCCTCACTTTGCTAGAATTCTTGTACCAAGGCAATGCTAGGGTTGTCTCATGTATTTGGATAAGAAAGGTTTAGGTACTATGCCATTACTCCTCCACTCAAGGCATGAGGAATGGTTTAGGTTTATTTTCTAGGGATCTATCAATTTATGTGATGGATGATCTCTGATTATCTCACAAGCTTGTCTTATCATCTAACTCTACAAAGTAAGATCATGCATTAGGCATGATCCACTTATTCCTCACTAATCACTTCTTTATTATATCTATCATCACTTAGATTCTTAAGGTTTATGATCATTATCTAATTTGTAGTGATCAAGGTATTGGCCTCATAATGGTTCATTAGTGAAACATGGTTCTCCTCTCTAAGATCAAGTATTGGTTAATATACTTGAGTATACACATGTAACTTGAGCTCTCTATAATATGTAAGGTTCCTCTAGGGTTTATGATCATTACCAAGGTGTAATGATCACAACATTGGCCTCCTAATGAATTACTAGAGAAATAGGCTCTTACTTACCATCAAGTGTTGGCTAGGTCAAGTGAAGTTTAATACTTGACTTGTACTACTTTTAGCATTAGTTAATATCAATGGCTTATCTCACTAGGATAGGATTTGAATATTAACCTAGGTTCTATTCAAAGGATAGTATAATCACATGAATGGTTCTCTCCTTTCTCTAAGGTTTAATAGGAATAGGTTTGAATGAACAAGATTGAATAGTCAAGGGTTGATAAAGAATGAATATGAATGTCCTTGGCTTGGGTTCAAGTGTTGTAGTTGAGAATATATACCATGTAAATCATGGTAGAAATATTTATTTAATAAAATACATAGAAAAGATAAGTAAAGAATAGTTTCTTAATTAATTGTGTTTTTGACTTATAGTTGAATAATTATTCATGTGTTGTTGTAAAGCTAACTCCATTTGATCTAGCCCCTAGATCAAATCATCTCTACCCAAAACAGAGTTTTAGCAAAGATCACAGTGAAGTTTATAGCGCTTGACTTGATGATCTACTTCAATTCCAGCAAGTCAGGTGAAACTTCAGTTACTGTGGTAAGTTTTATTTGAAAGCGTGAAAATTCCCTGGATTTTCTATGCATGAATGCAATGCACACTTTGGTGTTCTCTCATTTTGTAGCCTCTAAACCCAGGATATTACAATATTCAAGAACATAGATATTATCAGAAAAATCGTCTACGCAATGATTTAGGATAGTAGACACATTAAATCACAATCATGACTCTCACTAGTTGTTTTATAAATATAATTAAGGAAAGTATTTAATTCAAAGGCTACCATAAAGATCACAAATTGTTCTATTTATTCCATCCCATGAACATAACTATAAGTATTATATGAGGCAATTGTATGTTGTTCATGGGATCTACATTGGAAGTCAAAGTGTTCACCACAGCAGAATTCAAAAGACCTTTCATAATGTGCAAGCAACTCACTAGCAGCTTTATTTAGAAGTCTTAAGAAACTTTTTAGTTGTTTACCTTCACATGATTCGCTATATTTCATAAATGTCATAGCATTTTCATATTCCTCTTTCAAAGTGACACTTTTATATTGACTAGTAGCCATACCATGAATATTTTTGATATTTTCCATTTTTCATTTTTATGGGTTTTACAATTTTTATGAAAAAGAACTAACTCCAAAAAACTAAAAACAAGCAAACAAAGACTAAAAACAAGACAAATAAAACGATGCAAAATCTAAAAGAGATAAGAGAGCTCACAGTGAAGTTACCTCCCCAAGCTTTGGTGAGACAAGGTGCCAGAAAATGTCTTCAGTCGTCGTGGGAGTTGCTTGGAGCTTCTCACGTAGCAACCACTGCAATGTAACTCTTCTTCGATCCCCGGCAATGACGCTAGAAAATACTCTTGATGACGGCTACTAGCAATGCCAAAAATTTCTTCATACGTTGGGAGTCCAAGTGCAGAGTTTTGTATCAGCAGAGTATCTTCCCCACAAGAGTGACTCGAGGGTTTATATCGAACTCTCGAGGAACTGGACAAAAGAGTATTCTCTTCTCTCTTCTTCTTGCAATCCTGCAAATAAAATAAATGTCTTGTGTCCCCAACTCCACCGTGTGATTGGCAAGCACAAGGTTTCTGATGTATACGCACGCTTCTATTCTTGTAGATAGTGTTGGGCCTCCTAGTGCAGAGGTTTGTAGAACAGAAGCAAGTTTCTCTTAAGTGGATCACCCAAGGTTTATCGAACTCAGGGAGGTAGAGGTCAAAGATATCCCTCTCAAGCAACCCCGCAATACAAGAAAGTCTCTTGTGTCCCCAACACACCCCAATACACTTGTCAGGTGTATAGGTGCACTAGTCGAAGAGATAGTAAAATGCAAGTGATATGGATGAATATGAGTGATAATAACAATCTGAAATAAATATGGCAGCAAATAGACAAGCAGTAAGACAATAAATAAACGGTGATTCGATGCTTGAAAACAAGGCCTAGGGATCATACTTTCACTAGTGGTCACTCTCAACAAATGATATCATAAAGGAATATAAATATAAGCACTTCACTATGCTACCCTGAAAGACTCTCCGGCTGGATAACGAACACTAATCCGCTGCGTAGGTCTGCAAAAGCTGATGGGGTTCGCTGCATAGAAAACAAAAAATTTCCTACCGCAAAGACGAATAAATCCAAAATCTAATCTATAGAACACCCAAGATCTAATCTACAAGATCGAGCAACGAGATTGATATGAGACTAACCCTCAAAGATTTCCAAAGCCTACGAGATTAGATCTCGTTGTTGGTGTAGACGATCGTCCCGGTGCTGCAATCCGCAGCACTTCCGTACTCGGTCGCGCGTACGGTGTCGATGAAGCCCCTTCCTCTCCCCCGTTCCGGCGGGCAGCGGAGGTGGTAGATCTCCACACGTCCAGCGACACGACGGCGTGGTGGTGGTGGTGGAGAAGCAGGGCTTCGCCTAAGCCTGCGCAGTATATGGAGGAGGAAGAGAGGGGCGGCTAGGGTTGGGGATTGGTGTGGTGGCCGGCCACCCCCTCCCCTCTTTATATAGGGGGAGGGGTCGGCCTAGGGTTCCCCCTGGGCCCCACATATCCCTTTTGGCCGGCCAAGGGGGGAGACTTTTCTTCCCCCTCAAGCCTTCCCCTTATCTCTTCGTTTAAACACTTTATTTTAGAGATAGATCTTATCTCTAGATTTAAACCATTTAAATTAAGAGATAGATCTTATCTCTAAGGGGTAGGCCGGCCTGGGCCCACATGTCATAGTGGGCAGGCCCCACCATGCCATGTGGCGCCTATGTGGCCTCTCCCGGGGTGGTGGGCCCACTGGTGGCCCTCTAGAACCTTCTAGAAGCTCCGGTCAAAACAGGACTTTTTCCGAACCCGGAAAATGACTTCCCTTATGAATCTTATTCTCCGGACCATTTCAGACCTCCTCTGATGTCCTGGATCCCATCCGAGACTCCGAACAAAAACTTTGGACTCCATCTCATATTCTGAATCTACTTATGCGACATCGAACCTTAAGCGCGTCACCCTACGGTTCATGAACTATGTAGACATGGTCGAGACTCCTCTCCGAGCAATAACCAATAGCGGGATCTGGAGATCCATAATGGCTCCCACATATTCAATGATGACTTAGTGATCGATTGAACCATTTACATACGATGCTGATTCCCTTTGTCACACGATATTTTACTTGTCCGAGGTTTGATCATCGGTATCTCCATACCTTGTTCAACCTCGTTACCGACAAGTACTCTTTACTCGTACTGTGGTGGTATGTCATCTCTTATGATCCAATCATATGCTTGCAAGCTAATCGACGACATTCCACCGAGAGGGCCCGGAGAGTATATCTATCCGTCATCGAGGATGGAAAAATCGCACTATTGATCCATATGCCTCAACTCACACTTTCCAAATACTTAATCCCATCTTTATAACCACCCATTTACGCAATGGCGTTTGATGTAATCAAAGTACCTTTCCGGTGTAAGTGATTTACATGATCTCATGGTCGAAGGACTTAGGCAACTATGTATCGAAAGCTTATAGCAAATTGAACTTAATGACTTGATCTTATGCTGCGCTCATTTGGTGTGTGTCCATTATATCATTCAACCAATGACATAACCTTGTTATTAATAACATCCAATGTTCATGATCACGAAACCATGATCATCTATTAATCAACAAGCTAGTTATATAAGAGGCTTACTACCTTGTTGTTTACATAACACACATGTATCAATGTTTCGGTTAATACAATTATAGCATGGTATGTAAACATTTATCATAAACACAAAGATATTATAATAACCACTTTATTATTGCCTCTTGGGCATATCTCCAACAGTCTCCCACTTGCACTAGAGTCAATAATCTAGATTACATTGTAAGGTACCTAACACCCATGGTATTCTGGTGTTGGTCATGCTTTGCCCTAGGGAGAGCTTTAGTCAACGGATCTGCAACATTCAGATCTGTGTGTACTTTGGAAATCTCTACTTCACCATCTTCGATGTACTCGTGAATCGAATGAAAACACAGTTTGATATGCTTTAGGTTCTTGTGTGACCTTGGTTCCTTTGCATTGGCGATGGCACCCGTGTTGTCACAATAAATGACTAACGGGTCCAATGCACTAGGAACCACACCAAGCTCAACAATGAACCTCTTCATCCATACCGCTTCCGATGAAGCCTCCGAAGCCGCTATATATTCAGATTCTGTTGAAGATTTCGCCACCGTGCACTGCTTGGAGCTTGCTCCAGCTTATTGCAGCACCATTCAATATAAACACGTACCTAGTGAGACTTAGAGTCATCAGGATCAGTGTTCCAACTTGCATCGGTGTAACTGGTTACAACGAGCTCTTGGTCACCGCCATAACAAAGAAACATATCCTTAGTCTTTTCAAGCACTTCAAGATATTCTTGACCGCTATCCAGTGTTCCATTCCTGGATCACTTTGATATCTGGTCAAACTAACGCATGTGCGATATCAGATTCTACTACACATCATGGCATACATGATGAGCCTTTGCCGAGGCATAGGGGATCTTGCTCATCCTCTCTCTTTCATCTGCCGTAGCCGGACCTTGAGTCTTACTCAAGACCTTACATGGCAACATAGGCAAGAACCCTTTCTTGCTTTCATCCATTCTAAACTTCTTTAGAATCTTGTCCAGGTATGTACTTTGTGAAAGGCCTATTAGGCGTCTTGATCTATCTCTATAAATCTTGATGCCTAAAATGTACGCTTCTTCACCAAGGTCTTTCATTGAAAAAGACTTATTCAAATAACCTTTAACGCTGCTTAATAGTTCTATATCATTCCCAATCAATAATATGTCATCTACATATAATATCAGGAACGCTACTGAGCTCCCACTCACTTTCTTGTAAATACAGGCCTCACACTGTATAAACCCGAAGTCTTTGATCACTCCATCAAAGCGTCGGTTCCAACTCAGGATGCTTCAGTCCATAAATGGAACGCTGAAGTTTGCATACCTTGTCGCATTTTTAGGATCGACAAAACCTTTGGGTTGTACCATATTCCTCAATATCACCATTAAGGAACGCCGTTTTGACATCCATCTACCAAATCTCATAATCGAAAAATGCAGCTATTGCTAACAAAATCCTCACAGACTTTAGCTTCGCTACGGGTGAGAAGTCTCATCGTAGTCAACTCCTTGAATTTGTCGGAACCCCTTCGCGACAAGTCGAGCTTTATAGACGATAATATTACCATCAGCATCTGTTTTTCTCTTGAAGATCCATTTATTCTCGACAGCCTTGCGGCTATCAGGTAAGTCTACCAAAGTCCATACTTGGTTATCATACATGGATCCCATTTCGGATTTCATGGCTTCTTGCCATTTGTTGGAATCTGGGCTCATCATTGTTTCTTCATACGTCGCAGGGTCTTCATCATTGTCATCCACAATCATGACATTTAGACAGGGATCATACCAATCAGGAGTGGTACGTTCCCTCGTCGATCTGCGAGGTTAAGTAGCTTCCTCGTTCGAAGTTTCATGATCATCATCATTTGCTTCCTCTCCTATCGGTGCAGGCTACGCAGGAACATCTTCCGGCACTGCGCTACTCTAATCTATGAGAGAAGGTTCATCAACCTCGTCGAGTTCTACTTTCCTTCCAGTCACTTCTTTAGTGAGAAACTCCTTCTCAAGAAAGGATCCATTCTTGGCAACAAAGATTTTTCCTTCGGATCTATGATAGAAAGTCTACCCAATTGTTTCTTTAGGGTATCCTATGAAGACGCATTTCTCCGCTTTGGGTTCTAGCTTGTCAGGTTGTAACTTCTTTACATAAGCTTCGCAACCCTAAACTTTAAGGAACGATAACTTAGGTTTCTTCCCAAACCATAATTCATACGGTGTAGTTTCAACGGATTTAGATGGTGCCCTATTTAAAGTGAATGCGGCTGTCTCTAATGCATAACCCCAAAACGATAACGGCAAATCGGTAAGAGACATCATAGACCGAACCATATCTAAGAGAGTTCGATTACGATGTTTGGACACACCATTGCGCTGTGGTGTTCCCGGCGGTGTCAACTGTGAAAGTATTCTGCATTTCTTTCAATGCATGCCAAACTCACAACTCAGATATTCGCCTCACGCGATCAGAATTGAAACTTAATCTTCTTGTTACGTTGATTTTCTACTTCACTTTGGAATTCCTTGAACTTCTCGAAAGTCTCGGACTTATGTTTCATAAAGTAAATATACCCATATCTAATCAGATCATCCGTGAAGGTTAGAACATAACGATAACCACCGCGCGACGCTACACTCATTGGTCCGCACACATCGGTATGTATGATTTCCAATAAGTCTGTAGCTCGCTCCATTGTACCAGAAAATGGAGTATTAGTCATTTTTCCCATTAGACATGCTTCGCATATGTCAAGTGACTCAAAGTCAAGTGACTCAAGAAGTCCATCGGAATGGAGTTTCTTCATGCGCTTCACTCCAATATGACCAAGACGACAGTGCCACATATAAGTAGAATTATCATTCAATTTAATTCGCTTAGCATCAATGTTATGAACATGTGTATCACTACTATCGAGATTTAATAAGAATAAACCATTCATCTCAGGTGCATGGCCATAAAAGACATTACTCATATAAATCGAACAACCATTATTCTCGACTTAAACGAATAACCGTCTTGCATTAAACAAGATCCAGATATAATGTTCATGCTCAGCGGTACCAAATAACAATTATTGAGGTTTAAAACTAATCCCGAAGGTAGATGTAGAGGGAGCGTGCCGACGGCGATCACATCGACTTTGGATCCATTTCCAAGCGCATCATCACCTCGTCCCTCGCCACCGTTTATTGCAGTTCCTTTCGAGTTACAAATGTGAGCAACCGAACCAGTATCAAATATCCAGGCACTACTACGAGAGCCAGTAAGATAGACATCAATAACATGTATATCAAATATACCTTTCTTCTTGACGTGGCCGCTCTTCAGATCGGCCAGGTATTTGGAGCAATTACGCTTCCAGTGCCCCTTCCATTGGCAGTAATAGCACACAGTCTCAGGCTTAGGACCATCCTTAGGCTTCTCAGGAGGCGCCGCAACTTTCTTGCCGCCCTTCTTGAAGTTGCCCTTGTTAGGCTTGCCTTGCTTCTTGAAACTGGTGGTCTTGTTGACCATCAACACTTGGTTCTCCTTCCGTATCTCTACTTCAGCAGATTTCAGCATGGAGAAGAGTTCAGGTAACTCTTTGTTCATGTTCGCATGTTGTAGTTCATCACGAAGTTCTTGTAACTTGGTGGCAGTGATTGGAGGACACGATGAATACCCAGCTGGTTAGGGATCACAATCCCCAAGTCACTGAGCTTCTTCGCGTGTCCAGACATGGCGAACACGTGCTCACTAACGGAGCTGCCCTCTTCCATCATACAGCCAAAGAACTGTTTCGAGGCCTCATAGCTCTCCACGGCCGCATGAGTTTCAAAGATAACTTTGAGCTCACGCATCATATCACAAGGGTCGTGGTGCTCAAAACGCTTTTGGAGCTCTGCCTCTAGGCTGCATAGGATGGCACACTGAACTTGAGAGTAACGAGTCACCCGAGTCTCGTAAACATTCTTTACGTCCTCGGATACTGCAGGAGGTGGTGGGGGACCTAGCGGTGCATCGAGCACATATTGCAGGCTTCCACCAGTGAGGAAAATCCTCACATGACGGAACCCGTCAGTGAAGTTGCTACCATTGCCCTTAAGCTTTTCTTTCTCTAGGAGCTGGTTAAAATTGATGGAGGGGCGCCATGATCTACAACATATTTGCAAAGAGTTTAGACTAAGTTTATGATAAATTGAGTTCAATTTTAATTCTTAAATTAACTAGGTGAACTCCCACTCAAAACAACATCCCTCGTATTGTCTTAGTGATTACACGAACCAAATCCACTACACCAAGTCCGATCTTCACGAGAAAAGATGTAGCTTCAAAGGCGAACACTCAAAGTGTTCATCATATCATTCATATGACTCATGCTCTACCTTTCGGTATCCCGTGTTCCGAGACCATGTCTGTACATGCTAGGCTCGTCAAGGCAACCTTAGTATCCGCGTGTGCAAATCTGGCTTGCACCCGTTGTATGCACATGTAGAGTCTATCACACCCGATCATCACGAGATGCTTCGAAACGACAAGTCTTAGCAATGGTGCATACTAAGGATGAACACTTTATTATCTTGATATTTAGTGAGAGCGATCATCTTATAATGCTACCGTCGCGATCTAAGCAAAATAAGATGCAAAAAGGATTAACATCACATGCAATTCTTGTGCTTTTGATCTCCATCTCCAAAGCACGGACATGATCTCCATCATCACCAGCATGGCGTCAAGGTCAGTGGCGCCGCCTCATGGTTGTCCATCACTTATATCTACTATAACAACTACTTGCAATAAAGCTATTACATGATGAATAGACACGCAGGTCTTTAACAAAAATTAAAGACAACCATTAGGCTCCTGCCGGTTGCCATAATACAACAATGAACATCTCATACATCAAATATAATCATCATCACATCATGGCCATATCACATCACCAAACCCTGCAAAAACAAGTTAGACGCCTCTAATTTGGTTTGCATATTTTACGTGGTTTAGGGTTTTCGAGTAAGATCCAATCTACCTACGAACATGAACCACAACGGTGATAATAGTGTTGACAATAGAAAGTGCAAATTGGAATCTTCACTATGGTGGGAGAGACAGACACCCACAAAGCCACTTATGCAATACAAGTTGCATGTCAAGCGTGGAGCAAGTCTCATGAGACGCGGTCATGTAAAGTTAGCCCGGGACGCTTCATCCCACCATCCCACAAGATGCAAAGTACACAAACTAAAGCAACAAAAGCATCAACGCCCACAAAACCATTGTGTTCTACTCGTGCAACAGATCTATGCATAGACATGGCTCGATACCACGATGGGGTTCGTTGCATAGAAAACAAAAAATTTCCTACCGCAAAGAATAAATCCAAGATCTAATCTATAGAACACCCAAGATCTAATCTACAAGATCGAACGAGATTGATATGAGACTAACCCTCGAAGATTTCCAAAGCCTACGAGATTAGATCTCGTTGTTGGTGTAGACAATCGTCACCGGTGCTGCAATCCGGCAGCACTTCCGTACTCGGTCGCGCGTACGGTGGCGATGAAGCCCCTTCCTCTCCCGTTCCAGCAGCGGAGGTGTGGTAGATCTCCACGGAATCCCAGCGACACGACGGCGTGGTGGTGGTGGTGGAGAAGAATTCTGCAGGGCTTCGCCTAAGCCTTGAATATGGAGGAGGAAGAGAGGGCTAGGGTTTGGGGATTGGTGTGGTGGCCGCCACCCCCTCCTCTTTATATAGGGGGAGGGGTTGGCCTAGGGTTCCCCCTGGGCCCACCAATTCCCTTGGCCGGCGCATGAGGGGGGGACTATTCTTCCCCCTCAAGCCTTCCCCTTATCTCTTTATTTAAATAAACACTTTATTTTAGAGATATATCTTATCTCTAGATTTAAACCATTTAAATTAAGAGATAGATCTTATCTTTAAGGGGTAGGCCGGCCTGGGCCCACATGTCATAGTGGGCAGGCCCCACCATGCCATGTGGCACCTACGTGGCCTCTCCCGGGGTGGTGGGCCCACTTGTGTCCCTCTAGAACCTTCTAGAAGCTCCGATCAAAACACCGGACTTTTTACCGAACCTCGGAAAATGACTTCCCTTATATGAATCTTATTCTCCGGACCATTCCGGACCTTCTCTTGATATCCTTAATCCCATCCGAGACTCCGAACAAAAAATTCGGACTCCATCTCATATTCCGAATCTACTTATGCGACATCGAACCTTAAGCGCGTCACCCTACGGTTCGTCAACTATGTAGACATTGTCGAGACTCCTCTCCGAGCAATAACCAATAGCGGGATATGGAGATCCATAATGGCTCCCACATATTCAACGATGACTTAGTGATCGATTGAACCATTTACATACGATGTCGATTCCCTTTGTCACACGATATTTTACTTGTCCGAGGTTTGATCATCGGTATCTCCATACCTTGTTCAACCTCGTTACCGACAAGTACTATTTACTCGTACCGTGGTATGTCACTTCTTATGATCCAATCATATGCTTGCAAGCTAATCAGACGACATTCCACCGAGAGGGCCCAGAGTATATCTATCCGTCATCAGGATGGAGAAATCCCACTATTGATCCATATGCCTCAACTCACACTTTCCAAATACTTAATCCCATCTTTATAACCACCCATTTACGCAATGGCGTTTGATGTAATCAAAGTACCCTTCCGGTGTAAGTGATTTACATGATCTCATGGTCGAAGGACTTAGGCAACTATGTATCGAAAGCTTATAGCAAATTGAACTTAATGACTTGATCTTATGCTACGCTCATTTGGGTGTGTGTCCATTATATCATTCAACCAATGACATAACCTTGTTATTAATAACATCCAATGTTCATGATCACGAAACCATGTTCATCTATTAATCAACAAGCTAGTTATATAAGAGGCTTACTATGGACTCCTTGTTGTTTACATAACACACATGTATCAATGTTTCGGTTAATACAATTATAGCATGGTATGTAAACATTTATCATAAACACAAAGATATTATAATAACCACTTTATTATTGCCTCTTGGGCATATCTCCAACAAAAGCAAACCTTAAAATATATTCCCAAATAATAATGAACACTCTGCGCTGCACTTTGAGCATTCATAGGCGGTACTAACACACCACAATTTCATAGAGACATCCAACTCAAATTATAATTTAGTGAACAACTATTTTGTGAAATATAGCCTAAGAGGCCCACACGGTGCACACACTCCACCTTTACACACGTGGGACAAGGAGTCTCCTGAGATCACATAAGTAAAATTCACTTGAATAGCATAACAACATCTAGATTACAAAGCTCATGGTCACATAAAGATCACACCATGGGAGAGAGAGATAAAACACATAGCTACCGGTAGAGCCCTCAGCCCCGAGGGAGAACTACTCCCTCCTCATCATGGGAGTCAGCAACGGCGATGGAGATGGTGGTGGCGTCGATGGAGATGGCTCCGAGTGCAATTCCCCATCCCGGCAGGGTGCCGGAACGGAGACTTCTGTCTCCCGGATCTTGTCTGCGACGACGGCGGAGCTACGGAACTTTTCGTGGACGGAGGCTTGTATATTTAGGGTTTTTGCGTTGGGAGCTTTATATAGGCGGAAGGACGAGGTGGGTGGAGGCCTGGTGGCCCCAGACCATGCCTAGGCGCGGGCCAAGGCCAGACCGTGCCTAGGGGTGGTTTGGCCACCCTGTGTCCCTCCTCCGTCTCTTCTCTGGACTCTGTCTTCGCTCCAGAAAAAATAGGAACTTTGGCTTTTGTTTCATCCAATTTCGAGAATATTTCCTGTACAACTTTTTCTGAAATACAAAACTGCAGAAAACAGGGAACTGGCGTTGTGGCATCTTGTCAATAGGTTAGTTCCGGAAAATGCATAAAAGAGTCACGAAGTGTAAACAAAACATATATCAATTGGTGTAAAACAAGCATGGAGCAACAAAAATTATAGATACGTTTGCGACGTATCAGTTTCGCGTAAGTAAATAACACAAGTAGAAATAAAACAAGTAAAAAACTAAAATAGATAAAATAACTAAGTAAAAACTATAAAGAGGTTGATTGTTTTTGGAGTTTTGAATGCAAACAAGAAAAGTAAATATTTTTTATTTTCGGATTAAAATAGTGCAGCAAATAGAAAAAGGTAAAAGCAATCTAAATGTGTTTCTTATGATAAAAAGTGGACTGGGGTTCATGGGTTCACTTGACTATTCTCTCTTAAATTTGTGGTGGACAAAAAAAATTCATCAATGAGATATAAATGTGCAGATAATAGTATATGTAAGATCAGAATTAATATGGGCATCGCGTCCTAACATAGAGATGATGCTACACATATCTCTTATACTCCATAAGAAAGAAACTTCATCAATCTTGTATTAAGAATTAACAAAGCATAGCAATAAGTACTTTGACACGAAGTTTAAATATCAAATATGCTACCTTGACAAACAAGATCACCAGGACTATTACATGATGAACATAGCACATGCATTCACTTTATCCCTAGTGAGGTACCAAAAGAAAGGCAAAGCCATAATAGATCTTGAACATAATGCCACTATCCAATCACTAAAACCATGCTACTCCATCGAATACACACATCACCCCACACACGCTCTTGCACATTTGTTTCATCAGAATAAATACTTAAGAACAGGGTACATAATATACATCTGTTAGTACATCTCACCATATAATATGATCAGATCTCATAAAACAATATCTGAGAATAAGGATCCACCACATATATATTACAAATATGGCCATAATCATAATAGGCAGCTCATATGGCACTAAGAACTATGAAGAACATGAGAGAAATAGATCAAGCTACTACCACAAACCCATAGTCCAGAGGTGGACTACTCCGTATTGGTTGTGGTGATGATGATGAAAACGTTGGAGAAGGTGGAGATCCGTCCGGCAGTTATCCCGGTGGAGTTCCCCCTCCAATCTTCTCTGCTGCAGCCTCCGTTTTTGTGTTTGTGCAGCGCTCTCCTCCTGAGAACTCTTCGGGGTCATATATAGTCGTTTTTAGGGCAAAATACGTCGGTTCGTGAAAGAATCAGGGCAAACGGACGATCGACGGCTGAAAGAGGGGGGTGGCGCGCCCTGACTTCCTGGGCGCGCCACCTGGCCTCTTTCGGCCCTCAGGCCTCTCCTGGCGAGCTTCTAGGGCCCAGGGTGCTTCTCCCGATGATAAAGTGACGCTCCAAAAATCTCAAGTCAATTTAACTCCGTATAGGTCTCTGAAAGTGAAAATACACAAAATAGGGGTTTTTCTGTTCTGCAGTATTATAACCCAAATAAAGGGGATAATTGGTAAATCCCCATAAATCAACAGAAAATATAGTATTCTCATCATATATGTTGCAAATATGTGAGAATTCAATATGATAAAGGACAAAGTTCATGTATGCATTTTACATGCATCAGGGTCCTCGGGCGACACGGCACCAAGGGACCTTATTCATGATGACGGAGATTATATGTAACCAAGGGGCCATTGCCCCCCCTATAATATTTTAAAAAGAACCCATAACATTTATGCTATTTACTTATAGTTTTAGTATGATACTCCCTCCGTCCACAAATAAGTGTACATGCGGGTTTTCTAAGATACGTTATATTATGAAGTGGAGTGAAAAATACATTAGAAAGATGCATACCAACATTTGACTCTTCTTTTACCTCCAATAAGTTAAGTGCATGTAGAAAATGAGGAGAACATGTGTTAAATATTATTGGGTTTGATTTCCGTGCGATGAGAAAAAAAATGTTTTGCTACTTTAAAGTGCATTGGAAAAATAGAAGTACACTCTTTGTGGATAAATTTTAAAGGTTTTAAAAATTATTAGTATTTCATATGGAATACTAAAGCAATACTCCCTCCGTTTCAATCTATAGTGCCTATAGATTTTCTGCACGGTAATTAGCGCAACTCATTTTTTAACACAAAACCCCCTAAAGAGCCGAACCACGATCACAGAAATACTCCCGATCTACCGATCCCTCGATCCCGATGTGGAGTCCTTTGCGGAGTAGGAGAGAAATAAGGAAAGTGAAAACAGAAACGGAGGAGATATTGCAAATAAACACATATATACTCTTATATTATGAAACAAATGCAAAAAATCTATAGGCACTATAGATTGAAATGGAGGGAGTAGAAAATTCAATAATCCTTACATTGGATAGACTCATGGTCTTTGAAATCTTAGTGAAGACATTTAAAAGTACTTAATTTTATTGGTCAGATGAACTATATACCATTATATATATTTCTAATAATAGCCCCTTTATACATGTGTGTATAACATATGTACCTGTAGAATTAATCACATGAAAAAATTATGGGAATACCTGATTCGTATCCCATGTAAAAGCTGAATAGATGAGTAGACATATCTGGGACTAAGTTAATAAGAAGGTAAAATATGCGGTCTCTAAACATACATGTATGATGGGGACAAGAATAATTATTGCGAATAGAAGGAAAGTAGCTTGCGGGATGGTATAGTTACGTGATTGTGTCTTTTCTCTCAACTAATAAATACTTACAACATCGGGAAGGCGAGAGCGGGTGTTGTTCTACATATTTGGAAGGCTAGACATAAAATCGAAGCATCGATAAAAGTGATTCTTAAATTTTGGATTACATCTTTTAGGTAAGAGGAGTCAGAATAGACACATGATAAGTCACAGTTTGGACCATCCAATAGTTAGACCTAAAAATAGAAGTTATATTAATAAGAGTACACACACAAAATCTTGCGCGTGGTCCCTACCATGTGGGGGCCTAGGCGACAACCCCTCTGCCCTACCTATGGGCCAGCCCTAAGGTGGTGGCTGTTGGAGTGTCGATCGGGATCAACTATGGGAAGATCGCCGACAACCTGCCTTCCCCGTCCCAGGTTTCATGGCTGGTCCAGCCGATGCAGGTGGCCAAGATGAAGCTCTACGACGCGGATCACAGCATCCTGACGGTGTTTCATGGCTCTAGCATCGAGCTCATCATTGGCGTCGGCAATGAGAAACTGTTGGCGATGATTGATATGTCGACCACGCACGCATGGGTCCAGGACCACGTCCTACCGTACCTCTCTTGCACGGGCATGCGGATCACCTGCCTCACCGCCGGGAACGAGGTGTTCAAGGCAAACGACGCCGCACTCAAGGACAACCTGTTGCCGACCATCAAGTCCGTCTACGGGGCCCTCGCCGCCCTGGGGCTACAGGGCAGGTGAAAGTCACCACCGCGCTCTCACTGGACATCACAGGCAGCTCCTACCCTCCCTCGCCCGGGCGCGTTCCGGACCACTTGCCTATCAAATGTAAGGATTATTGAATTTTCTATTGCATTAGTATTTTATTTTTCATATGAAGTACTACTACTTTTTAAAACCTTTGTGTATGAACAAGTGATGGAGTTTTATAGAGATTGTTCTGAGATCCAAAAACACTTATCATACTAAAACTATAAGTAAACAAAATAAATATTATGGATACATTTAAAAATATTTTAGAGGGGGGGGGGGGGGGGGCAATGGCCCCTTTGTTACATAAAATCTCCACCATCGCGAATAAGGCTATTTAATGTCATAAATCTTTGTGAGACGACGCTAACATATTTTACCAGGCTCAGTTCCGCCATCGATGATACATGAATCTGACATGCACTGAAATGGTTCTCGTCTTGTGCAGGTGGCTCACTTGTTTGCCCTCATCGCCATTGCATCTATCACTATCATGTTATCCTGATAGTATGTATTGTTGACCACTAGGGCTGTAAAGCGGATGAAGATGTTTAGCTAGAACATCGCTTCCAGGCAGGGATTCCACGAGTAGATCAGAAGGGAACTGATTGAAACCTTCGTTCTAGGATTTCTTTTTCCGAAACAGGGGAAGAAGCGCCACGTTTTCGAGAATTGCTTGGAAGAGGATGCATCATCAAAATATCCAATGCACATAGTCATCAAGTTATTTCTCGAGTATGGTATTGGTAGGCAAAGATCATTGGTATTGGATGTATAGTTAGGTTGTAAAATCAGCTCCGCTGATTTCCCGTTTGCAGAAGGGTGATCCCTTTTCCTTTCTGTAGCAAATGATGAATATGAAGTCTGGGTGTACTGTTGACCGACATTTATTACTTCTCGCCAAGATGTTTGTGATCATCAGAAATACACAGCTAACCCTGGCAATTACTGTGAAGTTAGCTCCATGCTGACGATGAATTACAACTAGTTGTGGACATAATGTTTGTGCAAACAACATTGATTGATAGGATTCCTCATGATTCATTCTGGAGATATCTTCTCGAAACTGTATAGTAGTTGAATACGAGAGTAAAAAACTACCGGAGATAAATCCAGGCAGACCAAGGCTGCCAATTGTCACATGTATTGTTGTTCCCATCAGTCGTGCTTCTTAATTGCTTGTTCTATTACTGTATTATTCTTCATTGGGAAAAATGGTTTTTTTTTTCGAGCCTCTGGGTGATCAGTACTACAAACAAAGAAAGAAGAGTAATACAAGTCAGTACCATGTTTCTGAAACTATGCAAGACTTGCCATTTTTAATAATCTTTACTAGTATTAGTTTGCTACCGGAGGTGTCCGTGCGTCAGAAAACCAGTGATACGTCAAAAAAAAGAGGCCCCTCGTTCGTAAAAGAAAACCGGACTCCGCACTACAAAACCGTCGTCATGGACTCGGTATCTGTTTGCTCTAACCTGGCCCAAATACAGCAGCCACCGCCCAGTGCCGTGGAATCTTCCCCAGCTCCCATCGATGCGACACGCGGTCGGAAGAGGACGAAGTGGCCAGCCCTTACTTGGAGGTGAGGCGCGTAGCCGGTAGAGGGCAGAGTGGCCGGGCCTCACTCAGAGTCAGAGGTGAGGGAGGCGGCTGCGCCCGCGGTAGAGTTACCATGTTGTGGTGTGGCGGCGGTGTAGGTTGTCGCGCGATCCAGCGCAAGCCCTTGGCGTAGACGGCGGCACCGCGCGCCCAAACCGTGGCGACGATGGAGGCAACAGCTGTGATGATAGTACGATCCCGATCTTTGCGACGGCCAGCAACCAATTTGCCTCTCCATCCGGCCGCTCACAGTGACAGAGTAGAAACGAATCGACTGATTGTTGTATACAGCAACAGAGGTTGACGATGTGGAAGCTTATCCCATCGTGAAATTTTCAATTTCATTCTCTAACTTCACAATATTTACTGTGTAGTCACATCTTGACCCTTCGCCTGGCGTACTATGCACATCTCGCCGGTGATGTGTCCTGGACCTGGACGAGACTACCGCTGAAGCTCCGCTGCTGCCACCGTGGTGCATGCACGAAGCACTGGTCGTAGGGGATGGAGCAGACAACCACATGCCATGAACTCGTGATGTGTTGGAAAATGGTAATTAGCCTAGCACAACACAGTTTCTATTTTTTTTTACAAGAAGACAAGAGCTATCAGCTACGGTTTACAATATCGAGCTGAAAAGTCTGAATACTGAAGGCACATATTAAGCAACGTTCCATACACGTTATGCCAAAAACTAGGCTAATCCTCGAGATGAAAAAGTCTGAACACTGAAGGCTAATTCTCTGTTATAGATTCTCTGCCTACATCTTCCTGCTACCAGGAGCCAGTTTCTTCAGCTATCTTCCCGCATAAAACATGCACGTTTTGATGCAATTCGTTCAATGTTCTTGCAAATTGCATGAAATCTACTTCTAAAATTTTCCAAGTTTGCGACCCCGGTCAATATATGCATTTTATAGAGAGAGGGGGAGAAAGATATCAAAGGAAAAAATATTGAAACTTTATGCAAGCAACATGTTCAACATAAAACTAATTAGAGTAAACTATATGCAGATGAGTTATTTTGTATTTTTTAAGTTTGTATTTTTGTTGTTCCGCTGCAATGCGCGGGCACTTAGCTAGTAAGAAATAGGACGGCTGATTAATTAGAGTTAAACCAGCCGAAAATCAATAAAAGTGCACCAAAGTGGATGGATCAATCACATTGGGCACAGTCACCAACCGACCTGGCCAAATTCGAGCAATCAGCCACACACTCAAACGAGAGACAGCTCCGACTTAGCCCAAGAGTTTCACGAGAGAACTAAGTTGAGTTTGTGCCGGCCGAATCCCCCACAAGATAAACACAGTGCTGCACATAGGCCTTCGCCTACCTGTCATCTTGGCCACCAACAGATTCCGATGCGCATTAGTCAAATCAGCAGTAGTTCGAGTGGAAAAATGAGGAGGAGCTAAAAACCCCATTTTCTGTATGCAGGAATCTACCGCAGCACCACACCCACCTTGGTTTGAACGCGTCAGAACTATTGCGCAACACAAGCTGCTATCAGCAGCCATTATTCGCACGAACTTTTCGCTAGGCCGCATCAGAGCGGCAGGGGAGATGACGAAGGAGCAGACACCATGGCGCTCCAGCAGCGGAGCTGACCCTAAAGATGCTCCACATAGGGACAACGCCAGAAGTAGGGGAAGCATAAGATCGAGACTCCGCATGTAGGACCTGAGGTCAGTGCATATCCCCGACGGCTCCGTCAGGGGCTTGCAGACAAAATCGGAAGGGGAAGAAAACCCGGAGTCCAATCTCGGATTAAAACTTAGCAATTTGTCAAACATCTTTAGTGCATTACCAGAGCATGCAGAGGAGTAGAAAATGATTGAACCGATGCGGAGAGAAAGGGCATCGTATTGGAAAGAGAGTACCATAGCTCGTGGTTGATCATGTCTCTGTTAAAGTCCACATCTTCACAGTGGAGGAGGAGTGGGGCTGGCACGATGTTGTTGCACCGGCACAGCCGCCATCACCTACCAACGGCAATGCGCTCCTCGTAACCACTTCGCCTCACTGCATAGACTTTAAACATAAGACTTAAAAGCCTAACTTTAAATTAACAAAGTCATCAACCGGCCAAGAGTACGACGATAACAACAACAGAAAAGAAAAACACAACGAGTTGTTGGGGATACCAGCTTATAGGGCAGCACAGGAAGCAACATAGAAGAACAGAAGCAAAGCTACACAACGCTAGCTACACTAGGCAGATCACTTGAGCTCGTCGATGGAAGTGTCGTCCTCTGTTGCAAGGGCACGGGGCCGAAGCTGGCCCGAACCAACATACCTCCCATGCCAAAGCAGTGCGCACCCATGACCGACCAAGCGTATTTGTCTTCATGCCTCGAGAAACTGAAGGAGGGGGAAATATGGAGATGCCTCCAAGGAGGAGAGCGGCGGCCAAGGGCGTCGTCGTCACCCGCACCGGCCGAGGCCTTGCATACCTTTCGCCCTAGCCCAACCACCACACCTAAAGACACAACTTTGACACTTATCCAATGACACAATGGACCCGTAGCATAAGGAAGAAATCACCGGCACCACCCGTGGCATGACCCCGGCCAGAGAAACCACCCTTGGGTATCTGAGAGGCCGCTCAAACCAGACATAACACTGTGTGAAGGGATCCATGGCCGGGTTCAATCTCACTCTTCTGTGTCAGGCATGCCACCCTTCTGTGTCAATCTCTCTCATTCCTATTCTCACTTCTCTTCCTCTTGTAGCAAGTGTCATGCGCAGAGAGCACTTGCCATTGATTTTCTTGCAACACGCTAAGCCACGCGTCGGATGCACAACCCATATCCATTCCTTCACCAATATCGGTCTTTCTTTTAGAGATTTAGGATGATAACACATCACATGTCAGGCCAGCGATGCTCCGGTGGGGCCGTGGGGGATGGATAGGGCCATAGGGGGGCATATGTTGTGAACTAGCTCCATCAGGTATACTAGTGTATTAGGAGGCACATGAGCCATCTAATTATGTACAGAGCGTCCAGATTGATGCGGGTGGACTGTTCGAACATTTTATCAAAACCCCTAGCTGAGTTCATCTCCTCTTTGCTGTTGTTTTGTTTTTTTCAGAAGGTATCTCCTTTGTTTTCCTTTCATCCACAAAGAAATTTTAGCCCCAAACTATTCATCTTTAGTTTAAAACAAGTCATCTAGTTCGACTTTTCTCCTCATCCGTTTGTACAGATTAAGTCCCGATTCTGCAGCTTTCCTTTCTTTTTCAAATTAAGTTTTGATTTTTTGCCGTACGTTACACTAGCAAGGACAATTTTTTGTCACATATGCAGGTACAAATGTATCTAGTTAAGTCAGAAAAAAAAGAGAACTTGGAATTGCTGGGTCGCTACGACAGTGCGAGTCCAGGTGAGATCGACTTTTTTTTAAAATGTGTAGACGTTTGTGAAATGTGCAAGCAAGTGAACTCCTAACAACCCGCTTGATTCTGAAACGTTTATTTCATATCCAATGGTACACATTTGCTGGTACATTAGTACACCAGATGGAGCTAGTTCACAGCATATGCCCCCATGATAGGAGGAATCACCGATGGTAGTCACAACCCTGTACGGCCGTTTTTTCCATTTTCTACAATATGTTGTTTCTTTTTTTGGCTTTATTCCTTTCCTTATTTCGCATATAGTTTTGCCCATTTGTATCCATGTTGTATTTATCTGATTTTAATTGTTCTTTAGTTATTTACAGTTTATGATTTATGTTTTTCAGTCAATAAATACATGAACAACTGCCAATCTGCCATGATATAACTTTACATATAAATCATCGCATCCTGAAAACACCAATTAAACAAGTAATTAAATTATATCAAAAGGGAGATTGAATGTTAATAAGCATCACCGAGGCACTACAACGTCGTCGGGGTGACATAGATTTTATATCTGCAAAGCTACATGGCTAAGCATCAAGTATAGTGTTCGTGCGGCACTTGAGGGCCACGAGAGAAAAAGGCAATATAAGAGCATCTCCACACGTCCTCCTATATGGGTTTGGGTGTAGCTATTTTAGAGCACATATGGGGGCATCGGCCGTAAAACAAAAATATGGCCTGGGCGGCTTCCAATCGCGGCCTCTATACTAAAAAAAATATCAAAATGTAATACAATTCATAGAAATAGTAGATTCATAGATAGTTCGGACGTACATGGCCAATATTTCTACAAATTTAAAAACATAGACATTTAAAAAAAACATAAAACTAGTAACCGTCGTTGCCGCCACGGCCTAGGCCTAGGTGGCGGTACATTGCCGCCGCGTAGTCGTCCTCCTCGTCGCTGGGCTCCTCCTTCGGCTGCGCGAGGTAGCTGCAGCCCTGACCGGCATACCCGCACCTCCTGCGCGGCTTGCTGGACTGACCAACGTCACCGTCGTCCACGTTGACGACGAGGATGAGGCCGAGGCAACGGCGGCACTCGTTCTCCGCGCGGTGGTGATCCGCCGCTCTCCAGGCCTCGACGAACTCGTTCGTCTCCTGGAACGACTCCAGCTGGGCGCGATGCAGTCCCGGGAACTCCTCAGGGTCGTCCTCCGCCTTGACGATCGATGGACGCCACCGCCTTGTACTCCGGCGGTGGCGTCCACTCCCGCTTGACGGGCTGGAGCTGGCGCGGCAGAGAAGGGTGTCGCCGTTCACGGATAACGACATCGCCGCCATGGCGGCACCTGCGAGAAGGCGCCTCCTCCTGCTCGTCCTTCACCGTCCACAAGAGACGTGGCAACGGCGTGTGATACGGTGAGTACCTCGTCAGGGAAGAGGAGGAGCGCGAGCAAGACGACAACGTCTGGCACCGCGTCTTCCACCTCGCCACCGCCAACTGTCATGGCGGCATTTGCAGCGGGGGGTCGTTCCCCTCGGCGATGTAGTTGAGGACCCACGCGAGGGTCCTCCGAGGCGCGCTCCACCACTTCCACCGTCCCTTGGAGTTCTTGTTCCCGGGGGATCGTCGTTGCCATCATAGACGGCGAGGCAATCCTCATGCTAGTGCTGGAAGAACAACGACTAGCCGTGGTGGTTGTCGGGGGCCCAACGAGGGTAGTTGTGCTCCTCCGGTGTCAGCTCTCCCCAGTAGTGGTCAGAGATGGCGACATGGCGCGCCGCCCCCGTCGGCACCGGCAGGCCAGCCGCGCTGAGCGCCCATCCCGTCGGATAACGCATGTCTATTGGGACGGGGTACCCTGCCGTCCATAGTGCGCGAGCCTAGGCGACGAGAAGCCAACGGCGGCTGAAGCCGTTGGCAACAGCACCGTCTCCTTCGTACTGGTCCATGGCGACGGCGCCGGTTCTGGAGAAGATGGCGGAGGGCGACGGTTCTGCTCGGCGAGGATGAAGTTAAGGTTGACTGAAATGTGCGGCGAGAAAGCGGCGCGGGGGGTTTTAAATGGCGTGGGGGGGCGTTGTCAAGCATTAACACCGATCCTGAAAACAAGCAGGTGCTGACGAGGGCGAGCATTAACGGTGACGCTGAATACGAGCTGGCGCCGATGAAGGCGAGCAGTCGCTGAAGACGAGCAGTCTTTGACGGACAAGCAAGGCGAGGAGGAAGACGACTCCGCCAACATAGACGAGCCAGGTCCACAGCTAGGAGGTTTTTCCCGCGCCTTCTTACCGCTTCGTTCCCGCCAACACGCGACGCGCCAGCGCCCCTCCCTTTCCATTGAGTTCGGCCTAAGACGCGAATGGAGAGTTGAGCCGCGCCGACTGAAAAACTAATTTAGAGGACGTAGCTGGGCGCAAGTTTTGACGTCGGCACTCCTAAGGATCTAGTAAGCCTTTGAGGAGAACAAGTGGAGATGCTCTAAAGCATATTTGTGGCACTTGTCATAGCCCAACGATCCATCGATTCAGGCTCATCTATTATATATTACGGAGTATATATTATATATATATATATATTATATAATATATATATTAAAAATACATTACAGATTAACCAGAAAAATGAGAATTGATAGAAATTACCACAAAAATCAGAAACATCTGTCCGTCGATTTACTACCCTGGCAAACCACAACCAATAGATTATAGAAAAAACTAATGAACAATAGAGTTAAAAGAAATTACCACCAATGCCATTACTTAATTTTCCTTGTACCTCTTCATCTTATATTGGGATTACCCTTTTCTCCTTTTCTTCACCGCATGGCTGATCGTAGCCCTAGGTGTAGCACAATCTAGCCTAACCAAGATCTTGCACGCCAGTGATGACTTCTTGATACCAGAAAAGAGAAAAATTGATAGAAATTACCACAAAAATCAGAAACATTTGTCCATGGATTTACTACCCTAAGCAAACCACAACCAATAGATTGTAGAAAAAACTAATGGACAATAGAGTTAAAAGAAATTACCCACCAATACCATTACTTAATTTTCCTTGTACCACTTCATTTTATATTGGGATTACCTTTTTCTCCTTTTATTCACCGCATGGCTGGTCGTAGCCCTAGGTGTAGCACAATCTAGCCTGACCAAGATCTTGCACACCAGTGATGACTTCTTGATACATGCATACATACGTATCCATCGCAATGCGGAGGAGACCAGGGAACAAGAAGTGGGTGTTTAAGGAAGCAATCGCGAGACCGGCTTTTGTGAACCTGGGTGTATGTGAACCCACTTTTTCAAAAAGTAGGTTTGTGATGTCAAAACATGTTTCAAAAATCGAAACACAAAATGATTGCAAAGATGATCTCAAACATGTGCCCTGGACATGAGTTTCGTTCCGAAAAAACATTTTATTTTGCCTCGGCAAAAAAGTGAAATTTTACAGGGCTATATAGCAGTATATATGTGACGTATTTTGTCTTTTTTAGATTCTGAAATAAAAAAGTGGTTTCTCCGCGAAAACTTTTTACGCACACATGAAACATGCATTTGTACCCCAATATTTTTATTTCAGAATTTTTTCACATTTCGAAAATGCATTTTTAACCTGGGTTCACGTGCACCCAGGTTTGGGGCTTTTCCAGCAATCGCATGCAACGCACCGCGCAACAAGACCAGAACGGATCTTGGTAAAAATAGTCTACCGCCGCCGATGTATTCGATTCTCCTAATTAAGCTGTCGCCGTATTCGCGTACATGCGCACCAGCATCGCAGGTTCCTGGCCGGCCTCACGCGCGAGTCTACGTTTTCATGCAAAAGATGGATTGATCAATCGAGGCTAGCATGCACCATGCATGTATGTGTACATGTGCAAAAGAGAGGGTCGCCACGATCCGATCACGGCCGTAGTTGCCTCAATATGGTCGGCCGGCCGGCATCCATCCAGTACATGCAGATCAGTGGCTCATGATCAATCTAGCTCGCGTCATGGATGTACCAGCTCTCTGCGTATTTGATGCGTATTTTCGTCGATGATGTCCGAAAGCCGGCCGTCCGACCTCCACTGAGTTCTTTGATAGTACTACAACCTTTGACCTTATTTTCCATCATTAATCCCTCTCATCGTTGAACCATCACCGAAATTCTTCTCGACGGAAGATAAGCGATTGCCACTCTCACCGGGGCAAGTGACGAGGATTTGAGGTGGATTGATTCTCGATGTAGCATTTTCCCTGGAGTTTACAAACCATGATCAATCCTTCGTGTACCTATTTTCCCAATCCCCATACTATATATGGATGTCAAGGTAATCGTTTCTTCCTTTTCTAGCTTCAACAAAACTAAATTCTTACAATGATGTATTCTCTAATATTCAGCGTGTCTGGCTAGCTGATGGCAATGAAAGTAGAGAAGCAGGAAACATATTCATATGTGTGTAATCCCGAACATGACGTCGTGTCTCCAGATTAAGATTTATCATGTTGTGGCGCTTAGCGTCTCAAGCTAGCGTGTACTCTCTAATTATGTTCATCCCCGCCATGGCAAAGGTATGTTAAAAACGTTTTGTACAGAGGTACATTGAGATGCAGCACATTTTAATGGTAAACACTAACTAGCAAAAATGCATGTATGTGCACTACATGTATTCCGATCTCCAAACATGCCCTCACATATACGTACAGCGATGTCGCTGTTGTATTCCGATCTCTGATTATGTTCTCGCGTATGCTGCCGCAGTAGCCATATTCCGACCTCTCAGTATATTCTCACCTACGAGCTACCAATGTCGCCATATTTGCTTTTTTTCATGTGCCTCTCTTAGATGGCCTCTTCCGTTCATGTCAACGCAGCCCAAGATGGCTCTAGCCACTAAGGACACGGGTGCTACACCGATGGCTTTTGTCCTCGGGACAGACCTAGAAATCGTCGGTGCAACGTTGTGCCAATGACTTCGTCGTAGTACCGTCGGCTTACCTGGCTTCGGTGCAGCTGTTGAGTCGTCGGCGTGACACAACCGTCGGTGTAGAGGGACATGTGCTGACGGTCTCCGTCCACCGTCGGCGTCACACGGCCATCGGGACGAGGTTCTAAGGGATGGTGAGAAGTTGGCGCATTAGGTACACCGATGATATTGCCGTCGGTACATGCAGACACATGGCACCGGGTGGTCTCTGCCGCTCTGTATTGGCGCTGGGAGGCCTCTTGGAAGGAGTTATCCCAATGGCGCGTTTTAGGTATGACACATGTCGGACGAGTACCGGCGGTTTGCCATGGTTGACCGACATGAGAGAGAGAGAGAGAGAGAGAGAGAGAGAGAGAGAGAGAGAGAGAGAGAGAGAGAGAGAGAGAGACATACCACCTGATGGGTGGTCCTCGAGACCTCGACCAACACGCTTTGGGTGCGAAGGTAATGGGCAACGTTGCCATTTTGGAACTGGCGCAACAGGAAAGGACCAGTTAAACGATGAAGCTGTTGTAGGACGACATCACTTCTGAGATTGCCCCATGTACAGTTACGGAAATTCTGAATAGGGTCATGGACTCATGGTTAGCCAGGAAAATGCTTGCAAACATCATGGACTGTAGAATACATGCTCCACTGCTAAAGAACCTAAAATTTATTGCCAGCAAATCAAAGTTAAAGTTGAGAACACATGGACATGTGTTTTTTCACATCATTGCCAGAAAATGGAAGTCAAAAGTAGAAAAACACATAGACCAAAAAATTCTAATTCTTGCCTACAATATTGTTATGGACTTCCCAGTTCTTAGATTTGTTGTAGAATTTTTACTTAGATTAAATATGATTGACTGATTATATATCTGAAATCTGCTCCAACAATATTGGGAAACTTGCTTTGCCTAACAAGACGAGAATACTTTATCAGGGAAAGAACACACATACCGAGATAAAAGTATCATCATTTTTTTGCATGGCCCATTGCAGGTCGAGATGAAAATACGGTGACTCCTGGTACATTGGTGGCTGATTTTTTTTCCTGCGTAGAAACACTATAGACGGAGAGGACGATTGGGGATATAGAGATGAATCGAGGTACGCATGACGACCAAGAGTGCATAGACGAACCGTGGAAGAAGCCGGCTGCCAACCAAGTCGGATCAAGGAAAGTTTAGTACTTCTCCATAGATATGCATTGGAAGTTATTTCTACGTCCGCAAAAAAAGGTTTGTCCGGTGTTTTTAACACTAAACAATTCAATGTTCATTTCATCTTCTCATAAAAATGCATGTCATACTAAAAATGTGTGCAGTTAAAATAGGAAATAAGATGTATACTATTACATTGGTCATATTTTCTCCTAAGTATTGTAATTCTATAAGTATTGACCAGTATGTTGGTGTGAAATAAATAAATAAAATTGCATGTTGAACAAAATGCATACTGCTAAAATGATTTGCATCTCTGATGGATGGAGTAATATACATATTTTTATGTACCCTTTCAGACAAGCAGAGGTTATCTTAGTTTGAATGACAACTGCAACTATATGGTGATTAGCATGGAATTTCAGAATGAATTCCAATTTGTGGTAACATATACTGGAATGATTACTCTCACTTGAAGATTTCTCAGTTATATCCATACAATGCTATGCTTCGATACATCACGAGAAGTCATGTTGTAAAATTTATCATATCGCACACTTGAATTTGTGTATACACATTCCATGATTAATAATGATGTGTCGCCATGTATGCTTATTGATTATTGTACTGAGACATACATTGTATGCATGCCACATTTAGTATAGTAATTGTTTCTCTCTTGCAATGGCTATAAACATCGTCACTTTTTATGCATGGCATAGTGCAGTCCGAGATAAAAATATGGTGCCCGAGTACATTTAGGACTCTAAGATTGCCCCGCGTACAGTTACGCGATGATGTCTGAAATTCTGAATAGGGTCATGGACTAATGGTTAGACAGGAAAATGCTTACAAACATCATGGACACTAGAATAATTTCTCCACTGCTAAAGAAGCTAAAATTTATTGCCGGCAAATGAAAATTAAAGTTGAGAACATATGGACCTGTTTTTTTTCACCTCAATGCCAAAAAATGGAAGTCAAAAGTAAAAAAGCACAGACCATAAAAAATGTTAATTCGTGCCTACAATATTGTTATGGACTTCCCAGTTCTTAGATTTTGTTTTAGCATTTTTTACTTAGATTAAATATGATTGACTGATTAAATATTTGGAAACTTGCTTTGCCTTACAAGACAGATACTTTATCTGGGAAATAATGCTGACCGAGATAAAAATATCATCACTTTTTTGCATGGCCCACTGCAGGCCGAGATGAAAATATGGAGGCTGATGGTACATTGGTGCATGATTTTATTGTCTGTGCATAAACACCAAAGATGGAGAGGAGGATTGGGGATATATAGATGGAGAAAGGGACACAAGAGGACAAAGAGGGCATAGAAGAATTGTGGAAGAAGCTGGCTGCCGAGGGAGTCGGCTCAAGGTTAGTTTTGTAGTTTTTCATAGATATGCATCACAATTTTTTTCTTTGCCCGCAGAAAAAAGGAAGTTTGTCTGGTGTTTTTAACACTGAAAAATTCAATATGCATTCATATTTTCAAAAAAAATCATGTCATCCTAAAATGTGTGCAGTTAAAATAACGTAGTATAAAATTGATACAATTACATTGGTCATGTTTTCTTCATAGTATTGTAATTCTATAAATTTTGACCAGTATGTTGGTGTGAAATAAATGGTCAAAGTTGCATGTTGAAGAAAATGCCTACTGCTAAAATGATTTGTATCTCTCGTGGATGGATTTATACACAGATCTTTATATACCCTTTGAGACGAGCAGAGGTTATCTTACTTTGAATGACAACTGCAAGTATATGGTGATTAGGGTGGCATTTAAAAAAGAATGCCAATTTGTGGTAACATATGCTGAATAATGACACTTGAAGAATGGTGATTAGGGTGTCATTTTAAAAAGAACAAGGAAAGTGGCCCTCGCAAATGCGAGGGCACCAACTATATATACATTTTTTAAAAAAAATTAATGGTTTTGTAGATTTTCATATTATATGCTCTCGCCGGCCCTTTAAAAATTGTTTTTACACTGGCTTTGTCTTTGAAATTTGCTAGGGCACGTTCTTTCAAACTTTGTGAATATCCTTTACCACTAAATATCAAAAAATATAAATGTAATTATATTTTTTTGAGGTATAAATGTAACTAAATTTTTTGTATGCTAAAACTATGAAACGGTTTTACTTGCTTGTAACCCTTTGTTTTTTCCCTAATGATTGTGTTATCTCAAATACCTATTAGTTTATCCTATGTAATGTCTCCAAATGCAATAACCGGAGAAAGGAAAACAAACATATATGGAGCAGACAACCACATGCCATGAACTCGTGATGTGTTGGAAAATGGTAATTAGCCTAGCACAACACAGTTTCTATTTTTTTTTACAAGAAGACAAGAGCTATCAGCTACGGTTTACAATATCGAGCTGAAAAGTCTGAATACTGAAGGCACATATTAAGCAACGTTCCATACACGTTATGCCAAAAACTAGGCTAATCCTCGAGATGAAAAAGTCTGAACACTGAAGGCTAATTCTCTGTTATAGATTCTCTGCCTACATCTTCCTGCTACCAGGAGCCAGTTTCTTCAGCTATCTTCCCGCATAAAACATGCACTTTTTGATGCAATTCGTTCAATGTTCTTCCAAATTGCATGAAATCTACTTCTAAAATTTTCCAAGTTTGCGACCCCGGCCTCATTACATTTTGGAAGCCGGGGAGCTTTGCTATGGGTTTCAACAAAGACGCTTGTTCACTGATTTTTGGAGAGTCAATATATGCATTTTATAGAGAGAGGGGGAGAAAGATATCAAAGGAAAAAATATTGAAACTTTATGCAAGCAACATGTTCAACATAAAACTAATTAGAGTAAATTATATGCAGATGAGTTATTTTGAGTTTTTTATGTTTGCATTTTTGTTGTTCCGCTGCAACGCGCGGGCACTTAGCTAGTAAGAAATAGGACGGCTGATTAATTAGAGTTAAACCAATCAATAAATGTGCACCAAAGTGGATGGATCAATCACATTGGGCACAGTCACCAACCGACCTGGCCAAATTCGAGCAATCAGCCACACACTGAAACGAGAGACAGCTCTGACTTAGCCCAAGAGTTTCACGAGAGAATTAAGTTGAGTTTGTGCCGGCCGAATCCCCCACAAGATAAACGCAGTGCTGCACATAGGCCTTCGCCTACCTGTCGTCTTGGCCACCAACAGATTCCGATGCACATTAATCAAATCAGCAGTAGTTCGAGTGGAAAAATGAGGAGGAGCTAAAAACCCCATCTTCTGTATGTAGGAATCTACCGCAGCACCACACCCACCTTGGTTTGAACGCGTCAGAACTATTGCGCAACACAAGCTGCTATCAGCAGCCATTATTCGCACGAACTTTTCGCTAGGCCGCATCAGAGCGGCAGGGGCGATGACGAAGGAGCAGACACCATGGCGCTCCAGCAGCGGAGCTGACCCTGAAGATGCTCCACATAGGGACAACGCCAGAAGTAGGGGAAGCATAAGATCGACACTCCGCATGTAGGACCTGAGGTCAGTGCATATCCCCGATGGCTCCGTCAGGGGCTTGCAGACAAAATCGGAAGGGGAAGAAAACCCGGAGTCCAATCTCGGATTAAAACTTAGCAATTCGTCAAACATCTTTAGTGCATTACCAGAGCATGCAGAGGAGTAGAAAATGATTGAACCGATGCGGAGAGAAAAGGAGCATCGTATTGGAAAGAGAGTACCATAGCTCGTGGTTGATCATGTCTCTGTCAAAGTCCGCATCTTCACAGTGGAGGAGGAGTGGGGGTGGCACGATGTTGTTGCACCGGCACAGCCGCCATCACCTACCAACGGCAATGCGCTCCTCGTAACCACTTCGCCTCACTGCATAGACTTTTAAACATAAGACTTAAAAGCCTAAATTTAAATTAACAAAGCCATCAACCGGCCAAGAGTACAACGATAACAACAACAGAAAAGAAAAACACAACGAGTTGTTGGGGATACCAGCTTATAGGGCAGCACAGGAAGCAACATAGAAGAACAGAAGCAAAGCTACACAACTCTAGCTACACTAGGCAGATCACTTGAGCTCGTCGATGGAAGTGTCGTCCTCTGTTGCAAGGGCACGGGGCCGAAGCTGGCCCGAACCAACATACCTCCCATGCCAAAGCAGTGCGCACCCATGACCGACCAAGCGTATTTGTCTTCATGCCTCGAGAAACTGAAGGAGGGGGAAATATGGAGATGCCTCCAAGGAGGAGAGCGGCGGCCAAGGGCGTCGTCGTCACCCGCACCGGCCGAGGCCTTGCATACCTTTCTCCCTAGCCCAACCACCACACCTAAAGACACAACTTTGACACTTATCCAATGACACAATGGACCCGTAGCATAAGGAAGAAATCACCGGCACCACCCGTGGCATGACCCCGGCCAGAGAAACCACCCTTGGGTATCTGAGAGGCCGCTCAAACCAGACATAACACTGTGTGAAGGGATCCATGGCCGGGTTCAATCTCACTATTCTGTGTCAGGCATGCCACCCTTCTGTGTCAATCTCTCTCATTCCTATTCTCACTTCTCTTCCTCTTGTAGCAAGTGTCATGCGCAGAGAGCACTTGCCGTTGATTTTCTTGCAACACGCTAAGCCACGCGTCGGATGCACAACCCATAACCATTCCTTCACCAATATCGGTCTTTCTTTAGAGATTTAGGATGATAACACATCACATGTCAGAACAGCGATGCTTCGGTGGGGGATGGATAGGGCCATAGGGGGGGCATATGTTGTGAACTAGCTCCATCAGGTGTACTAGTGTATTAGGAGGCACATGAGCCATCTAATTATGTACAAAGCGTCCAGATTGATGCGGGTGGACTGTTCGAACATTTTATCAAAACCCCTAGCTGAGTTCATCTCCTCTTTGCTGTTGTTTTTTTCAGAAGGTATCTCCTCTATTAATCTACCATTCCACCTATTATTCTTTGAAGCAGATACCAGCAGCTTATTAAAGAGATATAGTTTGATTATTGCATTATCCATCCTGTACAGACTCGGCATCAAGCCACCAACCATATAAATTCTGCTAACCAGAGGCACCTGGTACAAGAATATACTAAAAAAAACTGAACGCTGCATAAATTTCCACATTTGTTGCTCCAAAAAAAAAATCGCAGCTACCGATTTCTTGTTTGCATTGCTCCTCTTATTAATTTCCATGACTAAGCATGTGTTTCAGGGAGGCCACATACTGAGCTTTCTACTGGTTTCACAAGTAGACTATGGCAGGGAGGATACAAAAAATAACATACATGGGTTGTCAGTGCAAGAAATATGACGCGGTAAGATTTTTGCAAAACAGAGACATCTCACATCTACATGAATAACGTGATAAAGTTAGTCAAGGATCGCAAAGCAAGCAAAGTTCTTTGGGTTGCGTTGACCAATATGTGACCAATGTCTGGATCTAAATTTTAATTTTCACAAGTAATTGTTTATTTCATGTAACTTTCACTAGTAAAATAATTACATCGCTACACAATATGGAAGACACGATTGAGGAAACCATATTTAGGAGAGTACGCTGCATAGTGCATAGATTGGATTGGAAAACAAATAATGCAAGCAAACTTACATGAAATAAACAACTGATGTACCTGGAAACAGAAGGCTCCCAATGTGAAAATATATGAAAATCCGAATGCATCCAATGCCCCAAAAAGGTCCACAACAGTACTTGATTCTTTTTTTTATTGCTTCTCCTGCATAGAGCAAGATAGACAAAGGAAGAATTAGTGGCAATGTGAAAACCTGAATATGCATTAAGAGAAATTAAAAGAAATGTGTCTAGTACTTATATGAGCCAAAAGAAGCTGGTAAAGTAATTTTAGGAACCATCAACGCTCACAATGAACTCATTAATTGCTTGCACATGTTATCCCCTCCTAATAAGTTGCAGTAGGCACACATGTTTTTTGCCCAAGATTCTAACTCGCATCAATGATAATGAGGAATACGGTAGGGAAACACCAAGATTCAGAGAGGATTTGGTGGAAGCGTGGAGGAGATGCAAACCTGAAGAACAAATGCCTGGTCCAATGGATGAGGATACGAGGCCATATCTACAAGCCAGAATCTAAAATTGAGAGCATCCAGGAAAACAGAAGAAAGGAACAAAAATATAGCAGCCACAGATTAGTATGCCACCTGTGTTCTTGGCATCGACTCAATGGAATCCCAAGTTGAAGTAGGTGTTGATTTGCCATCCAGCAAGCAGAGCTCGCACTTTCGTAAGAGCATGTCTAACAGGCCCCGTATTTTTCTGCCCCTTAAAACGCGAGTAAATGGCCCCGTATTCAGTTTTCGCTGGCCGAAAACTCGTCCGAGCTAGCAGACCCCGTATCCCCACCCCGTAAAACAGAATCCTACGGAATATTCTATTTTTAGCGGTGGCGCGCGGGTGACTATGGCGGCGGCGCGGGGAAAACGGTTGGGAATTCTGAAATACCAGAAATGGGATGAGGGGTTGGCCCTGTATTCAACCTCCCGCCCCTTACAAGTAAGGGACGAAGAGCCGCCCCGTAGCCAAAACTGTAAAAAATCGATGCGGGGCCCTGTTTTACGGGGTCTGCTAGACGGTCGGGTAGCGTCCAACCCCTTATTTCGGCAGTTATTATACGGATTTGGCCCTTTTAAGGGGTCTGTTAGACATGCTCTAACTTCTCGTCGCAGCCTCATAACCACCGGGCCTTTGAAGCAGTAGCTGGGGCAAGGGAATGAAACTGAAGGAGAATAAGGAGAGGACAAAATGAGGAACATCGAATGGAAAATGTTTTCCTCACCGGCGATGTCGACGACGGCCTTCCGGGAGGCAAGAGTCACCGTAGCCGCAAGCCTGCACGCTCACAATGTGTGGGGCGAGGAATCGTGGCGGGCCACTGTCCAGGAAGGGGCTCCTGCTGCACAGCTTGTCCAAACCTGCACCGACGGCGCCCATTTCACGCACGCAGACTCTGCTCTTCCTCTGGTCCTTCCTCCGTCGGCCCGCGACGAGGGATTTCAGCCGCCGCCGCCGTTGTCCTTTTGTGTGAAGGCGAGACAAAGAGGAGGGATGGCGTGTTTGGGGATGACCACGAGATTGTGGGCGGATGGTACAACGCCTGGGACAGAGATAAAACGCGGTAATGCGGCGCCCCATCTAATATAAACCGAATTCACAACACAACAAGGACTATGACATGCGGGCCAAATTCTAAAGCGGCCCACATGCAGCAAAAAAAAGGTGAGAGGCTTCGTGAAGTCATCGGTACCAAAATAGTAGAGAGATCGTGGAGCAGCAGCTCACCCAAACGGAGGTAGATCCACAAAGACACCACACAAACAACACAGGAGGACACCTACAGGTGGGTCGATACATATAAAATGGTCCACATGCAGTGAATAAAACGAACAACGCGCAAAGCAACCAAACGTGGATCCAAAACTAACAGAGACTTTTCTCTCTACCAGGACGGAGACGAACCAAAAAGCGACTCGGAGCCCGAGGAAAGAGAGCAACACAACGACCAATACAAATCAATCGAGACCATCATCTGTAACGAACAAGAAAAAGAACCAGCCAGGTAGAAGGCTGGCGGTCTTGTTCCACTCACCTTTCTGCAGCCAATCACAGTGCAACAACCTGGCCCCAATCGGCAACAGCAAGAAAATTCTGCCAAAGAAGCGCGATGGGCGACTATCGGGAGGGCTGTGAGATGGGGCAAAGGGACACGCACTTGCTTGTTCTCAATCCCTAGTGAGGTACCAAAAGAAAGGCAAAGCCATAATAGATCTTGAACATAATGTCACTATCCAATCACTAAAACCATGCTACTCCATCGAATACACACATCACCCCACACACGCTCTTGCACATATGTTTCATCAGAACAAATACTATATCAGTACATCTCACCATATAATATGATCAGATCTCATAAAACAATATCATAGAATAAGGATCCACCACATATATATTACAAATATGGCCATAATCATAATAGGCAGCTCATATGGCACTAAGAACTATGAAGAACATGAGAGAAATAGATCAAGCTACTGCCACAAACCCATAGTCCAGAGGTGGACTACTCCCTCTTGGTTGTGGTGATGATGAAAACGTTGGAGAAGGTGGAGATCCGTCCGACGGGGTTATCCCGGTGGAGTTTCCCCCTCCAATCTTCTCTGCTGCAGCCTCCGTTTTCGTGTTTATGTGTTTGTGTGGCGCTCTCCTCCCGAGAACTCTTCGGGGTCATATATAGTCGTTTTTAGGGAAAAATACGCCGGCTCGCGAAAGAATCAGGGCAAACGGACGATCGACGGCTGAAAGAGGGGGGTGGCGCGCCCTGACTTCCTGGGCGCACCACCTGGCCTCTTCCGGCCCTCAGGCCTCTCCTGGTGAGCTTCCAGGGCCTAGGGTGCTTCTCCCGATGATAAAGTGACGCTCCAAAAATCTCAGATCAATTTGACTCCGTATAGGTCTTTGAAAGTGAAAAATACACAAAATAGGGGTTTTCCTGTTCTGCAGTATTATAACCCAAATAAAGGGGATAATTGGTAAATCCCCATAAATCAACGGAATAGTATTATCATCATATATGTTGCAAATATGTGTGAATTCAATATGATAAAGGACAAAGTTCATGTATGCATTTTACATGCATCAGGGACCTCGGGCGAAACGGCACCAAGGGACCTTATTCATGATGACGGAGATTATATGTAACCAAGGGGCCATTGCCCCCCCTATAATATTTTAAAAAGAACCCATAGCATTTATGCTATTTACTTATAGTTTTAGTATGATACTCCCTCCGTCCACAAATAAGTGTACATGCGGGTTTTTCAAGATACATTATATTATGAAGTGGAGTGAAAAATACATTGGAAAGATGCATACTAACATTTTACTCATCTTTAATTCTTTCACCTCCAATAAGTTAAGTGCATGTAGAAAATGAGGAGAACATATGTTAAATATTATTGGCTTTGATTTACGTGATTGTGTCTTTTCTCTCAACTACTAAATACTTACAACATCAGGAAGGCGAGAGCCGGTGTTGTTCTACATATTTGGAAGGCTAGACATAAAATCGTGGCATCGATAAAAGTGATTCTTAAATTTTGGAGTACTTCTTTTAGGTAAGAGGAGTCAGAATAGACACATGATAAGTCACAGTTTGGACCATCCAATAGTTAGACCGAAAAAATAGAAGTTATATTAATAAGAGTACACACACAAAATCTTGCGCCGTGGTCCCTACCATGTGGGAGCCTAGGGCGAGAGCCCCTCTGCCCTGCCTATGGGGCAGCCCTAAGGCGGTGGCTATTGGAGTGTCGATCGGGATCAACTATGGGAAGATCGCCGACAACCTGCCTTCCCCGTCTCGGGTTTCATGGCTGTTCCAGCCGATGCAGGTGGCCAAGGTGAAGCTCTACGACGCGTATCACAGCATCCTGACGGTGTTTCATGGCTCTAGCATCGAGCTCATCATTGGCGTCGGCAATGAGAAACTGTCGGCGATGATTGATATGTCGACCGCGGATGCATGGACCACGTCCTACCGTACCTCTCTTGCATGGGCACGCGGATCACCTGCATCACCTCCGGGAACGAGGTGTTCAAGGGAAACGACGCCGCACTCAAGGACAACCTGTTGCCGACCATCAAGTCCGTCTACGAGGCCCTCGCCACCCTAGGGCTACAGGGCAAGTGAAAGTCACCACCGCGCTCTCACTGGACATCACAGGAAGCTCCTACCCTCCCTCGCCCAGCGCGTTCCGGACCACTTGTCTATCAAATGTAAGGATTATTGAATTTTCTATTGCATTAGTATTTTATTTTTCATATGAAGTACTAATACTTTTTAAAACCTTTGTGTATGACCAAGTGATGGAGTTTTATAGAGATTGTTCTGAGATCCAAAAACGCTTATCATACTAAAACTATAAGTAAATACCATAAATATTATGGATACTTTTAAAAATATTTTAGAGGGGGGGGCAATGGCCCCTTTGTTACATAAGATCTCCACCATCGCGAATAAGGCTATTTAATGTCATAAATCTTTGTGAGACGACGCTAACATATTTTACCATGCTCAGTTCCGCCATCGATGATACATGAATCTGACATGCACTGAAATGGTTCTCGTCTTATGCAGGTGGTTCATGTTAGGGCAATATGCTTGTTGTATTACCATGGGGCCAAAGGCCACAATATATAGTACATGTACAGGTGTACATATGCAGAAAGCCCCCTAACATATGGGGAAACTACAATATATATACATCTAACACCCCCCTCAAACTCATGGTGGATCCACAACACTGAGTTTGGAGAGGAAGAAATCATGCTGCGCTCGAGTCTGTGCCTTCGTAAAGAAATCCGCCATGCAAATCTGAAGGCACATAATGAACCGCAACAACATCATCTGTACCTGTGCACGTGTGTAAAAGCATCAACGCCGATATGCTTGGTCAGCTCATGCTTGACCGGATCACATGCAATACGATAGCACCTGTACTGTCGGACAAAAGTGGAGTGGGTGTCGTAACAGAGACCCCAAAATCTGCAAGCAACCACCGTAACCAAGTCACCTCAGCAATCAACAAAGCCATAGCCCGCAACTCAGCCTCAACACTCGAACGGGAAACTGCCTGTTTCTTCGTCTTCCAAGCAACAAGCGAACCACCAAGAAACACACAGTAAGCGAAAAGCGAACGACGATCCGTAGATCACTCGCCCACGTAGCATCCGAATAGCACTGGAGCTGGAGAGAGCTGGAACGGGGAAAGAAAAGGCGACGAGTGATCGTGCCACGAAGATAACGAAGAACACGGAGGAGATGACTATAGTGAACAGTGGTAGGAGATGAGACAAACTGACTCAGAATATGAACAGGATAAGAAATATCAGGACGAGTGACAGCAAGATAAACAAGACTCCCAACAAGATGGCGATAACGAGTAGGATCAGGAAGAGGATCACCATCAGTAGGACGAAGCTTAACATTAAGCTCCATAGGAGTATCAACTATGCGCTCATCCCCAAGAGCAGCACGAGCAAGAAGATCCTGAATGTACTTTTCCTGAGAGATAGAAAAGCCATCAGAAGTGGAGGAAACCTCAATGCCAAGAAAATAGCGAAGAGGACCAAGATCAGTCATAAGAAACTGATCACGAAGACGAGCCTTGACGAAGGCAATATACTCAGGATCATCACCAGTAATGATCATATCATCAACATAGAGAAGAAGAAGAGTACGTCCACGAGGAGAAGTGTGAACGAAAAGTGATGGATCATGAAGACTAGGAGAGAAACCAGCAGCAGTCACCACAGAGGTGAAGCGCTCAAACCAGGCACGAGGGGCCTGTTTGAGACCATAGAGAGAACGTCGAAGACGACAAACCATCCCATCGGGAACAGAATACCCAGGAGGAGGCTGCATGTAACCTCCTCACTCAACTCGCCATTAAGAAAAGCATTCTGAACATCAAGCTGGGAGACACCAGCGGCGACGAAGCTGCAAAGAAGAAGGGTACGCACGTAGTCATATGAGCCACAGGGGCGAAAGTCTCATCATAGTCACGGCCGTGCTCCTGCTGAAAGCCACGAGCCACAAGACGCGCTTTATAGCTCTCAAGAGATCCATCAGAGCGAGTCTTAATTTTATAGACCCACTTACACGTGATAGACGAACACCGAAGGTGGAGAAACAAGATCCCAAGTGCCAGTGCGCTCAAGCGCAGCGATCTCTCAGCCATGGCAAGCTGCCATTCAGGATGACGCTCGCATCCCGATAAGAAGTCGGCTCGGAAACGACAGAGAGACCATACCGACTAGGAGAGTAACGAGCTGGAGCACGACGCTGACGGACAGGCCGTGAAGGGGAAGGTCATCAGCGGAGGACAACTCATCAGAAGAAGCGGAAGAAGGGACAGCATCGGAGGATCCGGCCGGAGAACGAGGAGTACTAGGTGGACTAGACAGAGGAGAGGATGGCGCCGAAGGGGGCGCATCAGGACTAGGAGTGGGAGGAGATGGGATAGCAGGGGGTGCATCCGGAAAAAGAAGAAAAGAGATATCATCCACCGGGTAAGTACCCGAGGTGGGACGAGGATAGAAGGGACGCGTCTCATCAAACGTGACATCACGAGAGATGCGCATCCGACGACCAACGGGGTCCCAACAGCGATAGCCCTTATGCTCATCACTGTATCCAAGAAAAACACACTCAACAGACTGAGCGGTCAGCTTGGTGCGATCGCGAGGAGGGAGAAGAACGTAGCAAACTGATGTCTACGGGTGCTTCTATTCTTGTAGACAGTGTTGGGCCTCCAAGAGCAGAGGTTTGTAGAACAGCAGCAAGTTTCCCTTAAGTGGATTACCCAAGGTTTATCGAACTCAGGAGGAAGAGGTCAAAGATATCCTCTCATGCAACCCTGCAACCACAAAGCAAGAAGTCTCTTGTGTCCCCAACACACCTAATAGGTGCACTAGTTCGCGAAGAGATAGTGAAATACAAGTGGTATGAATGAATATGAGCAGTAGTACGGCGTTAAAATAGTCGCTGGCATGCAGTTGATGGTAGTAATATTGTAGGAAGTAAACAAGCAGTAGTAATTCAGTAAACAAGCAGTGATAGAGTATTTAGGAACAAGGCCTAGGGATTAGACTTTCACTGGTGGACACTCTCAACATTGATCACATAACAATAGATAAATGCATACTCTACACTTTTGTTGGATGATGAACACATTGCGTAGGATTACACGAACCCTCAATGCCGGAGTTAACAAGCTCCACAATTAGATGTTCATATTTAAATAACCTTAGAGTGCAAGAAAGATCGATACGACTAAACCAAGTACTAACATAGCATGCACACTGTCACCTTCACGCTTATGTAGGAGGAATAATACACATCAATACCATCATAGCAATAGTTAACTTCATAATCTACAAGAGATCACAATCATAGCCTACGCCAAGTACTACACGGTGCACACACTGTCACCTTTACACACGTGGAGGAGGAATAGAGTACTTTAATAACATCACTAGAGTAGCACATAGATGAATAGTGATACAAAACTCATATGAATCTCAATCATGTAAGGCAGCTCATGAGATCATTGTATTGAAGTACATATGAGAGAGATTAACCACATAGCTACCGGTACAGCCCCGAGCCTCGATGGAGAACTACTCCCTCCTCATGGGAGCAGCGCGATGAAGATGGCGGTGGAGATGGCAGCGGTGTCGATGGAGAAGCCTTCCGGGGGCACTTCCCCGTCCGGCAGGGTGCCGGAGCAGAGACTCCTGTCCCCCAGATCATGGCTTCTCGATGGCGGCGGCTCTGGAAGGTTTCGCGTACCGTGGCTTCTTATGTAGCATTATCCAATTCCAACCATATAACATTATCCAAAACATTTTACCAATTACTACATGTAGCATTTTTCAATTCCAACCATATAACAATTTACCGAAGAGGAAACTTCGCCATGAATATTATGAGCTAAGAACACATGTGTTCATACGAACCAGCGGAGCGTGTCTCTCTCCACACAAGGATGAACTTATTCAGAGAACTAAGATAACAAAACAAAAACAAAAATAAAAGCACACAGACGCTCCAAGTAAAATACATAGGATGTGACCGAATAAAAATATAGTTTCAGGGAGGAACTTGATGATGTTGTCGATGAAGAAGGGATGCCTTGGGCATCCCCAAGCTTAGACGCTTGAGTCTTCTTAAAATATGCAGGGTGAACCACGGGGCATCCCCAAGCTTAGAGCTTTCACTCCTCTTGATCATAGTATATCATTCTCCTCTCTTGATCCTTGAAAACTTCCTTCACACCAAACATCAAGCAAACTCATTAGAGGGTTAGTGCATAATCAAAAATTCACATGTTCAGAGGTGACACAAACATTCTTTTCATTTCTGGACATTGCATAAAGCTACTGAACATTAATGGATCAAAGAAATGAATCCAACATAGCAAAAGAGGCAATGCGAAATAAAAGGCAGAATCTGTCAAAAATAACAGTCCGTAAAGACGAATTTAAAGCTGGCACCGACTTGCTCAAACGGAAAAACTCAAAACTAATGAAAGTTGCGTACATATCGAGGATCACGCTCGTAAATTGGCAGATTTTTCGAATTTTCTACAGAGGCCTGTGCCCAGATTCGTGACAGACAGCAATGCTGTTTCTCGCAGCGATCCCAAATATAACATCAACTTTAGCATAGAAACTTTACTTGGCACAAAAACATGATAAGGAGAGGTTGCTACAGTAGTAAACAACTTCCAAGACACAAATATAAAACAAAGTACTGTAGCAAAATAACACATGGGTTATCTCCCAAGAAGTTCTTTCTTTATAGCCATTAAGATGGGCTCAGCAATTTTGGTGATGCACCCGCAAGAAATAGTATTTGAAGCAAAAGAGAGCTTCAAGAGGCAAATTCAAAACACATTTAAGTCTAACATGCTTCCTATGCATAGGAATCTTGTAAATAAACAAGTTCATGAAGAACAAAGTAACAAGCATAGGAAGATAAAACAAGTGTAGCTTCAAAAATTTCAGCACATAGAGAGGTGTTTTAGTAACATGAAAATTTTTACAACCATATTTTCCTCTCTCATAATAACTTTCAGTAGCATCATGAGCAAACTCAACAATATAACTATCACTTAAAGCATTCTTATCATGAGTCTCATGCATAAAATAATTACTACTCCCAACATAAGCATAGTCATTCTTATTAATTGTAGTGAGCAAATTCAACAAAGTAGCTATCAAATATAGGAGGTATATTGTAATCATAATCAGATTTATCCTCCATAACAGTGGTAACAAAAGACTACTATCATTATAATCATCATAAATGGGAGGCAAAGTATTATCAAAGTAAATTTTCTCCTCAATGCTTGGGGGACTAAAAATATCATGCTTATCAAAGCCAGCTTCCCCAAGCTTAGAATTTTCCATAGCATTAACAACAATAGTGTTCAAAGCATTCATATTAATATGTTCCATGGGTTTTTAATTTTCGCATCAAGCCATCCATGTCTTAAATCAGGAAATAGAATAAAAAGGTCATTGTTGTTCATTATGCCTAACTAGTGTAAACAAGAAACCAAATGTCGCAATTGCAGAGTCTAAAGGAAATAGCTTCGAGCACACACACAATGGCGCCAGAAAAGTACTGTTACCTGGAACCGGAGTATGAGTGCCTTTTACCTTTCCTCCCCGGCAACCGCGCCAGAAAAGTGCTTGGCGCGTAGTTGACGAGGAGGAAAAGTGCTTAGTTGCCAGGCTTGCCAATGTGTGAGTGCTTCCTTCCCTCCCCGGCAACGGCGCCAAAAGTGCTTGATGTCTACGGGTGCTTCTATTCAGACAGTGTTGGGCCTCCAAGAGCGAGGTTTGTAGAACAGCAGCAAGTTTCCCTTAAGTGGATTACCCAAGGTTTATCGAACTCGGGAGGAAGAGGTCAAAGATATCCCTCTCATGCAACCCTGCAACCACAAAGCAAGAAGTCTCTTGTGTCCCCAACACACCTAATAGGTGCACTAGTTCGGCGAAGAGATAGTGAAATACAAGTGGTATGAATGAATATGAGCAGTAGTACGGCGCCAAAAAATAGCTCGCTGGCATGCAGTTGATGGTAGTAATATTGTAGGAAGTAAACAAGCGTAGTAATTCAGTAAAACAGTAACAAGATGAGATATTTAGGAACAAGGCCTAGGGATTAGACTTTCACCGGTGGACACTCTCAACATTGATCACATAATGAATAGATAAATGCATACTCTACACTTTTGTTGGATGATGAACACATTGCGTAGGATTACACGAACCCTCAATGCCGGAGTTAACAAGCTCCACAATTAGATGTTCATATTTAAATAACCTTAGAGTGCAAGAAAGATCGATACGACTAAACCAAGTACTAACATAGCATGCACACCTGTCACCTTCACGCTTATGTAGGAGGAATAATACACATCAATACCATCATAGCAATAGTTAACTTCATAATCTACAAGAGATCACAATCATAGCCTACGCCAAGTACTCACACGGTGCACACACTGTCACCTTTACACACGTGGAGGAGGAATAGAGTACTTTAATAACATCACTAGAGTAGCACATAGATGAATAGTGATACAAAACTCATATGAATCTCAATCATATAAGGCAGCTCATGAGATCATTGTATTGAAATACATAGGAGAGAGATTAACCACATAGCTACCGGTAGCCCCGAGCCTCGATGGAGAACCTCCCTCATGGGAGCTGACGCGATGAAGATGGCGGTGGAGATGGCAGCGGTGTCGATGGAGAAGCCTTCCGGCACTTCCCGTCCGGCGGTGCCGAGCGAGACTCCTGTCCCCCAGATCTTGGCTTCGCGATGGCGGCGGCTCGGAAGGTTTCAACTCGGGCTTCCTCCGTAGGGTTTTCGATGCGGGGCTTTATATAGGCGAAGGGCAGCGTCGAGGGTCGAAGGGCGCCCACCATAGGCTGGCGCGGCCAGGGCCCAGGCCGCGCCACCTATCATCTGGGGCCCACAGGCCCCCTCTCGGGTGTTCTGGATGCTTCCGGCAAAATAGGAACACGGCGTTGATTTCGTCCAATTCCAAGAATATTTCGTTACTAGGATTTCTGAAACCAAAAACAGAAACAGGAACCGCACTGCATCTTGTTAATAGGTTAGTTCGGAAAATGCACGAATATGACATAAAGTGTGCATAAAACATGTAGATATCATCAATAAATTAGCATGGAACATAAGAAATTATCGATACGTTGGAGACGTATCAGCATCCCCAAGCTTAGTTCTGCTCGTCCCGAGCAGGTAAAACGATAACAAAGATAATTTCTGAAGTGACATGCCATCATAATCTTGATCATACTATTTGTAAACATATGTAATGAATGCAGCGATCAAAACAATGGTAATGACATGAGTAAACAAATGAATCATAAAGCAAAGACTTTTCATGAATAGTACTTTCAAGACAAGCATAAATAAGTCTTGCATAAGAGTTAACTCATAAAGCAATAAATCAAAGTAAAGGTATTGAAGCAACACAAAGGAAGATTAAGTTTCAGCGGTTGCTTTCAACTTATAACATGTATATCTCATGGATATTGTCAACATAAAGTAATATAACAAGTGCAATATGCAAGTATGTAGGAATCAATGCACAGTTCACACAAGTGTTTGCTTCTTAAGGTGGAGGGAGATAGGTAAACTGACTCAACAATAAAAGTAAAAAAATGGTCCTTCAAAGAGGAAAGCATCGATTGCTATATTTGTGCTAGAGCTTTTATTTTGAAAACATCAAGAGAGTATAAAAGTAAAGTTTTGAGAGGTGTTTGTTGTTGTCAACGAATGGTAGTGGGTACTCTAACCCCCTTGCCAGACAAACCTTCAAAGAGCGGCTCCCATTTTATTTTATTTATTTGGGTGGCACTCCTTCCAACCTTTCTTTCACAAACCATGGCTAACCGAATCCTCGGGTGCAAACAATCTCATACCATGAAGGAGTGCCTTTTTATTTTAGTTTTATTATGATGACACTCCTCCCACCTTTGCTTTCTCAAGCCATGGCTAACCGAATCCTTCGGGTGCCGTCCAACAATCACATACCATGGAGGAGTGTCTATTTTTGTTAATTAATTTGGGACTGGGAATCCCATTGCCAGCTCTTTTTGCAAAATTATTGGATAAGCGGATGAAGCCACTAGTCCATTGGTGAAAGTTGCCCAACAAGATTGAAAGATAAACACCACATACTTCCTCATGAGCTATAAAACATTGACACAAATAAGAGGTGATAAATTTTGAATGGTTTAAAGGTAGCACTCAAGCAATTTACTTTGGAATGGCGGAAAAATACCATGTAGTAGGTAGGTATGGTGGACACAAATGGCATGAATATTGGCTCAAGTATTTGGATGCATGAGAAGTATTCCCTCTCGATACAAGGTTTAGGCTAGCAAGGTTATTTGAAGCAAACTCAAGTATGAAATGGTGCAGCAAGACTCACATATAAACATATTGTAAATATTATAAGACTCTACACCGTCTTCCTTGTTGTTCAAACTCAATACTAGAAATTATCTAGACCTTAGAGAGACCAATTATGCAAACCAAATTTTAGCATGCTCTATGTATTCCTTCATTAATAGGTGCAAAGTATATGATGCAAGAGCTTAAACATGAGCACAACAATTACCAAGTATCACATTATCCAAAACATTTTAGAATTACTACATGTAGCATTTTTCAATTCCAACCATATAACAATTTAACGAAGAGGAAACTTCGCCATGAATATTATGAGCTAAGAACACATGTGTTCATACGAACCCGGAGCGTGTCTCTCTCCACACAAGGATGAACTTATTCAGAGAACTAAGATAACAAAACAAAAACAAAAATAAAAGCACACAGACGCTCCAAGTAAAATACATAGGATGTGACCGAATAAAAATATAGTTTCAGGGAGGAACTTGATGATGTTGTCGATGAAGAAGGGGTGCCTTGGGCATCCCCAAGCTTAGACTGCTTGAGTCTTATTAAAATATGCAGGGGTGAACCACGGGGCATCCCCAAGCTTAGAGCTTTCACTCCTCTTGATCATAGTATATCATTCTCCTCTCTTGATCCTTGAAAACTTCCTTCACACCAAACATCAAGCAAACTCATTAGAGGGTTAGTGCATAATCAAAAATTCACATGTTCAGAGGTGACACAAACATTCTTTTCATTTCTGGACATTGCATAAAGCTACTGAACATTAATGGATCAAAGAAATGAATCCAACATAGCAAAAGAGGCAATGCGAAATAAAAGGCAGAATCTGTCAAAAACAGAACAGTCCGTAAAGACGAATTTAAAGATGGCACCAGACTTGCTCAAACGGAAAAACTCAAAACTAATGAAAGTTGCGTATATCTGAGGATCACGCTCGTAAATTGGCAGATTTTTTTGAATTTTCTACAGAGGCCTGTGCCCATATTCGTGACAGACAGCAATGCTGTTTCTGCGCAGCGATCCCAAATATAACATCAACTTTAGCATAGAAACTTTACTTGGCACAAAAACATGATAAGGAGAGGTTGCTACAGTAGTAAACAACTTCCAAGACACAAATATAAAACAAAGTACTGTAGCAAAATAACACATGGGTTATCTCCCAAGAAGTTCTTTCTTTATAGCCATTAAGATGGGCTCAGCAATTTTGGTGATGCACCCGCAAGAAATAGTATTTGAAGCAAAAGAGAGCTTCAAGAGGCAAATTCAAAACACATTTAAGTCTAACATGCTTCCTATGCATAGGAATCTTGTAAATAAACAAGTTCATGAAGAACAAAGTAACAAGCATAGGAAGATAAAACAAGTGTAGCTTCAAAATTTCAGCACATAGAGAGGTGTTTTAGTAACATGAAAATTTTTACAACCATATTTTCCTCTCTCATAATAACTTTCAGTAGCATCATGAGCAAACTCAACAATATAACTATCACTTAAAGCATTCTTATCATGAGTCTCATGCATAAAATAATTACTACTCCCAACATAAGCATAGTCATTCTTATTAATTGTAGGAGCAAATTCAACAAAGTAGCTATCAAATATAGGAGGTATATTGTAATCATAATCAGATTTATCCTCCATAACAGGTGGTAACAAAAGACTACTATCATTATAATCATCATAAATGGGAGGCAAAGTATTATCAAAGTAAATTTTCTCCTCAATGCTTGGGGGACTAAAAATATCATGCTCATCAAAGCCAGCTTCCCCAAGCTTAGAATTTTCCATAGCATTAACAACAATAGTGTTCAAAGCATTCATATTAATATGTTCCATGGGTTTTTTAATTTTCGCATCAAACCATCCATGTCTTAAATCAGGAAATAGAATAAAAAGGTCATTGTTGTTCATTATGCCTAACTAGTGTAAACAAGAAACCAAATGTCGCAATTGCAGAGTCTAAAGGAAATAGCTTCGAGCACACACACAATGGCGCCGGAACTGTTACCTGGAACCGGAGTATGAGTGCCTTTTACCTTTCCTCCCCGGCAACGGCGCCAGAAAAGTGCTTGGCGCGTAGTTGACGAGGGAGGAAAGTGCTTAGTTGCCGGGCTTGCCAATGTGTGAGTGCCGTTTACCTTCCTCCCCGGCAACGGCGCAGAAAAGTGCTTGATGTCTACGGGTGCTTCTATTCTTGTAGACAGTGTTGGGCCTCCAAGAGCAGAGGTTTGTAGAACAGCAGCAAGTTTCCCTTAAGTGGATTACCCAAGGTTTATCGAACTCGGGGAGGAAGAGGTCAAAGATATCCCTCTCATGCAACCCGCAACCACAAAGCAAGAAGTCTCTTGTGTCCCCAACACACCTAATAGGTGCACTAGTTCGGCGAAGAGATAGTGAAATACAAGTGGTATGAATGAATATGAGCGTAGTACGGCGCCAGAAAATAGCTCGCTGGCATGCAGTTGATGGTAGTAATATTGTAGGAAGTAAACAAGCGTAGTAACGCAGTAAAACAGTAACAAGCAGTGATAGCAATATTTAGGAACAAGGCCTAGGGATTAGACTTTCACTAGTGGACACTCTCAACATTGATCACATAACAGAATAGATAAATGCATACTCTACACTTTTGTTGGATGATGAACACAATGCGTAGGATTACACGAACCCTCAATGCCGGAGTTAACAAGCTCCACAATTAGATGTTCATATTTAAATAACCTTAGAGTGCAAGAAAGATCGATACGACTAAACCAAGTACTAACATAGCATGCACACTGTCACCTTCACGCTTATGTAGGAGGAATAATACACATCAATACCATCATAGCAATAGTTAACTTCATAATCTACAAGAGATCACAATCATAGCCTACGCCAAGTACTCACACGGTGCACACACTGTCACCTTTACACACGTGGAGGAGGAATAGAGTACTTTAATAACATCACTAGAGTAGCACATAGATGAATAGTGATACAAAACTCATATGAATCTCAATCATGTAAGGCAGCTCATGAGATCATTGTATTGAAGTACATAGGAGAGAGATTAACCACATAGCTACCGGTACAGCCCCGAGCCTCGATGGAGAACTACTCCCTCCTCATGGGAGCAGCAGCGGTGATGAAGATGGCGGTGGAGATGGCAGCGGTGTCGATGGAGAAGCCTTCCGGGGGCACTTCCCCGTCCCGGTGCCGGAGCAGAGACTCCTGTCCCCCAGATCTTGGCTTCGCGATGGCGGCGGCTCCGGAAGGTTTCGCGTACCGTGGCTTCCTCCGTAAGGGTTTTCGATGCAGGGCTTTATATAGGCGAAAGGGCAGCGTCGGAGGGTCGAAGGGGCGCCACACCATAGGCTGGCGCGGCCAGGGCCCAGGCCGCGCCACCCTATCATCTGGGGCCCACAGGCCCTCTGGCGGCTCGGGTGTTCTGGATGCTTCCGGGCAAAATAGGAACCTGGCGTTGATTTCGTCCAATTCCGAGAATATTTCGTTACTAGGATTTCGAAAAAAAAAAAGAAAACAGGAACTGCACTTCGGCATCTTGTTAATAGGTTAGTTCTAGAAAATGCACGAATATGACATAAAGTGTGCATAAAACATGTAGATATCATCAATAAAGTAGCATGGAACATAAGAAATTATCGATACGTTGGAGACGTATCACAAACGCACCCAAATAAACGAAGTGTCGAGTAATCTGGAGAGCAACCAGAAAGACGCTCGAGAGGAATGCCACCTTGAAGGGCAGCAGAAGGCTGAATGTTAATGAGGTAAGTCGACGTAGCGACAGCCTCAGCCCAGAAATGCGGCGGAAGAGAGGAAGCAATCATCATAGCACGGGTAGTCTCAAGAATATGACGATGCTTACGCTCGGCGACACCATTTTGAGCATGGGCGCCGGGACACGAGAACTGGGCAAGGGTGCCCTGCTCAGCAAGAACACCACGCAGGTGTTGGGAGATATACTCGCCTGCAGAGTCAGCACGAAACACACGAATAGGCGTGGAATACTGAGTACGAACCATGGCTGCAAAACGCTGATAAATAGAAAGCACCTCACTGCGAGAGTGCATAAGAAACAACTAGGTGTATCGCGAAAAATCATCAATAAACAAAATATAGTATCGATGACCCCCTTTCGAAGGAAAGGGAGCCGGACCCCAAACATCCGAATGAACTAAATCAAAAGGTCGCTGAGATACAGACGCACTAGTAGGATAGGGAAGCTGAATCTGTTTGCCTAGCCTACAACCCTGACACGAATGCAAAGACACATCTCCTGAGACAGACCCCAGAAGACCACGACGAACTAATGACGATAAACGGGTGCCACAGAGGTGACCCAGCCGATGATGCCACTGCTGAAAAGATCCAGTGACAGAAGCAGCAACCGCAGGAGAACTGGCAGATGAAGTGGCAGTAGAAGGAACGCGAAGCCAGTCTAACTCCCAGAGCCCCGGGGACTCAAGGCTGCGAGGGCCAGCTCCAACCAGGGCCTGTGTACGGCGGTCCTGAACAGCACAAGAATCAGCGTCAAGAATGACGCGACAACCAGAATCAGTAAGCTGACTAGCGGAAAACAGGTTCATCTTAAGACTAGGAACATGAGAAACATCAGGAACAGAGAAAGAGGTAGTAGAAAGGGTGCCTCGACTGGAAACAGGGAGAGAGGTACCATCAGCCGTGATAACACGAACAGGCGAAACAAGAGAGCGAAGAGCAGAAAGAATAGAAGACGCAGAGGTCATATGAAAAGAAGCTCCAGAATCCAGATACCACGGGGATGACGTACCTGACTGTGTGGAAGGTGGTGGTCGCGCGGTGCCAGAAGAGCCAGGCACAGAACCAGCAGTACCCGTCGAGGAAGAGCCTGTACCAGCGAGCAGACCACGAAGACCACGGATAATGTCCTGATCAGATAGCGCAACAGCAGAAGATCCTGAAGAACCAGCCTGACGACGAGTAAGATGCGGCGGGCGTAAGCTGGGATCCCTCTGCCAGCAAGTAGAGATAGTGTGGCCAGGCCTGCCACAGTAGGTGCAAGGAGGTGACGTCGAACCACGAGGCTGCTGGGGCTGACGCTGACCCTGGAATGGAGGAGTAGGAAGTATCGGCTGTGCCGGAGGCCGCAACGAAGTCGGCGGCATAGGAGGTCCACGAGCAGACGGCACAGGAGGGCCACGAGCAGCAAGAACAGAGGGAACCTCAAGAAGACCAGCACCACGAAGACGAGTCTCCTCAGCACGAAGCTCAGCAAGTACCTCAGAGAGCGGAACACGACCACGGGCAAGCAGCTGGGCCCGGCGCGGCTCAAACTCCTTACGGAGCCGCGACAAGAACTCAAAAACGCGCTGAAACTCCAGATCCGCGCGCACAGTCAGACAGCAGGGACAGGTGGCACACACAGCTGTACGGAGAGAATCAAGCTGACGCCAAATAGCAGCACTCTGAGTGTAGAACTCATCAATAGTAGAATCACCCTGCTGAAGGGCATGCTCCTGGCGGACCACAGACAGGTAGAGAGCATCCCCAGACGGCTGATAGCGCTGACGAAGAAAAGCCCACTGAGCAGCAGCGGTGGGAAGACCCATAAACTCAGCAGCATACTGAGGCAGAACACTGGAGGTGAGAACAGCAGCAGCACGAGCATCCTCATCTATCCACTGAGTGTACTCGGTCAGATCCAGCCGGTAAGTCGCAACGGCAGTAGAGTGGTCCTGGACCTTCCGGTCATAATCAGCCAGAGCAGTGTCATCAGCACTCTTGGCTGCATCCTTATCCGCCTGAGTAGCATCAGGGGCAAGGGCAACAGGTGGCGGTGCAACAGGCACCGTAGGAGCAACGGGGCGCGGCGGACAGGAGACCTCGCCAGAGAGCACACCCCAAAGACGAAGACCGCGCATGTGGACGCGCATGAAGGCAGCGAAATCAGGGTAATTCGCGCCATCAAAGATCACCGGGCAGCGAGGGATCGCAACATAGCCCGAGGAAGACATTTTTTTTCACTTTTTTTTTTGCCTTTTTTTTTGATCGAGGTCAACGAACTAGACGAGAAAAACCGAGCGGGCGGGCGACGGAGCCTGCCGCCGAATCGATCGGGAGCAGCGTGGGCAAGTCCTGGCGATCCAAGCGGGCCAGGCGGGCTAGGGAGATTGGCGACGGGAGTTGGGTGGATCGGGACGCGCCGGACTCACGCGAGCGGAAATCCTGGCGATCCAAGCGGAGCTCCTGGCGATCCAAGCGGAGCTCCTGGCGACGGAGCCTGGCGATCCAAGCGGGCGAGCCTCCGAATTGATGAAACTCGCCAATCTCCAGTGGGAATCGAATCGGGAATCCAGGCGGGAGCGGAGCGGGCGACCCAGAGTGAATCGAGGCGGCCAGGGAGCGGCGGCCACGAGCGGGGCGGGCGACCTCGCGCGGGGAATCTGAGGCGGGCGACCGGGAATCGAGGCGGGCGGCAGAGACGGCCGGAGGAGAACCAGCAGGAGAGACGCCGGCCAAGGAGAGATAACGGCGGCGGAACAAGCGACGCACGAACTAGAAGAAAAATAGGACCAAAATTAGCTCTGATACCATGTTAGGGCAATATGCTTGTTGTATTACCAGGGGGCCAAAGGCCACAATATATAGTACATGTACAGGTGCACATATGCAGAAAGTCCCTAACATATGGGGAAACTACAATATATATACATCTAACAGTTCACTTGTTTACCCTCATCGCCATTGCATGTATCACTGTCATGTTATCCTGATAGTATGTATTGTTGACCACTAGCGCTGTAAAGCGGATGAAGATGTTGAGCTAGAACATCGCTTCCAGGTAGGGATTCCACGAGTAGATCAGAAGGGAACTGATTGAAACCTTCGTTCGAGGATTTCTTTTTCCGAAACAGGGGAAGAAGCGCCACGTTTTTGAGAATTGCTTGGAAGAGGATGCATCATCAAAATATCCAATGCAGATAGTCATCAAGTTATTTCTCGAGTATGGTATTGGTAGGCAAAGATCATTGGTATTGGCTGTATAGTTAGGTTGTAAAATCAGCTCCGCTGATTTCCGGTTGCAAGGCGATCCCTTTTCCTTTCTTTAGCAAATGATGAATATGAAGTCCAGGTGTACTGTTGACCGAAATTTATTACTTCTCGCCAAGATGTTTGCGATCATCAGAAATACACAGCTAACCCTGCAATTACTGTGAAGTTAGCTCCATGCTGACGATGAATTACAACTAGCTGTGTGGACATAATGTTTGTGCAAACAACATTGATTGATAGGATTCCTCATGATTCATTCTGAAGATATCTTCTCTTTGAAACTGTATAGTAGTTGAATACGAGAGTAAAAAACTACCGGAGATAAATCCAGGCAGACCAAGGCTGCCAATTGTCACATGTATTGTTGTTCCCATCTGTCATGCTTCTTAATTGCTTGTTCTATTACTGTATTATTCTTCATTGTGAAAAATGGTTTTTTTTTCGAGCCTCTGGGTGATCAGTACTACAAACAAAGAAAGAAGAGTAATACAAGTCAGTACCATGTTTCTGAAACTATGCAAGACTTGCCATTTTTAATAATCTTTACTTGGAAAGAGATTTAGTGCACATGAGCACCAGTGATCTCACTTCGAAAAATAAATTAAAAATCATAGTTTGAAGCTTTATAAAAATCTGAAAATAAATCATGATGTAGCCGGTATTGTATCCCACAATCGTGTAAATTTTCAACTGAAAATAATGTGTATTTTAGGCTGCACAAAAATAACAAATGCATAGATCTGAGTATAGTGATTCAAATCTACAAAAAGAAAACAGATTTTGTCATTTTTGTATAGGTCAAAAAACAAAACATTTGAAATTCAGATTTTGTAGGTTAGTGGGATACATCATTAGGTACTTTTAGAATTTTGTTACATAATTTTTTTAAACATATAAATATAATTTTCGATTTTTTTAATCTGGCAAGAGCACTGGTGCCCAGGATCCAATATGACTTTTCGTCTTTACTACTCCCTCCGTCCCAAATTAGTTGTCCCAATTTTTTTTAAATATGGATGTATCTAGACATGTTTTAGTGTCTTGATTCATCCATATTTTAACAAACTTGAGACAACTAATTTGGGACGGAGGATAGTAGTATTAGTTTGCTACCGGATGTGTCCGTGCGTCAGAAAACCAATGATACGTACAAAAAAAAGCCCCCTCGTTCGTAAAAGAAAACCGGACTCCGCACTACAAAACCGTCGTCATGGACTCGTACTAGTAGGAAAACCATTATAGGTGGAAACCACCTCTGTGGCGCACCAAACATGCCATGCGCCACAAAAATATTTCTGTGGCGCACCACAAAACTGCGCCATAAAAATTTGATGTTTCTGTGCGCATATGCTTGCACGTGCGCCACAGAAGATGGAGATTCTGTGGCGCACGGTGAGCAGTGCGCCACAGAAAGTTCGTGGGACCCACCCTGGGTCCACCACTGCACATGGCCGAAGGAAATTCTGTGGCGCATGGTCCAGCGTGCGCCACAGAAAGTTAAGTTTCTGTGGCGCACGTTGTCCATGCGCCACAGAATTTCCTGCGGGGACCACCCCCCGGCTCACGCCACCATGATTCTGTGGCGCATGAGCTGTTATGCGCCACAGAAGTTCATGTTTCTGTGGCGCATATCAGCTAATGCGCCACAGAAAGTGAATATTAGATCTCACTTTTGGAGGCAGCTTTCCCCCTCTTTTCTTCCACCCACCACCCTTTCCATTCTTGTCTTCTCCAACCAGCTCGTGTTCCTCCTCTCTCCCACTCCATTTTGGTCATACTTTTCTCCATTGTTGATAGCTCTAAGCCTATTTTGTGGGCATATTTGTGAGGGGAAGCCACACCAACTTGTAGAGGGGTACTAAAAACCACAATTCTCTTTCCCTCCTCCTCCACTTTCCCTCTTGCATGGTCCATTGTTTTGTCTCCACCACCCCATCCTCTTGCTCCACCATGATGTTGGTAGATTTGTGAGAGGTTGAGTACTATTGGATGCATGTTTTGTGTGTATGGATGTTTTGTAGGTGAAGATTATTATCGCGCTCCCGGACGGTTTGCGGTGGCGAGAAGATGATGTTTATATGTGTTGAGCTTTGTGTTGTGGTTGAATGTTTGCTTGCGAAGAAGCTTATTTGTGTTGTTGGTTTGTGCCGGCGTGTGGTGCATGGATGTTTGCCGAAATGTTGATTCATTTCCATTTCGGCAAATTCTTGCACTAGCCATATGTCCCACTTTTAGGATAGGTCATGTCGAAATTTTCCGGCGATCATGCATGCATGTGTGTTTATGGGTGGTGTGTGTGGTTCTAATTAACTCTCTTTTGCTCTATATATGTATGATGCAGTCAACCATGGTCGTCCATATGAGGGAAGGACAAGTGGTTAGATACAAGGTGAACGCGAAGGCCGACATGGTTAGGAACAACATGACCCTGATAAGATGTCCGTGTCGAAAATGCGGACTCCGGCAGTGGATCGACCCTGATTCTGGACAACTGGAGGAACACCTGCTCAGGCGCGGTTTCATGCTCGGCTTCGACGAGGAGCCGGCGGCAAATGTTGGTCATGAAGAAGAGGCCGACATCGGGCGAGAAGACGAAGAGTCTCCCGAACATGGTGTTCATCATGAGGAAGGAGAGGCCGATGAAGGAGATGATGATGCCGGAGGAGATGGTGGTGGAGATGCCGAGAGGAAGCAGACGCCGCTAACGTCGGCCCTGCGGGACCCTCATGTTCAAGAGCTTCTCCTGAAGGACACGGGCAACGCCAAACCTGAAGCCAAGCTGGCGCAAATGGAGGTAGACGGGATGACTCCATTGTATCCAGGGTGCCGGCCCGAGGATACACGCTTGAGTGTAACGCTCGAGTGTCTGGAGATGAAGGCGGAACACAAATGGACCGACAGCAGCTTCAGCGATAACATGAAATCCTGGCATGCTCGTCTTCCCAAGGACAACACATTGCCGACAAGTATCGACGAGGCCAAGAAAGTAGTTTGCCCACTCGACCTACCGCACGTAAAGTACCACGCATGCATCAATGATTGTGCACTTTTTCGGAATGAGTACAAGGATAGAACCACATGTCCGGTGTGCGGCCAAGGACGGTACAAGAGAGGGAACAAGAAAGTTCCTCTGAAAGTTGTCTGGTACTTTCCTATCACTCCCCGTCTGCAGCGGTATTTCGTAGATCCTAAGGAAGCAAAGCTCATGCAATGGCACGCGGAAAGGGAGAAGCCCGCAGATGATCCGGAGAAGGGCAAGATCCTGACACACCCTGCAGACGCTAGCCAGTGGAATGCGTTGGACATTGAGTTCGCAGATGAGTTCGGGAGCGAACCGAGGAACATTCGTCTGGGCATGAGCACCGACGGACTCAATCCCTTTGGAAACCAGAGTAGCACGCATAGCACCTGGCCCGTGTTTGTATGGCCATACAACCTCCCCCCTGGCTGTGCACAAAGCAGCGGTACGTACACATGAGTATTCTTATTCAGGGGCCAAAACAACCGGGCGTTGACATGCATCTGTATCTCGGTCTGTTGAAAGAGGAGTTAGCCACGCTGTGGCAGACGCCGGCCCGTACTTGGGACGCGTACAAAAGAGATTATTTCCCTCTCAGAGCCGCATTGCTAACGACAGTGCAGGACTATCCTGGTTACGCATATGTATCGTGCCAGGTGAACCACGGATTCAAGGGATGTGTCAAGTGCATGGATAAGACCCCGCATCTGCAGCTGCCGAAGCCTCCCGGGTCTTGTAAAACTGTGTTCCAAGGGACTCGAATGTGGCTTCGCTTCGATCACCCGTGGAGAAAACGCAAGGATCTGTTCAACGGCGAAGAGGAGCTCGGAAGAGCCCCACGACCGAGGAGCGGCGAAGAAATATCCGAGCTTTTGGAAAATTGGGAAGAGTGCCCCGCGCCGGGAAAGAAGCGACCGCGAGAATCGCCGCTGCTGGGAGTATGGAAAGCGAGGTCTGTTTTCTGGGACCTGCCGTACTGGAAGGTCCTCCACACGCCCCATAGCCTCGATGTCATGCACATCACGAAAAACGTTACCGAGAGCCTACTTGGCACTCTGATGAACATGCCGGAGAGGACCAAGGATGGCCCGAAAGCAAGAACCGACCTGAAATTGCTTGGCCTCAAGAAAGAACTTCAGTACCCCACCGATAGTGATGATGATGATGAACAGACGGAAACGACTCAGGGTCACCACAAAAGGGCTAAGAAGAATGAGGTGGTGGTGCTTAAACCTGCCTGCTTCACTCTGAGCGAGGAGGAGCTCGAGAGGTTTTTCGAGTGCCTCCTAGGAGTAAAAGTTCCTCACGGTTACTCGGGGAAGATAAGCAGATATCTGGACGTAGCGAAGAAGAGGTTTAGCGGGATGAAGTCTCACGACTGTCACGTGCTGATGACACAGATACTTCCCGTTGCGATGCGAGGGATAATGGACGACCACGTCCGCGAGACGCTGTTTGGCCTCTGCAACTTCTTCGACGTCATCTCTAGGAAGTCCATCGGCGTTAAGCAGCTCAACAGGCTACAAGAAGAGATCGTCGAGATACTATGCGAGCTCGAGATTTACTTCCCGCCAGCGTTCTTCGACATCATGGTGCATCTGCTTGTCCATGTAGTGGATGACATCATCCACCTCGGGCCGACATTCCTGCACAACATGATGCCATTCGAAAGGTTGAACGGTGTCATCAAAGGATTCGTTCGCAACAGGGCCCGTCCAGATGGAAGCATAGCCAAGGGCTTTCTTACCTACGAGTGCATCTCCTTCTGCCAGAACTACCTAAGCACCGAGAACGAGGATGTCGGTCTGCCCACCAGGAAGCACGTCGGCAGGCTAGCAGGGTTTGGTCACCGCGAGGGCTACCGCGCAATGCATGTCGGCATCGCTGGTCGACACGCCGACTTTGACAGGGCACACCGAGTCGCGCTACAACACATAGAATTGGTCAGCCCTTGGGTGGATAAGCACAAAAGCTTAATCGAGCAGAAGTTCATCGACCTAGGACGGCCGAGGAAAACAGGGGACGTTACGAAAGAGCACAACTCCAACTTCACGGGGTGGTTCAAGAAAAGGCTACTGGAAAGTCCCGCACCGATGCCTTCTACTGAAGAGCAGAAACTCATATTCTCCCTGTCGCAGGGACCCGGGCACAACGTAAGGACCTATCAGTCGTACGACATCAACGGCTATAGATTCTACACCGAGGAAAAGGACAAGAATAGCGAATATCAAAACTCAGGAGTAACTATGCTATCCTACACCGATGACAAGACTGATGTCAAGGAAAGATTCTACGGAAGGATCGAGGAGATTTGGGAACTCGACTACGTTGGAGTGACGATACCGATGTTCCGTGTGAGATGGGCCAAGAGCGTCGAAAAAGATGGACTATATTTCACCACCATGGTTATACCCGATGCCAAATCGAAGACCCCCTCCGCGAAAAATGAGCCGTGGGTGCTCGCTACCCAAGTTGACCAATGCTTCTTCATTACCGACCCGTCAAAGCCCAGCCGTGTGGTCGTGAGGAGGGGCAAGAGGAGCATCATCGGAATGGAAGGAGAAGCCGACAAGCAAGACATCGACAAGAACGGCGATCCGAAGATCGAAGAGGAATTTGACAAGTACTTCGACAAGCCTACTACTTATTCAAAAGTAAGAAGGAAGACCACCCTACCGGCTAAAGGTTGCCCGTACACAAGAAGAAATCTCAAGGTGGCCGGGCTAAAGTATTCAACAACCGCGATGAAGAAGGGCAAGAACATTGTCAAGAAACGCTAGCTAGCCACCGATCGGAACCGAGAAGTTCAATTGTGGCTTTTTTTGTGTACTATGTACTTTGGCAAAAACACAAGTGTGTATATGTGTGTGTATGACACAAGCATCCATATATGTACTTTTTTGAATTATCTATATAAATTAACTTGCATAATTGAACCTTCATTTATTTCTTGGAATAATACACTAGGAATGTATTAAAGGAAATACCTTTAAAAATTCATAAAACACTAGCTAATATATGATGCAGGAATTTAAAAGTATGCCTAAGTGTGGCAATTCTGTGGCGCACCAAACTCAACATGCGCCACAGAATCTTGAAATTCTGTGGCGCATGTTAGGTTTGGTGCGCCACAGAATTGCCACACTTAGACATATTCCACAACCCACACGGCCGGACGGCCGGTTACTATATGCCTAAGTATGGAAATTATGTGGCGCACCAAACCCAACATGCGCCACAGAATCTTGAAATTCTGTGGCGCATGCTAGGTTTAGTGCGCCACAGAATTTCCACACTTAGCATATCCCGAGCGGTTCGCCCCCTTTCTTCTTCCCCAAACCTTTCTTCTTCGATCCCCAACACGCTACGCGCCGCCGCCGCTCTGTGCTCGCCTCGCCGCCGCCGCTCTGTGCTCGCCTCGCCGCCGCCCAAGACCCGGAGGAGCGCCGCCCAGGACACGGAGGAGCGCCGCCCTCGCCCGCTGCTGCTCGCCCGCCGCCCGTCCAACCGCCGCCCGACCGCTGCCCTCGTCCAACCGCCGCCCGACCGCTGCCCTCGCCCGGAGGAGGAGGATCGCCGCCCGCACCTTCCCTGTGGTAAAGCTTCTCCCCATCCCCTCTCCATGTGGTAAATTGATTTTGCTGCTGTTGGTCCTCTAGGGTACTGGTGCTTGAATTTCTAGGGTTCTTGATTTTGCTGCTGTTGGTGTTCTAGGGTAAATTGATTTTGACATTGCTGTTGGTCCTCAATTCTGTTGCATACAATACAGCAAAATCAATTCATTCTTACTTATTTGAACTAAAATTGCTCATTTGGTCATATTTTAACACATGAAACTAAAATTAAACCTGAACCACTGTGGTGTGTTAAAATGCCCACTGGTTATCAAATTGCTAGCCATTTTATCTACATAATTGCTACTGTTAAATTGCTACTGTGTTAAAATTCCCACTGGTTATAAAATGAGCAAGGTGGCTAGAAAGCAAGCAAACAATTTTATCATTAATTGTTTGCATAGGTTAATTGCCCACTGGTTATAAAATGAGCTTGCTTGCAAGCAAGCAGTAGTAAATTGATGTAGTAAGCAAGCAGTAGTAAACAATTTTATCATTTTGGATATGCTACAGTATTTCTGATATGGTACAGTAGACACATTCTTTTTTTGGGTGCTTAATTGAGTAGCTTTTTTCTCATTGCTTAATTGTAATAAGGCCATTTAAATATGTTGGCTATCATTTCTACCAGGAAAAATAAGGCCATTTAATTTCTACCAGGGAAAATATGTTGGTTTATCAATTTTATTCATTTATCTGTTGGTAATGTGTTCAAAGACCAGTTTGGAAGCCACTGGAATCATATTCTTATACTCATGTAAATATTGGAAGTTATGCTGTCAATATTCTCATACTCCTGTAAACTGAATTAAGATTGAGGTGCTTTTATGTCATGTGTATGTGCAATTGAATTACTTGCAGCAACTTGCTTGCAGTGCTTGTACTGCTTGCTTGCAGCAACAACAATTGAATTACTCCTGCTCATATCTGCTTGCTTGCAGTGCTTGCTTGTGACTAGGATTAACTTAGTAAACAACATTCAATCAATTTTTACTAGACCTGGTGTGATTGTGTAGCAGTAGCAAGCTAGAGTGTGGGTATATGATACGTCTCCAACGTATCGATAATTTCTTATGTTCCATGCTACTTTATTGATGATACCTACATGTTTTATGCACATTATATGTCATATTTATGCATTTTCTGGAACTAACCTATTAACAAGATGTCAAGTGCCAGTTCTGCTGTTTTTGGTTTCAGAAATCCTAGTAACGAAATATTCTCGGAATTGGACGAAATCAACGCCTGTTCCTATTTTGCCCGGAAGCATCCAGAACACCCGAGAGCGCCAGGGGGCCCCGGTGGGCCCAGATGACATGGTGGCGCGGCCCAGGCCCTGGCCGCGCCACCCTATGGTCTCGTCGCCTCGTTGACCCTCCTGCGCCGCCTCTTCGCCTATATAAAGCCTCCGTCGCGAAAACCCTAGGGCGTACGACGAAACCCACAGAAACCTTCCAGAGCCGCCGTCATCGCGAAGCCAAGATCTGGGGACAGGAGTCTCTGTTCCGGCACCCTGCCGGACGGGGAAGTGCCCCGAAGGCTTCTCCATCGACACCGCTGCCATCTCCACCGCCATCTTCATCACCGCTGCTCCCATGAGGAGGGAGTAGTTCTCCATCGAGGCTCGGGGCTGTACCGGTAGCTATGTGGTTCATCTCTCCTATGTACTTCAATACAATAATCTCATGAGCTGCCTTACATGATTGAGATTCATATGATGATGCTTGTAATCTAGTTATGCTAGTCAAGTGGGTTTTACTTATGTGATCTCCGGAGACTCCTTGTCCCACGTGTGTAAAGGTGACAGTGTGTGCACCGTGTGGGTCTCTTAGGCTATATTTCACGAAGTACTTATTCACTGTTGAAGAGCGTAGTGAAGTGCTTATTTATATCTCTTGATGATTGCAATGTGTTTGTATCACAATTTATCTATGTGCTACTCTAGTGATGTGTTATTAAAGTAGTTTTATTCCTCCTGCATGTGTGCAAAGGTGACGTGCACCGTGTTAGTACTTGGTTTATGCTATGATCATGATCTCCTGTAGATTGCGAAGTTAACTATTGCTATGATAATATTGATGTGATCTATTCCTCCTACATATGCATGAAGGTGACAGTGTGCATGCTATGCTAGTACTTGGTTTAGTCTTTTGATCTATCTTACACTTAAGGTTACTTAAACATGAGCATTATTGTGGAGCTTGTTAACTCCGGCATTGAGGGTTCGTGTAATCCTACGCAATGTGTTCATCATCCAACAAAAGTGTAGAGTATGCATTTATCTATTATGTTATGTGATCAATGTTGAGAGTGTCCACTAGTGAAAGTGTATTCCCTAGGCCCTGTTCCTAAATACACTACTGCTTGTTTACTGTTTCACCGCGTTACTGCTGCAATACTACCACCATCAACTACACGCCAGCAAGCACTTTTCTGGCACCGTTGCTACTGCTCATATATATTTATACCACCTGTATTTCACTATCTCTTCGCCGAACTAGTGCACCTATTTGGTGTGTTGGGGACACAAGAGACTTCTTGCTTTGTGGTTGCAGGGTTGCATGAGAGGGATATCTTTGACCTCTTCCTCCCTGAGTTCGATAAACCTTGGGTGATCCACTTAAGGGAAAACTTGCTGCTGTTCTACAAACCTCTGCTCTTGGAGGCCCAACACTGTCTACAGGAAAGGAGGGGGAACGTAGACATCAAGCTAATTTTCTGGCGCCGTTGCCGGGAGGAAAGGTAAAAGGTACTCACACTCCGGATCTTGGCTACTAAGCTATTTCCCGGCGCCATTGTAAGTACTCGAAGCTATTTCCTTTAGACTCTGCAATTGCGACATTTGGTTTCTTGTTTACACTAGTTAGGCATAATGGAAAACAACAAAAATATGAGAGATCTTTATGAACTTTATCTTGAATTAGGACATGATGTGTTTGAAGAGAGAATTAAAAAACCCATGGAACTTTATATGCATGCTAATGGGAATGTTATTACTATGAATGCTTTGAACACCATTGTTGCTAATGCTATGGAAAATTCTAAGCTTGGGGAAGCTGGCTTTGATGAGCATGATATTTTTAGTCCCCCAAGCATTAAGGAGAAAATTTACTTTGATGATACTTTGCCTCCTATATTTGATGATGAGAATAATAATGATAGCTACTTTGTTGAATTTGCTCCCACTACAACTAATAAAATTGATTATGCTTATGTTGGGAGTAGTAATAATTTTATGCATGAGACTCATGATAAGAATACTTTATGTGATAGTTATATTGTTGAGTTTGCTCATGATGCTACTGAAAGTTATTATGAGAGAGGAAAATATGGTTGTAAAATTTTTCATGTTACTAAAACACCTCTCTATGTGCTGAAATTTTTGAAGCTACACTTGTTTTATCTTCCTATGCTTGTTACTTTGCTCTTCATGAACTTGTTTATTTACAAGATTCTTATGCATAGGAAGCATGTTAGACTTAAATGTGTTTTGAATTTGCCTCTTGATGCTCTCTTTTGCTTTAAATACTATTTCTTGCGAGTACATCATTAAAACTGCTGAGCCCATCTTAATGGCTATAAAGAAAGAACTTCTTGGGAGATAACCCATGTGTTATTTTGCTACAGTACTTTGTTTTATATTTGTGTCTTGGAAGTTGTTTACTACTGTAGCAACCTCTCCTTATCATGTTTTTGTGCCAAGTAAAGTTTCTATGTCAAAGTTGATGTTATATTTGGGATCGCTGCGCAGAAACAGCATTGCTGTCTGTCACGAATCTGGGCTCAGTTCTCTGTAGAAAATTCGAAAAAATCTGCCAATTTACGAGCGTGATCCTCAGATATGTACGCAACTTTCATTAGTTTTGAGTTTTTCCATTTGAGCAAGTCTGGTGCCATTTCAAAATTCGTCTTTACGGACTGTTCTGTTTTTGACAGATTCTGCCTTTTATTTCGCATTGCCTCTTTTGCTATGTTGGATGAATTTCTTTGATCCATTAATGTCCAGTAGCTTTATGCAATGTCCAGAAGTGAAAAGAATGTTTGTGTCACCTCTGAACATGTGAATTTTGATTATGCACTAACCCTCTAATGAGTTTGCTTGAAGTTTGTGTGAAGGAAGTTTTCAAGGGTCAATAGAAGAGGGTGATATAATGTGATCGAGAAGAGTGAAAGGTCTAAGCTTGGGGATGCCCCCGTGGTTCATCCCTGCATATTTCAAGAAGACTCAAGCATCTAAGCTTGGGGATGCCCAAGGCATCCCCTTCTTCATCGACAACTTATCAGGTTTCTTCTAGTGAAACTATATTTTTATTCCGTCACATCCTATGTATTTTACTTGGAGCGTCTGTGTGCTTTTATTTTTGTTTTTGTTTTGTTATCTTAGTTCTCTGAATAAAGTTCATCCTTGTGTGGGAGAGAGACACGCTCCGCTGGTTCGTATGAACACATGTGTTCTTAGCTCATAATATTCATGGCGAAGTTTCCTCTTCGTTAAATTGTTATATGGTTGGAATTGGAAAAATGCTACATGTAGTAATTGGTAAAATGTCTTGGATAATGTGATACTTGGCAATTGTTGTGCTCATGTTTAAGCTCTTGCATCATATGCTTTGCACCCATTAATGAAGAAATACATAGAGCTTGCTAAAATTTGGTTTGCATAATTGGTCTCTCTAAGGTCTAGATAATTTCTAGTAAAGAGTTTGAACAACAAGGAAGACGGTGTAGAGTCTTATAATGTTTACAATATGTCTTTTATGTGAGTCTTGCTGCACCGGTTCATCCTTGAGTTTGCTTCAAATAACCTTGCTAGCCTAAACCTTGTATCGAGAGGGAATACTTCTCATGCATCCAAATCCTTGAGCCAACCACTATGCCATTTGTGTCCACCATACCTACCTACTACATGGTATTTCTCGCCATTCCAAAGTAAATTGCTTGAGTGCTACCTTTAAACAATTCAAAATTTATCACCTCTTATTTGTGTCAATGTTTTATAGCTCATGAGGAAGTATGTGGTGTTTTATCTTTCGATCTTGTCATTTACTTTTGACAGACTTTCACAATGGACTAGTGGCTTCATCCGCTTATCCAATAATTTTGCAAAAAGAGCTGGCAATGGGGTTCCCAGCCTCAATTAATTAACTTGCATTAATAATTCTCTTCACATGTTTTGCTCCTGATTCATCAGTAAGCAACTTAATTTGCAAATAGACACTCCTCCATGGTATGTGAATGTTGGAAGGCACCCGAGGATTCGGTTAGCCATGGCTTGTGTAAGCAAAAGGTTGGGAGGAGTGTCATCCATAAATAAAAAAAACTAAACTAAAGTACATGTGTAAACAAAAGAGAAGAGGGATGATCTACCTTGCTGGTAGAGATAACGTCCTTCATGGGAGCCGCTCTTGAACTGTTGATGAGGTAGTTAGAGTGCCCACTACCATTCGTTGACAACAACAAACACCTCTCAAAACTTTATTTTTATGCTCTCTTTATGTTTTCAAAATAAAAGCTCTAGCGCAAATATAGCAATCGATGCTTTCCTCTTTGAAGGACCATTCTTCTACCTTTATGTTGAGTCAGTTCACCTATTTCTCTCCACCTCAAGAAGCAAATACTTGTGTGAACTGTGCATTGATTCCTACATACTTGCATATTGCATTTGTTATATTACTCTATGTTGACAATTATCCATGAGATATACATGTTACAAGTTGAAAGCAACCGCTGAAACTTAATCTTCCATTGTGTTGCTTCAATGTCTATACTTTAAATTATTGCTTTATGAGTTAACTTTTATGCAAGACTTATTGATGCTTGTCTTGAAGTACTATTCATGAAAAGTCTTTGCTTTATGATTCAGTTGTTTACTCATGTCATTACCATTGTTTTGATCGCTGCATTCATCTCATATGCTTACAATAGTATGATCAAGGTTATGATGGCATGTCACTTAAGAAATTATCTTTGTTATCGTTTATCCTGCTCGGGACGAGCAGAACTAAGCTTGGGGATGCTGATACGTCTCCAACGTATCGATAATTTCTTATGTTCCATGCTACTTTATTGATGATACCTACATGTTTTATGCACATTATATGTCATATTTATGCATTTTCTGGAACTAACCTATTAACAAGATGCCGAAGTGCCAGTTCCTGTTTTCTGCTGTTTTTGGTTTCAGAAATCCTAGTAACGAAATATTCTCGGAATTGGACGAAATCAACGCCCAGGTTCCTATTTTGCCCAAGCATCCAGAACACCCGAGAGCCGCCAGAGGGGCCCTGGTGGGCCAGATGACATGGTGGCGCGGCCCAGGCCCTGGCCGCGCCACCCTATGGTCTCGTCGCCCGTTGACCTCTCCTGCGCCGCCTCTTCGCCTATATAAAGCCTCCGTCGCGAAACCCTAGGGCGTACGACGAAACCTACGTAAACCTTCCAGAGCCGCCGTCATCGCGAAGCCAAGATCCGGGGACAGGAGTCTCGTTCCGGCACCCGCCGGAGCGGGGAAGTGCCCCGGAAGGCTTCTCCATCGACACCGCTGCCATCTCCACCGCCATCTTCATCACCGCTGCTGCTCCCATGAGGAGGAGTAGTTCTCCATCGAGGCTCGGGGCTGTACCGGTAGCTATGTGGTTCATCTCTCTCCTATGTACTTCAATACAATAATCTCATGAGCTGCCTTACATGATTGAGATTCATATGATGATGCTTGTAATCTAGATGTCGTTATGCTAGTCAAGTGGGTTTTACTTATGTGATCTCCGGAGACTCCTTGTCCCACGTGTGTAAAGGTGACAGTGTGTGCACCGTGTGGGTCTCTTAGGCTATATTTCACGAAGTACTTATTCACTGTTGAAGAGCGTAGTGAAGTGCTTATTTATATCTCTTGATGATTGCAATGTGTTTGTATCACAATTTATCTATGTGCTACTCTAGTGATGTGTTATTAAAGTAGTTTTATTCCTCCTGCATGTGTGCAAAGGTGACAGTGCGTGCACCGTGTTAGTACTTGGTTTATGCTATGATCATGATCTCCTGTAGATTGCGAAGTTAACTATTGCTATGATAATATTGATGTGATCTATTCCTCCTACATATGCATGAAGGTGACAGTGTGCATGCTATGCTAGTACTTGGTTTAGTCTTTTGATCTATCTTACACTTAAGGTTACTTAAACATGAGCATTATTGTGGAGCTTGTTAACTCCGGCATTGAGGGTTCGTGTAATCCTACGCAATGTGTTCATCATCCAACAAAAGTGTAGAGTATGCATTTATCTATTCTGTTATGTGATCAATGTTGAGAGTGTCCACTAGTGAAAGTGTATTCCCTAGGCCCTGTTCCTAAATACTGCGTTACCGCTTGTTTACGTTTCACGCTACTACTGCTGCAATACTACCACCATCAACTACACGCCGCAAGCACTTTTCTGGCACCGTTGCTACTGCTCATATATATTTATACCACCTGTATTTCACTATCTCTTCGCCGAACTAGTGCACCTATTTGGTGTGTTGGGGACACAAGAGACTTCTTGCTTTGTGGTTGCAGGGTTGCATGAGAGGGATATCTTTGACCTCTTCCTCCCGAGTTCGATAAACCTTGGGTGATCCACTTAAGGGAAAACTTGCTGCTGTTCTACAAACCTCTGCTCTTGGAGGCCCAACACTGTCTACAGGAAAGGAGTGTGGGTATACTGTTGGTAAATCCATCTCCTGTTGGTATACTGGAGTATGCTAAATTCAGACAATAACACATACACATGCTTCTCTGAATTTTTGCTTGCTGTTGGTGCATCTCTGCAGTAGTTGGTGTTGTGTCTTGGATAGGCTACAGTATTTCTGAATTTTCTGATAGGCTACAGTATTTCTGAATTTTCTGATAGGCTACAGTATTTCATGTTGAGTTTTTTATAATGGCCTTCTCAAGTGGTTCCAGTTTTGTTTTCTCCCTAGTATAGAATATTTGCACTGTGAAATTAAAGCATCACAACCCCTAGTATAGAATACTTGCTTTGCTTCTCTATTCTTCTCTGGATACTTAAGTCACATATTGGCAGTACATGTATACTGGAGCATTATATTGGCAGTAGTGGCATGCAGTAGTGGTGTGTATGGAGCATTATATTGGCAGTAGTGTGCATTATATTGGCAGTATGTGATGCTGCTGTACACACAATTTTATTACTGCTGCTGTATAAGTGTATAAGTGCAATTGTTGCTATCATAAAATTTATATATTGTTGCTGCTGTTGTTGTATAAGTCACTAGCTATCATTTACTGTTGTTGTATTGCTGGTGCACATTAATTAAGTGTATGTGCTGGTGATGGTGATGGTGGGGATGGTGTGTATGTGCTGGTGATGGTGATGGTGGGGATGGTGTGTATGTGCTGGTGATGGTGATGGACCTGATGGTGTGTGTATGCTGGTGATGGTGGGGATGGTGTGTATGTGATGGTGATGGTGATGGTGGTACTGTGTATATGTTGCATTATATGTTGCAGGGACTTCAAATGAGCTGCCCATTTCTCCCGAAACGTTGATTCACTTCCGTTTCGGTTGAGAAATGGGGCTCCTATGTCCAAAAATTAGCAAAGGTCATGCCGAATTTTCCGGCCGACAATTGTACTAATAGATTTCATCCTCTTCTTTATAGAAATTGCAAATATGTCGGCCGACGACAACGTGGCCGGCACTTCTAAGGCCGCAATGACCCTCGAAGAGGAAGCCAGAGCGGCGAACGTCGAGTTCTGGGAATTCGGCCCCTCCCAGCGACAAGAGGAGGAGGAGGTGGACTTGGCGGCGGAGGAAGTCGGAGCTGACCGTCAGATGACTGAAGCTGGGGAGGAGGAGGAGTATGAACCCACCACCGACGGCGCCGCCCACACGGGGGGTGACGGCGTCGGGGAGGCTGACGGCAGCGGCAACCCGGCTGCTAAGAAGAAGAAGAAGCCGCGGAAGGATCGGAAGCCGACGGTGCTCGCCAACACCACCAGCGAGATCACATTGGTCTCCGAAAGTGGGCAACCACAGGAGCCGGAGGCTGTTGCCGCTGGGTACGGCATGCAACTCGGGTGCATTGTCCGGAAAGCATGTCGATCAACACGGTGAAAATCCGAGGTGAAGGCAATGAGCATTTGGTCGAGCTCTGCCTTCGGAAGCTTCACCGACGGTACAAGTTCCCGGCGCCATACAATAACTTGGAAAGATCCAACCCGGTGAATAAATTGGCCATCACGAAGATGAGCAACGCCCTGAGCAGCTGGAAAAGCCGGGTGAAGGCCAAGATCGACAAAGGTGAAAGCTTTGAGAGTATTAAGAAGGGTGAGCCGATGCTCGATGAAGCAGAGTTCCAGATATTCAAGGAGCGGCTGGATAGCGACGATGCGAAAGCATGGACGGAGTGGGGTAGACAAATGCATGAGCTCAACTTAGGAGCACATCACCTTGGAAGCGGCGGTTATAGAGGAAAGATTCCCATTTGGGAAAAGGAGGACGAAGAACTTGCACGTGCTGGGAAACCGAACCCATGGTTGAAAATTACGGACCTGCAGGTGAGGTACTTTGTCCGGGCCCGCTACACTCTGGACAGGAAGACAATGGAATTCGTTACCGAGCATGACGACGTGAGGAAGTTCGAGGAAAAGCTGGTAAGGGAATTTACTCGCGCGGTCCATTGCTGCACATATTACATATATGACGTGAATGCAATGCCCTAAATGTGTTCACCCTATCCTTGTCTGCAGAACGAGCAGTTGGCGAAGGCCGATCTCCCCGAGGCCGAATCGTCGTCCCAGGGCTCGACGGAGCCGTGGGACACGCCTTTCAACAGGGCGTTGAATATCCTCAAGGAGAGGCCAGTATCCAAGCCGCCGACGTCGGCTGGACGTGTCTGCGGCTTTGGTACAAGCATGAAGTTTCGCGAGTACTACAAAGAGGAAAACAGCAAGAAGAGAAGGAGGAGCGCGATGTCAGAAGAGGATAAAGCCGAGGTGGAAGAGCTGAGGAAGAAGGTCTCCATGCTCGAGGAAAAACAGGCAAACTCGATGGACAAAGATGAGGTGGACAAGCTTTTCGAGAAGAAGCTCCGCGATTTCCTGCCCCCTCAGGTCATCGAGGGGATAGCTGCGTGGAATGCGGCCGGTCAGGTGGGGTCGATAAAAGTGCCTAGCGCCGGGGCCAGCAACTCGATCTTCAACGCGTCGCCATCTCCGGATCTGGTTACCCCGCCGCCCACCATCGCCGCGGGGCAGCCGATGGAGTTGGATGAACCGGTGCCCCCGCTGATCCTGCCGAGGCTACCAAGGCGCAGCCGGCGGCGGCGGTGCTTCATAATGCACCCGAGCCCCCGAAGATTGATAGGCCGGCCGCCACTGTCTCCACATTAGCACAGCTCAACGCCATCACCAAGGTACTTAACTAATTAGTTATTCCATGCCATCTCCTTCATGCGTTTTGATACCCGGCTATCTAATTAATGATGCCCAACATTACTCAGGACACTCCTTGCGTGCTCCTTCACTGCGCGCCCGGCGGCGAGTTGAAGGATGTTGCCACGGGAATGATCATACAACCGAAGAGCACCACGTTGCACACCGTGGCTATGGACGCCAACGTCCTGAAGGTCACTTTGGGTCGGGTGTTGCCGGGGTGCGAAGACATGGACCCCCCAATACAGCCCGAGGGAGCCGACGAGCACCTGACGCTTGAGAACTGCCATGGCTATACCATGGTATGGCCAAAGACCCAGATCCGTCTTGGGGGTCGCTCCACCGGCGCCTCCTCGATCATCCGGCAGCCGATCGTCCGGCCGCCTCCTCGGAGGGCAGCTCCTCCCGTCGTCACCGCCACAACAAGCCGCCACAAGAAACTGCTGGGAGAGTCTCTGCCTCAACCGCCACCGGCGGAGCCTAAAGGCAAGGCCGCTGCACCGCTATCGCCCATCCCATCACCCAACGAAGATGACATCGATGATGATGGGCCGGTAGACGTCGATGCCTACCTCAACACCGGCGCCGACATAGATGATTTGTACATGGCGGGCGCGGATGAAGAAGCATACCGCGTCGCGACGAACCAGCTGGCCCACCCAAGGCAACCAAACAGCGCCTGGTGTTCCGCGGCTTCTCTCAAGAGACGCCTCCGGCAGCCGATACACAAGAGCCAACCGCCGCAAACATCTTCAGCCCCAATACGCTGATCAACAAGGTCAACGAGCAGTTTGAAGCGTCAGGGGCCGTTGCTCCGAAGAAGCCCCGTAAAAGACCTAGTAAGAACAAGGAGAAGTCTGCGAGCCAGCCACCTCCGACGATCCGTCATCGGGACTCCATGGTACCTCCCAGCAAGGATGGCTTGACCAGAATGCATGAAGCTGGCAAACCAATACTGGGTCCGGAGCTGCTACACCTTGCTTCCGGAGCTATGCTGCCTCTGCAGGACAGTATCCTGGTCCTAGAGAGTATCCTTCTTAAGGACAAAGATCCAAATTACCCGGTCTTCACGGTCAGGGTGCCAAGAGATGTGGGCTTCGTCACTGATGTCCCCGCGGATATATTCTTTATAGCGTACGAGGACATCTTCAAGCTATTCCACGCGAGAAGGCTGGACTATAACTTGGTCCGCCTATTCGCGCTCAATCTGGCGATGAAGATCAAGAGAGAGAGTATCCCGGACGTCGCGATAGCGGATCCTTACTACATGCGTGAAAGCCAGTTGAACTTATCAGCGGTGCGGGTACGGGCTTCGTTGTACCTACAGAAGTGCTTCTTGGACAACAAGAGGAAGGACAACATCCTCTTGGCTTACTTTCCCGAGTAAGTACACATCCGCTAGCCCTGTAATAAATTTCTTTTCCATTGCTCATTTCCAACCTCGATCCAAATTTGTGTTGCGCAGAGACACGCACTGCGTACTCATCTCCATTGCCCCGAAGTTTTCTCTTGCCACCTATTTCGACTCGGGAGTGCGAAAAAGAAGAACTACGCCAGAATAAGGGGTGTGCTAGATGATGCTCTCGAGGGCTACTTCAAAAAGGGAGGCGCCTTCAAAGAAAAGGCGGAATGTTTCAGGGATGATGGTAAACACAAGTTCAAGCACGTGTTCGAGTTCCCCTGTGTCAAGCAGCCGGAAAACAGCACTCTGGACGCCTTCTATGTCATGCATCACCTAAAAGGGTTTGTCCGGGATAGCCAGAACTTGCGTTTACCATCTGCTCTCCGAGGATGGGCCGAAAAGTTGGCGCGGATCAACGATGATGACCTCGGAGAAGACTTCCAGGATACCAGGGTCAAGTTATCACATATCATCACTCAAGACGTCACCACAGGGGGAGGGCCCTTGCACCAGGGTAGAGCGTTATGCAAGAGGGACATCGAGCAACGCCTCAAAGCGCAGGGTGACACGAGGACGTGGATTACAAAAGATCTGTACAAGCCATTCCCGGAGCCCTGCGAGCCTTGACTTAGTGTGTGATAAACTAGCTATCTTCATCGGTTAGTTTGTATATATATCGATGGACGTGGTCTTTTGTGTGGGTCGTAATTAAACTCTAAGTACTATGTTCATCGGTTTATGTGTATCGGTGGACGTCGTCTTGTGTGTGCGTGTCGCAAACTTATTGTTGCCGTGCTCAACTTTACTATATACTTTGGTCTAATATTTATCAACATATATATATATGCATGATGTACTAATATGATATACTAATATGCCCTTGTCAATAGAGATGCCGACGTACGTTGTGTACAAGGGTCGGGTTCCAGGTGTCTACGAGGAGTGGCAGGACTGTCTCGAACAGGTGCACAAGTTCAGCGGGAACAGCTACAAGGGATACGCGACTAGAGAGGAGGCGGTAGCACAGTGGAGGGCACACGTGGGCAAGAAGAAGAACCGGCTGAAGTTCTTGGTCCCCCTCTTACTCACCGCCACCGCGGTTGTACTCTACTTTACTTTAGTCTAGGTGGCCGGTGACGATGCATGTGCATATGAGACGAGATGAACACACATGTATGTGTATACGACGATCAAACACATTTCTACTTGTGTAATTTGGATCTAAATGATGTAATGATGAAGACTTGTGTGTATCATGTCATTTGTGTGTCATTTGTGAGTAATTCTGTTATTTCTGGAATGTGCTATGTATTTCTTGTATATATCTGTATATTTCCTGTGCAATACCACTATATACTGCAAAATGGAAAAAATTCGAAAATCCAAAATTAACATTCTGTGGCGCATGAACTGGCAGTGCGCCACAAAAACTTATAAATATTCTGTGGCGCATGGAGATATAGTGCGCCACAAAATGCGCCAAATTCGTGGCGCACGATCAATGGTGCGCCACGAGCAGATTCGTGGCGCCACAGAATTCCAAACTTCAATGGCGCACCCGCTGCTGCGCCACAGAATTCTAATACTAGCGTGGCAATTGTGGCGACGGCCATATGCGCCACAGAATCAAATTCAGCGCCACAGCCAGCTTTTCAGTCGGTATCTGTTTGCTCTAACCTGGCCCAAATACAGCAGCCACCGCCCAGTGCCGTGGAATCTTCCCCAGCTCCCATCGATGCGACACGCGGTCGGAAGAGGACGAAGTGGCCAGCCCTTACTTGGAGGTGAGGCGCGTAGCCGGTAGAGGGCAGAGTGGCCGGGCCTCACTCAGAGTCAGAGGTGAGGGAGGCGGCTGCGCCCGCGGTAGAGTTACCATGTTGTGGTGTGGCGGCGGTGTAGGTTGTCGCGCGATCCAGCGCAAGCCCTTGGCGTAGACGGCGGCACCGCGCGCCCAAACCGTGGCGACGATGGAGGCAACAGCTGTGATGATAGTACGATCCCGATCTTTGCGACGGCCAGCAACCAATTTGCCTCTCCATCCGGCCGCTCACAGTGACAGAGTAGAAACGAATCGACTGATTGTTGTATACAGCAACAGAGGTTGACGATGTGGAAGCTTATCCCATCGTGAAATTTTCAATTTCATTCTCTAACTTCACAATATTTACTGTGTAGTCACATCTTGACCCTTCGCCTGGCGTACTATGCACATCTCGCCGGTGATGTGTCCTGGACCTGGACGAGACTACCGCTGAAGCTCCGCTGCTGCCACCGTGGTGCATGCACGAAGCACTGGTCGTAGGGGATGGAGCAGACAACCACATGCCATGAACTCGTGATGTGTTGGAAAATGGTAATTAGCCTAGCACAACACAGTTTCTATTTTTTTTTTACAAGAAGACAAGAGCTATCAGCTACGGTTTACAATATCGAGCTGAAAAGTCTGAATACTGAAGGCACATATTAAGCAACGTTCCATACACGTTATGCCAAAAACTAGGCTAATCCTCGAGATGAAAAAGTCTGAACACTGAAGGCTAATTCTCTGTTATAGATTCTCTGCCTACATCTTCCTGCTACCAGGAGCCAGTTTCTTCAGCTATCTTCCCGCATAAAACATGCACGTTTTGATGCAATTCGTTCAATGTTCTTGCAAATTGCATGAAATCTACTTCTAAAATTTTCCAAGTTTGCGACCCCGGTCAATATATGCATTTTATAGAGAGAGGGGGAGAAAGATATCAAAGGAAAAAATATTGAAACTTTATGCAAGCAACATGTTCAACATAAAACTAATTAGAGTAAACTATATGCAGATGAGTTATTTTGTATTTTTTAAGTTTGTATTTTTGTTGTTCCGCTGCAATGCGCGGGCACTTAGCTAGTAAGAAATAGGACGGCTGATTAATTAGAGTTAAACCAGCCGAAAATCAATAAAAGTGCACCAAAGTGGATGGATCAATCACATTGGGCACAGTCACCAACCGACCTGGCCAAATTCGAGCAATCAGCCACACACTCAAACGAGAGACAGCTCCGACTTAGCCCAAGAGTTTCACGAGAGAACTAAGTTGAGTTTGTGCCGGCCGAATCCCCCACAAGATAAACACAGTGCTGCACATAGGCCTTCGCCTACCTGTCATCTTGGCCACCAACAGATTCCGATGCGCATTAGTCAAATCAGCAGTAGTTCGAGTGGAAAAATGAGGAGGAGCTAAAAACCCCATTTTCTGTATGCAGGAATCTACCGCAGCACCACACCCACCTTGGTTTGAACGCGTCAGAACTATTGCGCAACACAAGCTGCTATCAGCAGCCATTATTCGCACGAACTTTTCGCTAGGCCGCATCAGAGCGGCAGGGGAGATGACGAAGGAGCAGACACCATGGCGCTCCAGCAGCGGAGCTGACCCTAAAGATGCTCCACATAGGGATAACGCCAGAAGTAGGGGAAGCATAAGATCGAGACTCCGCATGTAGGACCTGAGGTCAGTGCATATCCCCGACGGCTCCGTCAGGGGCTTGCAGACAAAATCGGAAGGGGAAGAAAACCCGGAGTCCAATCTCGGATTAAAACTTAGCAATTTGTCAAACATCTTTAGTGCATTACCAGCATGCAGAGGAGTAGAAAATGATTGAACCGATGCGGAGAGAAAGGAGCATCGTATTGGAAAGAGAGTACCATAGCTCGTGGTTGATCATGTCTCTGTCAAAGTCCACATCTTCACAGTGGAGGAGGAGTGGGGGTGGCACGATGTTGTTGCACCGGCACAGCCGCCATCACCTACCAACGGCAATGCGCTCCTCGTAACCACTTCGCCTCACTGCATAGACTTTAAACATAAGACTTAAAAGCCTAACTTTAAATTAACAAAGTCATCAACCGGCCAAGAGTACAACGATAACAACAACAGAAAAGAAAAACACAACGAGTTGTTGGGGATACCAGCTTATAGGGCAGCACAGGAAGCAACATAGAAGAACAGAAGCAAAGCTACACAACGCTAGCTACACTAGGCAGATCACTTGAGCTCGTCGATGGAAGTGTCGTCCTCTGTTGCAAGGGCACGGGGCCGAACCTGGCCCGAACCAACATACCTCCCATGCCAAAGCAGTGCGCACCCATGACCGACCAAGCGTATTTGTCTTCATGCCTCGAGAAACTGAAGGAGGGGGAAATATGGAGATGCCTCCAAGGAGGAGAGCGGCGGCCAAGGGCGTCGTCGTCACCCGCACCGGCCGAGGCCTTGCATACCTTTCGCCCTAGCCCAACCACCACACCTAAAGACACAACTTTGACACTTATCCAATGACACAATGGACCCGTAGCATAAGGAAGAAATCACCGGCACCACCCGTGGCATGACCCCGGCCAGAGAAACCACCCTTGGGTATCTGAGAGGCCGCTCAAACCAGACATAACACTGTGTGAAGGGATCCATGGCCGGGTTCAATCTCACTCTTCTGTGTCAGGCATGCCACCCTTCTGTGTCAATCTCTCTCATTCCTATTCTCACTTCTCTTCCTCTTGTAGCAAGTGTCATGCGCAGAGAGCACTTGCCATTGATTTTCTTGCAACACGCTAAGCCACGCGTCGGATGCACAACCCATATCCATTCCTTCACCAATATCGGTCTTTCTTTTAGAGATTTAGGATGATAACACATCACATGTCAGGCCAGAGATGCTCCGGTGGGGCCGTGGGGGATGGATAGGGCCATAGGGGGGCATATGTTGTGAACTAGCTCCATCAGGCATACTAGTGTATTAGGAGGCACATGAGCCATCTAATTATGTACAGAGCGTCCAGATTGATGCGGGTGGACTGTTCGAACATTTTATCAAAACCCCTAGCTGAGTTCATCTCCTCTTTGCTGTTGTTTTGTTTTTTTCAGAAGGTATCTCCTTTGTTTTCCTTTCATCCACAAAGAAATTTTAGCCCCAAACTATTCATCTTTAGTTTAAAACAAGTCATCTAGTTCGACTTTTCTCCTCATCCGTTTGTACAGATTAAGTCCCGATTCTGCAGCTTTCCTTTCTTTTTCAAATTAAGTTTTAATTTTTTGCCGTACGTTAGACTAGCAAGGACAATTTTTTGTCACATATGCAGGTACAAATGTATCTAGTTAAGTCAGAAAAAAAAGAGAACTTGGAATTGCTGGGTCGCTACGACAGTGCGAGTCCAGGTGAGATCGACTTTTTTTTAAAATGTGTAGACGTTTGTGAAATGTGCAAGCAAGTGAACTCCTAACAACCCGCTTGATTCTGAAACGTTTATTTCATATCCAATGGTACACATTTGCTGGTACATTAGTACACCAGATGAAGCTAGTTCACAGCATATGCCCCCATGGATAGGAGGAATCACCGATGGTAGTCACAACCCTGTACGGCCGTTTTTTCCATTTTCTACAATATGTTGTTTCTTTTTTTGGCTTTATTCCTTTCCTTATTTCGCATATTTTTTTTTTGAGAACCCTTATTTCGCATATAGTTTTGCCCATTTGTATCCATGTTGTATTTATCTGATTTTAATTGTTCTTTAGTTATTTACAGTTTATGATTTATGTTTTTCAGTCAATAAATACATGAACAACTGCCAATCTGCCATGATATAACTTTACATATAAATCATCGCATCCTGAAAACACCAATTAAACAAGTAATTAAATCTATACCTAATAATAAAGGAGCTAAGGTTTCTGCCAAAATTTTCGTCCAACAATTTTTTTGACGGTTTTGCCCTCCCACAAAATCTCATAATACTGAAGCTTGCCATTGTACCGGTTCGCTTCTTCTTATTCTCCTCTGCCCTGCGCTCCCCGAACGATGCCCTCCTCCACCCACCGACAACCGTACCAGATGAAATCAATCCCTCCCGCCGGCGGCTCCATGCACCGCTTCTCCCCGCGTCGCCAGATCCCCGCGCCGCTGGCTACTCGCTCTGTTGCACATGCCGGCAACCGTCGGAATCCTGCACCAAATCCCCATATTAGCGCCTGCGCTGGATGCGCGTGGTCGAGGCCAGGTTCTTCAGATCCCGAGGGGACGCCATGAGAGGAGGGGACATCCCATCATGGCTGCGGTGGAGACGGGGGAGGGGGCGTCCTCCTTCACGCGTGATTTGAAGTTTCCAACGAAATCGATCGCACGAACATGACGGAATTCGCTCTCTACCGACGCTCCGCCAATATCTAAATCGAGGTACCAGCCATCCGAATTGACGCGCCACCGCCGCTGAAATATGCATAAGCTCCTCGCACTCGCGCATGCCGCCGTCCCGCTCCCTACCGCAAGTCTGCGCACGCGCTCTGCGTCCAAGAAATTCGGTGGACGCAAAATATGTCCGCACCTCTCCAGTCTCGCCGCTCCAGCATAAGAACAGACGGTGCCCCCAATTCCAGCTATGTCCGCACCTTCCTCAGTAGAAAGACCAACAACGACCAAATTAAGGCTATGGGGAATCGGCGTAGCAGCCTTCTCATCCACCATCAGAGGCGTGACCAGCGGCGCAGCCGTCGCCATGGAGAACCGGCGGAGCAGCCTCAGTTCTCATCCAGAGTGGTAGCGCTATGTTTCTGGGACAGCGTGGAGGAAGCATCCCAGCAGACGCGTCCGTTCTCTGACACCAGACTGCATTGAGGTCACCCCCTTCCGGCATGGTTGCTCTGTGCTGCACCGCATACTCACGAGTCACGACCGCAGCGGCACGCCACGTCGGTGACATCCGAGCGCATCCGTCAGGCTCTGCCAACGCCAACACGCTAGGAACACAACAGGATGTCGATGATGATGCCCCTTTGCTGATTCCCTCGCGCTCAACCCTGTGACTGCGAGTACGCCCGTTCTCGAGCTGTGCAACGTGCATTGATGCTTGCTCGTCTACAGAAATCAGAGGTATTCTATACCAAGGATGTCGGTAGAGATTGGGGGGCTTGGACGACCAGAGGTGATTCTGAATTCTTCAGGTGAGTTTGTTCACGAATGTGCAGCTCCACAATAAATAAATAAATCGGTCGTAGTAATAATGGATCTGCCATTTTCACTGAACTTTTTTGGTAATTATTTATTGAATTGCCAAAAAAAATTAGGGATACCTGATAATGTCATATTCGATAATTCAGATTAATTTCGCCAATGTTTTGGTTGAGTTTTATTGCAATGCAAACTAACTATTGCCGTCGGACGTTGATGCATCTCTTGAGGTGAAATTGTGAAGAGAACAAACTAGGACTTCTATGGGCTCATGATGCTGACGGGATCGAGTACCGGATGAGCCTGAAACTAAAGTAAAGGCGTGCATTCTTGGTAAAAAAAAATGCATGCATAATATCTGAATTTGATAACTCTTGTGTCATTGAAGCAAGTTTCTTTTCCATAGGATTGTTGTATAATTGGAGTGAAACCCAACATTCTAAATTAAAATATTTAGCTTTACCATGCTCTTCGAAATGATAGGTCAATTCAACTCAAATTCTAACAGAATGAGCATAGTACTATGAGCGTAGATTTAATTGCATTCAGTATTAGTTTGTGACCTCTCAGCCATTTAGTCAAAGTGTTTCATGCTAATTTGGTGAAGTTCAATTTACGTTAAACCTTTGTCTCAATAAAATACACTATTAAATATGAAAAACAGAATTTAGTGTCACCTTAATATAAATTATAGCTAACCAAAAGTTTAGATGCAACACACCGTCCAGTCAACATCCACCATTATCTAAAAAATTGGCCGCCAACGGTGCGATAAGTGTGAGATTTGATAGATCAACGTAGGAAGATGAAGCCTCCCCGTCAAAAACATTTTGTCCCCTAAATAAAAATTCAGTTGTGAAATTCTCCACGGATGAATATACATTCAACAAAAGTTATCCCGTAGCAACGCACGGGCACTTTTGCTAGTTATATCAAAAGGGAGATTGAATGTTAAAACGCATCACCGAGGCACTACAACGTCGTCGGGGTGACATAGATTTTATATCTGCAAAGCTACATGGCTAAGCATCAAGTATAGTGTTCGTGCGGCACTTGAGGGCCACGAGAGAAAAACGCAATATAAGAGCATCTCCACACGTCCTCCTATATGGGTTTGGGTGTAGCTATTTTAGAGCACATATGGGGGCATCGGCCGTAAAACAAAAATATGGCCTGGGCGGCTTCCAATCGCGGCCTCTATACTAAAAAAAATATCAAAATGTAATACAATTCATAGAAATAGTAGATTCATAGATAGTTCGGACGTACTTGGCCAATATTTCTACAAATTTAAAAACATAGACATTTAAAAAAAACATAAAACTAGTAACCGTCGTTGCCGCCACGGCCTAGGCCTAGGTGGCGGTACATTGCCGCCGCGTAGTCGTCCTCCTCGTCGCTGGGCTCCTCCTTCGGCTGCGCGAGGTAGCTGCAGCCCTGACCGGCATACCCGCACCTCCTGCGCGGCTTGCTGGACTGACCAACGTCACCGTCGTCCACGTTGACGACGAGGACGAGGCCGAGGCAACGGCGACACTCGTTCTCCGCGCGGTGGTGATCCGCCGCTCTCCAGGCCTCGACGAACTCGTTCGTCTCCTGGAACGACTCCAGCTGGGCGCGATGCAGTCCCGGGAACTCCTCAGGGTCGTCCTCCGCCTTGACGATCGATGGACGCCACCGCCTTGTACTCCGGCGGTGGCGTCCACTCCCGCTTGACGGGCTGGAGCTGGCGCGGCAGAGAAGGGTGTCGCCGTTCACGGATAACGACATCGCCGCCATGGCGGCACCTGCGAGAAGGCGCCTCCTCCTGCTCGTCCTTCACCGTCCACAAGAGACGTGGCAACGGCGTGTGATACGGTGAGTACCTCGTCAGGGAATAGGAGGAGCGCGAGCAAGACGACAACGTCTGGCACCGCGTCTTCCACCTCGCCACCGCCAACTGTCATGGCGGCATTTGCAACGGGGGGTCGTTCCCCTCGGCGATGTAGTTGAGGACCCACGCGAGGGTCCTCCAAGGCGCGCTCCACCACTTCCACCATCCCTTGGAGTTCTTGTTCCCGGGGGATCGTCGTTGCCATCATAGACGGCGAGGCGATCCTCATGCTAGTGCTGGAAGAACAACGACCAGCCATGGTGGTTGTCGGGGGCCCAACGAGGGTAGTTGTGCTCCTCCGGTGTCAGCTCTCCCCAGTAGTGGTCAGAGATGGCGACATGGCGCGCCGCCCCCGTCGGCACCGGCAGGCCAGCCGCGCTGAGCGCCCATCCCGTCGGATAACGCATGTCTATTGGGACGGGGTACCCTTCCGTCCATAGTGCGCGAGCCTAGGCGACGAGAAGCCAACGGCGGCTGAAGCCGTTGGCAACATCACCGTCTCCTTCGTACTGGTCCATGGCGACGGCACCGGTTCTGGAGAAGATGGCGGAGGGCGACGGTTCTGCTCGGCGAGGATGAAGTTAAGGTTGACTGAAATGTGCGGCGAGAAAGCGGCGCGGGGGGTTTTAAATGGCGCCGGGGGGCGTTGTCAAGCATTAACACCGATCCTGAAAACAAGCAGGTGCTGACGAGGGCGAGCATTAACGGTGACGCTGAATACGAGCTGGCGCCGATGAAGGCGAGCAGTCGCTGAAGACGAGCAGTCTTTGACGGACAAGCAAGGCGAGAAGGAAGACGACTCCGCCAACATAGACGAGCCAGGTCCACAGCTAGGAGGTTTTTCCCGCGCCTTCTTACCGCTTCGTTCCCGCCAACACGCGACGCGCCAACGCCCCCGCTAGCCTCCCTTTCCATTGAGTTCGGCCTAAGACGCGAATGGAGAGTTGAGCCGCGCCGACTGAAAAACTAATTTAGAGGCCGTAGCTGGGCGCAAGTTTTGACGTCGGCACTCCTAAGGATCTAGTAAGCCTTTGAGGAGAACAAGTGGAGATGCTCTAAAGCATATTTGTGGCACTTGTCATAGCCCAACGATCCATCGATTCAGGCTCATCTATTATATATTACTCCCTCCGATTCATATTAACTGACTTCAATGTGGATGTATCTAGAACTAAAATGTGTTTAGATACATCCATATTAGAGTCAATTAATATGAACCGGAGGGAGTATATATTATATATATATATATATATTATATAATATATATATATTAAAAATACATTACGGATTAACCAGAAAAATGAGAATTGATAGAAATTACCACAAAAATCAGAAACATCTGTCCGTCGATTTACTACCCTGGCAAACCACAACCAATAGATTATAGAAAAAACTAATGAACAATAGAGTTAAAAGAAATTACCACCAATGCCATTACTTAATTTTCCTTGTACCTCTTCATCTTATATTGGGATTACCCTTTTCTCCTTTTCTTCACCGCATGGCTGATCGTAGCCCTAGGTGTAGCACAATCTAGCCTAACCAAGATCTTGCACGCCAGTAATGACTTCTTGATACCAGAAAAGAGAAGAATTGATAGAAATTACCACAAAAATCAGAAACATTTGTCCATGGATTTACTACCCTAAGCAAACCACAACCAATAGATTGTAGAAAAAACTAATGGACAATAGAGTTAAAAGAAATTACCCACCAATACCATTACTTAATTTTCCTTGTACCACTACATTTTATATTGGGATTACCTTTTTCTCCTTTTATTCACCGCATGGCTGGTCGTAGCCCTAGGTGTAGCACAATCTAGCCTGACCAAGATCTTGCACACCAGTGATGACTTCTTGATACATGCATACATACGTATCCATCGCAATGCGGAGGAGACCAGGGAACAAGAAGTGGGTGTTTAAGGAAGCAATCGCGAGACCGGCTTTTGTGAACCTGGGTGTATGTGAACCCACTTTTTCAAAAAGTAGGTTTGTGATGTCAAAACATGTTTCAAAAATCGAAACACAAAATGATTGCAAAGATGATCTCAAACATGTGCCCTGGACATGAGTTTCGTTCTGAAAAACATTTTATTTTGCCTCGGCAAAAAAGTGAAATTTTACAGGGCTATATAGCAGTATATATGTGACGTATTTTGTCTTTTTTAGATTCTGAAATTAAAGTGGTTTCTCCGCGAAAACTTTTTACGCACACATGAAACATGCATTTGTACCCCGATATTTTTATTTCAGAATTTTTTCACATTTCGAAAATGCATTTTTAACCTGGGTTCACGTGCACCCAGGTTTGGGGCTTTTCCAGCAATCGCATGCAACGCACCGCGCAACAAGACCAGAACGGATCTTGGTAAAAATAGTCTACCGCCGCCGATGTATTCGATTCTCCTAATTAAGCTGTCGCCGTATTCGCGTACATGCGCACCAGCATCGCAGGTTCCTGGCCGGCCTCACGCGTGAGTCTACGTTTTCATGCAAAAGATGGATTGATCAATCGAGGCTAGCATGCACCATGCATGTATGTGTACATGTGCAAAAGAGAGGGTCGCCACGATCCGATCACGGCCGTAGTTGCCTCAATATGGTCGGCCGGCCGGCATCCATCCAGTACATGCAGATCAGTGGCTCATGATCAATCTAGCTCGCGTCATGGATGTACCAGCTCTCTGCGTATTTGATGCGTATTTTCGTCGATGATGTCCGAAAGCCGGCCGTCCGACCTCCACTGAGTTCTTTGATAGTACTACAACCTTTGACCTTATTTTCCATCATTAATCCCTCTCATCGTTGAACCATCACCGAAATTCTTCTCGACGGAAGATAAGCGATTGCCACTCTCACCGGGGCAAGTGACGAGGATTTGAGGTGGATTGATTCTCGATGTAGCATTTTCCCTGGAGTTTACAAACCATGATCAATCCTTCGTATACCTATTTTCCCAATCCCCATACTATATATGGATGTCAAGGTAATCGTTTCTTCCTTTTCTAGCTTCAACAAAACTAAATTCTTACAATGATGTATTCTCTAATATTCAGCGTGTCTGGCTAGCTGATGGCAATGAAAGTAGAGAAGCAGGAAACATATTCATATGTGTGTAATCCCGAACATGACGTCGTGTCTCCAGATTTAGATTTATCATGTTGTGGCGCTTAGCGTCTCAAGCTAGCGTGTACTCTCTAATTATGTTCATCCCCGCCATGGCAAAGGTATGTTAAAAACGTTTTGTACAGAGGTACATTGAGATGCAGCACCTTTTAATGGTAAACACTAACTAGCAAAAATGCATGTATGTGCACTACATGTATTCCGATCTCCAAACATGCCCTCACATATACGTACAGCGATGTCGCTGTTGTATTCCGATCTCTGATTATGTTCTCGCGTATGCTGCCGCAGTAGCCATATTCCGACCTCTCAGTATATTCTCACCTACGAGCTACCAATGTCGCCATATTTGCTTTTTTTCATGTGCCTCTCTTAGATGGCCTCTTCCGTTCATGTCAACGCAGCCCAAGATGGCTCTAGCCACTAAGGACACGGGTGCTACACCGATGGCTTTTGTCCTCGGGACAGACCTAGAAATCGTCGGTGCAACGTTGTGCCAATGACTTCGTCGTAGTACCGTCGGCTTACCTGGCTTCGGTGCAGCTGTTGAGTCGTCGGCGTGACACAACCGTCGGTGTAGAGGGACATGTGCTGACGGTCTCCGTCCACCGTCGGCGTCACACGGCCATCGGGACGAGGTTCTAAGGGATGGTGAGAAGTTGGCGCATTAGGTACACCGATGATATTGCCGTCGGTACATGCAGACACATGGCACCGGGTGGTCTCTGCCGCTCTGTATTGGCGCTGGGAGGCCTCTTGGAAGGAGTTATCCCAATGGCGCGTTTTAGGTATGACACATGTCGGACGAGTACCGGCGGTTTGCCATGGTTGACCGACATGAGAGAGAGAGAGAGAGAGAGAAAGAGAGAGAGAGAGAGGCACATACCACCTGATGGGTGGTCCTCGAGACCTCGATCAACACGCTTTGGGTGCGAAGGTAATGGGCAACGTTGCCATTTTGGAACTAGCGCAACAGGAAAGGACCAGTTAAACGATGAAGCTGTTGTAGGACGACATCACTTCTGAGATTGCCCCATGTACAGTTACGGAAATTCTGAATAGGGTCATGGACTCATGGTTAGCCAGGAAAATGCTTGCAAACATCATGGACTGTAGAATACATGCTCCACTGCTAAAGAACCTAAAATTTATTGCCAGCAAATCAAAGTTAAAGTTGAGAACACATGGACATGTGTTTTTTCACATCATTGCCAGAAAATGGAAGTCAAAAGTAGAAAAACACATAGACCAAAAAATTCTAATTCTTGCCTACAATATTGTTATGGACTTCCCAGTTCTTAGATTTGTTGTAGAATTTTTACTTAGATTAAATATGATTGACTGATTATATATCTGAAATCTGCTCCAACAATATTGGGAAACTTGCTTTGCCTAACAAGACGAGAATACTTTATCAGGGAAAGAACGCACATACTGAGATAAAAGTATCATCATTTTTTTGCATGGCCCATTGCAGGTCGAGATGAAAATACGGTGACTCCTGGTACATTGGTGGCTGATTTTTTTTCCTGCATAGAAACACTATAGACGGAGAGGACGATTGGGGATATAGAGATGAATCGAGGTACGCATGACGACCAAGAGTGCATAGACGAACCGTGGAAGAAGCCGGCTGCCAACCAAGTCGGATCAAGGAAAGTTTAGTACTTCTCCATAGATATGCATTGGAAGTTATTTCTACGTCCGCAAAAAAAGGTTTGTCCGGTGTTTTTAACACTAAACAATTCAATGTTCATTTCATCTTCTCATAAAAATGCATGTCATACTAAAAATGTGTGCATTTAAATAGGAAATAAGATGTATACTATTACATTGGTCATATTTTCTCCTAAGTATTGTAATTCTATAAGTATTGACCAGTATGTTGGTGTGAAATAAATAAATAAAATTGCATGTTGAACAAAATGCATACTGCTAAAATGATTTGCATCTCTGATGGATGGAGTAATATACATATTTTTATGTACCCTTTCAGACAAGCAGAGGTTATCTTACTTTGAATGACAACTGCAACTATATGGTGATTAGCATGGAATTTCAGAATGAATTCCAATTTGTGGTAACATATACTGGAATGATTACTCTCACTTGAAGATTTCTCAGTTATATCCATACAATGCTATGCTTCGATACATCACGAGAAGTCATGTTGTAAAATTTATCATATCGCACACTTGAATTTGTGTATACACATTCCATGATTAATAATGATGTGTCGCCATGTATGCTTATTGATTATTGTACTGAGACATACATTGTATGCATGCCACATTTAGTATAGTAATTGTTTCTCTCTTGCAATGGCTATAAACATCGTCACTTTTTATGCATGGCATAGTGCAGTCCGAGATAAAAATATGGTGCCCGAGTACATTTAGGACTCTAGGATTGCCCCGCGTACAGTTACACGATGATGTCTGAAATTCTGAATAGGGTCATGGACTAATGGTTAGACAGGAAAATGCTTACAAACATCATGGACACTAGAATAATTTCTCCACTGCTAAAGAAGCTAAAATTTATTGCCAGCAAATGAAAATTAAAGTTGAGAACATATGGACCTGTTTTTTTTCACCTCAATGCCAAAAAATGGAAGTCAAAAGTAAAAAAGCACAGACCAAAAAAAATGTTAATTCGTGCCTACAATATTGTTATGGACTTCCCAGTTCTTAGATTTTGTTTTAGCATTTTTTACTTAGATTAAATATGATTGACTGATTATATATCTGAAATGTGCTCCAATAATATTTGGAAACTTGCTTTGCCTTACAAGACAGATACTTTATCTGGGAAATAATGCTGACCGAGATAAAAATATCATCACTTTTTTGCATGGCCCACTGCAGGCCGAGATGAAAATATGGAGGCTGATGGTACATTGGTGCATGATTTTATTGTCTGTGCATAAATACCAAAGATGGAGAGGAGGATTGGGGATATATAGATGGAGAAAGGGACACAAGAGGACAAAGAGGGCATAGAAGAATTGTGGAAGAAGCTGGCTGCCGAGGGAGTCGGCTCAAGGTTAGTTTTGTAGTTTTTCATAGATATGCATCACAATTTTTTTCTTTGCCCGCAGAAAAAAGGAAGTTTGTCTGGTGTTTTTAACACTGAAAAATTCAATATGCATTCATATTTTCAAAAAAAATCATGTCATCCTAAAATGTGTGCAGTTAAAATAACGTAGTATAAAATTGATACAATTACATTGGTCATGTTTTCTTCATAGTATTGTAATTCTATAAATTTTGACCAGTATGTTGGTGTGAAATAAATGGTCAAAGTTGCATGTTGAAGAAAATGCCTACTGCTAAAATGATTTGTATCTCTCGTGGATGGATTTATACACAGATCTTTATGTACCCTTTGAGACGAGCAGAGGTTATCTTACTTTGAATGACAACTGCAAGTATATGGTGATTAGGGTGGCATTTAAAAAAGAATGCCAATTTGTGGTAACATATGCTGAAATAATGACACTTGAAGAATGGTGATTAGGGTGTCATTTTAAAAAGAACAAGGAAAGTGGCCCTCGCAAATGCGAGGGCACCAACTATATATACATTTTAAAAAAAAAATTAATGGTTTTGTAGATTTTCATATTATATGCTCTCGCCGGCCCTTTAAAAATTGTTTTTACACTGGCTTTGTCTTTGAAATTTGCTAGGGCACGTTCTTTCAAACTTTGTGAATATCCTTTACCACTAAATATCAAAAAATATAAATGTAATTATATTTTTTTGAGGTATAAATGTAACTAAATTTTTTGTATGCTAAAACTATGAAACGGTTTTACTTGCTTGTAAACCTTTGTTTTTTCCCTAATGATTGTGTTATCTCAAATACCTATTAGTTTATCCTATGTAATGTCTCCAAATGCAATAACCGGAGAAAGGAAAACAAACATAGATGAATATAAGTAAAAGCGTGTGATATCATGCCTGGTGGTGTCTTCATAAAACATGCCTCTGAGGCTCCGACTCAAATACGAACCATCAGTAGCAAGCATATATACCTGATAAGCATACCCAAAACAACACCCGCGTACATGGACCATAATCTTGTCAAGGATACTCGAATGTCCGAACACATTGTGTGCCCGTTAAAACCTAAGCTATAAGTGGTAGTTTCCATGTATGTTAAGCATGAAATATTTTCCTGGCCACATTAATGTTATATTGATTCTGCAGTACACATTATAACACTGAACTCCTAGCTATAATACATCATCGCATCATTCTTTTTTTACTTAGTGTCTTATACATCACATAAGAAAAAACCATGTGTACATGCATGCTTGTACAGTAGTACAATAATTGTGCATGCTGCTGAAGGTGATCCTCTTTGCCGCTATGGCAGTGTCCAGCAAAGTTTATAAAACATATGCCGAACATTGCTATTCTCCACCTAGATGGGGCCACAATGGTGAGTACTTGGACATCAAGAGAAGCTCTGTAATAAGTCCCAGTGAGCGTGTCAGTGCTGAAGATTGCAGTCTTCTATTCGTTCGTTCTTGAAGTTGGTTTATGATTTCTTCAATACCCTCTATGTTCAGAATTTGGCCATACCTAGCTTGATGTACATATCTGAAACATACTAAAGATATACAAGAATTGTGAAAAAAATAATGAACTGGTAGTCTGGTAGTTAATCTTCAGTGGCATACGCACTTTGCTCATAAAGGATGATTATTAATATATCAAGATGTCAGGTAGTTTCGTAACAAAAGGTTTACTCAACAACAACGGAAGATCTCCAAGATTTGAATACAAAGTGACATTTTAATGAGCTCCTACCAAGTAGGCAGTCTTGATCTTATAAATTGAAGTTCAGGTACGTTGTATCATCAAATTAGCAATATTCCCACCTTTTATAATTTGCATTTAACTTGTATAACTTAGATACTTAGATTTAGCACAATCCATGAAATCGATGTAAGCTGTATATGTGCTCAAAAGTATAAAAAATCTGCATTCTTCCAAATAAAACAGTTCATTATCCCTGAACATAATTGTTCAAATTTTCACATGTTAAAACATAGGTTTCATTTTTCATGTAAAATATAATGTTTATTATAAAGCACGATACAATGAAGCCGCAAAAAAGTATATGCACCATAACTTTATGACAGCTGAATAGAGACATGTGTTTCCCCTTGCAATGTGAAATTAATTGAATTTTATACTGTTGGAGGAATTTCATATATGGATCAGTGCAAATAATCAAGAATTTCATATATGGATCAGTGAAAATAATCAAGATCTTCATGGTTATGTGTGTTGTTAATCTTGCTAATGACTATGAATTTGTGTTGTGAACCCACATTTAAGCGTCAAAGGACTGACCGCTTTCTTGATCGGTGAACTGAACTCAAATACCAAACCCCAATTCTGTTTTGTATAAAGGTTAAGTCATGTGTGCAGAAAGGTTTTTAGTAAAAATAATTAGTGTGGTAAAAATATCTTTCTAAAGAAATGCAAATTGACTCAATTAAGTGTAAGAAAAAATTAATCCTAGTGAATAGCGATGTGAGTAAATATATAATGACTCAACGTTGCGGAAGAGATTCAGGTTTTGTTGGAGCGGTGGCTTTATCTCCTTCTATAATTGAAATGGCACTTTGGCTACTCTCGTTAGGAAATAAAACTAATCTGTTAACTATCCGAGGAGAAAAATGGTATTCATCATACTGAACACAATCTATTGTTAATTTCTTATATACTTCACAACTACAGGATACATTTTGCATTTGTGATATCATAAAAAAATCGAGAAGATATGCATATTCACACATAAAAATAAATATATGTTGTAACCATTAGCCAAGATTCATAGTTAGCCATTGAAAAACAATTTACCTTAGTTCACGACACTTATTAAGGATTGGAGGGAGTAATTATTTTACCCAATATTATTTTCTCTTGTGATTTTTTAGTATAACTGTTGGTTCTTGTAGATTGTGAGTACACTGGTTATATCCTCCTCTTGGCTAGCATATTTGGGCAAACTTGTCTCGGAACCCTTTTTAACAAAAGAATCTGAGAACAGATCTCACTAATATAGTACATGATATAAATTTCACAGTAGAGTAGTTTGTGCCACTCATTCTGAAATTGCACATGGCATTTTTTTTCCATGGTGACCCTTTCAGCTGAAAGCCCCCTTGGTTTTCAGGCCAAACCATCAAGCTCTACATGATTGTTTATTAGGAGTGGTTAGGCTGTCAGGAATACCCACACACTTCGCTGGAAGCTGTGGACATCCTTTCCACTTCTGTAGTATAATGCTTATTTCTGAGAGCAACGTACCTAATCCTCTTGATGTGAATTGATCTCTCCATAAAAACACCCAGCAAATGAGCAAATAAAAAGATTGCTTCTACCACAACTGAAGGCCCACTGGAAACTTTGAAGATCGATCGGACCTCGCAAGTACTTCTAGGCTGCATAGCAATCATATTTAGCATATGTAAGTCAGCTATTTTAATCTGAAGATATCTTACAGTAAACTCATTTCCATTTACATACACTTATCTACAAGGTCAGTTACATTATCTAGTCAAAGTAGCATAATATAAAAAACATCTAATTTCGTTCATAACTTCAGGAAATTTCTGTATAGACTATGTTCTAGAGATTGCCCCTTGCTTAGAAAAAACAAACAAAGATATGATATTTTCTTCTTTTTATCCAGAATGGCCATGGTGATTCAGTAGTGACATGATAATTCTTGGAATACCTTGTCCCTTGCATGGGTTCCTATTATTATTATATGGGCTTCGATGAGTCTTCTCTCAAGCTGAGTTATTTTCATCGATGTACCATTGCATAACCCAACACTATGGTTATATTAAGCAGTAGCATCACCGGCCGGTACTCCTATGCTCAGTTTGAAACTTTATAATTGCAGGAAACTTTAGGTTGTTTAGGAACTCTTTTGAATATACTATATTTGTATCATCACTTCAATTTACAGCTTTGCATAACTCTCACAGCTACGATAAATTGTATCATTACCTTCTAGTTGGTCCATTATATACTCACTGATCTTGCTGACCGTTTTATTCATTGAACATATGATTGCTCCTTCTTCCAAGAATTCTCAATCACGATATCAATGTCGCAATTTTGTATCGATGCTTTCCACCACTGTAAGATTTTTTTTACTAAAATGAAAAAAAAATAACATGGAAAATGTTGGCATGCACAAAACATAATACACCATGTGATAACTCGAGTAAAGTCGTAGCATGTACGCTTGCTAGCAGACATAAAAATATCTCCTGCTGTGTAAATGCATGCTTTAGCATCAGAGAACATACTTTTCGCATGGGACTGAGTTTCTTCGTGCGAACATGTATTGATTTGTATCCGTTTCAATAGCTCCTCAGCAGGATAACCTTTGATGTGACTTCTCTTGTCTGATCTTCTAGGATATCACAATACTTGAGTAACAAAGCTGAGGGTGCGTTAGATTTAACCTACAACTAAAAACAGATATACTATAATATATAAGTTAGAGATCATTTTGCTTTATTCTTGAAACAAATTTTTTTGAAAAGGAGGCAAAGCCCCAGGTATTGGAACGACCTCTTAATTATAAAGAGGTAGTAACGTGCAGAAGCTGCATACCGAATCTGTATCAGATGGCAAGTAGATTTTACCTGCATAAAAAATCCTATAAAAGCATAGCACATCATTTTTCGAATATACTGGTATGTTAAGAGCACATCCTCAACTATTGAGTGCTTCTACTCAATATTCGGTGCCAAATTAGTGCTCCAATGTTGATCCCGATTATGCTATAGAATGTCAGTATAGGCATGACATGTCAACATGAGCTAAGATATTCTTGTCGATATCAATTCGGCTAAATTCCTGCTTCTTGAGTTATGAGATAAGTTGAGCAGAACAGTCCAACTTATTTGTCTGCGACAGATAGTAGAGAAAAATAAAAAAAATATCACTCATACAGTCATACTAATGTGCAATACACACTAATGTGCACTAATACAGAGAATCTGAGAAAATGAGTTTAATGCTAGAGCAGTGTTCCGGTCTAGATGGGTGAAGTATCCAAAACCTCAAGGCTACACATATCAGTCCAACAAAAGCATTACTGAACTATATGTGCTTAGCTAGTACCATAGTCCATAATGCAGATATACATGAGAAAAAAAACCTTGATTATGCACAATTTGTACTGGTACAGGCTAAGCTAAACTTCTCCAATAAAATCAATTGCAACCTAAAGAATACAGATGAGGAATCCAAATCCAGTGTTGCAGATTATTTTCTAATTCTTACTAATTCAACACGGAGTAACTGTAACAGAATGGAGACATCAATGTGAAATTATTTCTATAATTTCGTATGCGAGATCAAATTTTCTTCAGGGAGAGAACAAAATAACTCAACGAAGAACAGAAGGTGAAACATAATTAACGCCATAACAACTTAGCACGCAAACCCCGCACTTGCGTTCGAGCCACCTTTTCTCCGCACTTGACCAGTTCATCTTGCTGAGATATACCGGAGGATGCAGCTGAACTGTAGTTGTATCAAGTTAAAACAAAGAGGTAAAATAAGGCTATGGAGACCATGTACCCACAACAGGTCAGGTGAAGGGGCGTAGTCTTGATTCCTGATCTAAGAGCAAGTACAATAAGGTACAGTCAGCTGGCTATAAGAGATAAAATATTATAAGTTTGCTTAGTTGGAGGAGAGAGATTAGGAGAGAGAAGAGCCTGATCGTGCTCCTAGGACTATGTGAGACCTGGGCATTAAAAGTACTATACTTTTATAGCTCACTATTGTATATATTGGCTCTAAGTTAGCTATAAATGACATGGCACTTGGCTTATAGCTAGCAGCTGGCTACACTATTGGAATTGCTCTAATATGCCTTCTTCTCATTAATCTCGCTGCAATGGACACCCCAATGGTTAATCAAATCTACAACACATCAACTTAGCATGTACGTGCACACTACTGGCCGATGGCTGCTTTTTCCTGCTCATAATGCGTGACCTTCATGAGTGGTGAGATGACATCAATGGAAAGTCTCTTATTTGGGGAAACCCAATAAGAGGGAGAATCATCTAATTACCTACAACCACCATGGCGTAGGGATTAGGAACGGCCACTCCTTCCGATCTGCACTGTGATCGATGCTCATGTATGTCCTCCGCCGTTTAGACAGCCGATCCAGCTTTCAACCTCAGTTCCTTCACTCCCCATCGCATGCCAGCCACCGGTACCGGCCTGTAGGAGTTGTTGAGGAGGAGGATGCGGCCGCCGGCCGGCCGGCCGTGGTAGGCAGGGAGAGAAAAAGGAGGACGATGGCTATACTAATGCGGTCGTGGAAACCTAGGTAACGTGAGAAGCTATTAAGTCTGTTGGGTTGGGTTCTGCGTGATGTTTTTTTAGGAGCATCCATCGGCTAATATTTGATAGTTGATAGCGGACCCATTAGATTAACGGCTTGATGTTTCTAATTATTGTGAGATTTTCTAGCTAATTTTCTAATTTCTGGTTAACCTTTAATGTACTTTTAATATATAATAGATGCCAATGACACTTGAAGAGTTCTCAGTTATATTCGTACAATGCTATCCTTTGATAATTCACGAGAAGTCATGTTGTAACATTAACCATATCGCATTCCATAATTAATACTGATGTGTAGCCATGGATGCTTATTGATTGTTGTACGGAGACAAACATTGTATGCTTACAGAAATTTTACAAATTAACAGTGGCCTGTGTGTATCTATTGTGATTATTGAGGATACCATAGTTTGTTCTAATCACATACCTATAAAAAACCTTTTTAGACACATTGAGATGTTGCACTCGCATTTGCGAGGGCCATTTTGCTAGTTCTATACAACGAGAGAGCAGAAGCAGACGGTGAGCGGCAAAGGTTTAAATTTATCTGGTCTTGAGAAAAAAAAGAAAAATATAATTGATCCGCTCATATTCTTCATGACTAAAAATTTAGAAACATTTTAGGGTGATGAGTACACAATTCCTAAGCTGGAATTAAATCAACATAAAACCGCCTTTATTTTGTCCCATCCTTTCGAGACGGCAGCTATCTAGTCTAGTCTAGAGTTAATAGACGCAGTGGTTGCATCCACAGGACACCATCCGCGACGTGCAGGTCCGCCCGCTGCAGGACTTGACGAAGCAGCACGTCGTGAGGCACTCCGGCGGGTTGGTGCCGGCGAGGCAGCAGTTGCAGGGCGCGCACACCGGCCCCGTCGTGTTTGCCGCCGTCACCGTCTCTCCCTCCGGGATGGTCGTCACCAGCTGCTCCGGCCTGGGCTCCAGAAGCACCCACTCCGCAGCATTGCCACCAACAGCTTCTCGCACAGGCACACCTGCTCATCAAAGTTATAGACATTTCGGTCATTTTTAACAACATGAATCAAAACAAGAAAGATCTGTGTAGACAAAGATCTGATCCATTAATTACACATACCTTGGGCTTGGAGGGTCGTGAAAAGGATGGCAATGACGAGAGTGGATATCATAATCGCTGTCATGTTGGCCATGGCTTATTTCTTGGAGGTTGGGAAGCAAAGCTTTAGCTTCTATACTTCGTGCTCCGTGTGGAGATGGAGAGAGAAGTGTACATAGGGGATGTGCTTGAGCTCCATATAAATAGATCAAGAGACACTAGTGGAGAAGAGGCCTTTTGCCGCGGGTGGTAAGCCCCTTTTGTCGCGGGCGGCCAGCCGCGACAACGGAGGCGCGATAAAAGGTCCACCTTTTGTCGCGGGTCACTTACCACCCGCGACATATGGTCAACCACGTGGCAGACGCGGGGCGCGCAGTGGACAGACCCTTTTGTCGCGGGCGGTATTACCACCCGCGGCAAAAGGTCCTCGACGTGGCGCTCCCAGAAACCTGCTGCTTTAGGGTTTGAGGGATGCAGCCCCCCACCCCGCCCCCGCCGCCACCGCCCCCTTTTATTCGAAATAAAAGTTGCATATATTTATACGCTACTAGAAGTTGTACACACGTTCATTTATATATAGATTGATCAACCAAATATTGGAAACAAAAGTCGATTCCCCTTACATATATATATACATGAGCTCACGACTACCGGGACTAATTAAACTTTGGGAGAGGGAGAGCGCCTATTAGGACTAAACAAGCCGTTGTTGTCTATTACTTCTCTAAGCAAAACTCCCGCCACTTCCTCCGCAATTCCTAGTAGGTGTTCCTTTGGTTCGAGTGTGTCCCGCATGTAGTCGACCTATATAGGAAAATGAGATGATGAGTATGACTATATCAATGTGATAACGAAATATTGACGAAAATAAATAAAGTTGTGAATGTTATTGCTTACGTTGAATTTATTATTGTTCTGCTTCTCAGTGGTTAACATGCGAATGAACTCGCAAACGTAGTATCCACATAGATTCGTCCCTTGTGGCTGTTGGGCGCACGGTACAGTAGTAAATGTTAGCTTCTCTGCCCAGGTACCCTCAATGTTTTTCTTGAAACCTATCCAAGCCCTGCCATGCAAAAGAATGATTGAATGAGTGGATAATTAATTGATATCTCACGAAAGATATAGCGCGGCGATGAAGGAAATTACACTTGGAGCAACTTCTGCAGGTCGCGGAACCCGTCCAGGCCTCTACCCATTGGGTCCCTTACTTCAACTATTCCCTTATCAAGTTGAATGTCTAGTAGAATCCAGTGGAAGCTGCACATGTTTATGTATATACGTCAGGAATTACACTTAACATCGAGTAAGCAAAACTGAATGTGCATAAAAGATCATTAAGAATCTCACTCGTAGTTGTAAGGAAACAGTATTGAATCACAGAAATTTTGCTCCCCCAAAACCTTAGTATGTTTCCCCCCGTATCCATGGGTTGATGCTTTACCGTTTCAACATGTACTTTATCGGGGTCAACAAACCCAATATTGATAATATTATTACTTTTGCATTCACTGATCTTCAGTCTGCATAAGAGAACACATAAGATATAATGAGTATATGCAATGAAAATGAACATGAACTGAATGAAAATGAACTTATATGTAGTTAAAAACTTACAAGCAATAGCAGCTCATGAGAGATTTGTCGAGGGCATCTAAATTGAATAACTGCCAGAGTTCATTCATCTCAATATGGATCTCCTCCTTTCGGTAGTAATATTGACGTGGGATCTTCGCCACGATGAACCTTTGGTTCTCCTTGCACGCATCAAGGTACCACTGATGCAAATTCCGCATATGCGTTGGCATTTTCTGCAGCCGCTCTGCTGACCAAGTCGGCCCCGTAGACAAATGTAGGAGCTATGTCAGCAAAGGGTAGTGCAACATCTGCGGCACTCAGCAATTCCTCCACGGTACAATCCATCGAAGCCGCTAGCGCCCGAGCTTCATCCAGATTGAAACCTTCACCATGTTGCTGGTACAGCTTGGGAACATCAAACACTTTGAGTGCTGGGATCGATTGTTTGGCCTGTTCTCCGAGCTGGGAAACTTCCTTTCTTTTTTTCCTTTTGTCGTTTGCTTGGGCGCCTTGAGGGGTGCACTTGTCTTCTTCCCGGCTGATGATTTGCTCGTGCTAGCACTATCCTTCTCCTTAGCCTTGCCATCCTCCTTCTTCTTAGCCTCGTCATCCTCCTTCTTCTTCTTAGCCTCGTCATCCTCCTTCTTCTTTTTAGCCTTGTCATCAATTACCTTCGCAAGGTGGCGTGTATAGTCATCCTTTTTCTTGTGCATGTCATATTGCGATGGTGTGTTCAGAAAAGAAGTAGCATATGCTATTTCCTTCTCGGTGAATGGCTCTGGCGATGGAGGTTTTGGCTTATGGAAATGATCATAGTTGTGTTTCGCAACAGCGGCCGCATTTTGCTCGACAGTAAGATCCCAAGGACGGGGGGAGGAACCTTTGGTACTCTTGGGAGGGGCGACAACTTGCGGATAGGACTCTTGAAACGCTTCCGGCCGGGTGCATACCGAGTCTTAGTGGGCGAAGGCGGCGGCGCTGGAGATGGAGATGGACTACGGATGTCGTGGTCGACATCGTACCCATGGGGTGATGGTGTCGACATGTGATAAGTAGGAGGAGGTGATGGTTGCTTGCGATCACCTGGAGGAGGTGATGGTGATGGTGGCCTGCGATCATCTGGAGGAGGTGATGGTGACCTGCTCGACGACTGGTAGGGGCTACCCAGCCTGGCAGCTTGATGTTCTTCTTTTCCCAGAGAATGATTTCTCCCAGCACCTCTCGAGTGTAAGCCCCCATCACCTCCAGGGATATCAAGCTCCAATGTCTCCCACGACGGGACAACTGAATCCACCCCGACACGAGCATAGCCAGCTGGAATCGGATTGCCATGCCATGTTGCCGGCTCACCTTCAGGTCCAAATGCCGGTAAGACATAGCCGACCGCCACCTTAACAGAACCTTCCTGAACACCTCATGGAGATCACAAGGTGTTTGCTCCTTGATTCCATCCAAGGGGTCGCCAGACCGGCATCTATCATCATGTAGAAGGGGCCTCCGAGTCGGCCACACTGTCTCGTCGCTGAGATATGTCAGCGTATTATCTCGGCGCCGTCCTTTTAGTTCATTTATCTCCCGCTGCCGCTGCTGAAGCTCCGCTTTGGTCAAGTCGGCGTTGGAACTCGGCCATCTGGTCATTCTGCACCTCCAGCTGGCGTTGTTTAGCTCTCGCTTCTATAAGTCTCCGGCGCCGGAAACCCAACCACGGAACACTAGGGCCTCTTGTTCGTCCTCCCTTCTCAGGATTACCGAGGACAAGCGTCAGCAAGTCTTTCTCTCTATCGGGAGCAAACTTTAGTTTTCCCGCCTTTATTTCTGTCGTCACTTTAATCCATTCTTCCCTGGGTACCCTAACCCTGCTGTCACTTTCAACAATGTTCCCTGTCTTCATATCATACTCACAGCCATGCGCGAGGAACCAATTCCGAGCCCTAGTGTCCCATCCTTCTCGCTCTTCTGGAGTGATCCCATTCAGCTTCATCTCAGCCTCTTGTGCATCCCACTTAGGCATGGCTACTTCGTAGCCCCCTCGCCCCGTATGATGGTGATATTTCTTTTCGCTTGCATTCTTCTGGTTTTTCTTTGACAGATTCACAGCCTCCTCGATTCTTTGTACTTCACAAAATCTTCCCAGTTATGCTCCTTCGCTAGATAGTTTTCGAATCTGGAGGCTTCTTGGCTTTCTTATAATTTTGCCATAACCGGTTCTTATACGCCCGGAAAAGTTCCCCCATCTTCTTAAGAGCCCACTTCTTCACTAGCGCCTCTCTGGCATTCTCAGACTCGGATCCCAAATTTGGCAAAGTGAAATGTGACATGAGGTCGTCAAAAAGTGTGTTCTTGTACCTATCGGCAACATGATCTTCTGACACATTCTTGGTCTTGTTCCATTCTCTAACAGTGATCGGGATATGATCTCTAACCACAACTCCGCACTGATTCTTAAATGTCACTCCGACACTCGCGGGTGCCACAGGTTGGCCTTCCGGTGATATAGCTTCAATGTTGAAGTGGTCTTTTTGCCCAGTCTCTTTGCCGGGCCTCGTTTGTCCAACTTATCTTCGGAGGCCTAAGAGAATAAAAATCAGTTAATTTATATACATAAGTACATATAGAATTCCATTAATGCCTCAACTGATCGTATACCTCGTCATTACCGGAGCCGTCGGCTTCTCCATCACCGGAGCCGCCGGCATCTCCATGATCACCGGAGCCGCCGGCTTGTCCATGATCACCGGAGCCGCCGGCTTCTCCATGATCACCGGAGCCGCCGGCATCTCCATGATCACCGGAGCCGCCGGCTTCTCCATCACCATCGCGGATTAACTTCGCGAAAATGTCTTCCTGTTCCAAGTCCCGTTCGAATGGATCCATTGTTTCTGCAAAAGAATTAAATCGATAAGTACATGTTCTAACCCTAACCCTAATCAAACACAAACCAAACCCTAACCCTAATCAAACACAAACCAAACCCTAACCCTAATCGGCGACACGTGTTTGCGAGAGGGAGAGGGTGTCGGCGACGCGTGTTTGCGAGAGGGAGAGGGTGTCGGCGATGCGTGTTTGCGAGAGGGAGAGGGAGGTCGGACGCGTGTTTGCGAGAGGGAGAGGGTGGGCGACGCGTGTTTGCGAGAGGAGAGGTGTCGGCGACGCGTGTTTGCGAGAGAGAGAGAGAGTGTCGGCGACGCGTGTTTGCGAGAGAGAGAGGGTGTCGACGCGTGTTTGCGAGAGAGAGGGTGTCGGTGGACGCGTGTTTGCGAGAGAGGGTGTCGGTTTGCGAGAGAGGGTGTCGGTGTCGGTGGAGAGAGGGTGTCGGCACAAACTAAACCCATACAGCAAATACATATACTAAAAAACCGTAAATACATATACTAAACATTTTTCTAAACTAAACATTTTTCAACCTAAAACTAATCAATTACATACTAACTAATTACATACTAACTAAACTAACTAATTACATACTAACTAAATACATACTAACTAATTACATACTAACTAAACCTAATTACATACGAACTAATTACATACTAACTAAACATTATATACTAACTAATTACATACTAACTAAACTAACTAATTACATTACATACTAATTAATAACTAATTAACACAATTAAGTATAAAAAATGAAAAAAAAAGGCAGGGCGCCCGCGAGCAGACGGCGGCGCTACCTCGGGCTTGCAGACGGCGGCGCGCGCTGGAAGCTGAGGCGCCGGCGGCGGCCCGAGGACGACGCGCAGGTGGCGGCCGAGGCGCGGCGCGGCGCAGAGAGGAGGGCGCAGGCGGCGGCCGAGGCGCGGCGCGGCGCGGAGGCGGCAGAGGCACGGCGGCGGCCCGAGAGGAAGAGGCGGGGGCGGCGCAGAGGGCGGCGGCCGGAGGCGAGGAAGACGGCGGCGCGGCGCAGAGGGCGGCGGCCGAGGCGAGGAAGACGGCGGGCGATTTTGGCAGCCGGGCGGCGCAAAATCGTGTTGGCCTCCGGTGTCGCGGGTGGGGGCTCCGCCCGCGGGGTTAGGTATTTATCTGTCGTAGGTGGCACGCCCGCGATAAAGGCCCCTTTATCGCGGGTCGTGCCACCACCCGCGACAAAGGGGTCCTTTTATCGCGGGCCGTGGCTCAACCCGCGACAAAAGGGATTGGGAGGGGAGGCGGCCGATCCGCGTGAAGCGCATCCAACGGCTCCGCCGTTTGAATCCAACGGCCTGGAGCCGTTGGACGCGGATCAGGCCTGCAGCACCGTTTTTGTTTTTCTGTTTTTTTTTTTTGTTTTTCTGTTTTTTTTTAATAAAAACTATTATTTCAATAACTTTTAAATGGTAACTCAAAAAGAAAAGTTTTATATATGAAAATTGATTAGAAAAATCCAATGAACATGAATATGACATCCATATAAATATTTGCATCTCGCATCATATAAAACGGATAGTCGTGTATGTTTCACCCCTGTGCACCGCCGCCGTGCCACTCGTGTCGCGTCCCCGTGCCACGTGTCGCCACCGCTTCCACGTGCCTCGCCCCGCCGACGCCGGCGTGCGACGTGTAGCCACCGCTGACACGTGCCTCGCCCCGCCGACGCCGGCGTGCGACGTGTAGCCACCGCTGACACGTGCCATGCCCCGCGTGCGCTATATAGAGCGACGAGTGCGGGCGCAACCACACGTCGCCACCGCCTCCGCTCATTCATCTCCGGGATGCCTCCATGTCGTCGAGGGGCGTCCGGTTTCCGTGGCGTTCGAGTGCGCGGCAGGTTCACCGCCGAGATACGCGCCGGTGGCTTCCGCCTCACCCTCGGCACGTACAACACGCCGGAAGAGGCGGCGCGGTCCCCACGCGTTCTTTGCTAACCTTAGGGCACAACGAAGGTCCAACAGGCGCCACCGTCGGGCGTCGCCGCCTTCGAGCTCGAGAACTCGAATACAACTTGGACCGAAAACGACCCTCGGTGGGATGACCTTGGACGGAGACAACCTCCGACTACGAAATTAAAGTACAGAGCTCAACCAAAAATAAGATACATGGCCGACTCGAATGTTGGAGCCATTCAATCATAGTCGTGCCTAGTCCTATAATACTCGCCACTGTAGTCATCATAGTCGCCGACGTCATCGTCGCTACCATCGGGGTCGCGGTTGTCGATCCTCGGCGGATGACCACGCGTGGGCTGGGATTGAGGGTAGCGCAGCGGGGGCCACGATAGGCCATGACGCTCTGGAGAGTCCGGCCGCGCCACCACATCCGACGGCCGGCCTCGTTGAAGTTCGAAGATGGCGGGCCGTCCTCCTCGTACGCAACCGCCCTCTCACGCCGATTGATGAAGAAGCTGTCCCAAGTCGGGCTGTCGGGATGCCACCGGGGATTCCTCCGCTGCTCAGTGAGCTCGAAATAGTAGTGGTTCGTGATGGCCATCTCGCGTGGCACACCTACAGGGATAGGAGGGACCGGCGCCTCCGACGCTCAGCAACCAGCCGGTCGGGACGCGGTAGCCGGCGGGCAGGGTAGTTCGAGGCGCAAAGCGCCTCCGCCTCCCGGGGTGTTAGACATACGATGGAAGCCATGGGAGAGAGTGATGAGGTTTGCGATATGAGTCCAAGGCCTACATATATATAGTGGAAAAATGGCGGGAATGCGGGAAGAAAATAGGCGGGAACGAAGTGGCGCGCGAAACTTTCATCCCGGGTGGAGGCTCAAACCGGGACAAAAGACTGGGGAGGCTTATCTAGGAGGGCCTTTTGTCACGGTTGGTGGCTGCAACCGGACTAAAGCTGTCGGCAGGATAAGGATGCGTGGACGCACTGCTCGATGAGATAAAGCATGTAGCGCACGACGCCCTGAAGGAACAAGACAAAGTAGAAGCGGTGCCGTGCCTATAAAAGGAGCATCAATACGCCTTGCCAAGCAGATCAACAAGCCAAGCACAGTTTCATTCCCATTGATGAAGGAAAGGGTTGGGAAATCTCCGTGAGCTTCTCGAAGATGTCGTTGGTGCACACGCCCTACGGCATCTTCGGAAGCTGCTCCTCGAAAATTTCCCTGCAAGCCCGTGAAAGAATACATTATATGAAAAAATACTCCGTCTCCTCTAACAGTACGTGTTGGGGAAAGGGTTCTCATTATTACATAAATGTAGAGATTGTCTTGGGAACTATATATGAAGAATACATTATTACATCGCCATCTAGTGTTGTGATCTTCTACGCCGTAGCCATGGAGAATCTTCATCATTTAGTAAGATGCTTGGGTCAATTTTCACCGTGAAGGGCGGAATTTCTTTAAACCTATTATAATCTTCTGACATGTCTGTCTTCTCATCCACTCCCACGATGTTTCTTTTCCCCGAAAGAACTATGTGGCGCTTTGGCTCCTCGGTTGATGTATTCTTTTGTTGATTTCTTTTTCTTGATTTGCTAGACATGTCCTTCACGTAGAAAACCTGAGCCACCTCGCTGGCTAGGACAAATGGCTCGTCCAGGTACGCAAGATTGTTGGGATCCACTGTTATCATACCGTACTTATCGTCAATATGTATACCGCTGAGCTTCACCCATTTGCACCGAAACAAAGGGACCTTAAAAGTGGGACCATAGTCAAGTTCCCATATCTCCTCTATGTATCCATAATATGTGGTGGTCTGCCCATTCTCGTCGGTTGCATCGAAGCGGACACCGCTGTTTTGGTTGGTGCTCTTTTATCTTGGTCGATCGTGTAAAATGTATTCCCATTTATCTCGTACCCTTGGAATGTACATATGTTTGAAGATGGTAACCTGGCCAACAAGAACAGCTGGTCCACAACAGATGGGTCATTAATGAGATGTCTTTGCAACCAACTGCCGAAGGTATTAATGTGTTGACGTGTAATCAAGGACTCGGGCTGGCCCGGTTTATTTCTCGTAAAGCATTCTTATGTTTCTCGATGTACGGAGCCACCAAGATGGAATTGTATAGAACGTGTAGTGTGCTTGATTGAAAGAAATCTTGTCCCTGCACACCATTGATTTCCTTCCTAGTGTGCCTTTTCCAGTCAGCCTCCCCTCATACCGAGATTCAGGAACACCAATCGGCTTAAGGTCAGGAAGAAAGTCAACACAAAACTCAATGACCTCCTCAGTTCCGTAGCCCTTTGAGATACTTCCTTCCGGCCTAGCTCGGTTATGAACATATTTCTTTAAGACTCCCATGAACCTCTCGAAGGGGAACATATTGTGTAGAAATACAGGACCGAGAATTCTAATCTCTTCAACTAGGTGAACGAGGAGGTGCGTCATAATATTGAAGAAGGATGGTGGGAACAACAACTCGAAGCTGACAAGACATTCGACCACATCTTCCTAATCCTGACAAAGTTTCTGGATCCATTACCTTCTGAGAAATTGCGTTGAGGAATGCACATATCTTCACAATGGCTAGTCGAACATTTTCAGTAGTCCCCTCAATGCAACCGGAAGCAATTGTGTCATAAGCACGTGACAGTCATGGGACTTCAGGTTTTGGAATTTTTTATCCTTCATATTTACTATGCCCTTTATATTCGACGAGAAACCAGACGGAACCTTGATACTGAATAGGGCTTCAAAAAGATCTCCTTCTCTTGTTTGGTAAGAGCGTAGCTGGCAGGCCCTACAAACTGCCCTGGATGTTTGCCGTTTCGTCCTTTATGAAGTTCCTGGTCCTCCCGTGCTTCGGTGTATCTTTTGTCTTTCCATACACGCCCAAAACCTAGAATATTCACACAAAGATTCTTGGTCAGGTGCATCACGTCGATTGCAGCGGACTTCCGGACTTTCCAGTATTCTAGCTCCCAAAAATAGATTTCTTCTTCCACATGGGCGCGTGTCCGTCAGCGTCTTTCGGAACAGGTCGACTGCCTGGACCCTTTCCAAAGATAACATTTAAATCCTTGACCATGTCAAATATATCAGCACCACTACGGGGGACAGGCTTCGGACGGCGGTCTGCCTCGCCATCGAAATGCTTTCCTTTTTTCCTTAAGGGATGCTTGCGCGGAAGGTAACGACGATTGAACGGGTACACAACTTTTTTGCTTTTTCCCAAATATTTACTTTCAGTCTCATCTAAACAGTGTGTGCATGCATTGTATCCTTTGTTCGTCTGTCCTGAAATGTTACTGAGAGCAGGCCAATCATTGATGGTTACGAATAGCAACCCTCGTAGGTCAAATTCTTGCTCGGTGTGCTCATCCCACACACGTACACCTGGTTTGGCCCACAACTCCAAAAGTTCATCGACTAATGGCCTTAGGTACACATCAATGTCGTTGCCCGGTTGCTTTGGGCCTTGGATAAGCACTGGCATCATAATGAACTTCCGCTTCATGCACAACCAAGGAGGAAGGTTGTAGATACATAGAGTCACGGGCCAGGTGCTGTGACTGCAGCTCTGCTCCCCAAAAGGATTCATGCCATCTGTACTTAGACCAAAGTATAAGTTCCTTGCCTCACCTGCAAAATCCGGGAACTCTCTCCCGATGTTTCTCCACCGCCGACCATCAGCGTGCCTCAACATCGCGTCTTTCTTACGTTCTTCCATGTGCCATCGCAACAACCGGGCATGCTCTTTGTTTCTGAACAAACGTTTCAACCGTGGTATTATTGGAGCATACCACATCACCTTCGCAGGAACCCTCTTCCTGGGTGGCTCGCCCTCAACATCACCAGGGTCATCTTTTCTGATCTTATACCGCAATGCACCACATATGGGACATTTATTCAAATTCTCGTACTTCTCACCGCGGTAGAGGATACAGTCATTAATGCATGTATCTTCCACATCTAATCCTAGAGGGCAGACAAGCTTCTTGCTTCATATGTACTGACGGGCAACTCATTATTTCTTGGAAACAGCTTCTTTAATATTATCATCAATTTCTCAAATCCCGAGTCAGTCACACCGACCTCTGCCTTCCATTTCAGCAATTCCAATATGCTACCCAGCTTTCTATGCCCATCTTCACAACCTGGGTACAACAATTTGTGGTGGTCCTCTAACATCTTGTCGAACTGCAACCTCTCCTTATCCGTGCCACAGTCTCTTCTTGCATCAGAAATGGCCCGACGAAGATCATCGTCAACAGGATCATCTGATGCCTGTTCTTCACCTCCTTCTTCTTCATTGTCGTCCATTGCGGTATCATTGCATTCAGAGAACATAGATCGGTACTGGTCATCATTATCTTCTTCCTCATCGCCGTCTTCCATCATAACCCCTTCTTCTCCGTGCTTGGTCCAAACATTATAGCTGGACATGAATCCAAACCGAAGCAGGTGGCTCTTAATGTCTCTTGAGCAAGAGTAATCCTTCTCGTTCTTACATTTTAGACATGGACAACACATAAAACCTTGCTTCGACTTGTTGGCCTCGGCCACAAGCAGGAAAGAATTCACGCCCTCTCTGAAAGCGGGAGCACATCGGTTACCGTACATCCATGGATGACTCATCTGCATCATAAGTACAATTATATACATATATATGTATCAGATGCAATCACCTTGCTAAAATTAATATTGTACGGACTATGCATATATATATAGTCGAGAAAATAGTTGCTAACCTTTTAGGATCAAAAAGAGGAGAAATCTTATCAAATAAAACCAAGTGGCATCCCTCTCACAAGCATTCCATCAAACACCTCTTGTGCACATGTAGAAAAATGAGCTAGCATACACCTCCACCTTCACCACCAAGGAAAAAATGAGGTGGGGGGCTGGCTGCGTGTCTATATATAGCCATGGCCTTTTTGTCGCGGGCCGTATTACGACCCGCGACAAAAGGGGTGCCGACAGCCCAGCACTCAGACCTTTTGTCGCGGGTCGAGATACGGCCCGCGACAAAGGGCGCGACAAAAGGACCCGACGGCTCCACATGGTTTCGGGCGACGTGGCCAGGCCATTTGTCGCGGGTGCAGGCGCGCCCGCGACAAAAGGCTCCCACGGAAGCCCTGTTTTCCACTAGTGAGAGGACGATCGATGCGGCTAAAAATGGCATGGATTCGGCAATCCTGCATCTATGGAAATAAAATCATTGGGCTATTCATTGTTTTCCTTCCATGCGAGCAATAGTGCATTTTTTTAACTGTAGGGCAATAATACCTTCCTTTCTTGGAGAAGAGTGCCTTCGTTTCGTATTTATTTTGTTCAATCTTTTGTAGCATTCCCTACATATACAGCTAATTACTCCCTCCGTTCCTATATATAAGCCATATAGTTTTTTGAGAAAAATTCCAGAATATAAGGTTTATTGCGTTGCCTTACTTGTATGGACAATATTTTTGGAGATTTGATTAGGTTTACTTATCTAATGCAAAATCCTCTGCCAAACATGGTGTAATTTTTCCTAAATATGTGTTTCTTAATTTCCGTGCCAGAAATTATATGGCTTATATTTAGGACCGGAGGGAGTAATATTTTTCGTAGACTGAGCTAGGCCAAGGAGGCGATAGGAGCGACTGCCCTTGGATGTCAATTTGAGAGATCTGGACCGTCCGTCTATAACAACATCAAACATTTTGAATATGCTCGTGGAGAATATATGCTTAAACTTATGCAATAAATCCATATACATCGTTGAGAGAAGTCATCGCACAATTTTTAAATACGCATTTGCTTTTGTTGTGTATGGGCTAGATTACGCTCCAATATACATAGGATCTTGCTCAGGGAGCATCATTGTCAATGTATGTTAAGCATAGCAGAAGAAGGGTTGCGTATACATGGAAAGTTTTAGCTATAACAAATAAAATAACAAAATCCGGTGTCCACTGACCCCTAGTGGGCATATGAGGGTCCGCCCTTGTCCCCACCATTGATGGTTGCGGTGGAGCCGTCACCTTGCTGCTTTCTCCTCGTCTTCATGATCCACTTCACAGAATCCGGTTACTTATGATAAGAATAATTTTAGTTGTTATAGTTCGAACTTGATTTTGATGCATGCGTATCATGGTGTCTCACTGAGCTACAATCAGATGCAGTAAATGAGTTGGTCGCAGCTAGAGACAGGGCATGTCGATCAGGATCAACTATTGTTCCTTTTTTGTTTTCGATAGTTATTTTTCTTTATTTTGATCTGACTTTGCTTTGTACTTTACATTGTATTAAATAATAAAAATTGCAGTGGGATTTTTTCACACTGTTTAACCTTCAAAAAAATTATTTTTAGCTTGGGTGGGGGGGGGGTTGGCAATTGCCCCCTTTGTTCGAACTATGCTATGTACACATTTTTTATATGTAGATATGTGTTTACATATGTGCACACTAGATTTTTTTTCTAGGTCCACCCCTCTCGGCCAGCCCATTCTAGCCCAACTTTTAGTTGATGTCAAGGTCGTCGTTCCTCATCATCTGCATGCCACGGGAGTGCGTACTCTTCCAGCCCAACACCGGAGTGTCCAACACTACCACGGGTCTCGACTACAACATGTTCTACGCCCAGGTGGTCTCCATGTATGTCGCGATCCAAGCACTAGGCCAAAGCGAAGTTGATGTGAAGACCTCCAAGACCGTATGGTCGTCAAAGGGAAACCCTAGTGAGGCGCCCACCACACTGCACTACTCTGGGATCTACTTTGGGAACCTACTACGGAGGATTGAGACGAAGCAGGGGCCACCGTTGAGGCCGGTGATGCCAATAGACATCTACGTGTTATTGTTGTTCAACGAGAACCTCAATCCAGGCTGGCCTTCGAGCGGAACTATGGGTTGTTCCACCCTAATGGCACGCTGGTCTACAATGTCGGGAGGAAGAAGCGCAACCAGAGGAGGGGGCAGAAGCGCAACTGGATGACGATGTGATGACTAGCTCAATGATTTGATGATTTGCTATATTGAGCAAGAGCTATTTGCACAAATTGATGGCACGAAGATTATGCTACATTTTTATTCCTAAAAGGTTCATCTAGGTCATCTACCTCGACAGTTTCATCTTGTTAGCACGAGTACAACTTAATGGTATGATACCATCTTATCAAGATGTAGAACTATTATTATACTTGCGATAAAATTTGGACTCATACTTTTGTCACATTTGTAGGTATTAAGATCATATGGTGCGCCCAAAATGAGGAAACCAACTACCCAAGTGCGTGAAGTCTGTGCTGGTTAGTTTCTTAGTCATTTTTATGTGTTTTTCATGTTATTTCTAGTTGTACTTCAGAAATTATGAAAACTGAAGCTTAGTAGACCATTTGTTTTGTTGAATTGACTTGATGTTCTACCTACAAGATACACTTATATATTTGCCCCGACTCATCTCAATTCCCGGCTCCGCCCATGCTCTTCATTACACGCTAGTTAGCCCGACCGCGAGGGAGCCTCCCCCGCATCAGTCGCCATCAAAGCCTCCTATTTAACATAGCAAGAGTCTCGCCTACCCTGAGTGAGCATGATGCTCTTGACAGGTTAGTGCTATTCACTTCAGCACACATCATGTCCCTTTTGCTTGCAGTTTTTTTATTTAGAATTTTCAAAGGCATATCTAATAGATGTGCTATTTATGCGCACAGCAAGCACCCAAACATGTCCATGATGGACAGACAACACAAGGCATAATCATTGGACCGTGTTGCCAATGGGCAAGCCTTGTTGCAAATCTTTCCAATAGCAAGTGCGCGAGTTTTATTTTATGCAACCGGCGACCTTTACCTATCTATAATTTCTCATGCAGGGATGCACATGCTTTGAAGCCAAATGACCTCACTCCAGGAGCATACTCCGCCACGAGCTCTACTAACTCAGAGAGCCTGGAGAAGAGCAAGGCTTAAATCAAACAGATGTTGCAAGCTCAGAGAGCACCATAGGACATCGTGCGTGGCATTGCAGTGGTTGGGCATCATTGCGCGTCCCGGGCCACACATTTGGATGTATTGGGTTTAGAATCTTCGGGCTTGAGCTTTTTTCTTGGTATGGCTTCACTTGGTTTCCGTGTTTTGCTCTATTATGCTCTAGACATGTGTAGGTACTTGTGCTACCACACCTTGTCTTGCCTGTATTTTTTTGGGGATGGGGGGCTGGTTGTAGTTCGACTCCTCCTAATATATATCCATATCACTTCTATCATTCTGAATCTTTTGAACATACATATAATTTGCACGTTGAGGTTGATTCTAGGTGCTAATGTTCCTCCAGATTACACTATGCTAGTATAATACATACTGATTATTAAATAACTGATTTTTTTCCTATTTTGCACCATAATTAAATCTTTACCACCCTGTGTTGTAATCGAGAAAAAAATACAGACTTGCAATCTGCTATAAATCTTGAACATTATTTGTGTGCATTCCTTTTGTCAGTAGATGAACGGTTGTAACATCTATGATTTGCATAACATTGCATGCATTTTCCCGTTGGAGTTCTATTCATGTTCACTTTATTCCAAAGTGAGTAGCACTGGATCAAACTCATAGCTCAAGCTTGCATCTATGTTTATTCGGGGAGTTATATGTCTAATATGTATTTGTGTGCATCTTTAGTTGGCTATGAGGTGTTTGCCATGGATGTAGTGTTGATAATCTTCCCCAACCCGGTCTTCTCTAAAGCTGTCTCCGTGAACATCTAAGATTTTCATACATTATTTTGGAACTAGCACACTTAGATCCCTCAAAAAAAATTTGTGACATTTCACACTATTTTTATTAGGCTTTGTTTACTTGCGGGTCACAAAGTTATAGGAAAATTTAAGTTATGTACATCTGTTATATAGAGAATAGGATAACCATTTTCTATTAAAAAAACTATACCTTTATATAAGGGAAATTTTCAGTTTGGCTTTTTCTAAGCAACCTTCGGATTACAAAAATCTTGCAACAACCTTACTTGGGCTCCTTTTTTGTGTTGGGCTCCATTTAGACCCAGTAACCTAGTAGTTATGCCATTTGTGGCCTGCGGACACTAACTAGAAACATTTGCTCTAGTCAGTTCCCTCAAAAAAAAAAAATGCTCTAGTCGGTGACGATGACGACCGGACGGTTAGCACCGTCGTTCCGCTCAAGAAAAAAAGAAGGTTAGCAGCCGTCGCAGCCGCACTTCTGTTGCACAACGTTGCACTTGCCGGCAGCGTCGCAGTTGAAGGTGGAGCAGCAGCTGGTGATCTGGCAATTGCTCGGGTTAGAACGGGAGCAGCACCGGCACTGGAGGCACGCCGGAGCACCCGCCACCAAGGTCCCTTCCGCGGCGCCACCCGGGATCGCCGTCAAGACGTGCTCCGGTGACCATACGGGCACCATGTCCGTATCCCATGCTGGTCATTAGAAACAATTAACGATCAGAACGAAGCTCGATAAACAATAAGATTATACTTAGTTCAATCTGTTGTGGCCGGCTGTTATACCTTCAGCTTGTGGGGTAGCGAAGAGTAACACGGAGGCGGCGAGAGCGATTGCCATACATATTAGCTTGAGGCTACCTGAATTTGCTCCGAGGAGGCGAGGATGGTCGAGGCTCGAGAGGATCGAATGTTTTTGGGACGGAAAGTAAGGAATGGTCAGCTGTGATCGGTCTGCTATGTTGTTGGTGAGAATATATACACGCAAAGATGGTATGCTATAAGACCAGCATTCATTTCGACCCGTTTTAGACTTTTTATTCGCATTGAATTCGTTCCTGAGATTAAACGGATTAATCGATTGAGTTTGTGAAGTCATTGAAGAGTTGCCTCCCCTCAGTTTAGCAGGCAGATATTCCTTGCCTCAACGCTTTTATTTATTCGGCAATCATCCATCTATGGAAATAAAATCATTGGGATATTCATTGTTTTCCTTCCATGCGAGCAATAGTGCATTTTTTGACAGTAGGGCAATAATACCTTCCTTTATTGGAGAAGAGTGCCTTCGCTTCGTATTTATTTTGTTCAATCTTTTGTACTAACCCGAGCAATTATCTACATATACAGCTAATTAATATTTTTCGTAGGACCGATCGAGCTAGGCCTACAGGGGCAAAAGGAAGCCTCGGATGTCAATTTAAGAGATCCGGACCGTCCGCCTATAACAACATCAAACTCTGCCGCACAACATTTATTTACCATTGCAATATTTTTCGAGCTCTATAAAAATTCTCACAAGATTTTCAATATTCTCGTGGAGAATATGTTTTAATGTATACAAGACATCCCTATTTATGACTGAGAAAAGTCATCACATAATTTTGATATATGCTTGTGCTTCCGTGGTGTATGGGCTAGATTAAGCTCCAATATCTTTTTTTAAAGATTGGGTGTATATATTATTGCTTAAAAAAGAGAGTTACAATAGTTCATACAATCGACCCAGACTGGTTCCTCCACACAGGGTGGAACCGAACCCAGTAACACACCTCCACAACTAGATGATCAACTGAAACTAGCAATAGAATGAGCCACACGATTCGTTGTTCTGTTAGTGGTTGTTTGGATAGAGAGTTTTAAGGACGAGTTTTAGCAAACCGCGTTTTGGGAAGATTTTTGGCAAAATGAGTTTTGCTCGTAATTCTGTTAGGAATGAGTCTAGGCAAAACCATGTTTGGGTTCGTTTACTCGTATCTTGTTCGACTCGTCGCTTTTCTCAGATTCTCCACACATTGCCTGCAGAGCTCGGTGCATCCCTCATCACCGGACCCACATGATGTTGTTTCATCTTCGCCGGAGTGCCAGCATGCTCGTACATCTTCTTGACGCCGGCCGGCCACGCATATAGCAGTCATCCCGGCCACCACCGTCAAACCCAGGCAGCATGGAGATACGGGGAGTGCTCGACGCCGCCCACTGCGCCCAGGTAATCATCCCTGTAGCCTCTGTGTTCTCACGAGGGAAAAAAGGCAAAGCAACTCTTCTCCTTCGTGAGGTGTGCGTGTGTGTTAGCTCAGCCCCTATCTCTCTTCTTCCTCTGCTCCTCTCAATCTCACTTTTATCTACTCACACGCTCAGCCCCTATCTCTCTTCTTCCTCTACTCCTGTCAATCTCATTTTTGTCTACTCACACAAGAACACACACGCACACCTCACGAAGGAGAAGAGTTGCTTTGCATTTTTTCCCTCGTGAGAACACAGAGGCTACATTGTTTCTCCAGCCCTCGCGGCCAGCCTTTTCCATTACTCAGATATGCAATATATATACAAGAGGTTGGGCACTCTCTGCCACATGCAACTCACGCCACTAAACTGACCCATCACTCCACTAATTACTCCATGATCTAATCACCTCCTAGATTTTCTCCACGATCCACACTAGTCGGCAACAACCTGTGACCAAGCACACTACGTACGTACATGCATCAGCTTGTGCCTATCTCTTCGTACATGCATCCCGGCCATAGCACTCGGCACTAGCTCAACTACTTCTACACCCATGGAAACTAACACTCTCAGTCATGTACCTAATCACTAGAATGCAATACTAGCTCTCCATAACATGATGACTAGATTAATTAGCTAACATTCACCCCCTTAATCTTGTCATCTTGACTCACCATTTTATACGGATCACCCGCAACATCTTGACATACACATAGATAATTCACCTTGTTATGGACGTCTGCTGAACATCGATCATGCGGCCGTCTTGCTGCACACAGCAGATCAACTTGATGTAGATGATACTTTCACAGAATCAGATCAAGCACCACGCCTTGCTATTTTGCCCCATGCATCAGCTTCTCTTTCCGTCACCGTCACAACGCCGGTCACCACCATCTTGCAACAGCTTCACAAGCTTCACACCAACTCTCCATGGTGATGATGGCATCGCACCACCGCTGCCGGCATCACGCTGACTCTCTCCTTCAAATGACGGCATCGCACCGTCGTCACAGCGCAACGATATCGCACCGTCGCCGGCGGCACCGGCGGCATCGCACCACCGCTGCCTCGTGACGGCATCGCACCGTCGTCTCCTCGTGGCAGCATCACACCACCGCCGGTGACACACGGTAGCGTCGCGCCGGCGCCGTCGTCTCGTGGAGGCATCACACCTCGGCTCCTTCTCGCAGCATCGCACCGCACTGGGCTGCTAGCGACATCACACCGCCAGTGACCTTCACCTCCTAGCGGCATCACGCCGCGACCAGCTGCTAGCGGCATCGCACCGCCAACAGCCTCCTTCTTGCGCCCTCGGCCTCCACCTCGCATGAAGCCCGCCGAGCCGCCGCCACCTCCTCGGATCTTGAGGCTCTGATACCAAATGTTGGGGCTGAATCGCTCAGCCCCTATCTCTCCTTCAAATGACGGCATCGCACCGTCGTCACAGCGCAACGACATCGCACCGTCGCCGCCGGCACCGGCGGCATCGCACCACCGCTGCCTAGTGACGGCATCGCACCGTCGTCTCCTCGCGGCAGCATCACACCACCGCCGGTGACACACGGTAGCGTCGCGCCGGCGCCGTCGTCTCGTGGAGGCATCACACCTCGGCTCCTTCTCGCAGCATCGCACCGCACTGGGCTGCTAGCGACATCACACCGCCAGTGACCTTCACCTCCTAGCGGCATCACACCGCGACCAGATGCTAGCGGCATCACGCCGAAGAGCTCCGAGAGGCAGACGCGGCGCAGCCAGGCAGGCAGTGTGCGTGCGGGGCCGGGCGGCCGGTGAGCATGGCATCTCTCCATCAACGGGCCGTAGCACGCGGATGGGGAAGTGCGGACGGTACCTCGCCGTGGAAGAAAACCATGACTGGCCATGGCTTGTGCCCGTGCGGAAGATGGTACCTCGCCGCGACAGCCTGCAGGATGGAGGAGGTAGACGGAAGGTAGCCTGGAAGCTGTTGCCGCTACGAGCCAGACATGGAGGTGTGGTGGCGCGTCGGTGCCGGTGTCTTTGAGGAGTTGGCCGGGACTGCAGGAGGAGGCGGCATGGTCTCACCCACGGGATCCCCTCGATCGCCCACCATCGCTGACGTAGAGGGCAGGTTGCACCGCTGCACGCAGTCGCCGCCCAAGGCCCTGCTCGAGTTCTGCGAAATCGCGTTTTCACAAAAACGAGTAATAATCGTTTTTGCCAACACGCACTTTTCTAGGTTTGTGGAAACTAAGTTTCATCTATTCGCGTTTTAGTTGCTGCAACCAAACAGGATTTTAGTTTGTTATGCGGTTATCTTTGTTTACAGAAAACCGGTTCGGCCAAAATTATGTATCCAAACAAGGCCCCTTGCAGAAACATACACCAGGTAGATCCTGACATATGTTTTAACTTCTTGGATGATGCAAGGAATGTGGGATTTAGTCTTTTCTCTGGTAGACAGCTCAGTAGAACAGCAAAGCAATCTGTTTCCAGTTGATTTGATTTGGCAGATAAAGGTAAAGCTGCTTTGACTCCCTCGAGATAGGCCAACGCTTCTACAATTTCTGCAGAAGCCCATCTTTCAATCACACCCCAGGCACACATGATCACGACGCCCTGCTGTTCACCCTGCTCATCACCCTGCTCGTCACGAAGCACAGCTCCCCAAGTCCCGTTATTTTCATCAGCCGAGAAACTTGCATCCACGTTTAGCTTGGTCCAACCTAAATTTGGTTTTATCCAAGGTACACACGTTTCTTCTTTTAGAATTGCTTCCCTTTGTCAAGGGATAAAATAACACTCTTACCTTTGTCACTCGCATAAGTGAGAAGTGCACCATTTTGCTGAAAAGATCAGGTAAGTTTGTAGAAAAAAAAGCAAATTGTTCAATCACACATTTGTCATCTCCAAATATAGAGTTATTCCGAATGTGCCAGGTTCTCCACCAAAGAAAGAGCAAGTTTGCAATCACGTGTTCACTACATTGGCTTAGAAGAACAAGAACCCAATTAGAGCCTGACAAATAAAACTTACTGTCTGAGGGCAGCGACCAAGGATTTTTAGGCGCATTCTAAGTTCCTTAGCTTTTAGGCATGTTACCATCGCATGATGAGCTGATTCCGGTTCAATCCCGCAGATTTGGCAAGTAGGTAACATGTCCATGTTTCTTCTACATCGGTGAGCTTGCACACCTAGAGTGTGAAGGGTTCGCAGCATAGAAAATAAAAAAATTCTATCGCAAAGACGTATAAATCTAAAATCCAATCTATGAAAAAAGCCAAGATCTAATCTATGAGATCGGAGCAACGAGATAGATGAGAAACTAACCCTCGAGATCCAAAGCCTTAACGATATGTGATCTCGTGGTTGATGAAGAGGTTCCTTCCGGTGCTGCAATCCGGCAGCACTTCCGTACTCGGTCACACGTACGGTGTCGATGAAGACCTTCCTCTCCCCGTTCCAGTGGGCAGCGGAGGTAGTAGATCCCCTCAGAATACCAGCAGCACGACGACATGGTGGTGGTGGTGGAGGAGAATTCCTATAGGGCTTCGCCTAAGCCGGAGCAGGAAAAGCAGGAGGGAGGAGAGGTGTCGGCTAGGATTGGGTCAAGGGCCAAGTGGCCAGCCACCCCTCCCCTCTATTTATAGAGGGACGGTGCGGCCAGGGTTGCCCCCCTTGGCCCACCTCCTCCTAGGGTAGGCGCATGGGGAGGGGGGGGGGGATTTCCTTCCCCCCAAGTCTCCCCCCTAATTTTTAGGGATTTGATCTTATCCCCTTGGGATTCGATCTTATCTCTTGGGGGGCTGGCTGGCTGGGCCTCTTGGGCCTGCTGCAGCTGGGCCATGAGGCCCCCGCAAAATTCCCTCTGCCCATGTGACCCCTACTGGGGTGCTGGGCCCACCGGTGGCCCACTACAACCTTCTAGAAGCTCCGGTCAAAACAACGAAACTTTTCCCGAACCACGGAAGATGACTTCCATTATATGAATCTTATTCGCCGGACCATTCCGGACCTCCTCGTGATGTCATGGATCACATCCGAGACTCCGAAAAATATTCGGTCTCCATCTCATATTCCATATCTACTAAACAACATCGAACCTTAAGTGTGTCACCCTACGGTGAACTATGCAGACATGATCGAGACACCTCTCCGATCAATAACCAATAGCGGGACCTGGAGATCCATAATGGCTCCCACATATTGAACGATGACTTTGTGATCGAATGAACCATTAACATGCGATACCGATTCCCTTTGTCGCGCGATACTTTACTTATCCGAGGTTCGATCATCGGTATCTCTATACCTAGTTCAACCTCGTTACCGATAAGTACTCTTTACTCGTTACCGTGATATGTCATCCCTTGTGACCTAGTCACATGCTTGCAAGCTAATTAGTGACATTCTACCGAGACGGCCCAGAGTATATCTATCCGTCATCAGGATGGACAAATCCCACTCTTGATCCATGATCTTCAACTCATACTTTCAGAATACTCAATCCCATCTTTATAACCACCCATTTACGAAGTGGCTTTTGATGTAATCGAGGCATCCATCTGGTGTAAGTGATTTACACAATCTCATGGTCGAAGGATTATGTTGAAAATAGGTTACAATGGGGTGCCGAATAATTCGGCTGACATCTCATCGAGATGCTAAGCTTATCGATGACCTAGCTCTAAGCTTTTGGTGGCTAAGATTGCTAAGATTGATCGTGTCCCTCGGCAGCCCCTCTCCTGGCCTTTATATAGGAGGCCAGGTCTCAAGAGGTCTAACCGAACACGACTAGGTTTACAGTAGTTTGAGATCTAATCTTTCCTTGTTCGGCTGCTTCTTCGTCTTGCTTGCCAAGGAATCTTCTGGTGCACCATCCGGATGGGCCGCTTCGCCTCCAAGTGCCTTCATGGGCCTCCAGCCAGGAAATATAAGATAGGGCAACGTCGGTTACCCGAAGGGTAGTGCCCACGTCAGTAGCCCCGAGTGTCTAGCCGAAGATAGTTCGGGTAGAGACTAAAGCATGGCTTCTTCTATTGTCCTTGTTCTTCTTCGTCGGGTGCGCGCCGCTCCGATGGTAGTAGCCCCCGAGTCTAGGTACGGATGCCTGCAATCCGTGCGTAGACTCAAGTTGTACCACTCGAGTATTTTTTGCTGTGCCGAAGGTTTTCGATAAGTCTTCATAAGTCACCCGACGCTTTTCCTCATGCAAGGGATAACGAGTAACGCGCCCAACTTTTGTTGGTTAACTGCTGATGGCAAAACTGCGCTACCCTACACAGAATCAAGTGCCCGGGCATGATCCTGGAATGCAAAAAAGTTTCATCGGGTGCACAACTAGTGCTCCTGATAGGAGTAGCCCCCGAGTCTGGACACGAACACTTTTTTGTTCGAGTGCAGACTTGAGGTGAACATGTCATCCTTCTCTCAAATATATCTTCGAGTCTTCATTCCTTCGATTGCACGTCTTCTTTTTATCGGGTGCGCGTCAGCGCTCCCGATGGGAGTAGCCCCCGATGGATACGAACGCTTTATGTTCGGGTGCAGACTTAAGCCTGAATATCCGAAGATTATTTATTTTCCTTCGAATGCTTCAAGCATGATGTCATTGGTGACGCTTTGCTAACATCTTGATTCAGACTGATAGGACGTGACCTGCTGGGCCTATTCTGCCTCTGCACAACCTCGTTTTTAAGCAACATCCACTTTTCATGCACAGTTACCGGGGTGCCTCCTCGATTTCCGTAATCCTTATCAAAAAAGGACCATTTAAAGAACAAAAAACTCCGGTCCTTCCCAGTCTTGCCATAACGCCTATTCGTCCTTCTCCTTCTTTCTTCCTCCACAACTGCTGCGCCGCCACCACCGTTTCTCCGACCCTTCCTTGATCTCGCGATGGTGAAGAAGAAGAGCGCCACCACCGCCGCCAGCTCCACCAGCGGAGGCACCGCCGCCAAACCCCCCTCGATTCCTTCGAAGGGATGCGCTCCAAGTGCTCCTCCCCCAGCTCCGGTGCCGCTAGCACCGTCAAGCTCGATGTCCAAGCCCGGAGATTGGACTGCATCTATAGTCACCAAGCGCGATGAGAAAAGATCCTGAAGCTTGGGACTTATCTCCTCTGACGAGGGGAATGTGATTTTGCCAGATGCGATTTCTCGGCCTAATCCCCCTGCCGGTTTCAACGTGATGTTCTTGTCGTTCTTATATCGGGGTCTCTCTCTCCCTGACAAGGGATTAACTTATCAATGCCTACAGATTGTAGACTAGGGTTTTGCTAGAAGTAGAGGGCAAGTAGATCTCGAAGGTTTAGGCGAAAAGTACTCGATTATGAAAATTAGGGTTCGTTGACAGTAAATTCGATGCTTTTTGTCCCTCGACTCCCCCTTATATAGGAGGCGGAGCCGAGGGTTTCGTGATACAGAGATTACAGAGTTCGGGAGGGATTCGTATCCAACCCGTAAGATTACAAGTCTCTATCTTTCCTAATACAAACTATCTTTCCTAACCATTAAATGGGCTTCCGAGTCTTCGTATTCTTCGAGTTCTGGGCCTTCAGTAAACCCCGGGTACCATCTTTGGCAGGCCCATTGGGGATGCCTATGTCAGTAGCCCCCGAGATTTTTCTTGAATCGAAGAATCAGGGAAAATCTCCAACTTTACTCGTCATATAATCTTTCGATATGCAAACACTATTTTGTACAGGGATAACGGTAGTTGGGGCTAGTTCATCTGACGGATCAGGTACTAGTTAACTGCTCTAGTGGCAATCCGCAAAACCTACTTCAAGATCACGTCCCTGGACATGATCTCGGGATACTGGTGTAAACTTCGACAGCGCCGCTTAAGGTCTTACCATTCGTCGAGTCCCAGTCAAATTTATCGGGTACCTAACGCGTCCGTTAGGATTTTTCTTCGTATCTCGTGATACGGATAAAAGTAGCAGGCGCAGTCTTTGGCGATGCCACGCCCAGAACGGATCTGGGGTCTTACCTTCGCAATTTTGCGGCATTCAGAAATTGATCGCAACTTTGGCGTTCTGAGAATATATTGTCGAGTGCTTTTCGCCTTTGGAATAGCACATTTTATTGAGTCATATTTGATGACTTATTTTGTCTTCCCGATGGGAGTATATGTAGAGTTAGGTATAACTCGAAATATACTCTCTTCTCTTATCTTTCTTTCTTTTTTTTTACAAATCATCGGGCACGCGAACAGCGTTCCCGATGGGAGTAGCCCCCGAGGCTACAGCCAAGAACTTGTGCTTGGTTGTAGGCTCAACATTTTATTGCATCTTGTCGCTATATTTATAATCCTTCTCGATATTTTCATATCTATCGGGTGCGCGACCAGCGCTCCCGATGGGAGTAGCCCCCGAGGCTATGAACAAATGCTTGCATTTGAACATAGGCTCACGCCATTTCTATATTGTCATACTCGAAAATTTTTTTTTTTTTTTTATTTTTATTTTTCCAAAGTAGCCCCCGAGCATTTGGGCAAAAACTTGTATTTGATCAAAAGCTCCAAGAGTATGTCGAATGATTTGTCCTGTCGCCATTCTCTTTTTATTTTTCTTGTCGACATACTGTCCCTTGTCAAATTCTCTTCATCTCTATCAATAGTCGAAATTTTTCCTGTACTGTGGGTCCATTGTTCGCACCACGTTGACACGTCGTGCGAGTGGGGGACACACGTCCTCCGCTTTTCCTGGCGCACGTATGGTAACGCCTGTTCCATTACTTTCCAGTAAAAATACGTTTTTACCCTTCTATTGATAAGATCATTTTTCATCACACGATTTCTTCATCCAACGGTGTACTGCTGCATCTGAACCCTATATAAACCTTTCTTCAACCTCGGTCCAGTTCTTCGCTTGCGCCGCACATCTGTTCTCCTCTGCAAAAAATTCTCCTGCGCCCAACTCTGATCTTCCGCACACCCAAGCCTTGCTTTGTCCGCGGTCGATGCCACCACGCACACGTCTCACTCGCCACAGCACTCCTGATTCATCCATGGCCGCCGCGAATCTGGGAAACGCGGAGTGGGAAAGATCCAAGGTTTCGAACCAGGACGTCAACCTGCTCAAGAGGCTTGGCTTGATGAAGAAAGAGAACGCCATCCGCTTCCCCAAGGAAGAGAGCTACCCCAACCCTCCAATGGAGTATCGGGTTAGTTTTGTTGATCATCTCATCCGCGGCCTTTCCGCCCCAATTCATGATTTCCTTCGCGGTCTTCTCTTTGTCTATGGGATTCAGCTACACCAGCTGACCCCCAATTCCATCCTTCACGTCTCTATTTTCATCACATTGTGCGAGTGTTTCCTTGGAGTTGCTCCAAATTGGGCTCTTTGGAAACGCCTTTTCTGCCTCCGCCGCAATGGCTCCCACAACACCACTTATAACATAGGTGGAGTTGTTATCTGTGTCCGGAATGACGTTGATTACTTCGACGTCAAATTCCCTGATTCTGTCCAAGGATGGCGCAGAAGGTGGCTCTACATTCACGAGGAAGATGCCAACTCTGTTGAGCACAACATAGTTCCTTTTGACGGAAACGCCAAAATTCAGCGCCGCTATTCCTGGGATGCTGAAGCTTCCGAAGAAGAGAGAAAGGCGACAGAAGCGCTGATGACTCGCATTCATGAGCTGCAGAATCTTCGAGGAAAAGAACTTTCTGGTGTCCAAATTATCGCCTACTTTCTTCGGATTAGAGTACAGCCTCTTCAGGCTCGCAAAAATCCCCTTTGGACGTATGCTGGCGAGAAGGACGCCAACAGGTTGTCGAAGGATCTTTCTGTGAAGGATTTGGAGAAACTTGTTCGAAGAATTACTTCGCTGAACAAGAGGGATCCTATTCCTTCATCTTGCGGCGTGGAACCATATAGCTCCACCAATCCTCTACCCAAGGTATTTTGTCTTCACGATATTATTCCTTGCTCCATTCTTTTCCTGCACCTCATTGTTTTGATATTTCGCTCATATATATTTTTCTTTTATGTCTTTATATTTCGACAGAACCATCCTTCTATGGATTCGCTTCCTCCTCTTCCTGAAGGTGGAGATGTCGACGAAAGGGCCATTGTCTCTGATGACAATCAGGAGGCCCCCTCGTTTGTGAATGAACCCGCAGAATCCAGGAAATCTGCGGGTACTGCTTCTGAAGAGACTACGTCGGCCCAATCTCCTCCTCCTGCTGTTTCTCCGAAGGGCAAAAGGAAGAGAAATGTCGACGAGGATTCCGGGACCTCTCAACCCGAAGAAGCTGCTCCTTTACCGAAAAAGGCAGCTTATGACCCATATCTTGCGAGTATCATCAGCTCGTAAGTTCCCTGTCTTTTGTATTTTCCTATTCGAAGAATTTTTGCTTGCCTTGCTCTCTATACTGCCGCTCGTTTTCAATAGTGATGAGGACGAAGAAACGCCAACTTTGGACGTGGCTGCTCGAACGAGTACGTCACGTACCCTAGTTATTTCAGAGCCACGAGTTGAGGGAGAAGAATCCTCGCCTCCCCAACAAAACCTCGGCGCCTCTACTCCTCCGTCGAGCCCCCGAGCCCCTTCACCGAAAAGGGCAAGGACGGAGATTATCTCGGAGCCTACTCTCCAATTGGGTAGCTCTTCTAATCCTCTCATGGAAGATGTAAGTTCTTAACTTTTTGTCGATGTTTTATACTTCCTTTGTTTTCTTTTATCTGTCACCATATTTTTCTCATACCTGCATTTTCTCTTTTTCTTCTCTTTTTTGTTAACAGCCTGTGATAAAGGATCTTCTTCGCATCGGTGCCCAATTTGTTGGGTACCGTGATTATGCGAGTAAAGCTGAAGGTAATGCTCTGCTTCTTTTTGCCTCTGTTCTTTTGTTCCTTCTTTGTTGTCGAAATTTGTAACTATATTTATCTTTTATTGTAGAGAAACTGGCGGAAGCCAATGAGCGTGCCAACACACTTGCTCAGCAATTAGAGCAGAGTGAAAAGGCGCGCAAAAAGGCTGAGTCGGATGCTGTTGATGCGCGAGCAGAGGCCGACAAGGCCAAGGCTGATGCTGCTGGTGTCGAAGATCTTCGAAAGAGGCTTCACACTGCCGAAACTTCTCTGGGCGATCACATAGCTGCCCAATCTGCTCGCGAGGAGGCAATCCTTAAGCGTGTAACGACGCAAAGTCGCCGCTTCGTTTGTAAGTACCACTTCAATATCTTGTGTATTTCCTTCTCTGAACTTCTTTTGTTTACTCAATAAGTTTCTTTCGTGACAGCTAAAACAGCTCAGAAGTTTCAACTTGATGAGCCTGTCAATGATCCTCTGCTTGATGCCCTTTCACTTCTCGAAGTTCATGGATGTGAGGCACGCGCAGGCATTGATCAGGCCAAAGCAGGGTTGTCGCGGCTTTTTCCTTACTTCTTCCCCAGGAAAGAGGAACCCGAAACTTTCCTTGACCTCGCCAAGTGCTTCAATCCGGCGGAAGATCTTGGATTAAAGGTGCGCCATGAAAATATGAAGGTTGCCGTGGAGAACACTGTCGCCTTAGTTGCTGATAGCCAACAGTCTATCGACTGGTCGAAGGTTGGCGACACGGAGCAAATAGAACAGTCGAGGTGGAGATCCTTGATTAAGGCAGCCAAGCCCAACACGAGGAAAATCCTGGCTTACATCGGGATCAAGCCATCTTCAACTCCTAGCTCGTCAAAGCCGGAGGTCTAGTTGAATGCCTCTGCTTTTTGTTTTTAGCGTACCTCTGTCTTTTGGCTTTGTCGCCGTAGTGTCGAGAACTGCTTCTTTATCCCTTTAGGAGGTCCTTCCTTTTGTAATAGACATGTATATATTTATGGAGATGAATGGAAATCTATCTTTGCTCATTGATTGATGTCGAAATTTTTCTCTTTGCCAGTTGATTTTTGACAATTATACGCCAGCTCCTGGTCCTTCCAATATTTCGCCTTCTTCTCCCACAAAGAAAACTCCTGCTGATGTTTCGCCTGTCGAAGATTCCTTGCCGCAAGAATTGGATGAACTTCGCCACCAACTTCAGTACGTGAAGAAGCAATCACTTGTACTGATGGAGAAGGCTCGTAAATCATCTGAAGCCGAGGAAATTGCACTCCAGCAAGCACAAGCTGCCATTGCTGAAAAGGATTCTGCTGTTGCTGAAGCCACTGCAGCTAAGTCTCGAGAGGATTCTATGCTCCAACTGCTAACAGATGCTAGCTTGGATATGGCGGGTAAGTTTTCATTGTCTATCTTGCTTCTTTTCCTTTGCTGCTTGCCTCCTTATTGCTCACTGAATTGTTTTGAGAAGCAATAGGTGCTTTTTTGGACGCTACAACTGAAGATGAGCGTGTTGAAGCTCGTACCAATGTTCTTCTTCGGCTTGCGCGTGAACATGGGTCGACTTTTTGGGGCACACCCGAACGGACTCGCCAAATTGTGAGATTTCAAGACCGTGCGATTCAGGTTCGCGAGTATCTGGATTTCTGTACAAGGACTTTGGCTCTGGTTTATGGTACCATGTTTCCTCGTAATAAGATGCCAGAGACTCTTCCTGCATTGATGGACAAATTTCGAGATGCTCCTCGTATCCACGGCTTTGTACGAGCCCAACTAGCTGCTGGCGCAAGGTTTGCGATGATCATGGTAAAGATTTGCTACCCGAAGTTGGATGTAGGGCAGATTGTTCCAAAGTGCCTGAAGAAGATGTCGAAGAAGAGGAGAAACTTCGGCAAATATGATGACCTTGTTACGCCTGTTGCTGAAGATATGATGGATGAACTTCTTCGGATGGATTCCGAATTCTTTGTGAAAGGTAGCTACGCTGAGCATAGTACCCGTGCTGTAAATAATGAGCGCTTGACCATAGACAATTTATTGGGAAATCCTTGAAGACGAACTTATTCCGAAGTTTGAGTCCTTTGTATACGAACTATATTGTAAAGTCATTTTATTTTTGTCGCCAAGCCCCCGGGCGTTTTTTGATTGCAATTGTTTATTATAATGCGAGGTTGTCCCAAGGCAAGATAATATGCACTGTGTACTATTTTTTGCGGGTGCACGCCCCCGAGTCTTTTGTTGATCACTATTTTGTTTATATCTCTTTTTGTTTTTGGCGAGGTATGTTTACCAAGGCCAGATACTTCTTTTGCATTTGTCGACACTGTGTTTATATATATATTGTATCATGTAGGGGAAAACCCCTAATCTTGTCGAGAAGAAAGTATATAATTCCACTATCTTTATTATATTGCAGCACCACGAGCCCGCCTCATTAAAAACCTTTCCGGCCCCACTCGGTGCCCGAAAAAGGAAAAGAGTGCGTCTGAAAACTCGTGGGCGTTTCAGTACATTGTAGCTTTACAAAGGAGGGCTATATTTTCGACACCTAGGCATAGAAACGCCTGAGCTGTGCCACGTTCCAGGGATTTGGCTCGTCAATCCCTGTCTTCTTGTCTTTGATTCTGTATGCTCCTCCTTCTATCACTTCTGGGACGATGTATGGTCCTAGCCATGGTGACTCGAGTTTTTCATGGCTTTTTTGATTGAGTCGTAGAACCAGGTCACCGACTTGGAAAGATCTTGGCCGCAATCGTCGACTGTGATAGTTTTTCAGGTCCTGCTGGTACTTGGTGACTCGCGACAGGACTTCATCGCGAGCTTCGTCGAGTGCGTCGACGTCGTCCTCCAAAGCTTTTCTCGAAGTTTCTTCGTCATACTCTGCGACTCGTGGAGAATCGTGCTCTATTTCTATCGGCAAGACCGCTTCAGCTCCGTGGACCAAGAAGAACGGCGTTTCTGCGTCGTCGTATTTGGTGTCGTTCGAATACTCCACAAAACACTTGGTAACTCCTTCGGCCAAGTGTGCCTAGCTTTTTCCAAAGGTCCTAGCAGGCGTTTCTTGATGCCATTGCAGATGATGCCATTGGCTTTTTCGACTTGACCATTGGTCTGGATGTGCGACAGACGCAAAACTTAGCTTTATGCCCACTTCGCACAATATGCTTTGAATTCCTTGGATGTAAAGTTACTGCCGTTATCTGTGACGATGCTGTGAGGTACTCCAAAGCGAAAGACAATGTCCTTCACGAACTTTATTGCGGACGTTGCATCTGGTGAATTTATCGGCTTCGCTTCTATCCACTTGGTAAATTTGTGTCACCACCAGCAAGTACTCATATCCTCCTGGCGAAGCTTTGTGCAACTTGCCCACCATATCGAGACCCCATTGAGCAAAGGGCCAAGATAGCGGGATTGGCATAAGTTCCGCTGCTGGTGAGTGAGGTCTTGCCGCAAACCTTTGACACGCGTCACAAGTGCGCACTATTTCCTTTGCATCCTCGATTGCTGTGAGCCAATAAAATCCTGCTCTGAACCTTAGCGCGATAGCTCACTCGCGTGGTGCCCGCATATCCCTTCGTGCACATCTTTCAGATGATTCTTCCTTCTTCGGGTGTAACACACCGTTGTAGCACACCCGAAATATGCGTTTGTACACTCCTTTTACCACGTGAAAGCTTTTGATCGCCTAATTATTCGCCTTGCTTCGACCGGGATCGTCGGGTATGACTTTCCTTAGGATGTATGATATGTAGGCCTGCATCCATGGAACTTGTACCATCATGACTAGTTCTTGCTCTTCTTCTTCTTCTTCTCGTGCCCTTGCCGCGATGTTTTCTTTCTTCTCCTTTTTTGTTTTTGCCGGCTTTGTTGATCTCTCGCTGATCTCTTCCCAGAACACACCTGGAGGGATTGCGAGGCATTGTGACCCGATGTTTGCGAGAACGTCGGCTTCATCGTTGCTCATCCTGCTGATGTGGTTTACTTCACATCCATCGAATAGCTTCTCTAGCTCATTGTACACCTCCTTGTATGCTATCATACTTTCGTTGACTGCATCGCATTGGTTCATGACTTGCTGTGCTACCAACTGTGAGTCGCCGAAAATTTTCAGTCGGGTTGCACCGCAAGCTTTTGCCATCTTCATCCCATGTATGAGAGCTTCATATTCTGCTTCATTGTTAGATGCGTTTGGGAACGTCATCCGCAGAACATACTTCAACTTGTCGCCTTCAGGTGAAACTAATATCACGCCTGCTCCGGCACCTTCCAATCTCTTGGACCCGTCGAAGTTCATAGTCCAAGTCCTCGATAAATCTGGGGGTCCTGTGTTTTGTAGCTCCATCCACTCGCAATGAAATCTGGTAAGACCTGCGACTTTATTGCTTTTCTTTTTTCATACGTGATGTCCCGAGGGAAAGTTCTATTCCCCAAAGGGAGACACGACCCGTAGCCTCTGGATTGTTCAATATATTTGATAAGGGAGCTTCATTGACCACTATTATCGGGTGAGCCGAAAAATAATGCCGCAATTTTCTTGCTGTCGTGAATACTCCATATGCTAGCTTTTGATATTGCGGGTACCGCTGTTTTGACGGCGACAGTACTTCGCTGATGAAATATACTGGCCTTTGAACTCCATGAAGCTTACCTTCTTCTTCCCTTTCCACCACTAAGGCCGTGCTGACCACCTGAGGTGTAGCTGCAATGTACAAGAGGAGAGGTTCTTTCTTTTTGGCGCCACCAATATTGGCGGTGTCGAAATTGCTCGCTTGAGATTCTCGAAAGCTCTGTCTTCCTCGTTCCATTGAAATTTTTCTCCTTGTTTGATCAACGCATAAACGGCAGTGCCTTTCTCCTAGCCCGCGACGAATCTGCTTAAAGCTGCGACTCGCCCGTTAATCGTTGTATTTCCTTCAACTTTGTTGGCTTTCTCATAGTGACGATGGCCTGTATTTTTTCGGGTTAGCTTCAATCCCCTTTGCTGATACTAAGAACCCGAGAAGTTCTCCTGCGGGTACTCCAAAAGAGCACTTTGTCGGGTTCAGCTTGAGGCAGAACTTGTCGAGGTTGTCGAAGGTTTCCTTCAAATCTTCAATCAGCGTTGAACCTTTCTTTGATGTTATTACGACATCGTCGATGTAGACTTGTACATTTTTCCCGATCTGTGTTGCTAGGCACTTTGCATCATCCGCTGATATGTTGCTCCCGCGTTTTTCAGACCAAAGGGCATTGTTTTGTAACAAAACACGCCATAAGGTGTGATGAACGCTGTTTTGGCTTCATCTTCTTCTTTTAATCTGATCTGGTTATAACCAGAATATGCGTCCAGAAGGAAAGACGTTCACATCCTGCCGTGGAGTCGATGATTTGATCGATCCTTGGAGGGGAAAGTGATCCTTGGGACAATGTTTATTGAGACACGTAAAGTCGACGCACATGCGAAGGACTATTGTGTGTTTCTTCGGCACCATCACCGGGTTAGCTACCCATGTGGCTTCTGTAGATATTTCTCTGATGAACCCGGCATCTTTGAGTCGATCTATTTCTGATAACATAGCTTTGCGGCTAGGCTCTGAAAAACGCCGCAAAGGTTGCTTTACTGGTCGTGCAAGAGGATCTAAATTGAGGTGGTGCTCGGCAAGTTCCCTGGCATGTCATGCCGGACACCATGCGAAGATTTTCCGTGCTCACGGAGGAACTCGACGAGCGCTTTTTCCTATGCGACATCCATGTTTGTAGCAATGGACGTCGTTTTCTTTGGATCTGTTGGGTGGATCTGTACCTCTTTTGAATCTTTATTTATATTGAAAGTTGGCTCCTTAGATCTTCCTACCTCAGCACATCATAATCAGTGAGCCTAGGTGCCGCATATTCTGCTTGCATCCCGAAAGTTTCGATAACGATGGAAATCTTTGTCGCATTTATCGGCCAGTGCAAAGCTTCCTTTGATTGTGATAGGTCCCTTAGGCCCATGCAACCTCCACAACAGATATGTATAATGCGGCACCGCCATGAACCTGGCGTAAGCTGGTCGTCCCAACAAAGCGTGATATTGCGACGGGAAATCCACAACTTCGAACTCCGGTTCTCTATCCTGTAGTTTTCTCGGGTTCCAAACTGAACGTCGAGGTTGATCTTACCCAATGGGTAACTTGGCTTCTCTGGTGTGATCCCATGAAAACGTGTGTCGGTTGGTTTCAAGTTTGCCAGGGATATGTTCATCTTCCTCAATGTGTCTGCATACATGAGGTTTAGACTGCTGCCACCATCTATGAAAACTCGCGACACGTCGAACCTAGCACCGCTGGTAGAATAAGTGCTGATTGTCCCGGTCGAGGAACTTGCTGCGGATGATCCGCAATTGTGAAGCCTATGTCTTGCCCTGACCAATTTAGATACTCGATGTTGGTGGAGGCATCTTTTCTGCCATAAACACTTGTCGAGATATGACCTTCTGCGCCCTGTTGGACGGCCTAGCTTTCTGAATCATTAAAACTGCGCCATTGGAATTGGGATCGACATATGGGGGTGGTTGTGGTGCTGCCGCTATTCTGAGCTGGTGTCGATTTTCTTCGGTATTGCGGGAGGAGGTGGAAGGTGAATCTCGCTCCTTGGCTCCCGAGGATTTCATATTTTTGGGCATTTGCGATTCTCGGCTCGCAACATTGCCTGAAAATTGCGGCAGTCTTTCTGTAGATGTCCCGACTGTCTCTTTCCATTGTTGTCGAGGTAAAAGTGCATTTGACACGGACCGTTCATCATCTCCTCGGGAGACACGTAAGGTCTTTGAATCCTTGGTCCACTATTTTGTCTGTTGCCGCGAAAATCACCTCTATTGTCGCCTTGTTGCTCGTTGTTCCTTTGATAATCATCTCGATTATCCTCCAGGGTTTCCCCGAAAACCAGCCGATATATGGCCAGGAGCATCGTTGTTGTAGAACTCCGAGAAAATCGCCTTCTATTTTGGTAATTTCGACTACGATCCTCTTCTGGCGACCTGTGTCGTTTGTTGTATATTGCGTCTTCTCCATCTGCCCACTTGTTAGCGATTTCCATCAACGCTGAGATTGTCCTGGGATTAGTTCTTCCCAAGTCCTCGACGAAGTCTGCTCGTCGGATTCCTGCCACGAACGCATCTATTGCTCTCTCGTCAGATATATCTTCTGCCGAGTTTTTGATAATGTTCCACCGCTGTATATATTTTCTCATCGACTCGTCATGTTTTTGTCGACACGCTCGTAATTCTTCCAACGACGCGGGTTTTTTGCAGGTGGATCGGAAGTTCTTCACGAAGATGTCCTCAAAGGTTTCCCCGTCGATGGAGTTCAAGGGGAGTTTCTTTATCCAAGATCTTGCGGCACCACTCAGGTGAACTTGGATACTTTGCATAGCTGTTGCTCTGGTTCCTCCTATCAGTTTCACCATCTCGAGATAATCCACGAGCCAATGGATCTTGCAGTCGAACTTCTTGAAATTCTCTGTAACTTGAACCCTTTTGGGACTCGAGTTTTTCGCACTCTTCTCGTAAAGCATGGGAGCCCACACATATCTTCGTCAAGCTCGGCGAGTACCGACGGTCCCTCCTTTTCTTGTCGCGCTCGTCCACTCTTACTTGGACTGCTGTGTCTCTTGCTCCACTTGCTCGTGGTGGGTCTTGAACTGCTGCGGTGTGTCGTGGACTATTTTGTCTGGGATTTTCTTCGGGAGGCGTTGTTGCAAACGATGTTCCCATAACTCCTACTCCGGCCATCGCCATATTGAACAATGGTTCTCTCGGGTCTCCAGCAGGTGGTCTGGATGCCAAGATGTATGCTTGTGTTGCCATGTAACCTGCCTCTGGCGTTTTCGGGATATTTCCTCTTTCATCGATCGACATAAAGGACATGTCGAGATTTTGGATTATGTTTCCTCTTTCGCTTCAGTATGTTTTGCAAGCGAGACATTGCTCTCCTCCGAGCTTCTCTGTGACTATCTCCGTATTTCCTGAAAGGCGACTTAAATCTGCCCGGCGCTTGATGCTGCTTCTTTTCTCCTATTCAAGGATGCTGTCTGTTTTTCCAACTCTCCTTACTCGAGCAAGTCTATATTGATATGCTTGAAGTTCCTGTGACGGTGTTGGTCATGGGTTCTGAACCATCCATGGCTTTCGCTGCCCTATCCCACGCGCTTTGCGGGAGTTGTACTCTTGCGCGAGTTGTGGATCCAGATATTTGGTGCCTAGACCATGTCTGAGATCAGCGGGATCGACGTATGGATTTCCCAATTCGTCGAAAGCCTCTGATGTTGGCGGGTCTGATGTGCCTGCCCTTCTACCACATAGATCTGATGATATTTTGTGCATTGATTTTGTCGGGACTGTGACACCATCATATAGAGTGGTGAAGACCTTTCCGATGGCAGCAGACTTGTCGATGAAGTTGAAGCTGCCGACGCTGTCGGAGTCGCTGCTTATAAAGGAGTCCGCAGATGACTCGAAGGATGTGTTGCGAAGATCTTGGCGAGCTTTCCGCTTGCCTTGTTAGTATGTCGACGAAAACTCCTCGTCGGTCGACGAAGAGTTGAGTCGACCGCTGAAAATTCCGACGAGATCGGAACTTCGAGACGATAGGATCCTTCCTTGTTGACGCCAAATCGGAATTCTCCGAACGTCATGACGATGGGCTCCTCCAGATAGGCACATGCATCCATACGGGAGGGCGGGTGAGGAATAAAATTGACTAGATCAGTTTTTTCCTTTTTACCTCGATCCATCGCGTTGCTTGCTGTCGATGAAGTCGAAGATCTTGAACGTGCCATCGAGATCAGATCCTTGCAGCCTCTAATTCCCACAGGACGCCAATTGACAAGGGATTAACTTATCAATGCCTACGATTGTAGACTAGGGTTTTGCTAGAAGTAGAGGGCAAGTAGATCTCGAAGGTTTAGGCGAAAAGTACTCGATTATGAAAATTAGGGTCTGTGCTGAATTCGATGCTTTTTTGTCCCTCGACTCCCCTTATATAGGAGGCGGAGCCGAGGGTTTCGTGATACAGAGATTACAGAGTTCGGGAGGGATTCGTATCCAACCCGTAAGATTACAAGTCTCTATCTTTCCTAATACAAACTATCTTTCCTAACCATTAAATGGGCTTCCGAGTCTTCGTATTCTTCGAGTTCTGGGCCTTCAGTAAACCCCGGGTACCATCTTTGGCAGGCCCATTGGGGATGCCTATGTCACTCCCTGCTCACGAATTCCTCCTCCACCTCTTGCGAACTTACGAGATCCAATTATGGCAACTTACTCCCAACTCAATCCTCCACGTTGCTGTGTTCATCACCCTTTGCGAGGCTTTTCTGGGAATTAAACCTCATTTTGGGCTGTGGAAAAAGATCTTCTATGTGAAGAGATACAGCAGTAGTAATGGATCCTTTGTTACCGGAGGAGTGGGGTTTGTTGCTCGATCGATGTCAATTACTTCAATTTCCCAATGAGAGAATCTGTGCAAGGGTGGAGACTGAAGTGGTTTTATGTCAAGGAGTCCTCGTCACCCGAATCCCAACTTCCTTGCTTTACCGATGTTCTCGAAGCCAAAAAAATTCCTGGAAGAACATTCTTTCTCCCGACGAAAAAGTAGCAGCCGGTGAATTATTCGCCAAATTTCTTCGAAACAAAGAGGCCGATGGCCTAACCATGGTCGACACAGAGGTGGCAGCAGTGTTCCTGAAGCGTCGGATCCAACCAGTCATGGCTAGAATTCATCCGATGTGGTTGTACTCAGGCCCAAAAGACGAAACCAGGATTAATGCTGCCGAACTGTCGGAAAAGGAACTGCTTGATGAAGTCCGTCGCCTTACTTCCTTTAGTCAAGAAGACTCGATTCCATTGACATCTACTTATACCCCTCTTGATGCTGACCATCCGCCACCTGAGGTAACTTCCCCTTTCAAATCCTTATTGTGCTTTTCTTACTTGGTTAACACAATTACCATTGTTCTTATTCAATTTCCTTTTTGACAGGTCCCCATAATCTCTGAGAATTTGCATGATTCGCCAGACGATTCCTCTGAAGGAAGAGGCTCCTCAGTTCCCGCCGATTTTCACACTGTCGATCATACAGGCCCAGAAAGCGATGTCTATCCGATAGATTCTGAAACTGTCCACACCGATCTTCCTCCTACAGCCGATGATGCTGGCAACACAGAGGGATCAATGCGCGATGATGACGCTGATCATGATGCCTTTGTTAATGCAGCTGTGGAGGAGGCTAAAGCTTCACCCGCGAAGAGATCAATTGGCGGCTTCGCCGATGAAGATGATCTCCTCGACTGGTAAGTATTTCCTGCGTTGACGCCATGTTTGGTCCTCTTATTTCTTACATTCCTTTCATAACCTTCAGCAAACATTTCTCTCTTTGCAGGGACGAAGGTTTCATCGAGCCTCCGTCCAAGAAAGCTAAACCTGATGCTGCTCCGCCGGCGCCGCTGCAGCTTCCGAAGCTTCAGCTCCTCGCGCTCCCGCAGCTCAAGCTTCGACTGCTTCTTCCCTCTCCAAGGGGAAGGATGCTCCTGCCGCCGCCATGACTCCTCCTTCTGTAAGTTCCTTTTGAAAACAACGCGAATTTCTTGAAATATGCCTTGTCTATTAATTCCTTGTAAGACATCCCCTCTTCTTTTTTTTCTAAGGACTTGTGAGGTGTTATATCTTCCTTGGAGGCCTTTGCCTCTCAATTTAACTCTCTGGAGGCGAACAATATTCGGCTGCAGGAGGAAGTTAAATCTTCCTCTTCGAAGTTAGACGGCGCCATTAAAAAGGCTGCCATGGACCTCCAGGAGGTCGACTCCCTGAAGGAAGAGCTGGGCAAGCTGAAGGAGAGGCTGAAAGAGGAGGAGACTCGGGCAGCCGAAAAGGATGAGCTCCTTCGGCAGTCTTCCTTGGCTCTTCTTGGTAAACTCTTTTATACGCCGCTGCCGATTACTACTCTTACAGATTCATTCCTTTATCAATGATCTTTTCCAATTTTATCTTTTTGTAGAAGCCGCCAACATTCCTGCTGCTGCCTTGGACACGGTTCCAAACAATTCTCTAGCGAATGGTATGTCGATGGCTCTCACCTCCCACCAGCTCACGCGGGAGCTTCTTGAGAAGGGGAAAGGTGCCCTGGCGCGGATGCATCATATGATTTTTCCCAAGCTCAAGCAAGACAAGACTCTGGGGCAATTAGTCGAAGCCTTCGCGGTTGACACCAAGGAGGTTATCGAGGTATTCAAGCGTACCTCGCGTACCTATGGTGCCCTTCTTGCCTTCCAACTTATGATGGGTCATGGCTTTAAGGCTAACATCGAAGAGATGACTAAGGAGCTGTTGAAAGGGCAAGATGGGCAATTTGTTGACTTAAGTGTCTTTACAACGCCTGCTCTTACTTGTGCTCGCCAGCTCCTTGAACTAGTTTCGTCAAGAAAAATATCGACCGGTCCTAGTCTATCGACTCAGACCCAAGCTCCTTGAAATTTGTAACGAACTTATCTTCAGGCTGATGTGAAACTTTGCTTTGTTGTGGAACTTGTGTTTGTAATAAACTCCGTGTTTTGGCAGTATTGCCAGCACACCTCTATTGTGATATTTTTACTTGCACTTCTCCCGATGGGAGTTTCTTTGAGCGCTCTTATCGACCATATCTTGTCATTCTTTTTAATGCTGCTTTCCTGCAGTTTTTCCCAGTACCTTCGTTTGTTGATGACTCTTCGGGTACTCTTCCTGAAGGTGATCGGATCCAGCGTATGAAGGATCGGATCGCTCAAATGGAAAAGGACCTCCGCAGCACTTACGCCTTAGCCGCTATTGTCAATAAGAAGAGCGAGATTGCAGCTGACGTGGAGTGGTATGCTCTTACTGAGCTGCATAAGGCTACCGAGAGCTTGAACTGTAAGTTTTTTTATCCCAACGTCCTTTTGTCAACAACACCTTGTCTGAGCCTCTAATTATTTCTTTGCCAGTCATAGCTCTGAACCGTGCGGAGGAGAACAATCGGATTCACGAGAGTGTCCACGCTTTAACCCAACTATCCTCAGCCGAAGAGATTTTCTGGCGGGAACACTCGAAGGCTTCGACTGTTGCACAATTTCAGGATCGAGTTCAACAAGTCCATCATTTCTTCGACAAGTGCTACAAAGCAATGAGGGTGGTTTGGAAGACAATGTTCCCTTTAAACGCGGTTCCCCCTACGTTGATGACTTTGATGTCTGAATTTAGAAATGCCAAGAAGATTCGAGACTTGGTGCGGGCTCAAGTTTTCGCAGGGGCTAGGTTTACACTTTCTCTTGTGCTTGCACGTTATCCTTCAGCAAATCTGATGTCTATTGCCAACGCGACTGGCGATTTAGAGGTAATGTATCCGAAGGTGTTGTTGCCCGCCAATATAATTGTCGACATGCTTGAGAAGGATTCACAGGTACCTGAAGAAAGGGAAACTCCACAAGGGTGAATTCAGGAATTGATATTACCTTGTAAATAGTTTTTTCTGGCTACTTTATCCAGGTGTGTAAGATTGTTTAGCCGAAGCTTTGTATTCGGTGTATACATGTAGATGTATTTTTACCGTGTTAATGCCGTTGGCAAGTTTTGGAGGAGCGAATCTTAATTGCCCGTTTAAATGTATGTGTACTCGTTGGTCAGCAAAACATTTGAGTGATCAGCTCGTGTTGCAGGTTTTGCTAAACCTGTTGTATTCGCAACTTTGCTTTCAACCGATGTATGTTTCTTCAGGCACTCCCGAATATTTCGGGTGCAGTGGTCCTGCCGATAAGCCCGTTCTTCTTTCATATTTCCATAAGTAAAATATTGAACGTGGGTTGTATTATGTGTATTCTTGCTATTTACGGCACTCGTGGAGGCATCTATAGCAGAGGGAAGGATTAGCATCCTTGTGTACTTTGTATCTTTTAGCACTCGTAGAGGCTTTTCTTTTTGAAACACGATCTTCTGCCGCGAACTATGTTGCATAGTGATGCGGCTTACTCGTTTTGAATTACTGCAATGCTTAACAAAAGATCGAAACTTAAGTTCTCATTAATAAGGTAAGCACGAGGCTAGAGGGCGAAAAAAGGAAGGCCCTGTTTAAAATAAAGGGAAAAAAGTAAACGCTAATAAATTGCTTAAGCAAGGAAGGGGTTCTTCTCGTCTTCTGGCTTTTTCACCACGTTAGTGGTTGCTGCAGCGTTGTTGATTTCACCAAGGGTCTGGGCGGTGGTTGCCAGCGTCTTGTTATCCTCTATGCCTTCTGTGCCATCAACTGCCGAGCCCTTTGCTGCCGAAGCTTTAGCCGAAGCTTCTGCTGCCGAGGCTTCCGCTGCCGAGGCTTTAAGAGCAAGGTCGGCTGGCTTCTTCTTGATTTCCCTGTCCTGTTTCTCCTCCTTGATTTCCCGTATCGACAACTTGGATGGAGGATTGATAATTTCTTGTTTGCTCCCAAACTTCGCAGCAATCCTTTGAAAATCGCGATCACAATTGTCCGAGCGTGAGAACTTCCATAGACTGTGATGTTTGTCCCGTTGTTCCCAGGCATTTTCAGCTTGAGATATGCATGTGCACAGCCATGAACTTGGCATAAGCTGGTCTTCCGAGTATAGCGTGATACCGTGACTCCCAGTTCACTACTTCAAACTCGATCTTTTCCTTCCTGAAATTGTCGGTCTGCCGAAGACGACATTCAGGTAAACTCCAAGAGAGTAACCCGGTGCAGTTGGAAGAATCCCATGGAAGCAGGTGTCTGTCTCTTCTAGCATCCTCATGGTGATCCCCATACTGATTGTGTCGACGAAAATCAGGTTTAACCCGCTCCACCATCCATAAAGACTTTGCTCATCTTGAATCCCCCTATCTGTGCCTCGACTACTAGGCAGCGTGTCCTGGTTTTGGTATAGTCATCGGGTGATCTGCTCGACTGAACGTAATGTTCTGAGAGGACCACTCGACATACTCAGGGATGTTTGCCATGATGCTTTCGGCCAGATTAATTTCTCGGGTGAGCTTCTTCATCTCTCTTCTCGAGACACCTGTCCTGTGGATCATGCTCATCTGCCCGCGTGGTGGTGGGAACGCCTCGTTGGGTTGATGAGGTTGAGCCTGCTGGACTTGGTGCTGTTGTGGAGGTGGGTGGAGGTGGTAACGGTTGCTGTCCTGACGCCGGATGAGTTTGTGCATGTCGAGGAACCGCCGACAGTCCCGAGAAGGTGACTCGACTTCGCTTTGTCGTCCTTGGAATCGACGACGAGTGTGTAACAGGGGCGTTGATCTTCTCTCGCGTAGGGTAGCTCAGAGTCCTCTCGCTGCCGTGGTTTATAGTTGCCACGGTTCCCAGAGTTGTTCCGATTGCTGTCCCGTCGATCGTCTCTTCTTTCGTCATACCGATCGTCATGTCGATCGGAGTATCCTGTGGCTACCAGGTTGTTGTCGTCATAGTTGCGGTTCTTCCTTCTCTTGTGTCGATCCCTTCGGCTGCCCGAGTCGTGCTTCGGCTGGTCGTCATCTTCATCATCGCTGCGCTGCCGCGGTCTTCGCATGTTGTCCTCACCATCAGCCCAGCTGTTGGCGATTTCCATTAGCTTGGTAATGGTTTTTGGCCTTTTGCGTCCGAGTTCTTCTATGTAGCTTTCACGTCGGACGCCATCGCTGAAAGCGTCGATTGCTCTGTCGACAGATACATCTTCGACAGATACATCTTCGATTGCTGCTGGCAGTTGCGTAACTCTTCAATCCCGACGGGTCTCTTGTATGTTGCCTGGAAATTAGCAACAAAGGCGTCCACTAGGTCATCCCATGATTTAATGGAACCCTTCGGCAGCCCCCTTAACCAGGCTCGCGCTGAATCCTTTAAGTAGAGCTGCAAGCATTGCATTGCTGCTATCTGGTTCCCTTGCGAATCACAGTCTGCAGGTAATCGTCTATCCAAGATCTTGGTTCTTGCTGCCCATCATACTTGGCAGCGTCGGTGGGAGTAGGCTTGAACTTCTTGGGCGGCATCGTCTCATGGATTTTGTAACTCAAGCAATCGGCTCCCCTGAGTTCGCCATCATACTCCTGATCCTCATCCGAAGAATCACTGTCGTCCTTCCTGGCGGCGCGTCGTCGCCTTGCTTTATCGATTCGGCTCGGGTGATTTCATCCCGAGCATCTCTCGCATGATATTTTGAACCACTAGCCTGCGCCGTGGTCTTCTCTTTTGCGGGGCTAGATTTTTTCCCAATATCGCGAGACTTTCCACGGCGCCTCGGTGAGCTTGAGCCATGGATCCTTCAGGGCGCTGGTTGATGAGGTACGCAGCGAGATTGGCAGTTGCTCCCGCAACGTTTTTCGGCCGTGGCATGCCCGCGGTGTCCGTGGTCATAAAGGACTTGGTTAGGTTCGACGTTATTTCTCTAGCGTCGTCTTCCGAGAGCCTGGACAGCCTTGACCGGTGCTTGCCTGCCCCATGAGTACTTCGAGAGGCGCTTCCTTGCGAAGCTCTCCGTCGCTCGCTGGATCGGTCTGCTGCAGATAGACGTCTCTCGAGGGTGGCCTGTTCTTTCGACAGGTGCTCCCGGTTTTTCTCTAGTATAGAGCGGTAAGCATTTAAGGTTCCAACCGAGGTTCCTGCGGGAGCGGGGTATTGTTAAGCACGGCTGCCCTAGCTGCCGCCCACTCTTCGTCTGCGATGGTGTAATCGCTGTCGCGGTTGCTGGCGCTGTTCTCGAAGCTTGCTCGCCTACTAGAACGAGGCGTGCGGTCTCCGTCTCCTCCGTGCCTTGTGTTTCCTGTGTTGTTGGCGGCATAAACCTGATGATGCGCCGATCTTCGGGTGGTTCCTCGGACGATGCTGTCGACACTGTCTTCTCCCGATGAATATTGGGCATTGCAGATGAACGGTGTGTCGTTCGACCCCAAGCCGTGCCTGGCGTCGCAGTCCAAGCAGTAGTACGAGGTTAACTCCGAAGATATGGGATCATCGGATCCTACCGACATGGAAGACGCCGAACAAGGAGTCGAGGGCGCGGGCGAACTCATCGATCCTGTCAGACCAGCCAACAGGTCGAGTGATGATGACGCGCTAGGACTCGTCGATCCGGAGGTAGGTGATTCCAGCAGCTGAAGAATTCCTTCTGCGTTGACGTTGTAGTGGATGCTGCCAATGGTCATCTCCACGTTTCCTTGTAGATCCGAAAAGGTTGATCGAGAAGAATCGCTGTGCGGCGTGAACTGATAGTAGCCAAATCGAATCAGACTTCCCAGATTTGGTGATGACGGTGTCGATGAAGACGTCGATGACATGATCGGATCTGCCGATGACCGATCTTGCGCCAGCAGGGTCCCCACAGACGGCGCCAATTGTCGGGGGTGCTCCTCGACAATGCTCTCCGATAGGGGCTTAGGGTTGACGGAATCCTGCAGGCTGATACGAGACATCGGTTCACAGACAAACGGGGGGAGCGATTTACCCAGGTTCGGGGCCTCGATGAGGTAAAACCCTTACGTCCCGTCTGTGTTCTTGATTATGATGAAAATATGTTACAATGGGGTGCCGAATAATTCGGCTGATATCTCGTCGAGATGCTAAGCTTATCGATGACCTAGCTCTAAGCTTTTGGTGGCTAAGATTGCTAAGATTGATCGTGTCCCTCGGCAGCCCCTCTCCTGGCCTTTATATAGGAGGCCAGGTCTCAAGAGGTCTAACCGAACACGACTAGGTTTACAGTAGTTTGAGATCTAATCTTTCCTTGTTCGGCTGCTTCTTCGTCTTGCTTGCCAAGGAATCTTCTGGTGCACCGTCCGGATGGGCCGCTTCGCCTCCAAGTGCCTTCATGGGCCTCCAGCCAGGAAATATAAGATAGGGCAACGTCGGTTACCCGAAGGGTAGTGCCCACGTCACTATGTATCGAAAGCTTATAGCAAGATGAACTTAATGACTTGATCTTATGCTATGCTTACTATGGGTGTGTGTTCATCACATCATTCTCCTAATGATATGATCTTGTTATTAATAACATCCAATGTTCATGATCAGGAAACTATGATCATCTAATAATCAACAAGCTAGTTAAACGATAGGCTTACTAGCGACTCTGGTTTCTTTACAAAACACACATGTATCAATGTTTCCATCTAATAATAACCATTTTATTATTTCCTCTTGGGCATATCTCCAACAGAGTGTCAGTGGCTAGTTTCCATGAAAACACTTTTAATTTAGGTGGCACCTTAGCATTCCAAATCAGTTTCCATAAGCTAGTTTCTTCTACAGGCTGCTGCTCGTAGATACTTGGAGGCCTTTGCTCTTAATCTCCATGCCAAGCCTATAGGCAGTTCTAGCAGTGAAGATGCCATTTTTCTCATGGTGCCAAGCCAAGAAATCTTCCCCATCAGCACAAGGGATTTTATTTGCATGATGACCTCTGCGTCTGGTGGGTAGAATAAAGATCGTACCTCCTCTTCTTTCCATTTTTTGTGCTTTGATCAATGAGGTCAGAGACCCAACGAGACCTTGTATGTTTGCTATACCCGTAAATTTTAGATTCCCCCTAGGAAGCGAATTATCCCGCCATATTTGCACCTTGGAGCTAGATTACATTCTCCAAATTAAGCCTTTCTTCAGTAGTTTCAGGCCACCTTACCAGCAAAGCGAAACATTTTGGTTGAAAAAGTGTCGATGAGGTGCCCGGCCGGGTAGTATCTAGCTTTGAGGAGTCTTGCACATAGGCTATCCGGGAACCCAATTAGGCGCCAAGCCTTTTTCGCTAGAAGAGCTTGGTCGAATACTTTTAAATCTCTAAAACCAATACCACCATGACTTTTCGGTTTTGTCATTTTCTCCCAAGACATCCAGTGAGTTTTCCTTCGCTCGTCTTCATATTCCCACCAAAAGTCTCTAATGATCTGCGAGAGGTCATCACATGGGCCAACAGAGAATTTAAACACGCTCATGGCGTTGGTGTATGTAAAATGCTTACATGAACCTATCATTGTTCGGAACCCGAGGCCCCAAAGTGACAATAATTAGGATAACCGGAGGGGATGGCTATGATGTGAGGATCACGGGTGTTCACGGAGTGTTAATTCTTTGCTCCGGTACTCTATTAAAAGGAGTACCTTAATTACCAGTAGTGTCCCTTGAGGCCCCGCTGCAACACGCTGGTGGGACAAAAGATGTCGTGCAAGTTTCTCATTGCGAGCACGCACGACTAAATAGGAACACACGCCTATGGTTATTTTATATTAGGATGATTTTATCATTATTACTTGCAATTCCCACATCTTGCTTATTATATGAACTATCTTATTTATGCAGCGTCCGTTCATCCATCCATGTTTACACTATTTTAATCCTGCTATCTATTGCAATCATCGCTACTGCTGTTTTTCATTTATTATTGTTGTTACTTCACTACTACCACTGCTATAAAATTGTTACTACTGATAATCTGTTGTGAGCAAGTCTATTTCCAGGTGCATGTGAATTGAAAACTCATCTATTAAAGGTTATAAATAATCTTTGGCTCCCCTTGTGTCGAATCAATAAATTTGGGTTTTACTTCCCTCGAAGACTGTTGTGATCCCCTATACTTGTGGGTCATCAAGACTATTTTCTGGCGCCGTTGCCGGGGAGCATAGCTTTATTTGTAAGCCTACTTGAAGCTGATATTGTTCGCTGCAATTTATTTATTATGGGGAAGGCTCGTGAAGCGAAATTCCCTATATTGCCATCCACTACAAGAAGAGGTACAACTCTGAACACCTCTATTGCTCTTGATTCGCCATCTGTTATGAGTAAGCTTCTTACTCCACCACATCCACATGCTACACATACTGCTACTTCTGCTGAATCTAAAAATGCTCCTGATTATCTTGATGATGCTTCTACTGTGCTTGATAAGATTAGTTCATTATGTCCTTTCCTAGATACTACAATTGCTAGAGCTAAACAAATTGAAAATGCTGAAAATACTATTAAACATGTTAGTTCACTGAGGCTAGAGGGGATCCTAGTAATGATCTTGATGAGACTTATATTTAACTTGATGATGACTTCATTGAAGAATGTGATGCTACTAGAGATGCAAGTGCTATTAAAAGTATTCTTGCAAGATGAGCTGTTAGATATAAACTTTCCCCTAATGCTAAGTTTGCCACATCTCCCATAAACATTAGAGATAAGGATTATGATTTCTCTATGGATTTATCTTACATATCTATTATTGAGAAAGAACCTTTTTGTGGTACTGAAAAAGTGCTATGAAACATATGAATGAACTCTCTACTTTGAGAAATTTATTCTCTGATGATATTAAGATACGCACTTACTTTGTCACTAAAATTTTCCCTTTCTCTTTGAAAGGTGCAGCTAAACTTTGGTATGATAATTTGTCTCCTGGATCTATTGATAGTCCTATTGGTTTGGTTAATGCTTTCTTTCAGAAATATTTCCCTGCTAGTGCTCAACATGTTGCTTTGCATAAAATCTTTGACTTTATGAAGGTAGAAGGAGAGAAATTGCCTGAATCTTGGGAAAAGTTTTGTTCTTTAATTAGAGCACTACTGTAACATCCCAAGTGTTCAATAAAAGGAACAAGAGAGAGATTCCAAGAATCCAAAAATTAGAGTCAACAAAAACTTTTTCTCATCATATAGGACTATGCATGTAGATCACCTTATTAATTATTTTGAGTGTGCAATTGCCATGATTCTTGCTTATGTGTTTATCTTTGCTCTACAAACACTCACCATGATCTCTTGATCATCCCAATACAAAGAAAAAGAAAAGAGGAATGAAAATATAAAAATCCATTTCAACACACACATAAGGCTTAGGCCATTTTTACAAATCTTTGATCTAGACCATTTTGGTTTGCACCATTGGGTGTAAATGGATACTAAACACTTTTTAACACTTTTGAAACCAATCAAACTCAATTCAAATCAAATTTGAATCAAATTTGAGCTCACATGTGATTATGGTCATATGGGGCAATTTTATCCTGATGCTCACTTTGAGCCCCTGGTTTTTGAGTTTTCACATCTACACTTTGCCCACTCTTTGCACCTCATCCAAGACAACAACACGGAGAACAACTTTGCTCAAAAAAACACCCCCAAATTCTGTCCCTATTTCAAATGGCAAGCAAGCAAAGTGGAGACTTTGAATCAAATTTAAGATCATATGCAAATTGGGTTTTTGCATTTCAATTCCATTTTGATCACCACCACCACCAATATACTCCATTTAATATATGATTACAACTCACCAAAAAGATTTGCAAAATTCAAAATTATTTTTCTTTCGGGCATTTCATCAAACACCTTGCTGGCAGGGTATCTATGTGAGCCCATGCTGGGTTTTGGAGAAGACCAAGTCCAAGCCTGGCTCTCCTCTGCATCTCTGGAGCTTCCTCTCACCTCACTTCACCCTCTCCATCACCTGCCAAGCACTGGAGATGACTCATCTTGACCCATTGCATCCATGCCGTGGCATGGCATGCCACTCCCCGGCCATCTCCCTCTCTGGTCACCTCAGCCCTGCACCACCGTGTCATCCCACCTCCTCTCACTCCCCTGAGTCTGCTGGACATGAGCATCGACGCGTTGGTGCACCGTAGACGCTAGAACGCGACGTGCCTAGTGACACACGCGCACGCCAGAGCGTGCATCGACGTGCGCCAGAGCACGCACGGGCATGACTTCGCCTCGACACTCCACGCCACCACATGCCCTCGCCGCTCGTCAGCACCTGCGCCACGCCACCAGGAGACGCCAGGACATGGCCGATGGACCGCGGGAACGTTGTGGCCATCGTCACCGTCGACGAGACCCGCCACGGCACTGCCCGCTCCCGTCAAGCTCACGAGCTCGCCAGTGCATCGTTTTCCCCGCAATCCAGCTCTGCGTCATCGCCAGGACTTCACCTGCCCGCGTGCATCATCGCCAGTGCCTCTGCGCCGCTGTAGCACCGACGCCATGGATGACTTCATCTCAGCCCCACGGCCACCTCCCGCGCCTATAAAAGGAGTGCCCCTCTCCTCAATTCAAGCACGCTCCCAGCTTCCTCTCCTCACACCGCCCCTCCTCGACCTCTCAATTTGATCGATTAGCCACCCCATTGCCTCAATCGCAAGATCGCCACCGCCGCCAGTACACGGAGCTGATACGCATAGATGCACACGTCCGTTGGGAACCCCAAGTGGAAGGTATGATGCGTATAGGGTGAAACCAAGGTTTAATCGAACCAAGGAGGAGCGAAGCACGTTGAAGGTTGATGGTCGATGTGATGCGCGCAACACCAGGATTCCCGCCAACGCGGAACCTGCACAACACAAGTACTTTGTCCCAACGAAACAGTGAGGTTGTCAATCTCACCGGCTTGCTGTAACAAAGGATTAAACGTATCGAGTGGAAGATGTTTGCAAAGAAAACAGTAAACACAATTGCAGAGATTGTATGCTATGTAAAGAATAGGACCGGGGTCCACAGTTCACTAGAGGTGTCTCTCCCATAAGATAAAATCATGTTGGGTGAACAAATTACAGTCGGGCAATTGACAAATAGAGAAAGGCATAACAATGCATATACATGATATGATAAATATAGTGAGATTTAATCCGGGCATTACGACAAAGTACATAGACCGCCATCCAACTGCATCTATGCCTAAAAAGTCCACCTTCAGGTTATCATCCGAACCCCATTCAGTATTAAGTTGCTAAGCAACAGACAAAATGCATTAAGTATGGTGCGTAATGTAATCGACAACTACATCCTTAGACATAGAATCAATGTTTTATCCCTAGCAAAAGCACATCCACAACCTTAGAACTTTCTGTCACTGTCCCAGATTCAATGGAGGCATGAACCCACTATCGAGCATAAATACTCCCTCTGGAGTTAAGAGTACAAACTTGGCCAGAGCCTCTACTAATAACGGAGAGCATGCAAGATCATAAACAACACATAAACAATAGATTGATAATCACCATAACATAGTATTCTCTATCCATCGGATCCCGACAAACACAACATATAGTATTACAGATAGATGATCTTCATCATGTTAGGCAGCTCACAAGATCCAACAATGAAGCACAACAAGGAGAAGACGACCATCTAGCTACTGCTATGGACCCATGGTCCAGGGGTGAACTACTCACTCATCACTCCGGAGGCGACCATGGCGGTGTAGAGTCCTCCGGAGATGAATCCCCTCTCCGGGCCGAGGCGATCTCCTGAATCCCCCGAGATGGGATTCGCGGCGGCGGCGTCTCTGGAAGGTTTTCCGTATCGTGGCTCTCGTACTGGGGGTTTCGCGACGGAGACTTTAAGTAGGCGGAAGGTCAACGCGGGGCCACACGAGGGCCCAGGGGGCAGGGTGGCGCGGCCAGGGCTTGGGCCGCGCCGCCCTAGCTCCCGGCTGCCTCGTGGCCCCACTTCGTTATCTCTTCGGTCTTCTGGAAGCTTCGTGCAAAAATAGGACCCTGGGCGAAAGTTTCGTCCAATTCCGAGAATATTTCCTTACTAGGATTTCTGAAACCAAAAACAGCAGAAAACAGAACGGCTCTTCGGCATCTTGTTAATAGGTTAGTTCCAGAAAATGCATATATATGACATATAATGTGCATAAAACATGTAGGTATCATCAATAAAGTAGCATGGAACATAAGAAATTATCGATACGTTGGAGACGTATCAGCATCCCCAAGTTCTGTTCGTCCCGAGCAGGTAAACGATAAAAAAGATAATTTCTGAAGTGACATGCCATCATAATCTTGATTATACTATTTGTAAACATATGTAATGAATGCAGCGATCAAAGCAAAGGTAATGACATGAGTAAATAAGTGAATCATATAGCAAAGACTTTTCATGAATAGTACTTCAAGACAAGCATCAATAAGTCTTGCATAAGAGTTAACTCATAAAGCAATAAATCAAAGTAAAGGTATTGAAGCAACACAAAGGAAGATTAAGTTTCAGCGGTTGCTTTCAACTTATAACATGTATATCTCATGGATATTGTCAACATAAAGTAATATAACAAGTGCAATATGCAAGTATGTAGGAATCAATGCACAGTTCACACAAGTGTTTGCTTCTTAAGGTGGAAGGAGATAGGTAAACTGACTCAACAATAAAAGTAAAAGAATGATCCTTCAAGAGGAAAGCATCGATTGCTGTATTTGTGCTAGAGCTTTTATTTTGAAAACATGAAACAATTTTGTCAACGGTAGTAATAAAGCATATGAGTTATGTAAATTATATCTTACAAGTTGCAAGCCTCATGCATAGTATACTAATAGTGCCCGCACCTCGTCCTACTTAGCTTGGACTACCGGATCTTTGCATGCCATGTTTCAACCAAGTGTCACAAAGGGGTACCTCCATGCCGCCTGTACAAAGGTCTAAGGAGAAAGCTCGCATTTTGGATTTCTCGCTTTTGATTATTCTCAACTTAGACATCCATACCGGGACAACATGGACAACAGATAATGGACTCCTCTTAAATGCATAAGCATGTAGCAACAATTATTATTCTCATATGAGATTGAGGATATATGTCCAAACTGAAACTTCCACCATGATTCATGGCTTTAGTTAGCGGCCCAATGTTCTTCTCTAACAATTTTGCATGCTCCAACCACTAAAATGATAGATCCTTCAGACAAGACGGACATGCATAGCAACTCACATGATATTCAACAATAGTTGATGGCGTTCCCCAGAAGCATGGTTATCGCACAACAAGCAACTTAATAAAATATAAAGTGCATAAGTACATATTCAATACTACGATAGTTTTTAAGGCTATTTTGTCCCATGAGCTATATATTGCAAAGGTGAATGATGGAATTTTAAAGGTAGCACTCAAGCAATTTACTTTGGAATGGCGGAGAAATACCATGTAGTAGGTAGGTATGGTGGACACAAATGGCATAGTGGTTGGCTCAAGGATTTTGGATGCATGAGAAGTATTCCCTCTCGATACAAGGTTTAGGCTAGCAAGGTTATTTGAAGCAAACTCAAGGATGAACAAGTGCAGCAAAACTCACATAAAAGACATATTGTAAACATTATAAGACTCTACACCGTCTTCCTTGTTGTTCAAAACTCAATACTAGATATTAACTAGACCTTAGAGAGACAAAATATGCAAATCAAATTTTAGCAAGCTCTATGTATTTCTTCATTAATGGGTGCAAAGCATATGATGCAAGAGCTTAAACATGAGCACAACAATTGCCAAGTATCACATTATCCAAGACATTTTAGAATTACTACATGTAGCATTTTCCAATTCCAACCATATAACAATTTAACGAAGAAGAAACTTCGCCATGAACATTATGAGTAAAGCCTAAGGACACATGTGTCCATATGCAACAGCGGAGCGTGTCTCTCTCCACAAAGTGAATGCTAGGATCCATCTTATTCAAACAAAAACAAAAACAAAAACAAACCGACGCTCCAAGCAAAGAACACAAGATGTGATTGAATAAAAATATAGTTTCAGGGGAGGAACCTGATGATGTTGTCGATGAAGAAGGGGATGCCTTGGGCATCCCCAAGCTTAGACGCTTGAGTCTTCTTAAAATATGCAGGGGTGAACCACGGGGGCATCCCCAAGCTTAGAGCTTTCACTCCTCTTGATCATAGTATATCATACTCCTCTCTTGACCCTTGAAAACTTCCTTCACACCAAACTTCAAGCAAACTCATTAGAGGGTTAGTGCGCAATTAATAATTCACTCATTCAGAGGTGACACAATCATTATTTTCACTTCTGGACATTGCATAATGCTACTGGACATTAATGGATCAAAGAAATAAATCCAACATAGCAAAAGAGGCAATGCGAAATAAAAGGCAGAATCTGTCAAAACAGAACAGTCCGTAAAGACGAATTTAAAGCTGGCACCAGACTTGCTCAAATGGAAAAACTCAAAACTAATGAAAGTTGCGTACATATCTGAGGATCACCCTCGTAAATTGGCAGATTTTTTCGAATTTTCTACAGAGAACTGTGCCCAGATTCGTGACAGACAGCAATGCTGTTTCTGCGCAGCGATCCCAAATATAACATCAACTTTGGCATAGAAACTTTACTTGGCACAAAAACATGATAAGGAGAGGTTGCTACAGTAGTAAACAACTTCCAAGACTCAACAAAACAAAAATTGCTGTAGGTAAAAACATGGGTTGTCTCCCATAAGCGCTTTTCTTTAACGCCTTTCAGCTAGGCGCAGAAAGTGCAAATCAAGTAACATCAAGAGTAGAAGCATCAACATCATAACTTGTTCTAATAATAGAATCAAAAGGCAACTTCATTCTCTTTCTAGGGAAGTGTTCCATACCTTTCTTGAGAGGAAATTGATATTTAATATTACCTTCCCTCATATCAATAACAGCACCAACAGTTCGAAGAAAAGGTCTTCCCAACACAATAGGACAAGATGCATTGCATTCGATATCCAAGACAACAAAATCAACGGGGACAAGGTTATTGTTAACCGTAATATGCACATTATCAATCCTCCCCAAAGGTTTCTTTTTAACATTATCGGCAAGATTAACATCCAAATAACAATTCTTCAATGGTGGCAAGTCAAGCATATCATAAATCTTTTTAGGCATAACAGAAATACTTGCACCAAGATCACATAAAGCATTACATTCAAAGTCATTTAATTTCATTTTAATGATGGGCTCCCAACCATCTTCTAACTTTCTAGGAATAGAAGTTTCAAGTTTTAGTTTCTCTTCTCTAGCTTTTATGAGAGCATTTGTAATATGTTTTGTAAAGGCTAAATTTATAGCACTAGCATTAGGACTTTTAGCAAGTTTTTGTAAGAACTTTATAACTTCAGAGATGTGGCAATCATCAAAATCTAAATCATTATGAGCTACAGCAATGGGATCATTGTTCCCAAGGTTGGAAAAAATTTCAGCAGTTTTATCACAAGCAGTTTCAGCAGTTTTAGCAGTTTCAGGCAGTTTTGTACGCTTTGCACTAGGAGTAGAAACATTGCCAACACCAATTATATTACCATTGATAGTAGGAGGTGCAGCAACATGTGGAGAATTAGCATTACTAGTGGTGGTGATAGTCCAAACTTTAGCTACATTATTTTCTTTAGCTAGTTTTTCATTTTCTTCTCTATCCCACCTAGCACGCAATTCAGCCATTAATCTTATATTCTCATTAATTCTAACTTGATGGCATTTGCTGTAGTAGTAATCTTATTATCAATATCATTATTAGGCATAACTTTCAATTTTAAAAGATTTACATCAGAGGCAAGTCTATCAACTCTAGAAGCAATAGTATCAATTTTATCAAGCTTTTCCTCAACAGATTTGTTAAAAGCAGTTTGTGTACTAATAAATTCTTTAAGCATAGCTTCAAGACCAGAGGGTACATTCCTATTATTGTTGTAAGAATTCCCATAAGAATTACCATAACCATTACCATTAGCAGAAGGATATGGCCTATAGTTATTACCAGAGTTGTTCCTATAAGCATTGTTGTTGAAATTATTGTTTTTAATGAAATTCACATCAACATTTTCTTCTTGAGCAACCAATGAAGCTAAAGGAACATTATTTGGATCTACATTAGATCTACCATTCACAAGCATAGACATAATCACATCAATCTTATCACTCAAGGAAGAGGTTTCTTCAACAGAATTTACCTTCTTACCTTGTGGAGCTCTTTCCGTGTGCCATTCAGAGTAATTTATCATCATATCATCAAGAAGTTTTGTAGCCGCCCCCAATGTGATGGACATAAAGGTACCTCCAGCAGCTGAATCCAATAAATTCCGCGAAGAAAAATTTAGTCCTGCATAGAAGGTTTGGATGATCATCCAAGTAGTCAGTCCATGGGTTGGGCAATTCTTTACCAAAGTTTTCATTCTCTCCCATGCTTGAGCAACATGTTCAGTATCTAATTGTTTAAAATTCATTATGCTACTTCTCAAAGATATAATTTTAGCGGGAGGATAATATCTACCAATAAAAGCATCCTTGCATTTAGTCCATGAATCAATACTATTCTTAGGCAAAGATAGCAACCAATCTTTAGCTCTTCCTCTTAATGAGAAAGGAAACACTTTCAATTTAATAATATCACCATCTACATCTTTATACTTTTGCATTTCACAAAGTTCAACAAAATTATTGAGATGGGCAGCATCATCAGAACTAACACCAGAAAATTGATCTCTCATGACAAGATTTAGTAAAGCAGGTTTAATTTCAAAGAATTCTGCTGTAGTAGCAGGTGGAGCAATAGGTGTGCATAGGAAATCATTATTATTTGCATTTGTGAAGTCACACAACTTAGTATTTTCAGGGGTATTCATTTTAGCAACGGTAAATAAAACAGACTAGATAAAGTAAATGCAAGTAACTAATTTTTTTGTGTTTTCGATATAGAGAGCAAGACAATAAATAAAGTAAAACTAGCAACTAATTTTTTTGTGTTTTGTTTAGGTGCAGCAAACAAAGTAGTAAATAAAATAAAGCAAGACAAAAACAAAGTAAAGAGATTGAGAAGTGGAGACTCCCCTTGCAGATCTCCCCGGCAACGGCGCCAGAAATTTAGCTTGATACGCGTAGATGCACACGTCCGTTGGGAACCCCAAGTGGAAGGTATGATGCGTATAGAAGCAAGTTTCCCTCAGTATGAAACCAAGGTTTAATCGAACCAGAGGAGCCAAGAAGCACGTTGAAGGTTGATGGTCGCGAAATGTGATGCGGCGCAACACCAGGGATTCCGGCGCCAACGCGGAACCTGCACAACACAACCCAAGTACTTTGTCCCAACGAAACAGTGAGGTTGTCAATCTCACCGGCTTGTAACAAAGGATTAAACGTATCGAGTGGAAGATGTTTGCAAAGAAAACAATAAACACAATTGCAGAGATTGTATGCTATGTAAAGAATAGGACCGGGGTCCACAGTTCACTAGAGGTGTCTCTCCCATAAGATAAAAGCATGTTGGGTGAACAAATTACAGTCGGGCAATTGACAAATAGAGAAAGGCATAACAATGCATATACATGATATGATAAATATAGTGAGATTTAATCCGGGCATTACGACAAAGTACATAGACCGCCATCCAACTGCATCTATGCCTAAAAAGTCCACCTTCAGGTTATCATCCGAACCCCATTCAGTATTAAGTTGCTAAGCAACAGACAATTGCATTAAGTATGGTGCGTAATGTAATCGACAACTACATCCTTAGACATAGAATCAATGTTTTATCCCTAGTGGCAACAGCACATCCACAACCTTAGAACTTTCTGTCACTGTCCCAGATTCAATGGAGGCATGAACCCACTATCGAGCATAAATACTCCCTCTTGGAGTTAAGAGTACAAACTTGGCCAGAGCTTCTACTAATAACGGAGAGCATGCAAGATCATAAACAACACATAAACAATAGATTGATAATCACCATAACATAGTATTCTCTATCCATCGGATCCCGACAAACACAACATATAGTATTACAGATAGATGATCTTGAACATGTTAGGCAGCTCACAAGATCCAACAATGAAGCACAACAAGGAGAAGACGACCATCTAGCTACTGCTATGGACCCATGGTCCAGGGGTGAACTACTCACTCATCACTCCGGAGGCGACCATGGCGGTGTAGAGTCCTCCGGAGATGAATCCCCTCTCCGGCAGGGTGCCGGAGGCGATCTCCCGAATCCCGAGATGGGATCGCGGCGGCGGCGTCTCGAAGGTTTTCCGTATCGTGGCTCTGCACCGGGGGTTTCGCGACGGAGACTTTAAGTAGGCGGAAGGTCAACGCTGGGGCCACACGAGGGCCCAGGGGCAGGCCGGCGCGGCGGCCCTGGCCGCGCCGCCCTAGCTCCCGGCTGCCTCGTGGCCCCACTTCGTTATCTCTTCGGTCTTATGGAAGCTTCGTGCAAAAATAGGACCCCGGCGAAAGTTTCGTCCAATTCCGAGAATATTTCCTTACTAGGATTTCTGAAACCAAAAACAGCAGAAAACAAGAACTGGCTCTTCGCATCTTGTTAATAGGTTAGTTCCGAAAATGCATATATATGACATATAATGTGCATAAAACATGTAGGTATCATCAATAAAGTAGCATGGAACATAAGAAATTATCGATACGTTGGAGACGTATCAGAGCTCGCCGGAGAAGGAGGTCGCCCCAGGAAACGCCGCTGCTACCGGGTGATCCTCGTCTTCGACAACGTCGCCGCGCACACCTCCGACGGCCGCTCCGACCCCCTACTGCCGCCGCCCGTAAGTGCCCTCTCGCAGGAGACGACGACCCCTCTGGGCCGTCGATCTATCGCCTAATCGCACGCGTATTCCTCATACCGTTTCGCTGGCCAAATCACACTGACGCGTGCCCCCGCCCGTCAGGCGCCCGCTGCGCTAGACGCAGTACGGGCCGGCCCACTTCTTTTCCCCTGTGCCCAACCGCCCTTCCCGCCTAAGCCCACCAAATTCAAAAATGAATTTTCGAATTAAGTTAATTCCTCTCTGGTGCTGTATTCAAAATTAAATAGGATAAAATCCACCAAACCAAATTTTACAAATTTTATATATTTGGAAAGCTTAGGATTTTATCTACACCATGCCACTGGATTGAACCCTAGATCTATTATAGAATTAAAGTAGGAAAATAAACAAGGCAGGGACTTTTCTGCCTTAGAAAAATTATTAAAAATCAACCACAAATGCTTTTAAGTTAATTCCAACTCCTATAAATCACATTACACTTGTACTAATTGTTTTTGCAAAAATATGCCATGCTTACTTTGAATGATCATGGCCTAGTTTAATTAAAGGACTATATGGCTAATTCTAGTCAAAGGTATTGTCCAAAACTATTAATAAATGACATGGGAGTGTTTCTCTCATTTAAATATTGTCACCAACAATTCAAATTGGGTGTAGAGACTCTGGTCATATAGGTCTCATATGAATTGTTGATGATATTAAATCTTTACCATGCTAGGATTAAATTGTATGAGGTGCTACACCTCATTTAAATCATTTTCTTAAATGATAAGTATGAAGAGGTTGACTTTGGTCAACTGATGTCTACGTTCCCCCTCCTTTCCTGTAGAAAGTGTTGGGCCTCCAAGTGCAGAGGTTTGTAGAACAGCAGCAAGTTTTCCCTTAAGTGGATCACCCAAGGTTTATCGAACTCAGGGAGGAAGAGGTCAAAGATATCCCTCTCATGCAACCCTGCAACCACAAAGCAAGAAGTCTCTTGTGTCCCCAACACACCAAATAGGTGCACTAGTTCGGCGAAGAGATAGTGAAATACAGGTGGTATGAATATATATGAGCAGTAGCAACGGTGCCAGAAAATAGCTTAATGGCGTGTAGTTGATGGTGGTAGTATTGCAGCAGTAGTAACACAGTAAAACAGTAAACAAGCAGTAGTAACTCAGCGGTATTTAGGAACAAGGCCTAGGGATTACACTTTCACTAGTGGACACTCTCAACATTGATCACATAACAGAATAGATAAATGCATACTCTACACTTTTGTTGGATGATGAACACATTGCGTAGGATTACACGAACCCTCAATGCCGGAGTTAACAAGCTCCACAATAATGCTCATGTTTAAGTAACCTTAAGTGTAAGATAGATCAAAACGACTAAACCAAGTACTAGCATAGCATGCACACTGTCACCTTCATGCATATGTAGGAGGAATAGATCACATCAATATTATCATAGCAATAGTTAACTTCGCAATCTACAAGAGATCATGATCATAGCATAAACCAAGTACTAACACGGTGCACGCACTGTCACCTTTGCACACATGCAGGAGGAATAAAACTACTTTAATAACACATCACTAGAGTAGCACATAGATAGTAGTGATACAAAACTCATATGAATCTCAATCATGTAAAGCAGCTCATGAGATCATTGTATTGACGTACATAGGAGAGAGATTAACCACATAGCTACCGGTACAGCCCCGAGCCTCGATGGAGAACTACTCCCTCCTCATGGGAGCAGCAGCGGTGATGAAGATGGCGGTGGAGATGGCAGCGGTGTCGATGGAGAAGCCTTCCGGGGGCACTTCCCCGGCAGGGTGCCGGAACAGAGACTCCTGTCCCCCAGATCTTGGCGTCGCGATGACGGCGGCTCTGGAACTTTTCTCGTATCGTGGGTTTCTCCGTAAGGGTTTTCGATGCAGGGGCTTTATATAGGCGAAGAGGCGGCGCAGGAGGGCTGACGAGGCGACGACACCATAGGGTGGCGCGGCCAGGGCCTGGGCCGCGCCACCATGTCATCTGGGCCCACCAGGCGGCTCTCGGGTGTTCTGGATGCTTCCGGGCAAAATAGGAACCCGGGCGTTGATTTCGTCCAATTCCGAGAATATTTCGTTACTAGGATTTCTGAAACCAAACAGCAGAAAACAGGAACTGGCACTCCGGCATCTTGTTAATAGGTTAGTTCCGAAAACGCATAAATATGACATATAATGTGCATAAAACATGTAGGTATCATCAATAAAGTAGCATGGAACATAAGAAATTATCGATACGTTGGAGACGTATCAGCATCCCTGCTTAGTTCTGTCCCGAGCAGGTAAAACGATAACAAAGATAATTTCTTAAGTGACATGCCATCATAAACTTGATCATACTATTGTAAACATATGTAATGAATGCAACGATCAAAACAATGGTAATGACATGAGTAAACAAGTGAATCATAAAGCAAAGACTTTTCATGAATAGTACTTCAAGACAAGCATCAATAAGTCTTGCATAAGAGTTAACTCATAAAGCAATAAATCAAAGTAAAGGTATTGAAGCAACACAAAGGAAGATTAAGTTTCAGCGGTTGCTTTCAACTTATAACATGTATATCTCATGGATATTGTCAACATAAAGTAATATAACAAGTGCAATAAGCAAATATGTAGGAATCAATGCACAGTTCACACAAGTGTTTGCTTCTTAAGGTGGAAGGAGATAGGTAAACTGACTCAACAATAAAAGTAAAAGAATGGTCCTTCAAAGAGGAAAGCATCGATTGCTGTATTTGTGCTAGAGCTTTTATTTTGAAAACATGAAACAATTTTGTCAACGGTAGTAATAAAGCATATGAGTTATGAAAATTATATCTTACAAGTTGCAAGCCTCATGCATAGTATACTAATAGTGCCCGCACCTCGTCCTACTTAGCTTGGACTACCGGATCTTTGCATGCCATGTTTCAACCAAGTGTCACAAAGGGGTACCTCCATGCCGCCTGTACAAAGGTCTAAGGAGAATGCTCGCATTTCGGATTTCTCGCTTTTGATTATTCTCAACTTAGACATCCATACCGGGACAACATGGACAACAGATAATGGACTCCTCTTAAATGCATAAGCATGTAGCAAAGTTATTATTCTCATATGAGATTGAGGATATATGTCCAAAACTGAAACTTCCACCATGATTCATGGCTTTAGTTAGCGGCCCAATGTTCTTCTCTAACAATTTTGCATGCTCCAACCACTAAAATGATAGACCTTCAGACAAGACGGACATGCATAGCAACTCACATGATATTCAATAAAGAGTAATTGATGGCGTTCCCCAGAAGCATGGTTATCGCACAACAAGCAACTTAATAAGAGATAAAGTGCATAAGTACATATTCAATACTACGATAGTTTTTAAGGCTATTTTGTCCCATGAGCTATATATTGCAAAGGTGAATGATGGAATTTTAAAGGTAGCACTCAAGCAATTTACTTTGGAATGGCGGAGAAATACCATGTAGTAGGTAGGTATGGTGGACACAAATGGCATAGTAGTTGGCTCAAGGATTTTGGATGCATGAGAAGTATTCCCTCTCGATACAAGGTTTAGGCTAGCAAGGTTATTTGAAGCAAACTCAAGGATGAACAAGTGCAGCAAAACTCACATAAAAGACATATTGTAAACATTATAAGACTCTACACCGTCTTCCTTGTTGTTCAAAACTCAATACTAGATATTATCTAGACCTTAGAGAAACCAAATATGCAAATCAAATTTTAGCAAGCTCTATGTATTTCTTCACTAATGGGTGCAAAGTATATGATGCAAGAGCTTAAACATGAGCACAACAATTGCCAAGTATCACATTATCCAAGACATTTTACCAATTACTACATGTAGCATTTTCCAATTCCAACCATATAACAATTTAACGAAGAGGAAACTTCGCCATGAATATTATGAGCTAAGAACACATGTGTTCATACGAACCAGCGGAGCGTGTCTCTCTCCCACACAAGGATGAACTTATTCAGAGAATGAAAATAACAAAACAAAAACAAAAATAAAAGCACACAGACGCTCCAAGTAAAATACATAGGATGTGACGAATAAAAATATAGTTTCACTAGAAGAAACCTGATAAGTTGTCGATGAAGAAGGGGATGCCTTGGGCATCCCCAAGCTTAGATGCTTGAGTCTTCTTAAAATATGCAGGGATGAACCACCGGGGCATCCCCAAGCTTAGAGCTTTCACTCCTCTTGATCTTAGTATATCATTCTCCTCTCTTGACCCTTGAAAACTTCCTTCACACCAAACTTCAAGCAAACTCATTAGAGGGTTAGTGCATCATTAATAATTCACTCATTCAGAGGTGACACAATCATTCTTTTCACTTCTGGACATTGCATAATGCTACTGGACATTAATGGATCAAAGAAATAAATCCAACATAGCAAAAGAGGCAATGCGAAATAAAAGGCAGAATCTGTCAAAAACAGAACAGTCCGTAAAGACGAATTTATAAATGGCACCAGACTTGCTCAAATGGAAAAACTCAAAACTAATGAAAGTTGCGTACATATCTGAGGATCACGCTCGTAAATTGGCAGATTTTTTCGAATTTTCTACAGAGACTAGTGCCCAGATTCGTGACAGACAGCAATGCTGTTTCTGCGCAGCGATCCCAAATATAACATCAACTTTGACATAGAAACTTTACTTGGCACAACAAAACACAAAACTAAGATAAGGAGAGGTTGCTACAGTAGTAAACAACTTCCAAGACTCAACAAAACAAAAATTGCTGTAGTAAAATAAACACATGGGTTATCTCCCAAGAAGTTCTTTCTTTATAGCCATTAAGATGGGCTCAGCAGTTTTAATGATGCACTTGCAAGAAATAGAAGTTGAAGCAAAAGAGAGCATCAAGAGGCAAATTGAAAACACATTTAAGTCTAACATGCTTCCTATGCATAGGAATCTTGTAAATAAACAAGTTCATGAAGAGCAAAGTAACAAGCATAGGAAGATAAAACAAGTGTAGCTTCAAAAATTTCAGCACATAGAGAGGTGTTTTAGTAACATGAAAATTTCTACAACCATATTTTCCTCTCTCATAATAACTTTCAGTAGCATCATGAGCAAACTCAACAATATAACTATCACATAAAGCATTCTTATCATGAGTCTCATGCATAAAATAATTACTACTCCCAACATAAGCATAGTCATTCTTATTAATTGTAGTGGGAGCAAATTCAACAAAGTAGCTATCAAATATAGGAGGTACATTGTAATCATAATCAAATTTATCCTCCATAACAGGTGGTAACAAAAGACTACTATCATTATAATCATCATAAATAGGAGGCAGAGTATCATCAAAGTAAATTTTCTCCTCAATGCTTGGGGGACTAAAAATATCATGCTCATCAAAGCCAGCTTCCCCAAGCTTAGAATTTTCCATAGCATTAGCAACAATGGTGTTCAAAGCATTCATACTAATAACATTCCCATTATCATGCATATAAAGTTCCATGGGTTTTTTAATTCTCTCTTCAAACACATCATGTCCTAATTCAAGATAAAGTTCATAAAGATCTCTCATATTTTTGTTGTTTTCCATTATGCCTAACTAGTGTAAACAAGAAACCAAATGTCGCAATTGCAGAGTCTAAAGGAAATAGCTTCGAGTACTTACAATGGCGCCGGAAAATAGCTTAGTAGCCGAGATCCGGAGTGTGAGTACCTTTTACCTTTCCTCCCCGGCAACGGCGCCAGAAAATTAGCTTGATGTCTACGTTCCCCCTCCTTTCCTGTAGACAGTGTTGGGCCTCCAAGTGCAGAGGTTTGTAGAACAGCAGCAAGTTTTCCCTTAAGTGGATCACCCAAGGTTTATCGAACTCAGGAGGAAGAGGTCAAAGATATCCCTCTCATGCAACCCTGCAACCACAAAGCAAGAAGTCTCTTGTGTCCCCAACACACCAAATAGGTGCACTAGTTCGGCGAAGAGATAGTGAAATACAGGTGGTATGAATATATATGAGCAGTAGCAACGGTGCCAGAAAATAGCTTAATGGCGTGTAGTTGATGGTGGTAGTATTGCAGCAGTAGTAACACAGTAAAACAGGAAACAAGCAGTAGTAACTCAGCGGTATTTAGGAACAAGGCCTAGGGATTACACTTTCACTAGTGGACACTCTCAACATTGATCACATAACAGAATAGATAAATGCATACTCTACACTTTTGTTGGATGATGAACACATTGCGTAGGATTACACGAACCCTCAATGCCGGAGTTAACAAGCTCCACAATAATGCTCATGTTTAAGTAACCTTAAGTGTAAGATAGATCAAAACGACTAAACCAAGTACTAGCATAGCATGCACACTGTCACCTTCATGCATATGTAGGAGGAATAGATCACATCAATATTATCATAGCAATAGTTAACTTCGCAATCTACAAGAGATCATGATCATAGCATAAACCAAGTACTAACACGGTGCACGCACTGTCACCTTTGCACACATGCAGGAGGAATAAAACTACTTTAATAACACATCACTAGAGTAGCACATAGATAGTAGTGATACAAAACTCATATGAATCTCAATCATGTAAAGCAGCTCATGAGATCATTGTATTGAGTACATAGGAGAGAGATTAACCACATAGCTACCGGTACAGCCCCGAGCCTCGATGGAGAACTACTCCCTCCTCATGGGAGCAGCAGCGGTGATGAAGATGGCGGTGGAGATGGCAGCGGTGTCGATGGAGAAGCCTTCCGGGGCACTTCCCCGCTCCGGCAGGGTGCCGGAACAGAGACTCCTGTCCCCCAGATCTTGGCGTCGCGATGACGGCGGCTCTGGAACTTTTCTCGTATCGTGGGTTTCTCCGTAAGGGTTTTCAGGGGCTTTATATAGGCGAAGAGGCGGCGCAGAGGGCTGACGAGGCGACGACACCATAGGGTGGCGCGGCCAGGGCCCGGGCCGCGCCACCATGTCATCTGGGCCCACCAGGGCCCCGGCGGCTCTCGGGTGTTCCGGATGCTTCCGGGCAAAATAGGAACCCGGGCGTTGATTTCGTCCAATTCCGAGAATATTTCGTTACTAGGATTTCTGAAACCAAAAACAGCAGAAAACAGAACTGGCACTTCGGCATCTTGTTAATAGGTTAGTTCCAGAAAACGCATAAATATGACATATAATGTGCATAAAACATGTAGGTATCATCAATAAAGTAGCATGGAACATAAGAAATTATCGATACGTTGGAGACGTATCATCAACCTAGGTCATATATTATTCATGAGAGAAATTAAATCTTAATGAGATAATGAGAGGAAATTATTTCTCCAAATAAACAAAAATAACACCTAAGTTAGTATGAGAGGAAATTATTTTTCTTAAATAAGAAAAACACATCCACCAACTTAATAGTAATGTGTGATGCTAGTTTAAATTGTGTAAATCATGTGTGTGCTTAGTCTAGTAAATAAGTTTTGTGTGATGATTGTGTACCCCATATTCGTATTTTAGACGCTAGTACCGAGGAGTATCAAGAGGAGGAGGAGGTCTACTTCCAAGGAGAAGAAGACCACTTTGACCAATTCCCCAACCAAGGCAAGATAATACTCTTGCAAAGTGCCAAGCTCACCATGAGCAAGGCATTACCCATTTACTTTATGTTCATGAGCCTACTTCCCAGTTTTATTTCCAAGCTTTATTTACCGTTGTTTTATCAAAGTACTTTTTGATTCATGATTCATTGGGTTAATGTTAGATTAGTACAAGAGTATCAAAGTTAGCCTAGAAGCAAAGCAAAGTACTTAGCACCCCTTACACCTAGATGCTAGTGCTAAATTAAAAATGACTATTCTAGATGGGAACATGTGTGGTGAAATGATGATGAGGAAAACTATGGAATGAATTTTGAAGGTGAATATGACCAAGAGAAGATAGTGATTTTTGATTTAAAAACTAATATTGGTTTGGATGCGATACCTTTCCAATTCTTGAGTACCCCCACAATACCTGATTATGGGTAAGGGCTTAACTAGAAGTTTATGTATCTTAGTATGGGTTCCCTCTGAACACACATCATAGGGGTTATGCCGAGGCTGCCTCCGTTGTTGAGAAATGATGTGAACTGAAGTGAATTGTACGGCCAAGCCCTGTGCAGTTCCCAGGTGGACAGTTGGTCTTCACTGGGAGGCCAAGTGACATAGGCATCCCCAATGGGCCTGCCGAAGATAGTACCCGGGGTTTACTGGAGGCCCATGACCCGAAGAATAAGGAGATTCGGAAGCCCAAGATTTCATTAAGGAAAGCTAGAGTTGTATTAGGAAAGGATACTTGTAATCTTGCGGGACGGGTTAGAAACCCTCCCGGACTCTGTAAACTTATGTATTACGAAACCCTCGGCTCCACCTCCTATATAAGGGGGAGTCGAGGGACAAAGAACGGATCGAATCTATTGTCAACATAACCCTAGTTTTCATAATCAGCGAGTACTTTTCGGCTGAAACCTTCGAGATCTAGTTGCCCTCTACTTCTAACAAAACCCTAGTCTACAATCTGTAGGCATTGACAAATTAATCCTTTGTCAATTGGCGCCGTCTGTGGGAATTAGAGGCTGCAAGGAACTGATCTCGATGGCACGTCCAGAATCGTCGACTTCGTCGGTGGCTAGCAATGCGATGGATCGAGGTAAACGGGAAAAACTGATCTAGTCGATTTTATTCCTCACCCGCCCTCCCGTATGGATGCATGTGCCTATCTGGAGGAGCCCATCATCATGGCGTTCGGAGAATTCCGATTTGGCGTCAACAAAGAAGGATCCTATCGTCTTGAAGTTCCGATCTCGGAATTTTCAGCATCGATTCTCGCTTTTCATCGAGTGACGAGGAGTTTTCGTCGCCACGCTTCATCGACACCAAGGAAGGCGGAAAGCTCGCCAAGATCTTCAGCGACACATCTTTCGAGCCATCTCATGACTCCTTTATAAGCAGCGATTCGACAGCGTCGGCCTTCAACTTCATCGACAAATCTGCTGCCATCGGAAAGGTCTTCACCAATCTTTATGATGGTGTCACCAATCCCGACAAAAATCAATACTCAAAATATCATCAAATTTGTGCAATTGAAGAAGCAGGCCGAGCAGAACCAGAAACGTCAGAGGCTTTCGATGATTTGAGAAATCCATACGTCGATCCCGCTGATCTTAGAAGAGGCCTAGGCACTAAATATGCTGGGTCTTCATCTCGCGTAAGAGTTCCACTTTCGCAAGCAGCATGGGATAGGGCCGCAAGAGCCATGGATGGTTCAGAACCAATGACCACCACTGCTACTGTAGAAGAATTACAAGCCTATCAATATAAACTTGCTCGGGTAAGTAGGGAGCTGGAAAAACAGACAGCATCCCTGAATAGAAGAAAAGAGGCAGCCTCCGCACAAAAGGCGTCGCAAGAACTCAGTCGACAATCAGATACTTCGGCAGACAGCCATAGAGACGCTCGAAGAAGAGCAAGATCTCGGCTGCAAAATATACCTGAAGAAGAGAGAAGAAACATAATTCGAAATCTCGACATGTCCTTCATGTCGATTGATACAAGGGGAAATATCATCCCGAAAACGCCAGAAGCAGGATACATGGCAACGCAAGCTTACATCCTCGCGTCCAGACCACCCCCCGGGGACCCGAGAGAAGCATTGTTCAATATGGCAATGGCTGGAGTTGGAGTTATGGGAACAGCGTTCGCAGCCACGCCTCCCGAAGAAAATACTAGGCAAAATAGTCCACGACCCACCGCAGCGGTTCAAGACCCACCAAGAACAAGTGGAGCAAGGGACACAGCAGCTCAAGTTAGGGTGGATAGAGCGCGACAAGAAAGAAGAGAACGTCAGCATTCACCAGAAGTTGCCGACGAAGACATGTGTGGGCTCCCGTGCTTTACGAGACGAGTTCGAAAACTCGTCCCGAAAGGGTTCAAGTTGCCCGAAAATTTCAAGAAATTCGACGGCCTGCAGGATCCCGAGGATTGGCTCGTTGATTATCTCGAGATGGTAAAACTAGTAGGAGGAACCAGAGCAACGGCCATGCAAAGTATCCAAGTTCACTTGAGTGGTGCCGCGAGATCTTGGATAAAGAAACTTCCCCCAGGTTCCATCGACAGCTGGGATAGTTTTGAGGACATCTTCGTGAGGAATTTCCGATCCACCTGCAAGAAACCTGCGTCATTGGAAGAGTTAAGGGCATGTCGATAGAAACACGATGAGTCGATGAGGAAATATATACAGAGGTGGAACATTATTAAAAACTCGGCAGAGGATATATCTGACGAGAGAGCAATAGACGCGTTCGTGGCAGGAATTCGACGAGGAGATTTCGTCGAGGACTTAGGAAGTACCAACCCTAAGACAGTATCAGCATTGATGGAGATAGCAAACAAGTGGGCAGATGGAGAAGACGCGATATACAACAAGCGACATAGGTCACCAGAAGAGGATCGCGGTCGAAATTTTCAAAATAGAAGGCGATTTTCTCGCCAGTTCTACAATAATGATGCGCCTGGCCACATATCGGCTGGTTTCCGAGGAAACTCTGGAGGAAATAGTCGAGAAGATTACCAAAGGAGCAATGAACAACAAGGTGACAATAGAGGTGATTTCCGGTAACAGGCAAAATAATGGACCAAGGTTTCAAAGACCTTATGTGTCCCCCGAGGAGATGATGAACGGACCGTGTCAGATGCACTTTTATCTCGACAACAACGGAAAGAGGCAGTCAGGGCATCTCCAAAAAGATTGCCGCAATTTTCAGGCAATGTTGCGAGCCGCAGGAATTGCAAATGCCTAAGCAATGAACAAAACCCCCAGGGGCCAAGGAGTGAGATTCACCTCCCACCTCCTCCCGCAATTACGGACGAAAATCGGCACCAGCTCATAATAGCGGCAGCACCACACCCACCTCCATATGTTGACCCCAACTCCAACGGTGCGGTCTCGATGATTCAGAAAGCTAGGCCATCTAACAGGGCGCAGAAGGTAATCTCACGTCAAGTGTTCATGGCAGAGAAGATGCCTCCACCAACAGTTGAGTACCTAAATTGGTCGGGCAAGACATTGGCTTCACAATTGCGATCATCCGCAGCAAGTTCCTCGACCAGGACAATCGGCACTCATCTTACCCGCAGTAATTGCTGGCTTTGACGTGTCGAGAGTTTTCATAGATGGTGGCAGCAGCTTAAACCTTATGTATGCAGATACATTGAGGAAGATGAACATATCCCTGGCAAACCTGAAACGAACTGATACACGTTTCATGGGATCACACCAGAGAAGCGGTTATCCGTTGGGCAAGATCAATCTCGACGTTCAGTTTGGAACCCGAGAAAACTACAGGATAGAGAATCTGGAGTTTGAAGTTGTGGATTTCCCGTCGCAATATCACGCTTTGTTGGGACGACCAGCATATGCCAGGTTTATGGCGGTACCACATTATACGTACCTATTGTGGAGGTTGCCTGGACCCAAAGGACCTATCACAATTAAGGGAAGTTTCGCGCTGTCTGATAAGTGCGACAAGGATTTTCATCGACGTCAGAAACATGCAAGCAGAATATATGGCGCCAAGGCTCACCGATTATGATGTGCTACCGATGCAGGGAGGTCTCTCAGGGAGCCAACCTTCAACACTGCCAAGGATTCAAAAGAGGTGCAGATCCACCCGACGGACCCAAAGAAAACGACATCCATTGCAAACATGGATATTGCATAGGAAAGCGCGCTCGTCGAGTTCCTCCGTGAGCACCGGAAAATCTTCGCATGGTGTCCCGCCGACATGCCAGGAGTACCCAGGGAACTTGTCGAGCACCACCTCAACTTGGATCCTCTCGCGAGACCAATCCAACAACCTTTGCGGCGTTTAACCAAACCGCAAAGCTATGTTATCAGAAATAGATCGACTCAAAGATGCTGGTTTTATCAAAGAGATATCTACAGAAGCCACGTGGGTAGCTAACCCAGTGATGGTGCCGAAGAAACACACGAAAGTCCTTCGCATGTGTGTCGACTTTACGTGTCTCAATAAACATTGTCCTAAGGATCACTTCCCCTCCCAAGGATCGATCAAATCATCGATTCCACGACAGGATGTGAACGTCTTTCCTTCTTGGACGCATACTCTGGTTATAACCAGATCAGATTAAAAGAAGATGATGAAGCCAAGACAGCGTTCATAACACCTTACGGTGTTCAAAACAATGCCCTTTGGTTTGAAAAACGCGGGAGCAACATATCAGCGGATGATGCAGAAATGCCTTGCAACACAGATTGGAAAAAATGTACAAGTCTACATTGACGATGTCGTGATAACATCAAAAAAGGGGTCAACACTGATCGAAGATTTAAAGGAAACCTTCGACAACCTCGACAAGTTCTGCCTTAAGCTGAACCCGACAAAGTGCTCTTTTGGCGTTCCTGCGGGAGAACTTCTCGGGTTCTTAGTATCAGCAAGAGGGATTGAAGCTAATCCCGAAAAAATACAGGCCATCGTAACTATGAGGAAGCCAACAAAGTTGAAAGAAATACAACCGACGGCGAGTCGCAGCTTTTATTCGTCGCCAGGTTAGGAGAGAAAGCGCGCTGTTCTATGGACTGATCAAACAGGGGGTTTCAATGGAACGAGGAAATAGCTTTCGAGAATCTCAAGCGCTCAATTTCGACACCACCAATCCTGGTGGCGCCTAAAGAGAAGGAACCTCTCCTCCTATACATTGCAGCCACGCCTCAGGTGGTCAGCACGGCTCTAGTCGAGAGAGGAAGAAGGAAAGCTCCATGGAGTACAGAGGCTAGTATATTTCATCAGTGAAGTACTATCACCTTCAAAACAACGGTACCCCCAATACCAGAAGCTGGCGTACGGTGTATTTACGACAGCAAGAAAATTACGACACTATTTCTCGGCGCACCCGATAATAGTGGTCAACGAAGCTCCTCTATCAAATATATTGAATAATCCAGAAGCTACGGGTCGAGTCTCCCTTTGGGGAATAGAGCTCTCCCCTCGGGACATCACGTATGAAAAGAAAAGCAATAAAATCGCAGGTTTTACCGGATTTCATTGCAGAGTGGATGGAGCTACAAAACACAGGGCCCCCAGATTTATCGAGAACCTGGACTATGAACTTTGACGGGTCCAAAGGTTAGAAGGAGCTGGAGCAGGAGTGATACTAGTATCACCTGAAGGCGACAAGTTGAAGTATGTCCTACGGATGACGTTCCTAAACGCATCTAACAATGAAGCAGAATATGAAGCTCTCATACATGGGATGAAGAAGGCGAAAGCTTGCGGTGCAACCCGACTGAAAATCTTCGGCGACTCAGAGTTGGTGGCACAGCAAGTTATGAATCAATGTGACGCAGTCAACGAGAGTATGATAGCATACAAGGAGATGTATAACGAGCTGGAAAAATTGTTTGATGGATGCGAGGTAAACCACATCAGCAGGTTGAGCAATGATGAAGCCGATGTTCTTGCAAACATCGGGTCACAATGTCTCGCGATTCCTCCAGGCGTGTTTTGGGAAGAAATAAGCGAGAGATCAACAAAGCCAATGAAAACGAAGAAGAAGGAGAAGGAAGAGAAACCTTCGAGTGCCACCAAAGAATCATTGGAAGAAGAAGAAGAGGAACAGGAGCTAGTCATGATGGTGCAAATTCCATGGATGCAAGCATACATATCATACATCCTAAGGAAAACAATACCCGACGATCCAGTTGAAGCAAGGCGAATAATTAGACGATCTAAAGCTTTTACTGTGGTAAAAGGGGAGTTGTACAAGCGAAGTATCTCGGGTGTGCTACAGAGATGTGTCACACCCGAAGAAGGAAGGATAATCCTGAAAGATGTACACGAAGGAATATGCGGGCATCATGCAAGCAGTCGAGCTATTGCGGCCAAAGTCTTCAGGGCAGGTTTCTATTGGTTAACAGCAATTGAGGACGCGAAGGAAATAGTGCGCACTTGCGACGCGTGCCAAAGATTCGCTGCCAAACCTCATTCTCCGACGGCGGAACTGATGCCAATCTCATTATCCTGGCCTTTTGCTCAATGGGGACTCGATATGGTGGGAAAACTACACAAAGCTTCGCCAGGAGGATACGAGTATATGATCGTAGCTGTCGACAAATTCACCAAGTGGATAGAAGCAAAGCCGATAAATTCACCGGACGGCGCGTCGGCAATCAAGTTTGTGAAAAGCATCGTCTTTCGATTTGGAGTCCCTCACAGCATTGTCACAGACAACGGCAGTAACTTTACGTCCAAGGAGTTCAAAGCATATTGTGCAGAAGTGGGCATCAAATTAAGTTTCGCGTCTGTCGCACATCCACAGACCAATGGTCAAGTTGAGAAAGCCAATGGCATTATCTGCAATGGTATCAAGAAGCGCCTGTTGGGACCATTGGAAAAAGCTAGGCATACTTGGCCAGAGGAGCTGCCAAGTGTTCATTTTAAGGAATGCAGCATGGACTGCACACATTCATGATGTTCCTCCACCACCTGAAGATCCTGCACCTGCTAATGGGAATCCTCACCCCATGTATGGTCCTGAAGTAACTGCAGAACAACTCTTTCAGCAGCAGCTAGCTAATTGGCTGCATCACAATCAACAGCCTGGAGGGCATTATGGGGGTCACCAACACCAGGTTCAGCACATGCAGGTGCAGCAGCCTGAAGACCAGCATGCAGAACCTGATCAGATGTTAGTGGAAGACACACCTTTGGTTAATTTCCAGATTATGCTTCAAGAGCAAGGGGTTCCTTTTTATGCTGGGGTACCACCACCACTCTCTAATTTGGCTGACAGTCCAATGCAAGCTTGGACAGATAGTATATCTGATAATTCTTCTTCTGTTGAGTCTATGGATTTGGATGTCCTTGGATCTGTTCAGATTAATTCCTTCAGTCTGAATAATGCTTCTTTTCAAGGCTTACATGCTGAAATTTGGGCTAGGGTTACCTTGGTTAAAGCACTTGTTAACTCTACACCCAGCCCTATGACTGATGGAAAGTTTCTTTCCATTCAGATGCACTTGCCAACTTCTGTTCTATTTGAAATGGTGCATGAATTTTTGAATTTGTCTAGTGGCAGAAAAGTGGCAAGGATAGCTGCTACTCTTGGTCCTCTTAGTATTCTTGATAATGAAGAGGTTGAACAAACTGATAGCAATGTTCATGTTGGACAGAAAAGGAAGAAAGTCCCTTTAGCAGTGCCAGAGAGTACTGTGCAGGTCAGAAGGAGTCCAAGAACTAATAAGTATGATGGTTTCAAGCCCAGGAATGATTCTGACACCAAGACAGTTAAATCCAAAGTGAAGCCAAGGGTGGATCCATCTAAACAGAAAGCTAATGATGTTGCATCTGCAGCTCCATCTACTTCTGCTGTTACTCCTATTCATGTCTTGCAATCCATTGGAATTAACCTGTGTGGTGTTCCTCCTACTGAGGTGTCTCCACAGAAGCTTCTGTCGCCTCTGCAGGAGGGATCTTCTTCTGATAGCAGTGCCTAGTTGTAATCTGCTATTTATTTAAGTTGCTTTTGTAATGAACTTCCTTAAGAAATGGTGTGTATTATGTTGGAATATCAGGGGCCTTAATGCTAAGAGCAAACAACTAGCCCTTATGAATGCTATTAAGCTCAGTGCTTGCTCTGTGGTTTGCTTACAAGAAACTAAGAAAGAGGACTTCGATATTGCTTTTATCAAATCTTGTTGCCCTAGTGATTTTGATGAGTATGTGTTTGTTCCTTCCACTGGTGCCTCAGGTGGACTAATCATTTTGTGGAAAAGCTCTGTTTTTTCTGGTATGGTGATGCATTGTGAGCCCTTTGCTTTATCTGTGCATTTCACATCACAACACTCTTCACAGAACTGGACACTGATTAACATCTATGGGCCATGTACTGGGGATTTAAGGGACGATTTTGCGAATTGGTTTGAAAATTTAATTATTCCTGATGATGAGGACTGGTTGCTTATGGGTGATTTTAACTTCATTCGATCACCAACAAATAGGAATAAGCCAGGAGGTAATATTAATGATAGGCTTGTCTTCAATGACATAATTCGCTCCCAGAATTTGACTGAACTTCCCATTAAAGGGAGGAAGTACACTTGGAGTAATATGCAGGATGATCCACTTCTAGAGCAACTTGACTGGTTTTTCACTTCCTTACATTGGACAAATGCCTACCCTGCTACCTTGGTGACTGCTCAAGGCAAGCCCACCTCTGATCACTGCCCTTGTGTTGTTTCTATCCAAACAAATATACCTGGCTCCAAATTATTTCGTTTTGAGAACTATTGGGCAGCCCATCCTGGTTTTCAGAAAGTGGTCACAGATAGTTGGTCAAAACCAACCCATAAAGGAAATTCTGCAGCAAACATAAATGCAAAATTTAAAAGGCTCAGATATGATTTGAAATTTTGGAGCAAGTCCATTTCTAGATTGTCTATTTGTATAGAGAATTCAAATAAGGCCATCATGGAACTTGATACTATGGAAGACTGCAGACCTCTATCCATCCCAGAATTGAACTTTAGAAATATTCTGAAGAAACACTTATGTAATTTGCTTCAGTATCAGAACATGTATTGGAAGAAAAGATGCACTATCAGGTGGACTAAATTTGGAGATGAAAATACAAAATTCTTCCAGGCCATGGCTACAGAAAGGCATAGGAAAAATTCCATTGCAACACTTGCCCTCCCTGATGGATCCATTGCTACTGAGCATGCAGATAAAGAGAAGTTAATTTTTAGGCATTCAAGGAAAGGCTAGGGACTTGTGACTCCCCTGTTATGCAATATGATTTAACTTCGATTATTCCTCCAGTGGATGGTCTTGAAGAATTATCACAACCTTTTACTAAAGCAGAAATTGATGACATTATTAAGTCAATGCCTATTGATAAGGCACCTGGGCCAGATGGATTCAATGGATTATTTCTGAAGACTTGTTGGGAAACTATCAAAGAAGATGTGTACCAGTTATGCTTTGATTTCTATGAGGGTAAGCTGAACCTTGGTAGTATAAATATGGGATATATTACTCTGATACCAAAAATACAAGCTCCCCAGGAGGTAGGAGATTACAGGCCTATTACATTATTAAATTGTGTGTTGAAAATCCTCACAAAGCTTCTTGCAAATAGACTACAGAAGAAGGTCTTGCAAATTGTTCATAGGAACCAATATGGCTTTCTTAAAGGACGAACTATACAGGACAGCCTTGCATGGGCATTTGAATTTATCTATCAATGTCAAGCCTCTAAGCAAGAAATTCTCTTACTCAAATTAGATTTTGCTACGGCATTTGACACAATAGATCACTCTGCTATGCTCAAGATTATGAAGCAAATGTGCTTTGATGACAAATGGATCAAATGGATTACTGTCATATTCCAGTCTGGGATGTCATCTGTGCTGTTAAATGGGGTTCCTGGGAGACAGTTTCATTGTAAGAGGGGGGTCAGACAAGGTGATCACCTTTCCCCATTGATTTTTGTGCTTGCTGCTGATCTACTTCAGTCAGTAATCAATAAAGCATTCAGAGATGGACTACTCAGTGCACCTTTTTCTCCTAATTTTGGTATGGATTTCCCAGTGATACAATATGCAGATGACACACTCATTATAATGCCAGCCAATACACAACAAATTTGGGTGATGAAGAATATTCTGGAGAAATATGCTGCCTCAACTGGACTCAAGATCAATTTTCATAAGTCTTCACTCATCCCTATAAATCTGTCTGACTCAAGGGCTACCAATATTGCTCACATCCTAGGTTGCTCTATTGCCTCCATGCCATTCACTTACTTGGGACTTCCTCTGGGAACAACTAAACCCACGGTACAAGACTTAATGCCCCTGGTGGATCGCATTGAAAGAAGGGTCTCTGCTACCTTCCTCATGATGTCATATAGTGGAAGAGTCACAGTGGTTAATTCACTCCTTTCTTCTATTGCCACATTTACTATGTGCTCCATCCAACTGAATCCAAAAATCCTAGAGCATGTTGAGAAAATCAGGAGGCATTGCTTATGGAATAAGAAGACTGATGATGGAGAGAAATGTAATTCTTTGGCTGCATGGGATATGGTTTGCAGGCCCAAGAAGAAGGGTGGTCTAGGTATATTAAATCTGAAATTACAAAACCAGGGTTTACTCCTTAAATATCTGCACAAATTCTATAACAAAACAGACACACCCTGGGTCTACCTCATTTGGAATTCCTACTATATTGGCAAAGTGCCTCATGCCATGAGTCCCTGTGGTTCTTTCTGGTGGAGAGAGATTTTCAAATTGACTCCCATTTATAGAGGAATCACAAAGATCTTAATTGGAGATGGTCCCACTGCATTATTCTGGAAAGACAACTGGGAGGATGGAATTCATTCAGAAATGTATCCCAGGGCATTCTCCTATGTTAAGAATGAAGATGTTTCAGTACAAGACTTCCTAACTGCTAGCAGATTGGCTGATAATTTTCATTTGCCTCTGTCCCCTCAAGCAATGGAAGAAACAAGGACTCTACAAAATGATGTGACTCATATTGATATGGTAATTGATAGCAATGATAAATGGACCTATGCCTGGGGTTCTGACATATACTCATCAAAGAGCTTTTACCAATACTGCTTCAGAGATTTGCAACCCCATATTACATTCTCCTGGCTATGGAAGACAAAATATGTACCTAAGATGAAGTTTTTCTGTTGGCTGATTCTCTCGGACAGACTCAATACTCGAAACATGTTGAGACGAAGACACTACACACTCAACTCTGGATATAACTGCTTATTGTGTGCTTCTCCTCCTGAAGAAACAATTGAGCATCTGTTCTTTCATTGTCAATTCAGTACTGAGTGTTGGTCTGTCCTTAACTTGTCCTGGCAACAAACAGGGGATAGATGCCACATTATTGAACAGGGACGATCACAATGGGCAAAGCCTATGTTCATGGAAATATTTATTGTTGTAGCCTGGAACATTTGGAAGGAGAGAAATAACCTTTTGTTCAATAATGTCACACCTCATGTGGATTCTTGGAAGCGAAGATTTAAGGATGACTTCACTATGCTAGTACATAGAACTAGAGAATCACTACATCCCTTTATTCATAGTTTTGTTAACAATTTGTAACTTCTATCTGTGCCCCCCCTGTAATCTCTCCCCATGTAAATTATCCATGACTACACCCTCAAGAGGGTGATTTAATACAAAAAGCAGTAGGAGCTTTCCTACTGTTAAATGTTTAAAAAAAAGCGTGTTGTGGAGTATTCGAACAACACCAAACACGGCGACGCAGGAGACGCTGTTTTTCCTGGTCCATGGAGCCGAAGCAGTGACTGCCGATAGAAATAGAACATGATTCTCCAAGAGTTACAGAATATGATGAAGAAACTTCGAGAAGAGCTTTGGAGGACGATGTCGACGCACTTGATGAGGCTCGAGATGAAGTCCTATCACGAGTCGCGAAATATCAACAGGACCTGAAAAACTACCACTCGACGATTGCGACCAAGATCTTTTCAAGTTGGGGACTTGGTTTTACGACTAAATCAAAAAAGTCATGAAAAACTCGAGTCACCATGGCTTGGACCTTACATCGTCACAGAAGTAATCGAAGGAGGAGCATACAGAATTAAGGACAAGAAGACGGGGATCGCCGAGCCAAACCCTTGGAACGTGGCGCAGATCATGCGTTTCTATGCTTAGATGCCAAAATATAGTCTCCTCTGTAAACATACAATGTACTGAAACGCCCGCGAGTTTTCAGACGCACTCTTTTCCTTTTTCGGGGCACCGAGTGGGGCCGAGAAAGGTTTTTAATGAGGCGGGCTCGCGGTGCTGCAATATAATAAAGATAGTGGAATTATATTTCTTCTCGACAGGCTCGGGGGCTTCCCCTTAGAAGATACAATATATATATATATATACACAGTGCTGACAAATACAACTCGCAAAAACATCTCGCCTTGGTATAAAATACCTCGCCAAAAAAAAAGATGTCGACAAATAGCGGTTAACATAAAGCTCGGAGGTTCGTACCCGCAAAAATTGTACACAGTATAATTTATTTTGCCTTGGGACAACCTCGCATTGTAAAACAAAAATATCACCAACAAAACGCCCGGGGGCTTGGCGTTGAAAATAAAAATATAGTGACTTTACAATACAGATTATATACACAAGATACAATTCTCGGAACAGCTTATCTTCAAGGATTTCCCAGTATATTGTCTATTGTCAACCGCTCATTATTTATAGCACGAGTGCTATGCTCAGCGTAGCTACCCTTCACGAAGAATTCAGCGTCCATCCGAAGAAGTTCATCCATCATATCTTCGGCAACAGGGGTCACAACGTCGTCATATTTGCTGAAGTTCTTCCTCCTCTTCGCCATCTTGGCCAAGCACTTTGGAACAACTTGACCCACGTCCAACTTTGGGTAGCAGATCTTGATCATGATCATAGCAAACCTTGCGCCAGCAGCTAATTGAGCCCGCACAAAGCCGTGGATTCGAGGAGCATCCCGAAATTTTTCCATCAAGGCAGGAAGAGTCTCTGGCATCTTATTGCGAGGAAACATGGTGCCGTAGACCATAGACAATGTCCTTGTACAGAAGTCAAGATAATCGCGAACCTGAAGCGAGCGATCCTGAAACCTGACAACCTGGCGTGTTCGTTTAGGCGTGCCCCAAAAATTCGAACCATGATCATGCGCAAGCCAAAGAAGTACATTGGATCGAGCCTCGACACGTTCATCTTCAGTAGTAGCATCCAAGAAAGAACCTATTTTTGAAAGAACAGTGGGTAACAAGGAGACAAACAAATAAAAGTACGACAAAGATAATGAAGCACACCTGCCATATCCAAGCTAGCATCTGTCAGCAGTTGAAGCATAAAATTCTCTCGAGACGTAGCTGCAGCAGCTTCAGCAACGGCGGCGTCCTTCTCAATTATGGCATCTTGAGCTTGTTGGAGTGCAATTTTTTCCCTCTCGGAAGATTTTCGAGATTGCTCCATTAGTACAAGTGATTGCTTCTTCGTGGATTGGAGTTCTTGGCGAAGTTCCTTTAAATCTGGTGCTGAAACCTTTCTCGGCGAATTTTCAATAACTTCGACAGCAACAGGTATTTTCTTCGAGTGAGAGGAAGTGGGTAAAACATCGGAAGGACGAGGAGTTGCAGAATAGTTGTCAAAAATCAACTGAAAATAAAGATTTTTCGACATCAATCATCCAGCAAATATAGATTTCGATTAAACATTAAAGTATGTACATCGCTATTACAAAAGAAAGGTCACTACTGGACTACTGAAGTAGCTGTCGCCAAAACTACTAAGGCGACAGCATCAAAAGATAGAACTACGACAAAAAAAGGGGGACAGGGTGGTCTACTTGACCTCCGGCTTGGATGCGCTTGGAGCAGGTGCTGGTTTAACACCAAGGAAAGAAAGGATCGGTCTTGCAGAAGGCTTGGCAGCTCTAATTAGAGATTGCCATTTCTTCGTCTCCATCTCCCCTATGTCGCCAACCTTGGCCCAGTCGACGTTTTGCTGACTATTAGCAATCAGCGCGACGGTGCCTTCAACGCCAATCTTCAGACCTTCTTGACGAAGCTTTAGCCCAAGATCTTCAGCCTCGTTGAAGGCTTTGGCGAGCTCAACAAAAGTATTGGGGACCTCTTTCTTCGGAAAGAAGTAGGGGAAAAGCTTCAACAGGCTAGCTTCAGCGTTTTCAAGGCCGTCGCGTGCTTCATCCCCATGAATTTCAACAAGGGTCAGCGCGTCGAGAAGCTCGTCGCCTTCAGGACCTCAATTTCGTACTCTTGATGAGTTCTCCCTACAAATAAGCAAAGAGTCGCATGTAAATAAAAATGCAGGGAAAACGTGAAGTAATCCGAGGGAATGCAAGGATTCAAGAACTTACTGATAAAACGTCGAGTCTGCGACTCTAAGCGGGCAAGGATTTCTGCCTCTCGAGCTGATTGCTGAGATATGTTATTGCTCAAGGAAGTTTCCGCGTCATGAAGCCTCTTTCGAAGATCTTCGATGGCGGCAGCGTCCTTTTCAACCTTCTTGCGAGCTTCTTCGCTCTGCTCCAACTTGGCAGCAAGAGCGTCAGCACGCTTGTTGGCTTCCGCAAGATCTCCTGGCAAAATACACGACAGTTAAATATTATGATGAAATCATGGTACACATGCAACAGAGGAAAAGAAAAATAGTACCTTCCAGCTTCTTGGAATAGTCACGATACCCGACAAATTGGGTACCAAGACGAATAAACTCCTTCATCAGAGGCTGAAGAAACGACCAAGGAAGAAAAGAAGCCAATATAGCCAATATAAATTCGACAACATTTAGCACAAAACAAAGAGAAGATAGAAGTATTGAAAGGTTCGAAACTTACATCATCCAATGAAGGTGTCGAGGAACCACCAGGGAATTGGATAGATTCCTTGGATGGTTCGATCCTCGCTCTCTTTGATGGAGAGGCTCGGGGGCTCTCAACTGGCGGCGGTTGCACGATGTCTTGTTGGGGAGGAGAAGTTTCATCCCCATCATGTTGAGCTTCCGACACAATCAAAGTACGCGACGTACTCGTTCGTGCAGCAGCGTCAACAGTTTGTTCTTCTTCCTCGTCACCACTACAATAAAATGGCGACAGTATAAGAAGCAAGATAGACAAGAAACTTCAAAACAGGAAAAGTAAAGAGTCAGGAGTAACTTACGAGCTGACGAGGGCATCAGTATATGGATTAAAAGCTGCCTTTTTATATGAAGGCTCAGCTTCTTCGGCTTTGGAAGTGCCGGAATCTTTAACTTCATCTCTCTTCCTCTTCATCCTTGGAGAAGCGTGAGGAAGAGAGTGTGTCGAGGCAGTGGCGTCTGACTCGGCGGAAGCCGCGGATTTGTGAGAACCCGCGATTTCAGTGGCAGGGCGCGAGGTGCCTTGGTTGTCATCGTCGACAACGGCACGGTCTTCAACTTCTCCACCTTCAGGAAGAGGAGGAAGAGAAGCAAGGACGAGGTGGCCCTGAGAAAAAGAAAGAGTGTCGATAAAAAGGCGTTAACAAAATAGTAGTCGACAAAATAATAAAACTTGAGGAGGCAATACAGCTATTAAAAGGAAATTACCTCGGGAAGGGGTTTGGCGCTACTATATGGCGCAACACGGCAAGAAGTTGGAATTGAATCCTTCTTGTTGAGCGATGAGATTTTGCGGATAAGCTTTTCAAAATCCTTCAAAGGAAGATCTTTTGAGAGCCTATCGACATCTTCTTCACCAGCGTACTTCCAGAAGGGATTTTTGCGAGCCTGGAGAGGCTGCACCCTAGTCCTAAGGAAATAGGCGGTAATCTCAATACCCGAAAGTTCTTTGCCGCGGGTGTTCTGTAGCTCATGAATGCGAGTCATCAGCGCCTCTGTCGCCAATTTCTCAGCCTCGGTAGCTTCAGCATCCCAGGAACGGCGGCGAAGGATTTTAGCTTCTCCGTCAAAAGGGGCGATGTTTTCTTCCACTGGATTGGAGCTTTCTTCGTGAATGTACAGCCATTTCTTCCGCCAACCTTGGACGGAGTCGGGAAATTTGACGTCGAAATAATCGACGTCAGAACGAACACAGATAACAACGCCGCCAATGTTGTAGGCGACGTTGTGGTGGCCATTACGGCGGATACAAAAGATGCGTTTCCACAGAGCCCAATTGGGTTGGACCCCGAGAAAACACTCACACAGTGTGATAAAAATCGAGATATGGAGGATGGAATTGGGCGTCAGATGATGCAACTGAAGCCCATAGACAAAAAGGAGACCACGGAGAAATTCGTGGATTGGGGGAGAAAGTCCTCGGATGAGGTGGTCAACGAAACTAACCCGATAGTCGATTGGAGGTTTTGGGTAGCTCTCCTCCTTGGGGAACAGGAGCGAGTCCTCCTTCTTGCTGAATCCCATCTTCTTCAGCATGTTGATGTCTTGGCCAGAGATCTTGGATCTCTCCCACTCGGCGCTTCCCAGATCTGTTGTCGTCATCTTCGACTCCGGTGTGCTATGCCTAGTCAAACGGGCGCGAGGCGGCATCAATGGACTTAGCGGAGAAGGGAGAGAGAGTGGTTGAGCGCTTGGAGTAATGGGAGCAAGGGAGGAGTTGCAGAGGAGAAGCAGAGATGCGGCGCGAGCGAAAGTGCTCAAGGAGGAAGACGATGGCTTTTTATAGTGGTGTGGCGCATCGCCGCAACCGTTGGATGGAAAAGTTATGATGCAGATGGCAAACACGTGGACAAGGGGTAAAAATGTATTTTTACTGGGAAGTGAACAGACAGGCGATACAGTATAAGTGCCAGAAAAAGCGGAGGACGTGTGTCCCCCACTAGCACGACGTGTCAACTGGATAAGAAAATTGGACCCACAAGGCAGAGAGAGAAGCGGTTCTCGCAGGTTACCGATACAGTAATCATGGCTGTCGTAAGCAATGATGTCATCTTGACAAGAGAAAATTTCGACAAAGATGTTTGACAAGAATTTCGACAGCAAAAGATTATTGACTATTTCGGGAGCCTTTGATCAAATACAAGTCTTTGCCCAAACGCTCGGGGGCTACTTCGGGAAAAAAGAAATATTCAAGTATGACAAAATAGAAATCTCGAGAGCCTATGATCAAATACAAATATTTGTTCATAGCCTCGGGGGCTACTCCCATCGGGAGCGCTGGTCGCGCACCCGATAGGTATGAAAGGCTCGAGAAAGATTATCAATATAGTGACAGATGATATTAATTTGTGGAGCCTACAACCAAGCACAAGTCCTTGGCTGTAGCCTCGGGGGCTACTCCCATCGGGAACGCCGTTCGCGTGCCCGATGAAATTATGCGAAAATTCAGAGAAAGAAAAAAGAAGTGAGTATATTTCGAGTTATACAAATAACTCTACATATACTCCCATCGGGAAGGCAAAATAAGTCATCAAATATGACTCGAAAAAATGTGCTATTCCAACAGCCGAAAAGCACTCGACAATATATTCTCAGAGCGCTAGAAGTCGCGAATAATCTCTGAATGCCGCAAAACTTTGCGAAGGTAAGACCCCAGATCCGTTCTGAGCGGCGTGGCACCGTCTCTGACGGCGGTTTGCTACTTTTTCCGTATCAACAGATACGAAGAAAAATCCTAACGGACGCGTTAGGTACCGATAAAATATGACTGGGACTCGACAGAATGGTAAGACCTTAAGCGGCACCTGTCGAATTACACCAGTATCCCGAGATCATGTCCAGGGACGTGATCTTGAAGTAGGTTTTTGTGGATTGCCACTAGAGCAGTTAACTAGTACCTGATCCGTCAGATGAACTAGCCCCAATTACCGTTATCCCTGTACAATATAGAACTGCATATTTAAAAAGATATGTGATAAATTCGGCAAATGGGACGAATATAAAGCTGGAGATTTTCCCTGATTCTGCGATTCAAGCAAAATCTCGGGGGCTACTGACATAGGCATCCCCAATGGGCCTGCCGAAGATAGTACCCGGGGTTTACTGGAGGCCCATGACCCGAAGAATAAGGAGATTCGGAAGCCCAAGATTTCATTAAGGAAAGCTAGAGTTGTATTAGGAAAGGATACTTGTCTTGCGGGACGGTTTAGAAACCCTCCCGGACTCTGTAACTTATGTATTACGAAAACCTCGGCTCCACCTCCTATACAAGGGGGAGTCGAGGGACAAAGAAAGGATCGAATCTATTGTCAACGTAACCCTAGTTTTCATAATCAGCGAGTACTTTTCGGCTGAAACCTTCGAGATCTACTTGCCCTCTACTTCTAACAAAACCCTAGTCTACAATCTGTAGGCATTGACAAATTAATCCTTTGTCACCAAGCTCATGGGGAGAGGTGCTCATACTAGGGTTAGTAAATGAAAGGTTATGGTTGATGATCCGCGTACTGTGTTACGATGATTCGGGGTTATCCCGACGGATGAAATCAAATGTTGTGGCACAAGTGTGCAACCTCTGCAGAGTGTAAACCTATTCGAATAGCCGTGTCCACGGTTACGGACGGTTGGAAAGGCCATACAGTTTCCAGTGTAGATTGAAAATATTGATAAAATGAATGGTGACTTGTTCTTGAATCACAACAGAGTTGTGGGAATGACACTAATGTTCCCACTTGAGTTAGTTAGCACATGAATAAGTCTTTAGCAAATAATTGTGAACTAAAACTGGCTTTATGCAAAGAAACTAGAGCTTAGCACCCCTTACTAGAATTGCTAGCACTTACACTAGTATTAGTTTGCGAGTACTTAAAGTACTCACTGTGTCCCCGGCTATTCAAATGGCCAGACTATGAAGAGGAGAGGAGGACGGTCAGCAGGACGTCTACCACAACTAGGAGTCTGCTAACGTCAAGCGTTGGCCTGTGGACTATAGAGTCCCTTTATCTTTACGCTTCCGCTATGAACTTATGTTTGTTCGTTGATCAATAGATCAACTATTCATGTAATATGGATCATGTGATTCCAAAGTGTAAGACATTATGGTTTGTAATAAATGATGATTGTGATACTTAACTATTATGCCTCGCAACAACAATATTCCTGGGATTGCGATGTATGACATAATAGGCATCCGGACTTAAAAATCCGGGTGTTGACAAGTTGGTATCAGAGCCATTGTTTGACCTTAGGAGACCCTAGTTTAGAATGGACGTTCTGACAAAGTTAGTTTCACAAAAACAAAGGAAATGAATATTTGCAAAAATTTATACCCCTCTTTCCCATAAGAAAATGATATGCCATGCTCTTCCTTATAAAGGTACTTAAAATTTTGACACACTTACTCACTCTCTAACTTACTCATCCAATTCACTTTCAGATGGAGCCGACCAACGTGATGTTTTACCAGCTCGGGAACGGAGGGGACTTGATCTTCGAGAGGGATCTCGACGGTCTGTCGGAGCGCCTTGGGCGCCCCCACCCTGAGTTTCACGGAGTCGAGGTCAACGACCAGCACGGAGGGGAGCTTCAGTGGGTTATCACCGCTGACCTGAGGGGCAAGGTGGAGCCTCCCACTTCTGAGAGGATCCTCTTTTCCTTCCGGGAGAGCAGCTGGCTGGACGGACTCGCACGTGCCCTTCAGGAGGCACTTGCGCGTCTGTGCGGACAGAACGTGGTAGCCGTGCTCGAGTCTCACTTTGCTCACCATGCAAGGCGTGATGCCTTTGGAGTACCCATGCAGGTACCGATGCACCCCCAGCTGAGGCACCATGTGGACCATCTGGACTACAAGCTGTACCAGACCTAGAAGGAGCTGGATAACTCCCGTGGTTACGCGAACCAGGCTCACTTTGCACTGACTCAGCATGGTGAGGCCATCAGATGCTCAACAAGGACCGCAAGTCACTCCGCTTGCAGCGTGCCAAGAAGGATGCTACCATAGTGCGCCTTCGCGCCAAGATAGCAGCCTTGGAGATCACAGTCAAGGCCCAGGAGGACCAGCTGAGAGAGATTGAGGAGGACGATGGAGGCATCGACCTTCAGGGAGGAGAAGCCTTCCTGAGTGACGACGACGACTTTGAGGAGGACGAGGATCCCGAGGAGGTGGACTACGAGTTCCTGGAGGCCGCCGAGGATGAGATCATCCCCATCGATGTGGACGTCGATGTTGAGGAGTAGTTGCACTAGCTTCACTTATGTAGGTGTGAGTTGTATCCCGCCCCATGTATCGTAGCTTGGAGAAGAAGGGTTCTTAAAACCCTTAGTGTGTTAGCTTGTAATGTGTGTGGTTTGCTATGAATGAATGCTTGTGTGCTATGTGCATCATCAAAAGACTTCAAGTTTTAAGTTTTAAAACATACCCAAAATAAGCCATAAAAAATTCCCTCTCATCTCATGATCTATCTACCTATTCATATGGCTCGTCCGCATCGCAACGCGAACCCGGATGCTATGATGCAACTGCTGCAGACCCTGATGGCAGACAGGGAGACTGACAGAGCTGAACGTCAAGCCAGCATAGCAGCACTGCAACAATTAGCCAACAACCAGCATGGCCATGGGAACCATGATCACCCAGGGTCCAAACTCAAGAATTTCCAAAACACCAACCCACCTGTCTTCAGCAAGACTGAAGAGCCCTTAGATGCAGATGATTGGCTGCAAACAATGGAAAACAACTTGGAAGTAGCTGGAGTTGATGAGAATGAGAAGGTGCTATTTGCTACGCACTATCTCGCAGGACTAGCAAGAGCTTGGTGGACCAGCACCCGTGCCATGAACGCAGGACAGATGATGACTTGGGCTGACTTCAAGCTCAAGTTCAGCAAGTATCATGTACCACCAGGTTTGATCAAGAAGATGAGGGATGAATTCCGTGAACTGAAGCAAGGACGGATGTCGGTGGTAGAATACCGCGACAGGTTCCTCACCCTGTCGAGGTACACCCCCGATGAAACTGATACCACTGAGAAAAGGAAGGAGAGATTCCTGAACGGTCTGCACGACGAGATGCAGACAGTACTCGTCAACATCCCATTTGCCGACCTCGAAGCCCTAGTGGATTCTGCCATCCAGATGGAAGGCAAACTGCACCATGCAAATGAGAACCGAAAACGCCGCATGATGCACCAAAGCGGGCCCAGCAATACCCCACGGTATCGCCCTAGCTCAAGCGGTGGTTTTGCCCCCGTAAACAACAAGCCCCAGAACCAGATGTCGCGCCCGGTTTTCGTAACCGGAGTGGAGGAAATCCAAGGCCAGGAGGCCCCCACCACAACAACAGTAACCCCTATGTGCACCACAACAACAACTTCAACCGCGCTCCGCCGAGAGCCCCCAACAACAACAACAACAACAACAACAACACCAGCACTGCACCAAGGACAGGAAGCAACGCCATCCCCGTTGCAACCAAGGACAAGGCCACAATCACCTGCTATGAATGTGGAGTTGTGGGACACTACTCCAATGAGTGCCCCAAAAGGCTGGCCAAGCTCGCCGGCAACACCGCTGCACCTGCTCAGCAGCAACGCCGTGTCTCCACCGGCAAGAAGTTCGCCCTGAACAACCCGAACAACCCGAACAACCGTGGAGGTCGCCTCTACCACATGAACGCCGAAGCCCAGGAAGCCCCAGATGTGGTGCTGGGTATGTTCTCTGTTAACTCAATACCAACAAGAGTGTTGTTTGATTCAGGAGCATCGCATTCATTTGTTACAGAAGATTTTGTGTGCACTAGTAAGATTCAACCAATCAGCTTGAAACATGTCATGATAGTTCAAATACCTGGATCAACAACTAAAGCTAGAAAATTTTGCAAAGATGTACCCATCAGAATTCATGAAATAGATTTTTATGCAAACTTGATTGTTCTGGGAACAAAAGGATTGGAAGTAGTACTGGGTATGGATTGGATGGCGAAACATCATGGATTGATAGACTGCGCCAAGAAGGCCATCACCATGACTAGTAGCACCGGAATAAAAATAGAACATGTGTCTGAGAAACTACCCAGAAAATTCACCTGCAACCAGAGTTTAGCCAAACCAACTTTGGATCAGATCAGGGTCGTCTGTCGATACCTTGATGTGTTTCCGGATGATCTACCCGGTATGCCCCCAGATCGGGATATCGAGTTTATCATCGAGTTAATTCCTGGAATCGGACCTATAGCCCAAAGAGCCTATAGCATGAACCCGGCAGAATTGGTGGAGCTGAAGAAGCAACTGGATGACATGTTACACAAAGGTCTGATTCGACCAAGTGCGTCGCCTTGGAGATCACCAGTTTTATTTGTGGATAAGAAGGATGGTGCCAATCGGTTATGTACGGATTATCGTAAACTTAACGATGTCACCATCAAAAACAAATACCCCTTGCCAAAGATAGAAGACCTGTTTGACCAGCTGGCCGGTGCCACAGTATTCTCCAAGATTGACCTTAGGACTGGTTACCATCAGCTAAAGATCCGTGCAACGGATATCCCAAAGACTGCTTTCACCACCAGATATGGACTGTACGAGTACAATGTCATGTCATTTGGATTAACCAATGCCCCTGCTTATTTCATGAACCTCATGAATAAGATCTTCATGAACTTTTTGGATAAATTTGTCGTTGTCTTCATCGACGACTGTTACCACCCGATTTTGGCCAAATCAGGAGATGGGCCGTAAGTGAAGATGGGCTTGAAGGACGTACACGTGGAGCATCTTCGAAGCGGCCTTGCGCTGAGAGTTCGGGCTAAGTTGCCCATGTATCTGTAATTTAGTAGATCGTATTGTATTTAGATTAAAGAGATAGAGTCCGGCCCGTGCACGGTCCAAATTAGAAAGTCCCTTGGACTATAAATATGTATCTAGGGTTATCGGAAAAGGAGGACAATCATCGTTCAACCAACACAAATCAGGCGCATCGCCACCCCTTTCTTCGAGGGTTTCTCCCGGGTAAGCACCATGTCGCCTAGATCGCATCTAGCGATCTTGGCAAAGATAATGCTTATTCGTCAACCTTGTACTGCTCGTGCTGAAGCCTTGTTGATGGCGAGCAGTAATATTTATCCTTAGGTGTTTAGGGGCTTGCATTGATGCTTTCACGTGAATATCTGCGTGGCGATGCCGTCCCTCGACACCTAGCTGCCCTTACGTCTATCCAGACGTAAGGGCAGCATCTTGCTTGTTCGTTACTTAGTAGATCCGATCCGTTATAGTTGCTCCTTGCTCCGCAAGGATTAGTTTAATATCTGCATAGTTAGGCCTTACGCTGGGGTCGGAGGATCCGGTAGTGCGTTAGATGTTGTTCACCGTCCCTGCGAGGGATGTTCCGGGAATCGACGTTATGTTGGTTTTTAGGCCTCTCGTAGGGGTGGTTTGCATCGTCTTCCGTAGCTGCTAGGCCCGATCACACGTAGGACGTTCCGGTTATGCGGTGAAAACCCTAAACTGTCGTGGATCGTTTTAGCTTTGTCCTGATCAAGCAGGGTCCCCATGCCATTGTAAATCCAACGTGAAACATGGGGCGATCGGCTCCTTGAGCCGATCCACAGGGAAACCTGAGAGCCGATAGGGCTCGTATTTAATGTTTACGTGTCTACCATGCAAGAACAATCGAAGCACTAACACCTTCCTGATCGGGTCTAGGTCAGGTGGCACGCCCTAGCAACCGCCAGGACGTTGGCCGAAGATTTGCGGGACGACGCGAGGTGCCAGGGATCCACTAAGCGGCCCCGGGAGCTTCCCGGCTCTTCGTGTTGCAGCCGCGCCCGTCGGTGGGTTTTGGAGGGTAACACATTCTGGCACGCCCGGTGGGACAACCTTCTGCAACATCCACGTCAACATCGGCATCCGAGATGGCGGAGGAACAGATCACATACGAGGATCTTCCTCCTGATCATAAGAAAAAGTACGATGAGCTGAAGGCCATCGTTGAAGCCGAACTCATCGGCTCCTTTGAGAAGACCCGTTCGCACGGTATCAGGTTCAAAGGATTCACGCCACAAGGCGTCCTCGACGGGGTAGATCTGTCTCTCCTTCGATGAACGTACAGAGCCCCGCGACAGGAGATCAACTACGCGGTGGCTCATTCACTACATCGGCACTCTGAGAGCCTGGTGAACACTTTGGAGCGCGTTGCGCTCCGTGTGGTGCAAGAGATCATGGAGCATCGGTACTCCCCTTCAGGACCTGTTCTAGGGACTCACCAGGGAGAGATGCAACTCCACACCAGGCCACCTCTGCCGTACGCAATGGCGGCTCCACAGCAACAAGGTTCACCGGCATACGTTGTCTACAAAGTCGGGGGTGATCCGGGCGACTATCAGTTCTTGCATGACCCGCCCAAGGAAATCCCACACGGATACGGGTGCACGTATGTGCCGGACTACAACAACTGGACGCAGCGATCCAGGCTCCACCGGAGGGATTGCCGGAGCAGGAGCAATTGTTCCCAGGAAGAACGACTGCAGCAGCGGGGAGTTTAGGAGCAGAAGCTGAGAAACAAGCGTGGCTAGCCAAGTATACCACTGCACCAGTCCAGGAAAGCTCAGCTGCCACTACCTCCACCGCAGATCAGATCAGCGCAGTCCTGAGAGATCAGTTCGACATCTTGCCGAAGAAGAAGATAATCGGCTATTCCAAGCCGTACCCCAATGAGTTCGACCTGATCCCACTACCACCCAAGTACCGGCTTCCGGACTTCAACAAATTCAGTGGGTCAGAAGGATCTAGCTCCATCGAGCACGTGAGCCGATACTTGGCCCAGTGGGCATGGCTTCGGCATCGGATCAGCTACGGGTGAGGTGCTTCTCGCAATCCCTCACCGGTCCAGCTTTTGGATGGTACATCTCGCTGCAGCCAAATTCAGTGCAATCATGGAAGCAGCTGGAGGAACTGTTCCACACCCAATACCATTCAGAAGGTACTGAAGCTGGTATTGCCGAACTAGCACAGGTTCGGCAAAAGCGAGGAGAGACAGTGGCTGAGTACATTCAGCGTTTCAGAAGTCAAGAACCGATGCTATTCGGTTCATAATGAGAAAGAAGCAGTCGAGCTGGCCGTGGCAGGCCTTGCAGCGTCATTCAAAGATCTGACGTTCCAAGTGGAGTACAACTCGTTGACGCACCTGGTCGTAGGCTGACCTTATATGAACAGCGCCATCCGAACTGTACCAGACAAGTTCAAACGCGATAACCCTGTCAATGCCGACGAGGATGAAGATTCTCAGGAAGATCGTAGTTGCGTAGCCGAGTGGACTCGACGCCGCACTGTGTCCTGCAAATGGGTGAACCCGCCAGGGCCTCCAAGAGGGTTGGACTTTGACGTTACCAAAACTGAACAGATCTTCGATCTGCTACGAAAGAGAAACAGTTGAAGCTACCCGAAGGCCACAAGATCCCTACGGCGCAGAGATGAACAAAAGGCCATACTGCAAATGGCATCATACGTTCACGCACGCCACCAACGACTACAAAGTATTGCGCGCACAAATTCAGATGACGATAGAATCGGGCCGATTAACTTTCGGACAGTTTGCCATGAAGGTAGACATGCGTCCGTTTCCGGACGTCAACATGGTGGACCTAAGCCACTCCATAAGAGAGCCAGGGTTCTCTTTCGATGTCAATATGGCAGGGTTTGTGACCCGCCATCGCGTAGACAAAGCAGAGAGCAGCCACTCTCGTGGCAAAGATAAAGAGGAGGCCGTTCCACGCGATCGGCCCCAAGACGACGATAGACGGTACCTAACCGAGGAGGAGGTGAGAAGCATACGGTATCACACCATTATCCGTGCATCTCCTCAACAAATATGAGCAGCAGTATGACCGACGTCGGCGCTACGACGAAGACGATGAAAAATATCGTCGGTCGGATGCGGGAAGCAGGAGGTATCGTCAGTATGATGAAAGCAACGATGGGTACGAACGCCACGCTGGAGGGAGGTCAAGGGAGCAAGGCAATGTGGATAAGCACTGGAACTGTCCCTTCTTCAAAAATTGCTGGGATTCAGGAATGAGCCGATTGCCAACAATCGAGAACTGCCCAGAATGCAAACAGCGAAGGAGAAGGACAAACGAAGTTTCAGTGTTCGAGCGTCTAGGACCCCTCCCACCACATAACAAGCGAGCTGAGTCCTCTCAAGAAGAAGACTTCGAGGAGTCGATGGAGAAGAAGATAGGTATCACCGACCAAGGTGGTGCCCTGACGGACTCAGCCATTCTCAGAAGCGTAGAGTGCAGCGGCTGCGAAACCTGGAAGAAGCCGAGGCACAGTACCCGTACACGTTGAGAAGAGCACGGCCCGATCTGGCCGTGAAAATTCAGCAAACATTGGAGACGAAGGCGCGCCCGCCGAAGAAAGTATGGCGCCCGAAACAGGCGAAAGCCGATGCACAGGCATCGGCTGATGCCGATGTAGAGGCATCGGCTGATACAAACATGATATCCGTGACCCGGACGGAGTAGCAAGTCCAAGACATTGGACATACGTGGCAAGGCCGATCCCCGAGATCGGCCCTCAAAAAATGAAAAGCAAAGGATCTCATCTCCAACATGTCACGTAGCTACAGTGGGAAACCAAGAAGTGCTAAACCTTCACGAAGCATTGCAATGGAAAGGGAGGCCGATTCCCGCAATCGGCCAAAATTATCCTCGACATACGTTTGGTCTGGGTTCAGCATTGATCCTGAAGAGCCGATACCATCAATTACTTGACAGAATCGGCTCGGGGGGCACATAGAAGGATAGAACACGAGGATACAGAGTTTGAAGCAAGTCAAGATATACTCTTTGATAAGATATACTCTCTGATAAAGTATGGGGGCCGATACATAAGCAAATCGGCCATAAAAAATTGAATTTTTTTAAGCACAGCCGATGCGCAGACATCGACTTAAGAATAAGAAAAAGCCGATGCATGGCCATCGACTCAAGGAATACAGTGGTTACAAGCAGAAGCCTAATGGAGCAGTCATCACCAGATCAGCAGTGCCTGCGCAAGCATACGGATCAGGTTAGGATCATGAGAACAGCCGATGATCATCCAATGGGCTGTGGAGTTTTCTGGACCATTCTCACCAGAAGCTGCATCAGTTTGCCCAAGATGATGAGCCAATCAAAGCAGCAAGACGCAGGAATGGAGCTGGGAGGGGTTGAAGGGCCACTACGTTGAGGCTTCTTGGTTCAAGGGAGCTGCTGATCCTTCCAAAACCTTTCCGGTGCTGGCTCCTTGAGCGTAAGCGTTCTTGCCCTGTTTTAATGAAAAGCTGGAGTAGCTCGGGGGGCAGCTCGCTCTGAAACATCGACGATCTGGAGAGCCGATTTTGTTGAATTCAGCTAACACAGCACTACAGTTGGGAAGCCGATGACGGCCCATTTGGCTGGTCCACTTCTGTTCTTGCCTTGACCAAGGCTCGGGGGGCAGCTAGCCCTGAAGATTCTTCGCTCTGAAAAGCCGATGGTGTTGAAATCGGCTGTCCCCGCATCGTAACCGCGTTGAAGGGTGGAGGACTCTTGCAGAGGAAAATTACCAGGTTGGCAGGAGGAGTTTGAAGAAGGAGCCATCATAATTGATAGGCTTTAGGCCAGTTTGTTGCCGCAAAGAGACAAAGCATCGCTGCGAAAGTTGTAGGCGATCGAGATTTTCAGCAATGGTCCTAGAGTTCTCCTGAAGGCATCAATTCTGGAGTCTTGCCGATTAAGGCTGACATTAAGCTCAGGGGACTCGGATTTCCAAGATTCAAGGTGTGCACGATTCCGGCTTGGTCCTGTTCGACTGGAATTTGAGGATCTGAACTGATCTATCTCGAAATTTATCATAAGAGACCAATGCGTTGCCATCGGTTCATCGAGCGTTGATCAGGCCAACAATCGGCAAAATCCATATAAGGGAGAATCGGCTAAATCACTGGGCAAGAAATCGGCAAAATCAAGTTGGGGAAACTCTTCATTGACAAATAAGATTTCTTACATAAAGAGCTGATTGCTCTCAAAAGGAAGAGTTGGGAGTGCAGGGCCCTATCTACTACTGCTGGCCCTAAGCTAAGCTCCTATTTAAGGGCCATTGCTGCCCTCATCGTCGCCGTCGTCACCATCACCGTCGTCGGCGCTGCTCCCGACCGGCTCGTCGTCGCTGCTGTAGCGGCCACCGGCAGGACCCTCGTCCTCATCCTCCTCGTCGCATCGTCGTCGCCCGTCGTCGGCCGCTGAGGTGCCCGGGCCAGGGGCAATGGCGTTTGGCCGGCGGCTCGTCGGAGGAGCTGTCTCCCCTCCTCCTCCTTCACCTCCTCGGAAGAAGTGGCCCCGTCCCAGGAAAAACGGTCGTCGTCGCTTGCCTCCACCGCTTCCTCATTGGCGAGGAAGCGGAGGTCACTCTCCCCGTCGCTGAGGACCTGTCATCCTCAGACGGAGAAGTCATGGTCCTCCTTGTCCCACGCTGTTGGGGCAAGGATATCGTACGCCGCCTGCGTACCCCACTCTGGTGTTGACTCCCGGATGGGAGAAGACACGTAGGAAAGACCCGATGAGGTGGAGGAAGAAGAAGAGGAAGACATGGCGGCGGAGGAGGGTTTTTGGAAGTGCTGATGCAGAGGGAGGATGAGAAGGGAACTGCAGGAAGTGGCCAGATAAAAGGGGGATATATGGTTTAATGCCTAAGCAGTTCCCGAGGACGTGGTGCCAGAACCGTCAAGTCGTGCAGAGAAGTTGAAAAGGCGAGACGTCATCATGAAGAAAACTGCGACGGTTCTGCCATGACATGACCCTTCGAAGGAGACAGATGGTTTTGCAATTATCATTATCAAAACCAGGGGGCATGTGTTACCACCCGATTTTGGCCAAATCAGGAGATGGGCCGTAAGTGAAGATGGGCTTGAAGGACGTACACGTGGAGCATCTTCGAAGCGGCCTTGCGCTGAGAGTTCGGGCTAAGTTGCCCATGTATCTGTAATTTAGTAGATCGTATTGTATTTAGATTAAAGAGATAGAGTCTGGCCCGTGCACGGTTAGGTGCACGCCTCAATTAGAAAGTCCCTTGGACTATAAATATGTATCTAGGGTTATCGGAAAAGGAGGACAATCATCGTTCAACCAACACAAATCAGGCGCATCGCCACCCCTTTCTTCGAGGGTTTCTCCCGGTAGATTGCATCTAGCGATCTAGGCAGTATACGTTTATTCGTTACCTTGTACTGCTCGTGCTGAAGCCTTGTTGATGGCGAGCAGTACTATTTATCCTTAGGTGTTTAGGGGCTTGCATTGATGTTTTCACGTGCATATCTGCGTGGCGATGCCGTCCCTCGACACCTAGCTGCCCTTACGTCTATCCAGACGTAAGGGCAGCATCTTGCTTGTTCGTTACTTAGTAGATCCGATCCGTTATAGTTGCTCCTGCTCCGCAAGGATTAGTTTAATATCTGCATAGTTAGGCCTTACGCTGGGGTCGGAGGATCCGGTAGTGCGCTAGATGTTGTTCACCGTCCCTGCGAGGGATGTTCCGGGAATCGACGTTATGTTGGTTTTTAGGCCTCTCGTAGGGGTGGTTTGCATCGTCTTCCGTAGCTGCTAGGCCCGATCACACGTAGGACGTTCCGGTTATGCGGTGAAAACCCTAAACCGTCGTGGATCGTTTTAGCTTTGTCCTGATCAGCAGGTCCCCATGCCATTGTAAATCCAACGTGAAACATGGGGCGATCGGCTCCTTGAGCCGATCCACAGGGAAACCCGAGAGCCGATAGGGCTCGTATTTATGTTTACGTGTCTACCATGCAGGAACAATCGAAGCACTAACACCTTCCTGATCGGGTCTAGGTCGGTGGCACGCCCTAGCAACCGCCAGGACGTTGGCCAGAAGATTTGCGGGACGATGCGAGGTGCCAGGGATCCACTAAGCGGCCCTGGGAGCTTCCCGGCTCTTCGTGTTGCTCAGCCATTGCCCGTCGGTGGGTTTTGGAGGGTAACAACGACATCCTTATCTACTCCAAAACCGAAGAAGAATATGAGCAACACCTAGAAGTTATCCTAGAAACCCTTAGGCAACACAAGTTGTATGCCAAGTTCAGCAAGTGCGAGTTTTGGTTGAAGGAAGTAGGATTCCTGGGACATATCTTGTCTGCAGGAGGAATTGCTGTAGATCCCGCCAAGATCAAGACCGTCACAGAATGGAAAGCCCCAACCACTCAGACCGAGGTCCGCGCATTTCTCGGATTAGCGGGATATTCCCGCCGATTCGTTGAAGGATTTTCCAGCATAGCCCGACCCATGACTCAACTGTTGAAGAAGGATAAGAAGTTTGAATGGACTGCCAAATGTGAAGAAAGTTTCCAACAGCTTAAGAGCAGATTGACCACAGCCCCAATATTGATCATGCCGGACATCACCAAGCCATTTGACGTCTACTGTGATGCATCCAAGATTGGTCTTGGATGTGTGTTGATGCAAGAAGGCAAAGTGATATCATATCTGTCCCGGCAACTGAAGCAGCATGAGCAGAACTATCCAACCCATGACCTCGAACTTGCAGCCGTAGTGTTAGCCCTGAAGATTTGGCGTCATTACCTCATGGGTAATCGATGCGAGATCTATTCTGATCACAAGAGCCTGAAGTATATCTTCACACAGAAGGAGCTAAATATGAGGCAGAGGAGATGGTTAGAGTTAATCAAGGATTATGATATGGAAATCCACTATCACCCCGGCAAGGCCAATGTGGTAGCGGATGCCCTGAGTAGACTGCCGTGTCAGTTAAACTCCATGATAGCAGAAGAACAGCCTAGCCTATACCAAGAGTTTGAGCAATTCAGAATGGAGCTAGTTAGTGAAGGATACCTAGCCAGCATAGAGCTGCAGCCTACTTTGATTGGACAGATCAAAGAAGCCCAGAAGGGAAATGCCAGCATTGACGGAATCAAGAGTCAGATAGCTGCAAAAGGCACCAGGATTCACCATAGATGAAGAAGGAGTACTTTGGTACAACGGTCGCCTGTGTGTACCGTCAGACTCAGAATTGAAGCAAGTCATACTGAAGGAGGCTCACGACACCCTGTATTCCATTTACCCCGGAGGAACCAAGATGTACCAAGACCTAAAGGAACAATTTTGGTGGCACGGAATGAAGCGAGAGATAGGAAGTTACGTTGCCAAGTGTGATATCTATCAACGAGTCAAGGCAGAACACCAACGACCCGGACTGGTAACCTTTACGATTCCTGAGTGCAAATGGGATTCCGTCGGTATGGACTTTATCACAGGATTTCCCAAATCTAGCAGAGGAAATGACTCCATCTGGGTAGTCATCGATAGGTTAACAAAGGTTGCACATTTCATCCCTGTCAAGACCACCTACCAAGGCCCAAAGCTAGCGGAGCTATACATCTCCAGAATAGTCGCCCTGCACGGGACCCCAAAGTCAATAGTGTCAGATAGAGGATCACAGTTCACCTCAAGATTCTGGCAAAAGGTGCATGAAGGACTAGGAACCCGTCTGAACTTCAGCACCGCTTATCACCCGCAGACTGACGGACAGACTGAAAGAGTCAACCAGATACTCGAGGACATGTTGAGAGCCTGTGTACTGGAATATGGATCCAAATGGGAAGACTGCCTACCTTACGCAGAATTCTCATACAACAACAGCTACCAAGCCCGCTTACAGATGGCCCCCTTTGAAGCCCTGTACGGAAGGAAGTGCCGTACCCCTCTGAACTGGTCCGAAGTCGGAGAAAGCCAAGTCTTTGGACCGGATGTTCTTCGAGAAGCCGAAGAGAAGGTACACAAGATGCGCGAGTACCTCAAGACTGCGCAATCAAGATAGAAGAGCTACGCCGACAAGAGATGCCGAGAGATGACCTTCGAGATTGGAGATTTTGTTTACCTCAAAGTGTCACCCCTCAAAGGAATGCAGAGATTCCAGCTGAAAGGAAAGCTCGCGCCCCGTTATGTTGGACCCTTCAAAGTTCTGAGTCACCGAGGCGAAGTGTCTTATCAACTGGAACTACCTGAGGAAATGGCTGCTGTGCACAATGTGTTTCACATCTCACTGCTCCGGAAATGCTTGGAAGTACCGAAGAAGACCGAAGTATTCAAGAATATTGATCACCGATCAGTGGATATCAACACGGACTTGACGTATCGCGAAGTGCCTATTCGCATCTTGGAAGAAGCATATAGAACCACCCGCACCAGGAGTATCAAATTCTTGAAGATTCAGTGGAGCAATCACACCGAAGAAGAAGCCACTTGGGAACGCGAAGAAGATATGAAGAAGGGATACCCAGATCTCTTTAGTACCTAGTTTCTCTCGATCTCGGGACGAGATCTTTTGTAAGGGGGAAGGGTTTGTAACATCCCAAGTTTTCAATAAAAGGAACAAGAGAGAGATTCCAAGAATCCAAAAATTAGAGTCAACAAAAAAAAATTCTCATCATATAGGACTATGCATGTAGATCACCTTATTAATTATTTTAAGTGTGCAATTGCCATGATGCTTGCTTATGTGTTTATCTTTGCTCTACAAACACTCACCATGATCTCTTGATCATCCAAATACAAAGAAAAAGAAAAGAGGAATGAAAATATAAAAATCCATTTCAACACACACATAAGGCTTAGGCCATTTTTACAAATCTTTGATCTAGACCATTTTGGTTTGCACCATTGGGTGTAAATGGATACTAAACACTTTTTAACACTTTTGGAATCAATCAAACTCAATTCAAATCAAATTTGAATCAAATTTGAGCTCACATGTGATTATGGTCATATGGGGCAATTTTAGCCTGATGCTCACTTTGAGCCCCTGGTTTTTGAGAATTCACTTCTACACTTGACCAACTCTTTGCACCTCATCCAAGACAACATCAAGGAGAACAACTTTGCTCAAAAACACACCCCCAAATTCTGTCCCTATTTCAAATGGCAAGCAAGCAAAGTGGAGACTTTGAATCAAATTTAAGATCATATGCAAATTGGGTTTTTGCATTTCAATTCCATTTTGATCACCACCACCACCAATATACTCCATTTAATATATGATTACAACTCACCAAAAATCTTTGCAAAATTCAAAATTATTTTTCTTTCAGGCATTTTATCAGACACCTTGCTGGCAGGGTATCTATGTGAGCCCATGCTGGGTTTTGTAGAAGACCAAGTCCAAGCCTGGCTCTCCTCTGCATCTCTGGAGCCTCCTCTCACCTCACTTCACCCTCTCCATCACCTGCCAAGCACTGGAGATGACCACCATGACCCATTGCATCCATGTCGTGGCATGGCATGCACTCACCAGGCCATCTCCCTCTCTGGTCACCTCAGCCCTGCACCACCGTGTCATCCCACCTCCTCTCACTCCCCTGAGTCTGCTGGACATGAGCATCGACGCGTTGGTGCACCGTAGACGCCAGAACGCGACGTGCCCAGTGACACGCGCGCACGCCAGAGCGTGCATCGACGCGCGCCAGAGCACGCACGGGCATGACTTCGCCTCGACACTCCACGCCACCACTTGCCCTCGCCGCTCGTCAGCACCTGCGCCACGCCACCAGGAGACGCCAGGACATGGCCGATGGACCGCGGGAACGCTGTGGCCATCGTCACCGTCGACGAGACCCGCCACGGCACTGCCCGCTCCCGTCAAGCTCACGAGCTCGCCAGTGCATCGTTTTCCCCGCAATCCAGCTCTGCGTCATCGCCAGGACTTCACCTGCCCGCGTGCATCATCGCCAGTGCCTCTGCGCCGCTGTAGCACCGACGCCATGGATGACTTCATCTCAGCCCCACGGCCACCTCCCGGCCTATAAAAGGAGTGCCCCTCTCCTCAATTCAAGCACGCTCCCAGCTTCCTCTCCTCACACCGCCCCTCCTCGACCTCTCAATTTGATCGATTAGCCACCCCATTGCCTCAATCGCAAGATCGCCGCCGCCACCAGTACACGGAGCTCGCCGGAGAAGGAGGCCGCCCCAGGAAACGCCGCTGCTACCAGGGTGATCCTCGTCTTCGACAACGTCGCCGCGCACACCTCCGACGCTCGCCGGAGCTCCGACGGCTGCTCCGACCCCCTACTGCCGCCGCCCGTAAGTGCCCCTCTCGCCGGAGACGACGACCCCTCTGGGCCGTCGATCTATCGCCTAATGGCACGGCCAGTATTCCTCGTACCGTTTCGCTGGCCAAATCACACTGACGCGTGGCCCCCGCCCGTCAGGCGGCCCGCTGCGCTAGACGCAGTACTGGGCTGGCCCACTTCTTTTCCCCTGTGCAGCCCAACCGCCCTTCCCGCCTAAGCCCACCAAATTCAAAAATGAATTTTCGAATTAAGTTAATTCCTCTCTGGTGCTGTATTTAAAATTAAATAGGATAAAATCCACCAAACCAAATTTTACAAATTTTATATATTTGGAAAGCTTAGGATTTTATCTACACAATGCCAGTGGATTGAACCCTAGATCTATTATAGAATTAAATTAGGAAAATAAACAAGGCAGGGACTTTTCTGCCTTAAAAAAATTATTAAAAATCAACCACAAATGCTTTTAAGTTAATTCCAACTCCTATAAATCACATTACACTTGTACTAATTGTTTTTGCAAAATATTCCATGCTTACTTTGAATGATCATGGCCTAATTTAATTAAAGGGCTATATGGCTAATTCTAGTCAAAGGTGTTGTCCAAAACTATTAATAAATGACATGGGAGTGTTTCTCTCATTTAAATATTGTCACCAACAATTCAAATTGGGTGTAGAGACTCTGGTCATATAGGCCTCATATGAATTGTTGATGATATTAAATCTTTACCATGCTAGGATTAAATAGTATGAGGTGCTACACCTCATTTAAATCATTTTCTTAAATGATAAGTATGAAGAGGTTGACTTGGGTCAACCTAGGTCATATATTATTCATGAGAGAAATTAAATCTTAATGAGATAATGAGAGGAAATTATTTCTCCAAATATACAAAAATAACACCTAAGTTAGTATGAGAGGAAATTATTTTTCTTAAATAAGAAAAACACATCCACCAACTTAATAGTAATGTGTGATGCTAGTTTAAGTTTTGTAAATCATGTGTGTGCTTAGTCTAGTAAATAAGTTTGGTGTGATGATTGTGTACCCCATATTCGTATTTTAGACGCTAGTACCGAGGAGTATCAAGAGGAGGAGGAGGTCTACTTCCAAGGAGAAGAAGACCACTTTGACCAATTCACCAACCAAGGCAAGATAATACTCTTGCAAAGTGCCAAGCTCACAATGAGCAAGGCATTACCCATTTACTTTATGTTCATGAGCCTACTTCCCAGTTTTATTTCCAAGCTTTATTTACCGTTGTTTTATCAAAGTAATTTTCGATTCAATATTCATTGGGTTAATGTTAGATTAGTACAAGAGTATCAAAGTTAGCCTAGACGCAAAGCAAAGTACTTAGCACCCCTTACACCTAGATGCTAGTGCTAAATTAAGAATGACTATTCTAGATGGGAACATGTGTGGTGAAATGATGATGAGGAAAACTATGGAATGAATTTTGAAGGTGAATATGACCAAGAGAAGATAGTGATTTTTGATTAAAAAAAACTAATATTGGTTTGGATGCGATACCTTTCCAATTGAGTACCCCCACAATACCTGATTATGGGTAAGGGCTTAACTAGAAGTTTATGTATCTTAGTATGGGTTCCCTCTGAACACACATCATAGGGGTTATGCCGAGGCTGCCTCCGTTGTTGAGAAATGATGTGAACTGAAGTGAATCGTCCGGCCAAGCCCTGTGCAGTTCCTGTGGACAGCTGGTCTCACTGGGAGGCCAAGCTCATGGGGAGAGGTGCTCATACTAGGGTTAGTAAATGAAAGGTTATGGTTGATGATCCGCGTACTGTGTTACGATGATTCGGGGTTATCCCGACGGATGAAATCAAATGTTGTGGCACAAGTGTGCAACCTCTGCAGAGTGTAAACCTATTCGAATAGCCGTGTCCACGGTTACGGACGGTTGGAAAGGCCATACAGTTTCCAGTGTTAGATCTTGAAAATATTGATAAAATGAATGGTGACTTGCTTTTGAATCACAACAGAGTTGTGGGAATGACACTAATGTTCCCACTTGAGTTAGTTAGCACATGAATAAGTCTTTAGCAAATAATTGTGAACTAAAACTGGCTTTATACAAAGAAACTAGAGCTTAGCACCCCTTACTAGAATTTCTAGCACTTACACTAGTATTAGTTTGCGAGTACTTAAAGTACTCACGGCTGTGTCCCTGGCTATTCAAATGGCCAGACTATGAAGAGGAGCCGCAGTACGAGGAGGACGGTCGCAGGACGTCTACCACAACTAGGAGTCGCTAACGTCAAGCGTTGGCCCGTGGACTATAGAGTCCCTTTATCTTTACGCTTCCGCTATGAACTTATGTTTGTTCGTTTCAATAGATCAACTATTCATGTAATATGGATCATGTGATTCCAAATTGTAAGACATTATGGTTTGTAATAAATGATGACTTTGATACTTAACTATTACAACAACAATATTCCTGGGATTGCGATGTATGACATAATAGGCATCCGGACTTAAAAATCCGGGTGTTGACAACTACCACATCCGTTAGCTAAAAATGAACTCCTTGATATATTATATAATTGACTAACTGTTGAATCTAGGACATACCTGGATAGTTGTGCTGGTTGTGTTTTCAGGAAAAGAACTCCTGCTGAAGCTGAGGAATTATTGGCCAAAATAAACAAAAAATATGATGATTGGACTACACCGGAGCTAACACCAACATCGAAGAAAAGGGGAATGATTGAATTAAATGATGAAGTGATGAGGTAAGCCAAGAAATCTCTTAAAGAGAAGGGTATTAAATTTGAAGATGTGAAGAATCTACCACCTATAGAAGAATTATGTAAGCCAATCCCTCGTTCTTCCACTATTGAGGTGCACTCTCTCCAACGTT